>CM046661.1:116120219-117320219 GCA_025594165.1 Tamias sibiricus
CTCAGACCAGTCCATCTCCTCTGGCTTCACAGGGCTATCGGAAAGAAGACATAAGACATGTAAGAAGGTTGGTCATACCATTTTGCAGAAGTGGTATTGCATGTGTGTGAGTGGGAGGTATACAGAGGAGGGTTTCTCAAAAATTCTGTAACATTAGGCCCTAGGAGGCTCAATGGAAAGCCCCCTCACTCCCAGTGTGAATCACAGGCCCATCATGAGGCCCCCAATTGCTGACCTGCCCATTTCCACTTCTGGGGTTGATATGACCTTGCCTGGGCAGCTCTCCTTTCTGGGACACAAGTTCCCCATCTCCCAGAGATTGCCTAAGGCACTGAGATCCTTCTATTTTGTGTGCTCTGTAAAGGTAAGATAAGGAGTGTAGGATTGTGTATGTCTTTGTGGTTTTTTGTTTTGTTTTGTTTTGTTCTTGTTAAACCCAGCAAACAAAACTGAAAGATGGAAACGACAACCTGCTTCTTCACTCTACTTTTAGTAACTCTCTTCCCAGATTTGGCACCGCTACTAGGACACCACGCCCCCTTCCAACTGGCCAACTCAGCCCACTGCCAAACCTCTTCGATCCACCCCCAATTGACGTCACCCAATCGATCCTCCCGGGTACATCCCAAATCCTCCCTACAGTCCCCGCACAATTGCTCTCCTGGGCTGCTTGGAGGATCCTGCCCTCTTTACCCTCCCCCTGCCCCGCTCGCTCACTAGCGCAGCGTATGGTCCGCCATAGGGTTGGAGTGGGCGCGTTGCCGGTAGTAGCGCTTCTGAGGCTGCGGGGCCTCAGCTCCCACTGGGTTCCCAGTCTCGACTCCCGCCATGATGCCCGGTCGCGCTTTTCACCGCATCCACGTGGAGACTGAGGTCCGAGGCGCAAGATAATGACGCATATGCATGCTGCGAGCAGGTCCCGCCCCTTAAAGACCCAAGAGCAAATTCGACTTGGCTGAGCTGGGAGGACCGCAAGGGTCGAGCGCCGGAGCTGGCCTCCGCACCGCTACTTTTAAGCCGCCTGGCAAGGCCAGTCCAGACACCAACCTCTTCTCTTAGGTTGTTTCTGCATGGTCTGGTTACCATGCCTGGTTACAGGTACCTGTGCACCCCACAGGTAGGAGGGATCTGGGGGCCTCGCCTTCTACAGTGGAATCAAGCACTTTTTTCTTTCCTCTCCCCTGATCCCGAGCTGTCTGGCGGACATATGTATATATATTTACACACACACATATATATCTATATATCTATATCTATCTATATATTTTCTGTGTGTTCCTACATAGGTCCTGTTGGGTAGGTACTAGGGACCCGGGTAGGAGGGGCAGCTCCTCATTCCACCTCCAGGAAGTCCATCTGGAGAAAGGAGTGAAGACTCGGGGAGGCGAGGCTCGATACCACGGGGAAACCGAGACGCGAAGTGGCCTTCAACTTCCACTCCGCCACAGACCGGGGATCCGAGCACCCGCTGTGGCTCCGCGGTACTCTCTTGGCCGGATGGCGAACTGCCGCGGGGATCTTGAATCAGAGCCGGAGTCAGTGTTCCCCTCGCGAAGTCGGCCTCTTCACCGACTCTTACTCCGAGAAGATCCGGCTCTGTTTCTGTGGGCATGTGCTGAACATCACGCAGAATTTTGGGTCCTGCCTTGGGGTGGCTGCAGGCGTGTGGGATTCGGTGAGAAAAGAGCTATGCCAGTTGAGGGTCCCTGGGAGGTACCACCGACCCTGGATGCCTAGTCTGCCATATGGAGCCATCTCCGCCACTTTTTCCCCCCTCCCCCATCCCTCATAGGCTCTGAGCTTGTGCAACTATTTCGAGAGTCAAAATGTGGATTTTCGAGGCAAGAAGGTGATCGAACTGGGCGCGGGGACTGGCATCGTGGGAATCTTGGCGGCGCTGCAGGGTGTGTGAGCTGGCATCGCGGAGGGAGGGGTTGGGGAACGGGAGTGTGGAGAAATTGTCACTTCGTGGATTCTTGGGAGAGGGCAGTGCTTTGGGTTCAGCCCAGTCCCTTCTCTTTTAACAACCTCCCACCGGACCCCCACCCTGCCTGCTTCTGTGTGACAGAAAACGCTAATTAGCTGTCAGAGCACCCAGGATGGTTGATTTGAGGGCAAGAAATAAAATGGGCAGGTCTTGTAGAAGTAGTTTCTATTTTGGGGGGGGGGGGTACCAGTGATTGAACCCGGGGTGCTTAATCACTAAGCCACATCCTCAGCCCTTTCTATTTTTTATTTTGAATTTTGAGACTTAGTCTCACTAAAGTTGCTTAGGGTCTCACTAAATTGTTGAGGCCGACCTTGAACTTGTAGTCCTCCTGCCTCAGCCTCCCCAGTCGCTGGGATAACAGACATGTGCCACCAATCCCGACCGTTTTATTTTTTTGCTTTCTGTGATTTCATGGGAAGCTTGTCAATTAAAATCCCCTTTGGGCAGGGCATGGCGGCCCATGACTGTAATCCCAGAGACTGGGAAGGCTGAGGCAGAAGGATTGCAAGTTCAAGGCCAGCCTTAGCAATTTAGCAAAGCCCTAAGCAATTTAACCAGACCCTGTCTCAAAATAAAAAATAAAAAGGGCTGGGGATGTGGCTCAGTGAAAAAGCACTCCTGGATTCAATCTCCATTACAAAATACAAAAGCAAAAACAAAAAAACCTCTTGGCTTGGAGATGGTCTTCTGTCAAAATGCATATGTGGGGGTGTCATGTAGGAAAGTGACCTTCGGGTATTAAACCTTGTGAATGCTTTATGACTTAATTATGTATTAATGTATGTTAGATTCCTTGGGTTTTTGGGAAGTAGGGGTAGGAATTAAGCATGGCAGACTTGGAAAAGGAAAGGGTAAGGAAAAGTTTGCTTGTATCAAGAACCAAAAACTAAGAAGAGTTTCTCTTATAATCTAAGGAGCAGACAAACCCTACACTGAAAGCAGTTGTTTAAAAACTTTTTGTTTGTGTGTGTGTGTGGGGGGGTACCAGGGCTTGAATCTAGAGGCACTTAACCACTGAGCCACATCCCCGGCCCTTTTTAATTTTTTATTTTGAGGCAGGATCTCACTGAGTTGTTTAAGGCCTTGCTAAATTGCTGAGGCTGGCCTTGAATTTGCAATCCTCCTGCCTCAGCCTCCCAAGTCGCTGGGATTACAGGCATGGGCCACTATGCCCTGCCCAAAGGGAATTTTAATTGACAAATTCCCCATGAAATCATAGCAAAAAGATAGAAACTGCTGGGTGTGGTGTCACTAGCATGTAATCCCAGCGACTGGGGAGGCTGAGGCAGGAGGATTGCAAGTTCCAGATCAGCTACAGCAATTTAGTGAGGCTTTAAGAACTCCTGTCTCTAAATAAAATACAAAAAAGGACTGAGGATGTGGCTCAGTGATTAAGTGCCCCTAGTTTCATTCCCCGGTACCAAAAACAAACAAACAAAAAAACCCAACAACAACAACAACAAAACAACCCAACCAACCAAACAAAAAAACCCAAACACTTATGAAGTCATGCAAATTAGCATGCCTTTGTTCATAAGGACAAAACTAGGTTTTGGGAACCTAGTTAAGGTTCCTATATTAAAGGAAATCTTCCCAGAGGCAAGCATTCCTTCAACCAAGTGGCTGAAATTACAGGTGTGCATCACCACACCTGGCTGCCTTCTGCCTTGTTATCATGGATCAACACACTGTGCTAGCTATAGTCAAACCCTCCATTTGTCTCAAGATTCTAAATTTTCCCACCAGCTCAAAGACACTGTTCTAGCAACAGCCCCCTAGCATCTCCTGTATTATTGATTTTTCCTTCTCTTTGGGTTTTATTCTCCTCCCTTCTCTCTATATAATTATGTCTATTACATACAATTATGTATATGTATAATTATGTCTATGTATAACTACTATCTACACATATTTTATATTATTATATACACATATATAAGTATGCTGTAATTTCTCCTTTCTCAGAACAAAATACTCTGATCCTACATCTCCCTCCAGTTACCAAACCATTTTTCTGCTCTGCTTCAAAACAAAATTCCTTAAAAGGGTTATTGTCCACTGTCTCTGCCTCCTCTCCTCCTATTGTTTTCTCCATCCATTCCAATCCAGACTCCACCATGCCCTCCACACCAATGGATCTAGTTAAGGTTATGAGCTTCCCTTTCAACTTCATGTTGTTAAATCCAGGAGTCAGTTCTCAGCCTACCTCAATCGACTCTGCATTTGACATTGCCACGTCCTCCTTGAAACTTTCTTTGTTTTCTGGAGCACCACACCTGTTTCTGCCTGCCTCACTGGCACACTTTTCCCTTCTCTTTTGTCAGTGCCTATTCATCTTCACAACAAAAATTTGAATGCCCCAGAGCTCAGGTAGTAATCTTTTGACCTTTTCTTTTTTCTGACTACATTCCCTCCTGAGCACTCTCAACACTTTGTGGCTCTGAATGTCCTTTTCATGCTTTTGACTGTGATTCTCCCATTTCTATCTTTACTTGTTTGCATAACTGACTACCTATTCAGTATCTTTATGTAGTTGTCTGATGGTCATCTCAAATTTAATGTGTCTAGAAACAACATTATAATTTCCTATTCAAACCAGCTCCCATAACACTATTTGTTCAAATGAACGGCAATTTGGTTTTCTAGTTAGTCAGCCCAAATGTCTGAAAACCATCAGAACTTTCCTTCTTTCTCTGTCATATTTCATATTCAATCTGTTGGCAAATCCTGTGGACTCTATCTCCAAAATATGTTTAGAAATATATTCTTTTGATATTTGAATATCAAAACTATATTTGGTGATACACGCCTGTAATCCCAGCAACTTGGAAGACAAAAGCTGGAGGATTAAGTTTGAGGACTAAGTTTGAGGTCAGCCTGGGCAACTTAGAAGACTTGTCTCAAAATAAAAAATAAAAAGGGCTGGGGAACCCGGGTGCGGTGGCCCACGCCTGTAATCCCAGCACTTGGGAGGCTGAGGCAGGAGGATCAAGAGTTCAAAGCCAGCCTCAGCAATGGTGAGGCACTTAGCAACTCAGTGAGACCCTGTCTCTAAATAAAATACAAAAAAAAAAAAAAAAAAAAAAAAAAAAAGGCTGGGGATGTAGCTCAGTGGTAGAGTATCCCAGGTTCAAACCCCCCAATGCCCTCTAATTGCAGCAACCAAAATGCACCCCTTAAAACATTAAATCAGCTTATGCCTTTCTTCCATTTAAAATTCTTTCACAGTATCCCATATCACACAGACTGAAAGCCAGATTTCTCAGTCTTCTTGCAAGGCCCTGACTATGATCCAGAGCCTTCTATTGTCCCCTTCACTCACTGCTCCAGCTACTGACATGCTGTTCCTCACTCGCATCAGGCAGCAGAGTCCTACCTCACGGTCTTTGTGCTTGCTGTTCTGTCACCTGGTAGACTTTAGCCTGAAAGATCCACGTGATTTGCTCCATGCTGCCTTCAGGTCTTTGCCCAAACATAATCTGCTTATGGAGACTTTCCCCAATCATCCAATTTAAAATTACATTCCCTGTCCAGACCCTTAAACATTTCTTATTCCCTTTCCTGCTTGGCATTTCACCAATAACACTTATTACCATTTGACATATGGTGTATTTCTTTCTTTCTCTTTTTCTTGTTTTTATTGTTAATCTGTTTCTTGCCACTGTAAGCTCCACAGGGAGGGGACACTTGTCTGGCTGGTTCACTGCTATAGTCTCAATACCTGGCATATAGGCACATGATAAAAATGAATGAATGCATCCTTAGTACTTCCTACATCTCTTTCTATAATACTCATATGATTATAGTTAAATAATGATTTTTAATTTATAGTTAAATAGTTATTTTTGCAGTACCTAGTGCATTTCTACCTATAGAATAAAACTCAAGGAAAGCAGAGGTTTTGTTTTGCTCACCACTGTACCCCTAGCACTTCTAGGTGCTCAGTTTATTGCATGAATGATTTCTGAAATGCTAATCTGGTCTCTTCTTCTTCTTCTTCTTCTTCTTCTTCTTCTTCTTCTCCTTCTCCTTCTCCTTCTCCTTCTCCTTCTTCTTCTTCTCCCCTCCCCCCTCTGGTATTGGGGATTGAACCTAGGGGCACTTAACCACTGAGCCACATCACCAGCCCTTTTGAAATATTTTTATTCAGAGACAAGGTCTTGTTAAGTTGCTTAGGCTGGCTTTGAATTTGCGATCCTACTGCCTCAGATTCCCAAACTGCTGGGATTACAGGTGTGCACCACCATGCCCAGCCCTGCTTCTCATCTTAAACCCTATTGCCCTCATTATGAAACCTCAATCTCCTTAGCATTTATGCTCCTCTTTTCTCATGTCTTGACACTTTTCTGTTCCACAACCTTTAAGTTACAGCCTTCTTTGAACTTGTCATACTCTTCTCCTGCCAGGCCTTCATACTCAATATCCTCTGCTTGGAAAGCTATACCTGACTAACTCCTGCATGCCCTTTAGAGCTCAGCTGAGGTCATGTCTTCTGGGAAGCTTTCCAGATCCCTGAAGGCAGGCTTGTGTCAGTGGGGTGGGTGCATAGCCCATCTCCAGCTTGGTTGTGCCCAGGCTTCTGCTGACATCTGATTGTTGTGTTTGGCAGAGAGGTTAAAGATTAGCTCAGAGGGAATGTTGATGTTGTAGAATGTGGAGTAATGAGAATAGCAGTGGGTCAAATGGATGTTAGGGCAACTAAAAGTCTAAGTGTGGACTTTGGGCTGTCAAGACATTGCCCTCTAGGCATTGAGGTCTCTGGACCTTCCAAGCAGGAGCTGTTGGTTGGTCCCTCTGACTTGCATTTCTCCCCCTTGCTCTCTCTCAGGGGGGGATGTTACCATCACTGACCTGCCAGTAGCCCTAGAGCAGATCAAGGGCAATGTCCAGGCTAACGTGCCAGCTGGAGGCCAGGCCCAGGTCCGTGCCTTGTCCTGGGGGATTGACCAGCATGTCTTCCCTGGAGACTATGACATGGTGCTGGGGGCTGATATCGTGTACATGGAGCCCACCTTCCCACTGCTACTGGGAACCCTCCAACATCTGTGTGGGCATCATGGCACCATCTACCTGGCCTCCAAGATGAGAGAGGAACATGGGACAGAGAACTTCTTTCAGCACCTTCTTCCCCAGCACTTCCAACTCGAGCTGGCCCACCGGGATGAGGATAAGAATGTCAACATCTATAGGGCCAGGCACAGGGAACCAAGACCTGCTTGACGTCATTCCATTCCAGTAAAGGAACTGCACATCTCCAAAGCTGTATCTCTAGAGCCATAAACACAAGGACCACCACCACCAACAACAAAAAGATGGATTTCCTTGGTGTCTCTCTCCCTCTTCCTTCTTTGTTCCCCCAGTTATGCTTGGGCAGATGCAGAGAGGTGTTTGTTTGCTAAGAATTCTGGAATCCTAGAAGCACTGGCTTTTAGAGCATAAAGGTGTTTTGCACAAAGGAGGTTGGAAGGGTCCCTAGGATTTTTAAAAGTAAGGAAAGTAAATGAGATATGAGAACAGTGACTGCAGTGAGATTGTCACTGATGACTTCCAGTCCTGCAGTTGTATGTCTATACAGAATGGACTTTTTAAAAAACCAAGATCTAGTCAGGCATGGTGGCACAAGCCTGTAATCCCAGCAGCTGGGGAGGCTGAAGCAGGAGGATTGCAAGTTCAAAGCGAGCCTCAGCAAAAGTGAGGCACTAAGCAACTCAGTGAGACCCTGTCTCTAAATAAATAGGGCTGGGGATGTGCCTCAGTGGCCTAGTGCCCCTGAGTTCAATCCCTGGTACTCTGCAAAAAGAATAAAAATTAAAAAAATAATAAAACACAGAAAGGGCTGGGGATATAGCTCAGTTTTAAAGTGCCCCAGTACCAAAAGCAAAACCTTAAATCTAAAATCTATGGAGTCCCCCCACCCCTGCACACAATAATCTGGTAGGGTCATGGCTCTAACTGGGTCAGGTCCTCCCAACCCTGAAGCTGGGGATAAGCAGCAGAGCTGATTTGGGCTATAGCTTTTTTTTCTTTTTCAGAGCTGGAGCCCTGATCTCAGAACATCGTGCAGTGCAGAACACTGGACTAAGTGCTAGGTTCTTCTCACTTTTGGTTTTTCTTTCCAGGCTCTATTAGTCATTCTTTTCTTTTCTTTCTTTTTTTTTTTTTTTTTTTTTTTTTTTTTGTGGTTACCAGGGATTGAACTCAGGGGCATTCGATCACTGGGCCACATCCCCAGCCCTTTTTTGTATTTTATTTAGAGACAGGGTCCCACTGAGTTGCTAAGTGCCTCGCCATTGCTGAGGCTGGCTTTGAACTAGCGATCCTCCTGCCTCAGCCTCCCAAAGTGCTGGGATTACAGGCGTGCGCCACCGCGCCCGGCTTAGTCATTCTTTTCTAATGTGTTTTGCTTCATTTTTTTTTTTTTTTTTTTGTCTCCTCTCACGCTAGCTAGCTTCTCTGGTCAAGGATCTCTTTACTTAGGCACATAGTCCCCTCCTCTGGACCTTCTGCCACCTTCTCTTGCCTTTGAGCCAGTCTGCAAACTCTTGCAATCTTCCAAATCAGGTCTGATTAGCTTCCACTGCTTGTAGAATCAAGAGCAAGCTCCTCTGCTTGGTACTTCTAATCCCAAATTACCTCTCTATTTCATTTTCCATTCTTTTCCTACATGTATTTGGCCTCTGACCAAATTGTAAAAGGTCTACTCTTTGTTCTCTAAATCCATACAAGAGTTCCTTACTTCTTCTATCCTTTATGATGATTCCCTGCCTGGATGGGCTATTGCTATCTGTCTAAAATCTTGCTTTTTGCCTCTTTCCTGTTTGAATGCGATTTTTTTCCCTCTGAGATCCTTTAACTGTTCATTTTATGGGACCTTACTTTGACTTGTGTGGACATTTGTCTGATCCTTATTTTCTCACTGTGGGATTTCCTTGGAGGGTAGAGCTGTGGTTTATTCATGTCTAATTCCCTGAAGCTTAGCACAGTTCCTGGTACACAAGGGTTCCACAGATATTTTGCTCATTTAACAAGTATTTGCTAAGTTTATTGGAGGGACTCTACCCACCTACCTGCCTCAGGGGGTTTGTCGTGAGTCTTAAGTGGATAATGAATATGAAACTACATTGTAAATAAAAAAAAACAAGTGTTAACTACTCGTCTTACACTATTATTTTTGTGACAACTTTATCCTTTGGTTTTTCTTATTTTTCCTGTAGCGGGTAACTCCCTGTGAAGTGTCTGAATCTATGCTATGTCTCGATAAGCGGAAAGGAGGCGACTGTGTTACTCTTGCCAGCAGGTGGAGCCACCCTTGTTTGCCACGTTCTGGGGGAGAGTTTTGACCCTTCCGCCACGCCATAGTCGGTCGCTTCAACTGTACGTCAGCGGGCGGGAGTGAGTCTTGGCTAGAGAGATGTCTCTGTTGCGGTCACTGCGCTTGTTCCTGGACGCGCGGACCGGGAGTCTCCCGGTGAGGACGCCTGGCCCGGTGCTGACTCTGCCTTCCTTGAAGTTTTCCTGTGCGCCCGGAGCGCATCCCTCCTCTTATCCGACCCGCATTCGACTCAGTGCCACCTCCTCTACCGGCATTGACTCTTCTCTGTCCAGCTCCCGTCGCTGCCTTTTCCACGTCTCCCCAGCCCTAAGGCTGCCTAGTAGCTGATGTGCTCTCCTCCCTCTCTCCCCGTCTTCTAGCTGCTTCCGGCTTCTCACCCCTGTCTTCTTACCCTCTCCAGGCCGGGTCCCTTCTGCTTCAGTCGCCCCAGTCACGGCACACCATTCACGCTGCGTCCTGGTTGTCTTCCTCTTCTTCCAGCAAGGAGCTACTTATGAAGCTGCGGCAGAAAACAGGCTACTCTTTTGTAAATTGCAAGAAAGCCCTGGAAACTTGTGGCGGAGATCTCAAACAGGTGGGAAAGGGATGCAGTGTAGGGTACTAGGGTCCAACTTCAGTCTGAAGAGGTAATACTGGGGAGCATAGGAGACCTGATGACCAGTGGCCCATAAGGGCAGAAACATAGATGGAATTCTGGCTTAAACAACCACCCTAGCCTGTCTTACTGGGAAGAAATTGACTCAGGATCCCGGGGTTAACAGACCCTATATCATGCAGGACTGCTGTGGTGTTTTCTGCTGCATGGACCTGTGTGCACTTAGGAGTCAGACCCTCCAGGACTCAAATTATGGTGCCTTCACACTAATACTTTGTGGACATTTAAGTTAATCTTTCATAGTTGAATCATTCTTGTCTGTATAATGAAAATAATACCATTTTCTCTGTAGGGTTGTTGTGAAGATTAAACTTATCCAGAGCACCAGTTTCTGCAATCTATACTCAGCATTTAGTGGTGTACTGCCACTAGAATTATAGAATTTAGGGGAAGCAGAAAGAGTCAGGGAACGTGAACATATTTTAGAACACCATTCAGTTTTAAATTCTGTGACTTCATTCTCTGCCCTTTTTCTTTCGAATTTATAGGCAGAGATCTGGCTTCACAAGCAGGCCCAGAAGGAGGGCTGGAGCAAAGCTACCAAGCTTCGTGGGAGAAAGACTAAAGAAGGACTGATTGGGCTGCTGCAAGAAGGAAATACTACTGTATTAGTAGAAGTGAGTTGTTGGAATTTCACTTATCAAGAATAGCTGCTCCTTCATTGTAAGGCTTGTAACCCTTTATGATTCATTGTAACCCTTTATGATTCTCAAATTTCTTAAATTTCTTAAGAAATTTGAATCATAAAGGGTAGTTGGAATTAAACTTAAGAGATATCAGTTATTAGCTATGGATTCACTTAAGTATAGACATGCACAGGTGTGGTGATGAAAAATGGTCTACCAGTCTAGAATATTAGTCCTAAATGTGAGTCTAGTGCAGTCTGTACCTTGTCATTGATTGTTTACTAAAACAATTAGATTTTAAAGTAGTAATTATATTAATTAGTTTATAATAGAGAGTATCTGTTTTAGTCTGTACCTTGTCATTGATTGTTTACTAAAACAATTAGATTTTAAAGTAGTAATTATATTAATTAGTTTATAATAGAGAGTATCTGTTTTAGAGGAGGTTTTGGTGCCTCCTCTAACTAGTGAAGAAGTAGGTGTGAATTAGTTTAGAGTAAGGGAAGAGGATAAACAAGGTAATAGGTTTGGAATTGAAGGAGGCTGGAGAAATGAGGTGTTTATGGTATGAAGCCACAGGCAAGCGGTCAACTTGTAGTGAACTCTTCAGAACATCATGGAACCCCCTCTGAATGTGTATGTTCATGCTAACTCATTGGCACAGCAAGAATCACTTCATTAGTTTCTGGCCTCAGGCAAGAAAGGAACCGCAGCTTTAAAACTGGCGTCATCTATTTCTGTTGAGTCTGAAACTGATTCTATCAACATCTAGGTTTACTGCACAGCCTTAGGGCACTTTTGAAAACAATCAGTAAACAACTTATACAACATCATTTATCCCTACAGGTAAACTGTGAGACAGATTTTGTTTCCAGAAATTTAAAATTTCAACAGTTGGTCCAGCAAGTAGCCCTGGGAACCATGTTGCATTGTCAGAGACTAAAGGATCAACTCTCTACATATAGTAAAGTAAGTTTGGAGGTTGTCTCCAGCATGCTGCATTTGTTCCTTTTTTGGTGCTGGGGATTGAATCTAGGGTCTTGTGCATGTTAAGTATGTGCTCTACCACTGAACTACACCTCCAGCCCCTGTTGTTACATTTTTTTATGTGTTCATTACCACTTTATTTCTTTTCTTATTTATCCTTCTCTTGGGATTGTGTGGTGAATATTAATTGTTACAGCATTAAAAAGTCATATTTGGGCTGGGGATATAGCTCAGTTGGTAGAGTACTTGCCTTGTAGGCATAAGGCCCTGGATTCAATCCCCAGCACCACCAAAAAAGAAAAAAGTCGTATTAGTCAGGTTTAGTGATGCATACCTGTAATTCCAGTGGCTCAGGAGGCTGAAGCAAGAGGATCATAAATCCAAACCTTGTCTCAGCAACTTAGTGAGGCCCTAAGCAACTTATTGAGACCCTGTCTCAAAATAAAAAAGGGCTAGGGGGGCTGGGGTTGTGGCTCAGCAGCAGAGCACTCGCCTAGCATGTGCGGGGCCCGGGCTCTATCCTCAGCACCACGTAAAAATAAAACGCATTGTGTACAACTAAAGCAAATAAATAAATATTAAAAAAAAGGGGGGGGGCTAGGGATGTGGCTTTGTAGTTAAGCACCCCTGGGTTTAATCCCTGGTACCCAAAAATGTATATATATTATATGAAAACCTGTGTTGCAATTATTATTATTTGGGGGGTAGGTGGGTCCTGGGGATTGAACCCAGGGCATTATACAGGGTAAGCAGGTGCTTTATCCTCAGTCCCTGCCACCGTTTTTTTCAGTACTGGAATTGAATCCTGGGGTTTTCTACAACTGAGCTACATCCCCAGCTTTTTTTACTTTTTTTTTTTTTTTTTGTGGTACCGGAGATTGAACTCAGGGGTACTCGACCACTGGGCCACATCCCCAGCCCTTTTTTGTATTTTATTTAGAGACAGGGTCTCACTGAGTTGCTAAGTGCCTCGCCATTGCTGAGGCTGGCTTTGAACTAGCGATCCTCCTGCCTCAGCCTCCCAAAGTGCTGGGATTACAGGTGTGCGCCACCGCGCCCAGCCTTTTTTAATTTTTGAAACAGGGTCTTGCTAAATTGCTGAGGCTGTCCTTGAACTTGATCCTCCTGCCTCAGACTCCCAAGTAGGTAGGATTACAGGCATGTGCTACTGTGCCTGGCTAACAACATCAGCTGTCTTTTTTTTAATAATTGTATTGCATAGATGGATCACTTGAAGTATAAATTCTTATCCTTTTTAGGGACATGAGTGCTTGGGGATCAAACCCAGGGTCTCACAAATGCTAGGCAAGTGCTCTACCATTGAGCTATGCTATGAACTATACCTCCATTCCCATGAATTCTTTTTTATTTTATTTTTTTTGGAGGTAGTACTGGAATTGAACCCAGGGATACTTTAACACTGAGCTTCATCTCCAGTCTTTTTACTTTTTATTTTGAGATAGAGTTTTGCTAAGTTTCCGAGGATCTCACTAAGTTCCTGAGGCTGGCCTTGAACTTGGGATCCTCCTACTTTAGTCTCTCAAGTTGCTAGCATTACAGGTGTGAACCACCAACCATGGATATCCCCCTAAATTCTAATCTTGATTTTTTTTTTTTCTTCTTCTGGTCTAAATTAAAAAAAAAAAAAATCCTATTTTGAAAAAAATTCAAACTTGTATAAAAGTTGCTAGTGTTCTGCAATAAAATCCAGTGTACTCTTTGTTCAGATACACCATTTGTTAGTATTTTACTGCATTTGCTTTATCACTTTATATACATATTATCATCATTTTTTTTTTTTTTTTTGTACCAGGGATTGAACTCAGGGGCACTCGACCACTGGGCCACATCCCCAGCCCTTTTTGTATTTTATTTAGAGACAGGGTCTCACTGAGTTGCTAAGTGCCTCGCCATTGCTGAGGCTGGCTTTGAACTCGTGATCCTCCTGCCTCAGCCTCCCAAGTGCTGGGATTACAGGTGTGCGCCACTGCGCCCGGATGTCATTTTTTTTTTTTTTTTTTTAAACCCTTCTGTGAGTATGTTGTGGACATCAGGACCATTGATTACATCAACATTTTGGAAGAATACAGAGCAGTTTTGTGGAAAATCCTTTAATTTAGATTGTCTAATGTGTCTTCATAATTAGACTCAGAAATTATTCCTTTTTGTAGGAATATCAAATAGTATATTTTTTCAGATCATCACATGACAAGGCATATAATGACTTTTGGGTTCATTATTGGTGATGTCACTTTTTTTTTTAAATATTTATTTATTTGCTTGCTTTAGTTGTATACAATGCGTTTATTTGTACATGGTGCTGAAGATCGAACCCGGGCCACGCATGTGCTAGGCGAGCGCTCTACCGCTGAGCCACGATGCCAGCCCCTGGTGATGTTACATTTGATCCCTTGGTTAAGGTAGTATTTGCCAGATTTCTCCACTGTAGTTGCCACATTCCTCTTTGTAATTAACAAATAATATGTATGAGAGATTCTTTGAGACTCAGATGTTCCTCAGAAGACTTTTGGCTAATGCTAGTTTTAGCATTCATTGATGATTCTTGCGAGGATCAGTTTTTACTATAAGGATCATTTAATGGTTATTTTTCTTTTATAATTTTTTCTGTATGCACTAATTAGTTGCATCCTACCATTTCCTCTCTTTTCCCTTATTTAATGATTTACTTAGTACCAACATTGACTCATGGATTCTTATTTTAATTTTTTTTTTTTGGACTACTGGGGATTGAACCCAGGGCCTTGCAGATGGTAGGCAAGCCCTCTACCACTGAGGTCTAATAATATATGAATTTGGCCAGTGCAAACCAAACCTGTGCAAGCTGGCTCTAATGTCCTTTTGATATGTCTTTTTTTTTTTTTTTTAACGGAGGCTTTCTTTCTTTCTTTCTTTCTTTTTTTTAATATTTATTTATTTGCTTTAGTTGTACACGATGCGTTTATTTGTAGCATTTATTTGTACGTGGTACTGAAGATTGAACCCGGGCTGCGCATGTGGTAGGCGAGCGCTCTACCGCTGAGCCACAACCCTAGCCCCTTGATGATGATCTTTTTTATTTTCTGAGTATTTCCTTCTTTTTGGCATAACAAAATATTCTGGGCTTATGTTGTGCTTTCCCTGCCCTAACCATGGAATTGGCCACTTCTCCAAGGAGTCCTTGTCTTTTTTAAATAGGGGAATGATTTTTAGAAACCAAGAGCTGAACGTTAGGGTTTTTTTTTTTTTTTTTTTTTTGGTACCGGGGATTGAACTCAGGGGCACTCGACCATTGGGCCATATCCCCAGCCCATTATTGTATTTTATTTAGAGACAGGGTCTCACTGAAGCTGTGCCTTAGCTATTGCTGAGGCTGACTTTGAATTCGTAATCCCCCTGCCTCAGCCTCCCAAATTCTGGGATTACAAGCATGTGCCATTATGCCCAGTTTAGGTATGTTATTTTTATTGAGATGTCATTGTTTCTCTGTTCTCCAAGGAACATCTATTTGGGTTTGTGTGTTTCACTTGTAATCCAGCACTGTAGGGTTCTTTCTTTCTTCATTCTATATTTGTATCTTCCTTCTCTCATTGTGAGAAAGCTGTCTTCTAGCAATTTCAGTGTTACTTACATACTCAATGTTATAATGTATACAAAACTGTTTCAGAGTTGCTTTATCTGACCACTGTGAGTAACAAGCCAACTAAGGATTTCAAGATTTCTTTGATAGGTTTTTTGTTTTGTTTTGTTTTTACATTGAAGTTATATGGTCAAGGGACTGTGAAGAAAATTACTTGGATTGGTGATTTAAAAAAAAAAATTTTTTTTTTTAGTTGTTGATAGACTTTTATTTTATTTATTTATATGCAGTGCTGAGAATTGAACCCAGTGCCTCATACATGCCAGGCAAGCGCTTTACCACTAAGCGACAGCCTCAGCCCCTGGATTGGTGATTTTTTTTTTTTTTTTAATTTAATATTTTCTTTTAGTTGTAGATGGACACAATGACTTTATTTTTTTATTTTTATGTGGTGCTGAGGATTGAACTCAGTGCCTCATGCATGCTAATGAGTGCTCGTTCCTCTGAGCTATAACCCCAGCCCAGTGATTTTTTTTTTTTTTTTTTTAATGGTAACAGGGATTGTATCCAGGAAAGTTCTACCACCAAACTACCAGACCTTTTTAAAATTCTTTGAGACAGGGTCTCACTAAGTTGCCTAGTCTGGCCTGGAGCTTGTGATACTTCTGCCTCAGCTTCTCAAGTAGCTGAAATTATAGGTGTGTGCTACAGTGCCCAGCAATGTTGTCCCCTTCCCCCTTTTTTGAGGTTATATTGGTCATTTGAAGTACAGTTGGGGTTTTCTGTTTGTTTAGTTAGTTTTGTGTGTGTGTGTGTGTGTGTGTGTGTGTGTATGTGTGTTTAGTTAGTTTTTGTTTTTATCCCAGATCCTTGTTGATTTGAATTGATTTTTAAATATGGAAAACATTAACAAAGTTTCAAAAGCTTAAAGTTGTTTAAAAAAAGATGTATACTCTGAGAAGTCCTACTCCCCATTCTATCCAATTTCATTATTCCCGTAAATAACCAACTTCACTGGGTTATGGTTATGCTTTCAGGTGTTTTTTTTTTTTTTTTTTTTTTCCTCAAAGATAAACATATGTGGGGGACTGGGGTTGTGGCTCAATGGTAGAGCACTTGCCTGGCATGTGTGAGGCCCTGGGTTTGATCCTCAGCACCACATATAAATAAACAAATAAAGTAAAAAATCTACTGGCAACAAAAAATATTTTTAAAAAAGATAAATGTGTGTGTATACATACACACATATGCATATATACATATATATGTATATTCACAGATATTTCTTACAATGCTGATATAATGTGTATATATCCTTTCTTTTTTTTTTTTTTGGTACTGGGGATTGAACCCAGGGGCACTTTACCACTGAGCTACATCCTCAACCCTTTTTATTTTTAATTCTGAGACAGGCTAGGTGTGGTGGCGCACGCCTATAATCCTAGCACTTGTGAGACTGAGGCAGGAGGATTGCAAGTTCAAAGCCAGCCTCAGCAATGGCGAGGCACTTAGCAACTCAGTGAGACCCTGTCTCTAATAAAATACAAAAAAGGGCTGGGGATGTGGCCCAGTGGTCGAGTGCCCCTGAGTTCAATCCCTGGTACCAAAAATTAAAAAAAAAAAAATTCTGAGACAGGTTCTCACTAGGTTGCTGAGGGCCTTGCTGAGTTGCTGAGGCTGGCCTTGAACTTGTGATCCTTCTGTTTCAGCTTCCCAAATTGCTGGGATTACAGGCATGCACCACCATGCCCATCTATGTATACTTTTATTTATTTATTGGTACTTGGGGATTGAACCCATTGGTACTTTATCACTTAGCTATAGCCCCAGTGCTTTATTAAAAATTATTTTGAGGGCTGGGATTGTGGCTCAGTGGCAGAGCGCTTGCCTCGCACGTGCGCGGCCCGGGTTCGATCCTCAGCACCACGTAAACATAAATGCATTGCATTGTGTACAACTAAAGTAAATAAATAAATATTTTAAAAAATTATTTTGAGACAGGGTCTTGTTAAATTTCTTAGGACCTCTCTAAGTTGCTGAAGCCGGCCTTGAATTGGTTTTCCTGTTTGTTTCTTTGTTTGTTTTTGCCATGCTAAGGATTGTACTCAGGGCTTCATGCATGCTAGGCAAGTGCTTTACCACTGTGCTACATCCCTAGTCCTGGCCTTGAATTTGTGATCTTCCTGCCTCAGCCTCCTGAGTTGCTGGGATTACAAGTGTGTGCCACTGCACCTGGCATTATATATACTTTTAATTTACTTTTATCACTAATAATATATCCTAGAAATACTCTATAGCAGCTCTGGAGATCTTCTTGTTTCTTTTTGGTACCAGGGATTGAACTCAGGGGCACTCGACCACTGGGCCACATCCCCAGCCCTTTTTTGAATTTTATTTAGAGACAGGATCTCACTTAGTTGCTTAGTGCCTTGTGTTTGCTGAGGCTGGCTTTGAACTTGAGATCCTCCTGCCTCAGCCTCTCAAGCCTCTGGGATTACAGGCATGTGCCACCTTTCCCGGTGCCTATTAATAATTTTATAGTGCAAAATTGGTTCGTGTTTGTTTTCTTGTGCATTTAGGGCTTCCTGAATTCCTCTGAGCTTTCTGGACTTCCAGCTGGGCCTGACAGAGAAGGCTCTCTCAAGGATCATTTGGCCTTAGCAATAGGTGAGTATTTGTAAGGATTCTGGAAACTGGAAATTAATTACTGGATCTTTTGGTATCTTTGCTGCTCCTCCAACATTTCCATGGAGAATTTCAAGCTCCTGTGCCTACAAGGGCCAGATGATATGAATGTAAAAAATAGGTTGTGTTAGGTGTTAGGGAGCAATAGGCATTTTGAAGAGCTTTTCCTCTGCTGAAGCTATCACTAGCACCAAACTCTAGCCCCCTGTTGTATTGGGGTAAATGGAGTTCCAGTGGTTCCTAAATTCCTTAAACGAATTCAGAATTATATGCAGAAATCTCACAGTATTTAACTGTTTGCAAACTAAGATTATTTTCATCATTGTGCCAACCAAACAAAGCATGGCTAACTTCTAGTTGACTACTTCTTTATATGACATAGGGAAAATAGTACTTTAAAGGTAATTTTCTCTTCTTTATAAACATTTAGGAATTTTTAGGGTCATTGTTTTTAGGAATTTGATATCAAGAAATCTGGTTCTGAATTTGTAAAGGTACGTTCTTTTAGAGCCCACTGATACGGGAATCAAATCTAGATCATTATGGTGGGAGTAGCAGGAATTTGCTTGTTTTCTGTGTCCTTAGTGGAAGGAGGAAAGCAGGGCTGGGATTGGAATTGCTGGGATTTTTCTGCTCCTCTGCAGTTTCCAGTCAAGACATTAGTTCTGTTTTTATCAGATCATAGTATTTATGATGTTCCAGTGAGTCATATATGAGAAACCTGCAGACTGTTTCATATTAAGAAATAGGATTTATTAAGAAATTCTGGAAGAACTGGATGTATCAGCCTTGCCAATTTCAGGGAATTGACAGTTGGGTAGATGTTTTGAGATATTTTAAAATTTGTTTTGGTTTCTGGATTCTCCCTTTTCATAACTTTTAGCTTTAATTGTGGCTAATCCAGACCACTTTGTTTATCCTCCTGCTCCTTCCTACTTTTTGGTTTATTTGGACTTCGGAGAATGGCATCTGAGAGAAAGGAAGAAAACTGCAATCGGTTTTTGGTTCTCATAACCCTGATAATGTCATCCTTTTATTTATTTATTTATTTATTTATTTATTTTTATTTATTTATTTAGTGGTACTGGAAATTGAACTCAGGGGCACTCGACCACTGGGCCACATCCCCAGCCCTTATTGTATTTTATTTAGAGACAGGGTTTCACTGAGTTGCTAAGTGCCTTGCCATTGCTGAGGCTGGCTTTGAACTCGTGATTCTCCTGTCTCAGCCTCCCAAAGTGCTGGGATTACAGGCGTGCGCCACCGTGTCCCGCTCATCCTTTTATTTTTAAAGAGAGGAAGTCAGAACTATCAGGTGACATGGCTTTTGGATTTTCTGGGACTTTTAGTTGTAGACCTTTTCCTAATACAGTGAATGATAAGGAGTTGATGATGTCAGTTATGATTATATGGTAGGGATGTTAATTCAGTAGGGAAAATCACTTAATTGCTTTGGAGTCATATTGGAGTTTTTTGTCTTTTGTTTTGTGGTGCTGGGGATTGAACCCAGGACCTTGTGCAAACAAGGTAAGCGCTCTACCAACTGAACTATATCCCCAGCCCAGATCTCAGTTTTAATTCTAGCTTTGCCATGTATTATTGGGTGGGTTACTTAAGCACAAGTCTAAGCCTAAGTTTAATGTATTAATAATAGCTAGCCTTTAAGTGCTCACGATGTGCCAGTTACAGTAATAAAATACTTTTACATATATCACCTCATTTATTTCTCCCAGTAACCCTGAAGGGTAGATGATGTCATCTCCATTTTATAGACCAGGAAACTACAGCTTGATAAATTAGTAAATAGGGTTAAATCATTAAGTCTCTTGCCCAAGGTCATATAGCTAGGAAGAGGTAGAACTAAGACCTGTGTCTGTAACACCATAGCCTCTGTTTTAAATACTAGAGTATCTGGCACATAGTGCTTCTTAAGGTATTCCCCCACCATGCCCCTGTTCCTCTTTAAACAAAACTGGAAATTATATATCTTTGAGGAAGGATCACCTTCCAAATTTGGACTCTCTTGTGCATACATTGGTATCACCACAAGTATCATATTCTGGTGGTGTGTTGGTTTTTGTTTTTGTTTTTTATAGGAAAACTGGGAGAAAACATGAGTCTTAAACGAGCTGCATGGGTGAAGGTGTCATCTGGGTTCTACGTTGGCTCTTATGTCCATGGAGCAATGGACAGTCCCTCACTCCACAACCTGGTGCTGGGGAAGTATGGGGCCCTGGTCATCTGTGAGACATCTGAACACAAAGCAAACCTTGAAGACCTTGGCCGCCGCCTTGGGCAGCATGTGGTGGGCATGGCCCCTCTCTCTGTTGGCTCCCTGGATGATGAACCTGGGGGAGAGACAGAGACCAAGATGCTGTCCCAGCCATACTTGTTGGATCCCTCCATCACATTGGGACAATACGTGCAGCCCCATGGGGTGTCTGTAGTAGACTTTGTGCGGTTTGAATGTGGAGAAGTTGAAGAGGCAACAGAGGCTGAATAGGTTCTAGAAACTTTTGGCTTAGGATAAAATGTTGATTTTTAGTTCTGGACATCATAACAAAATGAAGAAATTGCCCACGCCTCTTCAAACCCAGTATTTGTCAACTGAATTTTTAATGAAATTATATAGTTCATGGATAAAGTTAAAAAAAATATTAAAAAAAATAATAGTGTAGATTTTTTTCCTTGTTTGCATAATACTGGATTTAGCTTTTCTTTGGTATGGGGTAATGGACCCAGGAGGACTTAATCACTGGGCCACATCCCCAGCCCTTTTTATTTTTTTTTTTAATTTTTATTTTTTTGGTACCAGGGATTGAACTCAGGGGCACTTGACCACTGGGCCACATCCCCAGCCCTTTTTTGTATTTTATTTAGAGACAGGGTCTCACTGAGTTGCTAAGTGCCTCGCCATTGCTGAGGCTGGCTTTGAACTCACGATCCTCCTGCCTCAGCCTCCCAAAGTGCTGGGATTACAGGCGTGCGCCACCGCGCCCGGCTTCTTTTTATTTTTTTAATTTTAAGACCATGTCTAAGTTGCTTAGAGCCTTGCTAAATTGCTGAGGCTAGCCTCAAACTTATGATCCTCTTGCCTCAGCCTCCCAAACCACTGGGATCACAGGTATGTGCCACCACTCATGGCCGGGTTTAGCTGTTTATTATTTTATTTTTTGGGGTACCAAGGATTGAACTCAGGGGTACTTAAACTCATGATCCTCCTGCCTCAGCCCCTCAAGCCACTGGGATTACAGCTGTGTGTCACCACACCCAGCTTATTTTTTAATTTTAATTTTAATATTTTTTGTATGTGGTAATGGGGATTAAACACAGGACCTCACACATGGTAGGCAAGCACTCTGCTACTGAGCTACATCCCAGTTCTTTTTAAAAATTATATATTTTGAGCCGGGCGTGGTGGCACACGCCTGTAATCCCAGCACTTTGGGAGGCTCAGGCAGGAGGATCATGAGTTCAAAGCCAGCCTCAGCAATGGTGAGGCACTTAGCAACTTAGTGAGACCCTGTCTCTAAATAAAAAATACGAAAAAAAAAAAAAAAAGGGGCTGGGGATGTGACCCAGTGGTTGAGTGCCCCTGAGTTCAGTCACCAGTACCCCCCCCCCCCACACACACACACAAAATTATATTTTGAGACATGGTCTTGCTAAATTGTCCAGACTGGCCTCAAAGTTGTGATCCCCAACCTCCTAAGCAACTGGGATTACAGTGTGTGCCACACATCTGGCATCCAAGTCAGATTTTGACATTCTTTGTCAAAAGTGATAGTATTATAGTGGTCCAATTGTTGAGAGAGTTCAATCAACACTGCTTCTTTACTTCCACAGTACTGAAACATTCTCCCAACATAATATAAAATTACCATAATAAGCACTCAAATACAGAAAAGAACTCCAATTGCTCATACAGGTTATTTTTATTTGAAAAGTTAAAAATGCTGTGGCATGTAATGGATCTGGGCATTTGGATTTTGACCCTGAGATATATGTGCAAATAACTTCAATGCTTTGTGGGTTAAATAGACTTTAGAATTTAGGTCCTAAAATTTAAAGCAAATGTAGGGCTTTGCATGGTGTTATATATTTTAAGATTAGTTTTTGGTTCTCTTTCTTTTGGCTTCTCTAAATTCATGCAGTTTTAGTATTTTCTGTTAAGGCTTTAGCCAGAGGGCCACAAAAGCCAAAAAGTGCATAAGTTAACATTTTAGATATATAATAACCGAGAGATGCATGAGAAAAAATGGAGAACATACTGTGATTTTCAGATTCTATAATTGTGTCTAAATCAGTAGCAGGCAGAAGTTGGTAGGTAAATTCTTTCCCGATATTGGCACTATCTGTTGTCTTCTGTGTTCTTGCAATGGGTTTTCTTGCCTTAGAAAAGCCCCTTTTCTTTCTTCAGTTGGAGCTGTTTCCAGCCAGGCAGAGCAGTAAATTGCCCTCTTGTAATGCCAAACACAGACACAAAATCCTGTTCAGAGAGGTAGTTCTAACAGAGAAAACAAAGTTTCTGGTTAGAAGGAAGATATGATACCTATTGGTGCCAACAGAGGTAGGAAGAGCAGGGGGAAGAGGGAGGCCTATGTAAATCCTTGGAGGGGGAAGTAGAATGAATTGTTAGGTAGGCTATAATAGACTTAAATTATTCAAGGCCAAGTTGTTCTTTAGGTAGTGGAGCCCCATGGTGGCCTGTGGAAGAAACTGACTGGATTCTCTGCTCTCATGATTCCAGTTTCTTTCCTGAAAGACAGTAAGTGGGTTGTATAATATGGATGAATTATAGAGATGAGATTTTGGCAGAATGGAGAACTAAACTGAGTGGTGCTTTTCCTTATACTATGTCCTTACTACCCTATTTTGGGAGGGACAGGGGGTAACTAGGGATTGAACCCAAAGGTGTTTTACCATTGAGCTATAGCACCAGTCCTTTTTTTGAGATAGGGTCTTGTTAAGTGGCTGAGGCTGGCCTTCAACCTGTTGATCTTCCTGCCTCAGCCTTCCAAGTCCCTGGGCTTACAGGTATTTACCACTAGGCCCAGACTTAAGCAATCTTGTTTTATTGGTGCTGGGGATTGAACTCAAGGCCTGATGATGAGCTATGTCCTCGGACTCCCAAAATATTTCAGGATCTTACTGAGAACCTATAGTTCTCCTAACATTTATTTATTGATGTAATGATTATTTTGTACCCAAGTAAAGATCATAAGCCAGGTGTGGTGGTGCATGCCTGTAATCCCAGCATTTGGGAGGCTGAGGCAGGAGGATTGCAAGTTCAAAGCCAGCCTCAGCAATAGTGAGGCATTTAGCAACTCAGTGAGACCCTGTCTCTAAATAAAATACAAAAAAGGGCTGGGGATGTGGCCCAGTGTTCGAGTGCCCCTGAGTTCAATCCATGGTACCAAATAATAATAATAATCCCCATGTAAAGATTATTAATATATGGCTTCTACTTTCAAAAATATTGTAGTCCAGATACTTAAGACTTAGTTGGGACATTGTAATAAATCCAAAGCCCTTTCCCAAATCAACTCTTCCAAGGGGAATATAATTAATTCAACATGAACATGTTAATTCATTCATCCAAAACTTATGCTATCTCATAGACATCATTTTAGGTGCTGAAAAGATGAGAATATGACTGGGTGTGGTGATGCACACCTGTAATCCCAGTGGCTCAGGAGGCTGAGACAGGAGAATCACAAATTAAAGCCAGCCTCAGCAACTTCGCAAGACTCTAAGCAACTCAATGAGATCCTGTCTCAAAATAAAATATTAAAAAGGCTAGGGATGTGGCTCAATGGTTAAACAACCCTGAGTTCAATTCCCGGTACTAAAACTACACAAAAATAATGATGAGAATATGATGGTGAACAGGACAGACAAGGTCCTTCCTCCTAAGGATGTTACTAGTGGGGGATATAGACAATGAACAAGTCTAAGGGAACTGGAGGGGGTGGTTAAGGAAGGCTTTCCTGGGGCAATGATGTTTGAGCTGAGACCTATACAGTGGGAAGGAGCTAGCTTTGTGACTATCTGAGAGAACATTTGTTTAGGCAGAAGCACTAGGAAGTGTAAAGTCTCCAAGGCTGGGATAAGCATGTTCAAGGGTATTAAGAGGGTAGTGATATGTAAGATGAAATCCCACAGAGTGATGGAGTCCAGATTATGTAGACCTTCAGATTCTTTTTAAATACAGTGAGGAGCTATTTGAGCTGTTTCAAACAGGGCAGTAGGCATCTGCTTTAAAAGGTCCCTTTGGTAGCCAGGTGAGGTGGTACACTCCTATAATCCCAACTACCCAGGAGGCTGAGGCAGAAGGATGACAAGTTCCAAACCAGCCTGGGCAATTTAGCAAGGCCCTGTCTCACAAATAAAAATTTAAAAAGTGCCAGTGATATAGCTCAGTGGTAAAGCACTTACTTAGCAAGCATGAGGCCCTGGGTTTAATTCCCAATTCTGCAAAAAAGATCCCTTTGGCTATTAATAATTATGGCCATGTGGAGAACAAATTATAGGGATGAGGTGGAAACATTTGGATTATAGTAGTCCATGATGGCTGGATTAAACCAGTGGCAGATAGATGGAGAGGAGTGAACAGAGGCTACCTGATGGATTCATGTGGGAGATGAGAAAAATAATCAAGAAGGAGCTGCTTGGTTTGAGCCACTGGGTAGTTGCAGTGTCCACTGAGTGCCTACAATGTGCAAAATGTCCTAGGCCATTTACTGAGATGGGTGTTTTACTGACAGCTCCACTTATCCCAGACACAGCTCCTTTAGCCACTCACCTCCTTTTTGGCAGGGTTCACATCCTCAGGAAGCTCCTGATTCTGATTTTTCAATAGAACTTCTATAGGGTAATATTTTGGCTCACTGCCAGCAGAATTCAGGGAAAGGGTTGCATTCTTCATGTCCTAGGTAAGATAAAAGTGTAGACACGGGAAAAGACTATTCAGTGTCTAGCGATCACAGTTTTGCATGTGTCTAATATTTAACATTTTGTTTTACACCACTTCATCATTCATAGTTATCTTTGTCCCCAAACTTGGCTGCATGTCAAAATCATCTGGGAATCAAAAATATTCAGAGTTTTGATTCTTCTTGGGAAAATTGATTCACTAAGCCTAAGGTGAGTCCTCATAGCCAGTCTCTTTTATTATTTTTAGGTACTGGGTATCCTACCCAGAGCCTAGTACATTCTAGGCAAATACTCTACCACTGAGTTAAAGCTCTAGTCCTAGGACTCTTTTAAATATTATGATAATATACCTTTTTTTGGCTCTGTTATTTAGGTCCTACAATTCCAGTCTCTTTTTTTGGTACTGGGAGTTGAACCCAGGAGACTTAACCACTAAGCCACATCCCCAGTCCTTTTTATTTTTTATTTTGAGACAGGGACTCACTAAGTTGCATAGAGCCTTGATAAGTTGCTAAGGCTGGCCTCGAACTTTTGATGCTCCTATCTCAGCTTCTGAGCTGCTAGGATTATAGGCTTGCTTCACTGTGTCTGGCTTACATTTCCAGTCTTTAAATGTCTTCAGATGGAAGTCTTACTTTTCTTAAAAACAATTTAAAGACACTACATAACCTTTGGAATTTGACTTTGTCGAGCACAAAGAACACTGCCAGATGATTTGAACACCTAGTGCCATACTCTCGTCCTAATTTTTTGTGTGTGAGTATGTGTGTTGTACTGGGGATTGAACCTAAGGGAATATTACCACTGAGTTGCATCCACAGTTGTTCTTTTTTTCCCTTTCATTCTTTTTCTCTCAGTTCTTTCATTTTTTACTTTGAGACAAGGTCTTACACTAAGTTGCCCAGGCTGGCCTTGAACTTTTGATCCTCCTGCCTCAGCCTCCTGAGTTCCTCTGATTACAGGTGTACACCTACTTGCCCAACCACTCATCCTGATATTGAAGAGTTGTTGGATTCTTGACTAGAGGCGCCACTTCTTTTTTCTGTTAAAAGAGGGGTAAATGAGCCAGGCGCGGTGGCGCACGCCTGTAATCCCAGCACTTTGGGAGGCTGAGACAGGAGAATCACGAGTTCAAAGCCAGCCTTAGCAATGGCGAGGCACTTAGCAACTCAGTGAGACCCTGTCTCTAAATAAAATAGAAAAAAGGGCTGGGGATGTGGCCAAGTGGTCAAGTGCCCCTGAGTTCAATCCCTGGTACCAAAAAAAAAAAAAAAAAAAAAAAGGGTAAATGACCTGCAATTCTGTGGGCAATTCTGTGGGCTTAACTGTCAGAAACTGATAAAATATAATTTGAATGAGAAATTTATTTCCAAAAAGTGCCAATAACTTTAATCTCTCCTGAATGGCAGAGAGCAAATAATAAAATTAGTTTTATTTTTGTTATTTTTCTTTTTTAAACAGCAAGTCTATTTGAAGTTCTGGAAGGCAGTAAGATAAGGAACTTGGCTCTGAGATCTGTTTTTCTATCAACTAAAAAAATCTTGGGCCGGGCGCGGTGGCGCATGCCTGTAATCCCAGCACTTGGGAGGCTGAGGCAGGAGGATCACGAGTTCAAAGCCAGCCTCAGCAATGGCGAGGCACTAAGCAGCTCAGTGAGACCCTGTCTCTAATAAAATACAAAAAAGGGCTGGGGATGTGGCCCAGTGGTTGAGTGCCCCTGAGTTTAATCCCTGGTACCAAAAAAAAATCTTGGGGCCAGGCTCAGAGGCACAGGCCTATAATCCCAAGCAACTCAGGAGGCTTGAGGCAGGAGGATTGCAAGTTCAAGGCTAACCTCCTCAACTTAGTAAGACCCTGTCTCCAAAAAAAAAAGAAAAGAAAAGAAAAGGGCTGGGCATGTAGCTCAGTGGTGAAGCATCCCTAGGTTCAATCCCCAGTACTAAATAAATAAATTTATATATATATATATATATCAATTTATATATATATATATCGGGGTTGGGGTGTAGCTCATAGTAGAGCATTTGCTTGGCATGTACAAAGCCCTAAGAGTTCAATCCCCACCAAAACAAAACAAAACACTCTTTGTCAAGGATAGACAACTAGGGCAATACTAAGAAAGTCATGGTAGAGCTTTGACCCGTAGCATTTGCTTTTTTCTTTGGCTCTGGGGCTTCTCCAAGAGCAAATCTAACTCACTGCAGTGATTTCCATGATAGTAGCAGCATCTCCCAGCTCCTCCTTTAACTGTTCATATGATTTTCCAGCCTGAAAAGAAAGAAAACACAGGATGAGATATTGCTAATAGGGGAGAAACATCTTAGGCCTGGTCTGTACCTTCAGGAAAAGCAAAAAGTCTGGAGAATCAGATAATACATAAGTGAGACCAAAAATTTTGGTTTGGATCCACGCAGGCTACAAAGATTCTTTAATTTACATTCATTGAAGGTACTCCTTCAATCCTCCCTGTAAGATTTAAGAAAGAGCAGTTGAGTTAATTAGTAAGCCTGACTTCTTTTTATTGACTATTGCTTTGAACAAATAATTGTCCTCTGAGCGCCTTCATCTATAAAATAGGAAACACAATACCTGCTCTATCAGGATAGCTATAAAGATCAAAAAGTTGATGTGTGTGAATACACTTTATATTACTTCACAGTGTCTACTGCTGAGTCAAGCTGTGAATGCTCTAACTGAATTTACTGCTATGGGGGTGAAGGGGAAGAGAAGAGAAGTAAAAAGCAGTGAGTGGAGTAGGAATGGGAGAAATAAGGTCCTGGTTTTTCATGGCCCCTAAATCTGTACCCTACCTCCTCCTGAGCTCTTACTTCTGAGCTCTCTAACTGTAAGAACAAAACAACTTCCCCAATCTCTGTTCTTACGCTCCAAATGTGAGGGTCCCAGGCCAGGAACCAGCCTGTGAAGGTGGGAGGCTCAGACCCCTGTTTGACGATCAGGATGGGTGTATGGGTGTCTCGGCCACTGGGGTGAGTGTGCAGGTATTCCTGGGCAGTAGCCAGGGCTCTCTCCTTCTCTATGGCATTGGCCTCAGCTCCAATCCACAAGAATACCTGTTGTGGTACAGATATAATATTTGTTAATGAGGTCAGACCAAGGACTAAGTACTAGATCATATATGCTGCTTATCTATCCCCCTCAGTAGTTTACAGCCTCAGGAAATATCTCAGCCTGATTTGTTCAGCAGAGAGAACGGTTTTCCCAGAATCAGCTTGATATTTTTGGTTTTAATTGCTATGTGTCTCCCAAATCTTCATCTCCAAATCTGAGCTCTCTCTGAACCTCAGCTTCTTAAATCTAACTTGCAAAACTTCTCTTGGCTGTCTTCAACTATCTCAAATAAAACCCTCCTAAAATATAGCTCCTATTTTCTAAATGTGTATCTGGATTTCCACTCTAAGTAAATGGTATTCATCCATTGATGGGCAGAATTCTGGGAGTCGTGTCCATAACCCCCCATATCCGGTGAGTCACGAGTGCTTGTCAACTAGACTTCCTCTGCCTTTGTCAAATTTGTCGTCATCCCTCTATCTCTATTCCACTGCCCTCTGTAGGCCCACAGCAGTTTTTACTTAACCCTCATCTACTTCTAATGGGAGTTTACAGGAGTGATCTCTCTAAAGCATAATTTGACTATGTTATTCACCTGCTTAAACTTCAGGATAAACTTCTTGACATGGTAGGTCAGGCCTCTACCTACTTCTTCAGCTTCATCTCTAGGGTGCTCCTTAACTGTAGCTTACGTTCTGATAATATTTCATGTCTTGCTTTTACATGTGCAATTTTCTTTTCCCACAAGGCTTCTCCATCCTTTGCCTACTCATCCTTGAGTTTTAGCCTGAGAGACATCTCTTCTAGGAAGTCTTCTTAGCACCCTTAAACTGTGTTGAGTGCCTTTAATTTTTGCTTCTGTGGCTCCTTGTTGTGGCTCAATGATATTTCTTTGGCTCCTCCCACCAGCTTGTAAACTCTAAGAGTGGAACCCTTTACCTTGATGACACCCACCTGGCACAATGACTAGCATGGAGGAGGTGCTCAAAGTGTTTGCTGAGCTGAACAGAAGAAAATGGTATGTGGAGGAAGGGTTGCCTTGAAAATACCCATTCACACCCTTTGGTCCCCTAAAAGGTTCACATTGTCTGGATTTGGAATCTGTTGCTATTGATCCTAAGATTAAAGAAGGGCAGGATGATATAATGACCAGATTTTCCCAAAGCAAGGTGGGAAAATTTCTAAGGTGGTAAGTTTTAACCATCTTTCTGTACTCTGTGACCATGGCAAAAAGCAGACCCTTTCTTTGGTTTCTACTAACACATGTTGACTTGGGGATGATACAGGGTTACCCAGGGCTTATTCTGAGTGTGGACACTACAGAAATAACCCAAACTGTGGGCATCCTTGTTATTTGTTCTGAGTTCTGTGGCTTTATCTTACCTGATCCCAGGTATCCAGGAGCATCACATCACCTGGGTTCAGGTCATCCTGGGTGAAGTCTATGATTTCAGTGACAACGAACCGGCCAGTCTTATTAGAACATTCAAAGAGACGGGATTGGACATCTAGGGTTTCCTGCTGTAGTCTACAACACAGTCCGTTTAGAGGCACTGATGTATATAGAAATCATGTTTTTAAAACCGAAAGGGATCTTAGAGTTTGTGCAGTTCACAAGCTTGGAGGCAGGGGGAGCCAAGAAGAGGAGAATACTGTGTTCCCATACCTTTTGTCATTGGCATAGGGAGTTTTACCTCCCAGTAGGTCCCAGAACTCAGCTGATTCCTGGCCCTCTGCCACAGTGTCCTCGGTGCCATCACAGAGAAGACTGGCCAGCTCTTTAGCCATTGCCCGCTCATCTCCACTAGATCCCTGAGAATCAGGCAAGGACGGCACACATTATTAGTCACATGTGGACATGTTGATGTAGACAAAGAAGCTTCTAAAACTAACTTGGTATAATCAGGATTAGATGCCAAGACACAATGCCTCAGGATAAGGGAAGATAAGTTTGTTCCAGCAGTGGGAAGAGAGGAAGGAAGACAGAATGTGTGGGCAAAGAATAGGACTGTACTCCGAAACCTGCAGTGGATGTAAACAAGAGTAACGGTCACCTTTGTTTCAGTTTTAGCTGGAAATTTTAGCACCTTTTTTTTTTTTTTTTTTTTTTTGGTGCTAGGGATTAAACCTAGGGATACTTTATCACTGAGCCATAGCCCCAGCCCTTTTATTTTTTATTTTGAGACAGGGTACTCTTAAGTTATCCAGGTTGATTTCCAACTTGTGATGTTTCTGCCATGGCCTCCCAAGTAGCTATGATAGCTGGGATTACAGATGCTTGCCACCATACCCAACTTCATTTCTGTGTAAAACAATTACAGTTTTTTTTTTTCCCCCTGGTAGAGCTGGGAATCAAACTCATGGTTTCATGCATGCTAGGGAAGCGCTCTACCACTAGACTACATCCCCAGCCCCAATTTCAGTGCTTTTTAAGGCACTAATGCAATTATGACATCATTTTTTGTGTTTTTGTTCCATGTAGCACCTTTACTGTTATAAGCCAGCAAACTCATGTGGGAAGATTGTCTTATCTAGTCTTCATGTTTGTAGTTGTTTATGTAATGTCTCTTGGATGTAAGCAGGGCTGTATGTGATTTTCTAGTGGAGGCCTGACTATGGGGAATGTTGGTGCTTCCTTTGAAGATTCTTTAGGGAAAAGGATCCCCTTTTTGAGCACTGTACCAGTCTACTTTTTAGTTCCTTTGACCTTGCTGACCAGGATCAAAGCCAGGGCAAGGCTGGGCTCCAAGGGGTTGGTCTGACCACTGGGCCCAGCCATCTTACCTTGCCATACCACAGGTAGTGCTCCGCCTGGGTCTTCAGCAGAAAGACATCATTGGAGTTTAGGGAGGAGGCGAAGGCTGGAACCTCCACTGCTTTGGTGTTAGATTTGTCATTTCCTCGGATCTGGAAGAGTCTTACTGGAGGGTCGGGCTCAGTATTTCCCTTCCTGGAAGTCCCACCCTAGAGCAAAGAAGAAAAGCGAAGTACAGAGTCTTGCACTAGGCTGGCTGTTGTGGGAAATATGGATGTATTTGATGCCATCTTTGTCCTGCTAGAGCTTCTAGGCTAACAGGAAAGGGTTAGGGTGAGCTGGGGTTGTGGCACAATAATATTAGCTTTCATTCTTTGTCATAAACAATAAGGCTTTGGGGGCTGTGGCTATGGCTCAGTGGTAGAGTGCTTGCCTAGCATGTGTGAGGCACTGAGTTCGATCCTCAGCACCACATTAAAATGAATAAATAAAATAAAGCTATAAAAATGTTTTTTTTTTTTAAATAAGGTTTTGTCACTGGCTATGGTAAGTGAGACCCTGTCTCAAAATTAAAAATAAAAGGGCTGAAGATGTAGCTCAGTGATATAGTACCCATTGGGTTCAATCCCCAGTACTGAAGAAAATAAAAATAAAAAGGGGTAGGGGTGCAGCTCAGTTGTTGAGAGCCCTTGGTTCAATCCCCAGTACCATACACATACATACACACACACACACAAAAAAAGAAGAGTTTTATTTTGTGCCAGGCTCTGTGATTAGTGTCTTACTAATATTCTTCAGATCCTGATCCTCATGATGACTCTATGAAGTAGTAATGAAGTAGGTGTTATTATTCCATGGTGCAGATAAGGGAACTGAGATTTAGAAACCTGGCTGATAAATGACAAGACTAGGACTTGACCCCAGACAGATGTGATATCTAGAATGTGACAGTTACACAGGGCCTGGTAGTGCTTCAGTCAGGGCTTCCTGGAAGAAGTGGGACTTGAATTTGAAGGGGACATTCCAGGGTGAGTAAGGTGTGGCACATGTGAGGCCTAATGAAGAGACCCATCTGCCTGGAGTAGAGGGCAAAGGTTGGGGAGCTGAAGGTGATGCACCTACACAGTTATATGGGTCAGATAATGAAAGTCCTCGAACCTGACGTAGTTTTGACTTGAAACCCTAGGCATTTGGGATTCCCTTGAGTGTCTTAGACTAAACTCCTCATTTGTCTGTGTCTAACCCTACACCTCTGCACCTCCTAGTAGCCCTCTACTATTTTGTTAATTCTGAGCATTCCTGTTGCTGGTGTAATTTATCTAACCCTTCTGTGAAGGTTCAGAGGATAAATGATTAGATTATAAGAGTCTTAACCCAATCAGTAAATTAATCCCCTGATAGGGATTAACTGAGTGGTAGCTGGAAGCAGGCGGGGTATGGCTGGAGGAGGTAGGGCATTGAGGGCATAGCTTTGGGGTATATATTTTGTATCAGGAGAGTACAGTCTCTCTCTCTCTGCTTCCTAATCATCATGTGAATTGCTTCCCTCTGCCACACTCTTCCGCTGTGATATTCAGCCTCATCTCAAGACCTAGGAATGGAGCCAGCTGTCTATGGATGGAGACCCTTTAAATAAATTTTTCCTCCTCTACAATTGTGCTGGTCAGGTCCTTTAGTTACAGCAGCGAAAAATCTGACTAAATCAGCTTCTCACCTCATAGATAACCAGCTTCCCTTTGAAGATGGCCATGAAGTGGCGAGGCTCCTTCCCCATGCTGACATGAACCTGCACGGGGGCCCCGTCAAACTGTTGATCCAGCTGTACTGCCTGGTATGCTGAGGCTGCCAGCTCATCCTGTGAGGCATGACGGCCCTGCAGCAGTGAGAGGGGAGCCATGGGCCCTGCTTCCTGCCCCAGCCCAGTAGCCAGGGCAAGCATCTGGATTCAAAGTTGAGAGCCTGTGCCAGGCCTACCTGCCAGATGTATAAGATGTAATTTGGCTTCCCATTCACCTCATATGTATAGAGAACCAGATAGCAGTCTCCTCCATAGAAGAAGCCATACCACTGACGTTCCACAGGGACCAGCTCCAGGTTTTCAATTCTCCAGACCTGTGAATAGAAGGAAGCACAGTTCCTTATAGATAGGTGTTCTGTTCAGAGAGCACTACCCAAAGGGAACTGGGCCATGCTTATCAGAATACCAGGTGGGTGAGGTGCTAACATTCACTCTATGTACCCCTTCCCTCTCTGGTTCTTCTCTGCCAGTGATGAGGGCTTGTGACATGCATGATTTGAATCCTGACAACTGGGTCATGGGGCTAGAGGTATGCACTCAGTGGTAGAGCACTTGGCTTGCATGCATGAAGCCTTAGGGTTCAATCCCCAGCACCAGCCAGGTATGGTGGTACACGCCTATAATTCCAGTGATTCAGGAGGCTGAGGCAGGAAGGTTGCGAGTTTGAGGCCAGCCTCAGCAACTTAGCAAGACCCTGCCTCAAAATAAAAAGGACTGGGGGGCTGGGGTTGTGGCTCAGCGGTAGAGCGCTCGCCTAGCACGCGCGCAGCCCGGGTTCGATCCTCAGCACCACGTAAACATAAATGCATTGCATTGTGTACAACTAAAGCAAATAAATAAATATTAAAAAAAAAAAAGGACTGGGGATGTAGCTCAGTGGTAAATTGTATCTGGGTCCAATTCCCATTTAAAAAAAGAAAAAAATCCCCCGTACCACAAACAAAAAACTGGGTTATCCTTATCGGGTGTATCCTGTCACAACTGGGTCTTTGTAGGCTAGGCAAGCAATGATTTGAATATATCTTCCAGGTGAGTTATTGGTAGCAGATTTGGGGATGTGTCTTTCACTTCCCTGAAGCATTGTGGGAAAGCTGTCAACTCACAAGCCTCTTATAGAATACTGAGGTACCAGAGAGGAAAGGGAAAGGAAAGTAGACAGAATCACAGCAGGCAAGAGGGCCAGCGTTGCTCTCATTGGGCTCACCTCAACTTTCCCATTGCCATCATCTACCATTCTTTCCTGGGCAGCTACCTCTGGCTTTGTGTGTAGCAGAGTCACATCAAACTTGTCCTGGAAAACTTTAGCTGCAGAGGAAGAGTTGGGAAAAGCAGTGAGTGGGGAGCACCCATGCCTGGCTTTCTAGTAGTGACAGGATGCTCTGGGGGCAATCTCACCAATTTTACCAATGTTGAACATTTTCCCCAGACCTGTGGTCTGGTCCTTCACTGACCACTTCTGGAACAGCTGCTTGAACATGGCTGACTCAGCACCATCATTGACGGTCTCCACATTAGTGCTGCTGGGGTAGCCCTTCATTCTGATGAAGCCCTGTAGACCCACCCGAATATCAAGGCAGGTCAGTTGGGGAATACATTGAGCTCTTTGCTTCTCTGGTAATTTACCCCTTTGAAGTTAGTTGGTAGGATCCCTCTTCTTTGGGAGTCAAAATTCTAACTCACTTCTGTCTAAGGACTATCTAAAAAAGTGCCTGTGTGGAACATCATAGCATCTCTTCATAGGCCTGTCATGATTATGATGATTGTTGTTTTTTTGTTTTTGTTTTTGTTTTTGGTACCAGGGATTGAACTCAGGGACACTCGACCACTGGGCCACATCCCCAGCCCTTTTTTGTATTTTTATTAGAGACAGGGTCTCACTGAGTTGCTAAGTGCCTCACCATTGCTGAGGCTGGCTTTGAACTCGTGATCCTCCTGCCTCAGCCTCCCAAGTGCTGGGATTACAGGCATGCGCCACCATGCCTGGCTTGATTATTGTTTTTGTAAGACCTTGTACACTGTGGTCTTTCAGCACTTATATAGCTCTACTGACTTTGTATTACTGTCATTTGCTCATTTATTGCTTTGTAAGTATATCTTGTCTGCTGGGTCTGCATGAATATCATAAGTTCCTTGAGGACAGGACCATTAACCTTGACATGCAATATCTCCTTCAATAACAACAGTCACCTCTTATGGAGCAGGTGCTGTGTGCCAACTACTGTTCTGAGTGTTTTACAAATGGTATTTAATTCTCACAACAACCCAGGAGATAGGTATTACCCCTGTGTAGATATGGAGAAATTGAAGCTTGGTAGTATTCAGTGTCTTCCCCAAAACATTCAACTGGAAAAGGTAAAACCTGGATTTGAATCTTGGTTTGTCTGTCTGACTTAGAAGTCCATGTATGTTACTTCAGTGTTGTATGTACAAGTGCCCAGCATGGCTCTCTGCACACATCTGAAGTGATATCAGCAGAATTACCACACATTTGTAGCTCCTACCAGGGCTTTAGACATGGCCGCCTGTTTCTCAACCTTTGTGGCTCCTTTTCCTTTCCACACGTAGATCTTGGTTCCACTTTGGTCCACAATGTAGCAGTCCTGAAGTAGTCAGGAACAAATATGGTTACTGCTGCTCAAGATCAGAAGGAAGGACTTTGCCCGGGGTCTGTTTTTCATTTCGTTTTTTTTTTGTACCAGGGATTGAACCCAGAGGCATTTAACCACTGAACCACATCCCCAGCCCTTTTTTATACTTTATTTAGAGACAAGATCTTGCTAAATTGCTTAGGGCCTCATTTAGGCTGGCCTTGAACTTGTGATCCTCCTGCCTCAGCCTCCCAAGTCTCTGGGATTAGGCATGTGCCACCATGCCCAGCTCCAGGGTTCGTTTTTGAAGTCAGGTCTGGCTACCCTGAGCTAAGCGCCCTCAAGCTGTACTTACGTCATGGTTCAGTAAGTCCTGGACCAGAGGCCTTGTTGCTACCTCTGTGACCACCAACTGCCCCGCCGAATCTGAGACACTGGAGAAGGGAGAGGTTAGCCGGCACCTTCTCTTCTACAAAGAATTCTATAGTCAATTTGATGTTTCAGTTGGGTGTTTCTGGATAGGTTTGACTTCTTAAGATACACATGGCTTAGATGCAGACAGGAATGTATAAACTCTGTTCTCTGGAGGAGACTTCTGTCCCAAACTTTATTTTTTCCACATCACTGAGGAGCATGTATAGACCAGTGTATAGGAAAGGTCTCCCAAAGAGAGCAGGACTGAGTTGCTAACAAGAACAGATGATAGCTGCCTCCTTGAGGGGGGAGTCACTGAGCTCTTTTATTTTATTTTATTTTTTTTTTGGTACTGGGGATTGAACTCAGGGGCACTCGACCATTGGGCCACATCCCAAGCCCTTTTTTGTATTTTATTAGAGACAGGGTCTCATTGAGTTGCTAAGTGCCTCACCATTGCTGAGGCTGTCTTTGAATTCATGATCCTCCTGCCTCAGCCTCCCAAGTGCTGGGATTACAGGCATGTGCCACCACGCCCAGCGAGTCTCTGAGCTCTTAAGGGGAGTTGTTGCATTTGAAAAGGGCAGAGAAGAAAACCAGGTGCCCGCACCCAGAACAAGGAGCCAAGTTGAGTGCCTGGTTTTTTTTAGACCCAACCTCCAGCCAGCAGCCAAGTTTAGCTACTCACTGATATAACATGATATTTGATTTCTGCTGCTGATCTATGATCTCATCAGGGACTGCAGGCTTGATAATTGAGCGTTGACCAAGGGTGTCCTGAAGAACCTTCATCAGCTCTGGGCTAGCTGCCTCCTTGTCTCCCTCGATCACTCCTATTTCAGCACGGCCCCCTCGCTCCCTGTCCCGAATGTCCTTTGCCAGAAGCATAGCCTGTCAAAGAAGCCCAAGGAAGCACTCAGTTCATCTGGGACCCCTTTCTGCCTGATAGGCTCAGGGGGAGCAAACTTAATTCTATACACAGGAATTATTCTGATGCCAAGGAGTCAGCATTTTGCCTGGACTACTCAAAGATAGGGATCCAGCTAGGCACACCTGTAATCCTAGTTACTCAGGAGGCTGAGGCAGAAGAATCATAAGTTCAAGGCCAGCCTCAGCAACTTAGTGAGACACTGTCTCAAAAAAACAAACAAACAAAAAAAACAGGGTCCACTTTGAATCTTAGGGATCAGACAGCATGGAAGGAAAAGGGTAAAAGCATCTGAGAGGGCCCAGACCCATAACCAGGCCTGGGAGGAGACAGCTCTAAGACTAATAAAAGGCCATACCTTCAGGCGCTCTCCACTGTTGCTCTCTGGACCATTCCATTGGATGATGACCTTCCCAAGGTCCAGCAAGAAGACATCACCCTGGTTAAAACTGTCCCAGCTCATTTCCACCTGCAGGTGAGAGGTAGACATTGTTGAGATATTCTTAGGTGCTAGGTAGGGAAGCCCTGGGCCCAGGGTAGTCAGTAGGCAGGACTCACCTCGGTGGCCCTGATATTTCTCTTCCCCTTCACGTGTAGCAGCCGCTTCACATCATATGTATTGGTCTCCACATGCTTCATCCCAGAGGCCACACCTCCCTTTTTATAACTGAGGGGACATCCATGCAGTTATTTATTGAGCATCTGTGCTAGGTTCTGAGGAGACTGCTGTGAATTATACAGATGTATCCTCTGCCCGGATGAGTGATGACAACAAATGAGCTAGATAAATACAGATGGCAGTATCTGCTTTCCCTACAAGTAGACTTGGTGACTGACTTTCTGAAAGGTCAGGGCAGATGTCTCTGAAAAACTGGCATTTGACAGCCTCAGCAATGGCAAGGCGCTAAGCAACCCAGACCCTGTCTCTAAATAAACTACAAAATACGGCCTCCCAGCACTTGGGAGGCTGAGGCAGGAGGATCGTGAGTTCAAAGGCAGCCTCAACAATGGCGGGGCACTTAGCAACTCAGTGAGACCCTGTCTCTAAATAAAATACAAAATAGGGCTGGGGATGTGGCCCAGTGGTTGAGTGCCCCTGAGTTTGATCCCTGATACCCACCCTCCCCCCAAAAAGCAAAAAAACTGGCGTTTGAGCTAGAATATCACAATTAGAAGGAGCCAACAACACAAAGAATAGTGTTCCAGACAGAGGGAAACTTCATTGGATTTTTTTTTTTTAATCTGAAGTGCAAAGTTTGAATTAATTTAACTCCTCAGTTTATAGAACATTATCATCATTGGCCTTAAAGCTCCTCTCTTGTGTTAAGTGTCTATGCATTCCCTTTTATCTGTGTGCCCTATTCCCCTTCTTCCCCCCACTATACTCTTCCATTCTGATAGTTTAATATCTCTTTTCATTTTCATTTCAGTAAGATGTGTCCTGTTGCTTGTGTGGATTTTTTTTTTTTTTTTATAAAACATAAGTTGGATTCTGTTATGTATTAGTCTGTTTCATACTGTGTTTTTTTTTTTTTTTTCGTGGTACTGGGGATTGAACTCAGGGATATTCGATGACCACTGGGCCACATCCCCAGCCCTTATTTGTATTTTATTTAGAGTCAGGGTCTCACTGAGTTGCTAAGTGCCTCGCCATTGCTGAGGCTGGCTTTGAACTCGCGATCCTCCTGCCTCAGCCTCCCAAATGCTGGGATTACAGGTGTGTGCCACCGCGCCCGGCTCTCATACTGTTTTCTAAGCACCATGTCTGTGAGATGTATCTATGTGCTAGGTACGTAATCTAATCTGTTGCTTCTGGTGCACATGTCCAGTCTCCCAGTTAATCTGCCCACAGCTTCCTACCACCACTGACATGACTATGAACATTCTGGTTCATATGCCTTTATGGTCCTGAGTATGTGAAGATCTCTTTGAGGTGTATACCCTCAAGTGAAAATTGCATTAGTGGCATTGACTATTTTCCAGAATGCAGTGTCAGTCCACACTGCCACCAGCAGGCATGAAGCTCCATTTCCTCACCGCCTCAGCAGCAGTTGGCACCACCCAGCTCTCTAATTTGTGTTAATGTAATGTCAATGATAGCTTTGTTTTGCTTTGCATTTCTCAGATTACATCTTTCTTTCTTCGTTTTTTTTTTTTTTTTCTTTTTGTGGTACTCGGGATAGAACCCAGGGCTTCACACATGCCAGGCAAGTTCTGTACCACTGAGCCCCTCAGATAACCTTCTTCATGTGCATTTGGCCTGTGGGTTTCTTCTGTTAATGGCTGTTTCTGTCCTTATTCATTGCTGATATCACTACTTACATGATGCCCTGTTTGAAGTAGCCTCGGAAGGTGTCAGACTCATGGAACTGGACCTCTCGGTGCTGCACAGGGCTGCCTCCCAGGTAGTCGTCCAGCTGTGTGGTATAGATAGCTGCACAGCTCTGCTCATCCTGGGAGGAGTACTTCCCGATCCAGAAGTGGATGTTCTGGGAAAGAAGACTGCCCAATCTCCGGGTCTGGGATGTAGCCAAAGAGAGCAGGTCAGGGGCCAGCTTACCTCCCCTTTGCTACTGGCCCCTCTGGCATGGGAAGGATGTGGCATAATGTTGTTTGTGTTCCACCCTTGGCAGAGTTGGGTTCCTCCCCTATCCCTACAATGTACTAGGGTTGCCTTGTCCTTTTTGCAGACCTACTATTGTGGGTCAAGCTTTGACAGCCCAAATTCCTCCCCACATTTGGGAAAGTTAACAGCTTTTTGCTCCCAAAATAAATGGAGACTAATGGGGATCTTTTCCTAGTTGGATTATTATGGTTTGGATATATAGGTGTTCCCCAAAAGCTCCTGTATTAATGAAGGGATGTTCAGAGGTGAAATGATTGGATTTTGAGAGCTGTAACCTAATCAGTCCATCCTACTTTGAATAGACTGACTGGGTGGTAACTATATAGGCAGGTAGGGTGTGGCTGGAGGAGTGGGTTACAGATGGGGAGTCATCCTTCCAGGGATCATTTTTCCTGCGGGTCCTTCCTCTCGCAGCTTCCTGGCCACTACGAGTGGAGCAGACTCCTCTACCATGCCCTTCTGCCCTGTGTTCTACCTCACCTTGGACCTTGAGCAATGAACTTGGATGACCATGGACTAAACATCTGGGACCATGAGCCATAATAAACTTTTCCTTCTCTAAGTTGTTCTTATCAGGTATTTTGGTCACAGCAATACAAAGCTGACCAACACAGATTGCAGACTTACCTTACAGGTCTCCTTGTGACCCTGCACCTAACCTCTGATCATGCACAGCTGACCTGTATGTCTGTGTGGTCTGTTAGTGCTGTTCATGTGAGATGTTCTGTCCTTCATTAGAACAGGCCAGAGTTAGGCCTTCTTCTGTTTGTCTGGCCTTCTGCCACACCACTTTAATATGAGGCCTGGGTCTCTGGAGGGAGAAGTGCTACTTGTGGGTTTAGATTGAGGCCTCATACCTGCCTTTGGATGTAAAATTTTAAACCCAGGCCTACTAATGGCCTCTCATAGTCAAACTGGAGGCCTGCTCCCACAGCACTGAGAAAGAATTAAGATGGGTTCCAGGAAACTCTTATTTCCTTCCCTCATCAGCAGGTCTCTCAGCAAAGCCCAGGAACTGGCTCTCAGGGGAGAAGTTCACAGGAATGGGGAGTATGGTGCTCACCGAGAGGATGATGTAGCAGTCCCCCTCATAGAAGTTGCCATGGGCACTCAGGGGCACCAGTGCCAGCTCCATTTTCTGGAAGGACAAGGGGTATAGATTGGCTGCATTCCCTTCTCCTTCCTTATGCACAAACCTCCTTCTATTTCATTTGACACAGGTGGTAGGGGAGAAATGAGAGATGTCTCCATGACCTTACAGGATCAGGTGGCCAGCACAAAATTTACGTAGTCACCCCTCTGGCTTCTGTGAGTTCTACCTGCATCACTCTGTATCTGAAGTTGGGTCTGGTACTGGTTTCCTGGCCCTGTTATCCCCATGTCCTGCTTGGTCTCATCTCGCCATACTGTGAGGAACCTTGTGAGTCACATGCTGCCCTTTGCAGGGGAGAGTTGGATATAGACTGTGAAGCAGAAATTCTCAGTTGTGCCAATACCTCCAACACTCTTGTCCCATTCTCTGATCACCCAAAGCCAGCCAGGCCTGTCATGTAGAAAGGGTGCTGGAACTTTGTGGAGGTGAGGAGGAGGCTAACGGAAGTTGGAAGTGCCAATGGGGAGGTGAACTCCAAGCTGAGTCCCATATCTGGGTTGGGGCCTTGATTTGTCACTGCATGCACTGCTATCCCCAGAGGACCATTCACATAGCCTCTGAAGTAAATTTTCAGTCTCTTCAAGTGAGGTAAATCTGTAGCCATGTTTGTGTTCTATGTGAGATGTGTCTATTAAATCTTAAAAAGAAGTATGTCATAATTCTTATAACTCCATTTTAGTACTAATTCATATTTTAAGTAAACCAGGAGCCTTAAAACCATGGAAATGGTCTGAGCCTCTCACAAACTCTGAGAGGCTTGCTAGAGAGCTATCACTCCTTCATGATTGAGGAGAGTGAAGGGAGGCATCATCTCTTGGATTTTTGTTTGTGATGCTGAGGATTGAACCCAGGGCCTTGCACATGTTAAGTAAGCACTCTACCACTGACCTACATTCCCAACCTCTTTTTTTTTTTTTTTTTTTTAAATATTTATTTATTTGCTTTAGCTGTACACAATGGGTTTATTTGTATGTGGTGCTGAGGATTGAACCCGGGCCGCACACGTGCTAGGCGAGCGCTGTACCGCTGAGCCACAACCCCAGCCCATTCCCAACCTCTTTTAAAAAATTATTTAGAGGCAAGGTCTAAGACATTCAGGCTGGCCTTGAATTTGTAATTCTCCTGCCTCTGCCTCCCAAGTAGCTGTGATGACAGGTGTGTACCACCATGACTGGCACCTCTGGGTTTTATGAAGTAGTAAGTGACTGGACATAGGGAGGGTATCCTTACATCTGGCAGGCAGAGCTACCCAGGCCAGAACTTGGAGCTTAGTCACCCAGAGGGGTACAAACCCAGGGGAAGGAGAGATGAGCAATGTCCCAACTGTGCAGTGCCCCTGCCACCATCCTTCAATGCTTTGTAGAAGCTAGAGTGCCCTGTAGAAGACAGGTTCTGTTTATCTGACTGGAGCAACCAGGAGTCTCCTGGGAAAGTTCCACCCATCTTTCCAGGGCATTTATTGGAAGTACAGACTCCTAGGAGATGGCTGGGAAAACGACAAGCTAATTTTTGCTTGGAGTTCCATTTTCCAAAACTAAAAGCATTTCTTCCTCCTGCCACCTATCTGCTTTAAGCATCAGGGAAGGAACAAGGATGGGAAAATGTGCACTGTTCTTAAACCACAGGATCAGGAGGATTGGAGGGCTATCATCTAGCAGACCTGGGCAGTCAGTTGGCTAGTAGATCCCAGCAATCAGGAGTAGGATGTGCCTCCCACCCTGCTCACCTCTATTCTCCAGGTGATGATCCCAGGGTCGTTGCCCACAGCCCTGAAGGCGCTGCTCAGAGACATGGTGCTTGTCTTCCCAGGACTGAAACATCATAGAGCAAGAGGTGATACCCCTTGAACTGGGCATCAATCCAGTTTTTTCTTGTAAATCACATCCCAATCTTGACAGCTATCCTGCTGTGTCCTTGTGGTGCATCCCCAAACCATTTCATCATTATGTGGTAAGCCTGGCTGGCCTAGTCCCTACCTACAAGTCCTGCTTCCCACCTGCCACTTCCTTTGTTAAGAGCTCTGGTAATAGCTGTGATTATTTTCTAAAGGAGTGATAAATATTTTAAGTCTTGTATAGGGTCATTTTGCATACACTCTCAGAAGGTGAGCATATTTTCTTCATCTTGTAGTATAGCTGCAGTTGAGAGAGGTTAAATAACTTTCCCAAAGATACATACTAGAATGAGATCCATATCTGATATTAAAATCTGTGCTTTTAGCTATTTTGACATACAGCAACCCTTCCTAAATTTACTGAAATTCACTGGCTTGTGGAAAGAAAACCTGGTTAAAAAAAACTTTTTCCCCCAAAGTTTTCTTCTCACTCTTTAACTCTTCCCAGATTCCCTGCTTGAAGGTCCTCTTCATAGTCACCTCTTTGATTCCATCTTTCTGTTTTTATCTTTTGTCTTTCTTTTAAGTAAACTACCCTAAAACTCAAACAACCTTTTCTCCTTTTGTCATATGCCTTATATATTCCCTGGGCCTTGCAGAAGGGAAAATAAAATGGCAGAGCTGGGCTTGGGTCAAAGGATTCAGTGCAAGCAGAAGGTAGTGGGTGTGACCTGTTATCTGAGGGAGGGCAGAAGGCTTCCTTGCCCCTTTCCCACACAGATTAGAGCTCTGGAAGAGTTCCTCCACCCCCCAGCCCTGGGATTTCCAGTTCCTTCAGGCCTGAGCAAAAGGAAGAAGTGGTAAAGAGTGGTCCATGTGTCCATGTGGATTGCAGGCTTTCTGAAGTCCAGGCATGGCTTGGGTTATTAAGCACCTGCACATGTCCAGGGTCACTTAGAGGCTTTAAATAATTTAAGTGGCTCCCTGGGTAGTTGCTGCTCTCAAGGAGATTGCAGTCTAACAACATGACAACTAATGAATGTTAGATTAGTTTCTCCCCAAAGGCAAAGGAAAAAGGATGAGATTGATGGATTTATGTAGGGGGGAAAAATCCAGGAAGGACTATGTGGATTTTTGCTATTTGGAGGCATATTGTGTTTTATTACGAGGAACGTGCCAGGGCTGGGGTGTTGCTCAGTATTAGACCATTTGCCTAGCATGTTTGAGGTTCTGGTTAGATTTCCAGCATGTGAATGTGCATGTGCATGCGCGCGCGCGCACACACACACACACACACACACACACACACACACATGCTCCCTTCCCCCAACAAAAAACATGCCTAACAATTCTTTTCTTCAGCTTTGATGGATGAAGATAGGTTTGGAGACTACTAGACTTTGGCAAAGCAAAACAAAAAGAAAAAACAAAGAACAAACTTGTTTTGTGTACTGCTAGAGCAGGACTAAAGCAGAGCAATGATGCGGAGCAGCCAGTTTGAGGATTTAATTTGATAACTTATGGTGCCCCACCCTCTGCTGCTAAGAATTGACAAGAAATATTTGTGTGAGCTTTCTTCAGACCCTGGATTTCAGTCATTAAAGGCAAACACATGACCCAGCAAGGAGAAAGGGACCAGGGTCAGATTCATTCCTTGGAGATAGATTAATAAGTATCAACCTGGTAAATGCCAAGCTTACTGGCATTAATTTGAGCTGAGCTTCATATCCCAAAAGCAGTCCCATTTCCCAGCAGGGACCTTCAGAACTGGGAAGGTGCTCACTTGATTGGAGACCCTGAATGCAGGCAAAGATATACTCCAAAAAGGGACTTCTTGCCACACTGCAACAACAAAGTCCCAAAAAAGCTGGATCCCTCCCTTTCACCCTTCCCAAGTCCTAACTTATTCATTTACTCTCCCCTTTGAGAGGACTGCAGAGATTTCCAAAGTGGGATCCGAGTTTTGAAATTCCAGGGAGAGATGCCTTTATGGATGGACCCCAAGTGGAGGAAGCTGGTTTATTTCTGCCTTGCCCCATGCCACCTTACTCAAAAAGAGAAACGGGGTCTGCATCTTTCCCTGCTTTGAAAATGTGCCCTATCTGTTCAGTTGTCTTTAAAAAGGCCTGTTCATTTCAACAGAAGTTTGTAAAACTGGTCACAAACACCTGATTCAACACTTAAAATTCTTATCCCAGAAGAAAAAGCTAAAGGAATTTTTATCTCTCCTTCCTTTCTGTCTCATTTAGTAGGATTGTTTCATTAATGAGTACCCTTATATAAGCCCGAAATCTTACCTTGCCTGGTGAATTCCTAGTTTTCTGGTGAATTAGCAGCAGTAGTATTGAAGAGCTACCCCAATGGAGGAGGCTTCAGAGATGCTGAAGCAATGGCTGCAGAGGCGGGGTTATATTTGCTTGTGTTTGCAACTTAACCACATTTTCCTAGTCCTGGCCAATCACAGACAACCTAGCCCTGGGCTTGACTTATTCAAACCAGAGGGAAAGCTTTATCTGTTCCTATTCAAAACAGCAAAAACAAGAGCAGACTTTTAAAGGCTTCTTTTTAACTCCAGCTCCACGCCCTGATCTATTGATTTTTTTAAAGTGCACAGCCCATCAATAATGCAGGAAAGAGGGAGGGAGGATATGAAATTTGCCATATTGTAGATATGAATGCATTATACTGATGACAGGAGGCAGAGGCTGGAGCTGCCTGCTATGTGCCTGGATGTCCAGATTGGCAGAGCCTGAGAAGCTTCTGGCATTTCTCAAAGGGAGAGGCAGTTTGGGAGAGGGGTCAGTAACATTTTGCTCCTTACAATCTCCATCAGTCATTCATCAGTCCAATCAGTATGAGTGCCTACTATGTTGCCAGGAATCATTCTGGGCTCTGAATTTCAGGGCTTCCGGTTTGGCAGCATGTGTGAGGGGCAACAGAAAAATCCAGGCTTCACTTTCCTTAGGGTTTCTGGTTTGAGCCCAGTAGTCAACAGGACAGCAAGCATATGCTTGTCAAGTACCTGGATGGCAATAGAGTTGGTTCCAAAGAGAGGCTCAGGAAGATCTAGTGTAGTCTTACTACTGTAACCTTAACTGGAAGCCCAGTGCTTGTTCCACTTGATCGTGATTGAAGGGGTTGTGAGAAAGATAATGCCCGCTGAGTGACCAAGGAACAATGGCAAGTTAAGGAGGCAGCTCCCATTCCCAGGTAGGTTTTTTAAACCTGCTTTTATTAATTAATTGTAAGTAATACAAATATTCCAAAAATATAAACAGACACTTAGTGGCGTCCTACATTTCAAGTTTTTGAATACAACAAATTTATCAAATTATGAAGCAAGGTAGTCAGAATCCCATAGCCCAGTCACAGTGGGAAGCAGACCTCCCCTTCAAATGGCATCTTGAAAGGGGAATGTGGCAAACTTGGGGTAATTACAAGCAAAGAAGCTCATGGGCCAAAGAGGAGGGTCTGTTCCAGGGACAGGCCCCACAACATTAAAGGAGGGGGCAGATGGCTAGACCTTTGACCTCTCCCAGTTGAATATGCAGATATTTACTGGCATTAAAAAAGAAAGAAAAATGAAAAAAGACAAAACTAAAAAAGGTGACTTAAATAACCAACTGAAGATCTGAAGGGAAAATGGGCTTACCTTTCTCATACACTTGGCCTGGCAGGGAAACTGTATAAACAGCCATTCATGAGGCTGCCCTACTAATGAAGCCTCAGAACAAGACAGGGGTAGCAGAATTGCATGGGATCCATTTCTCAGGGAATGACTGCCTTGGGACTTCCATGCTTTAGTATAAAGAAGCTTCTGGGCCACTGTTAAGAGGTGAGCTTATACATTTATACAAAAAATCTTTGGGAGGCAGGAGAGGGAGCTAAACAGAAGGTCCCAAGTTAACAAAAGGCAAATTCACTCAACCTCTCTATTAAGGGACCCATGGGCCTACAGAGTGTCCCCTCTACAATGTGCAGAGTGAAAACCCCTACCTGACCCTTTACCAAACTGGTCCTGTGTCCAAAGCTCCCCCCTATAAGAGGGACACGAACATCAGGCTTTTGATTTAGAAGCCCAATCAGAGAGACACACTGTGTCCCTGAAGAGGCACCTTAAAGAACTGAACCTGGCAGGGGGCAGATTCCTGGCATGGCTTGAGTTGGTGCTGACACCAGGCACAGTGGCCTGACTCCCAAATCCAGTTTCGATAGATCATGGGATGAACTGGCTCCCTTCCAATCTTGCCCTCTTTCAAAAATGAGTCTGCCCGATTCCTCTGAGGAATTGTAATCACTTGCACCTAACACATTATGAAACTAGAAAGTGGATGGCAATGATGGCTTCAGGCTGGCTCTGGTTCACATGGATGGCCTGTTTAAGTCTGTTCAAGTTGCTTTTCTGGGAAAATAAAGAGGGGTGAGTGGAGATGGCTTTCTGTGGAAGGACTGTATGTGGGCAAGAAAGTTCTATAAAGCAAGGGTTCATGCAGAACACTCTCCCCAAGCCAGCCTGGGCTTTGGTCATGGGTAATGCTCTAAGCACTCAGGTAAGTCTGATAGGAAAGAGGGTGGCATAGCCTCTTCCTCCATGTGGAAAAACATGGAGATTCAAAGAAGGGCAGAAAAGTTCCTTAAAATTCAATAGGCTTTGAGCCTCTTATTGCTTAAATAAGAAAAGTGTGGCTGGGTCAAATGGCAGAAGACATGGCCATGGGTTAACCCTCAGGGTAGGATTTGGGAAAGAGGCCTCTCCAGACACCAGGCAGGAGGCACTGAGATCTGAAGTCACAGCTGGCAGTAAGAAGTCCAAGTTTCTACTTTCCATCAGAAGACGGCGTTCCTTACTAGCACCTGGAACATTCTTCTCCCTCAGTTGTGCCAGGATCCCACAGGGATCTGGGAATGCTGCTGGGGGAAATGACCACATGAGCTTCTGGGGCTCTGTTCCATCCTGTGATGCTAAAAGACAAAGCCTCACAATCTTGGGACAAGGAGGGACAGTGGTGGCACTGGAACACTGCAAAAAGAAGCTAGCCAGCCAGCTATCTACTCAGAACCCTGAGCTGCTGCTCCACCACCTGGCTTTTATCAGATTGGTTAGTTTCTCAGGGTAGACCTAGTGTGGGGAAACTAAAAAGGATAATAGGATGAGTCCTGAGTGGGCGGTGTCCCTGCACCTGAAGCAATTCACAAATGATTTATGACACCTGCCTCCAGGGAGAACAGAGATGGGAATAGGAACTCCTTCCCACCCCAAGGGGGTAGGAGGGAAGAGAGGCGAGAACCCCACCCAGCCCCTGGGGAGGCCATGATTAAGGCAGTGATTCTGAGGTGAGGCCTTTTTGGGGGGCCCCTTGTGCTCCCAATTACAGCAGCACTTCCCCTTTTCTGCCCTGGAGAAACTTCCATTTTGTGACTTTGAAAGCATTCATGATTAAGAACCTTTGAAAGCAAGAGACACCCAAAGTTCAGGAAGATGACAAACCAAATGACAAGACAAACCCTTTCCCCTCAGTCCTGGAGACGCAGGAGTTCTTAGGCCTGGGAGAGGAAGAGTGACAGCCAGGAAATATGAAGGTTGGAACAGACAGAGCTTGGCGTAAGACAGGTGCCAAGAGAGGACAATAGGAAAGAGCACTGCCCAAGCACTGCCTAAGCTGGGACAGCTTAGAGAGCCCTTCTAGCCTTTGAAATAGAGAAGTGCTTTCGCCAGCACCAACGGAGAATCCCTGAAGAGCAGACTTAGGAAAGAAGTTCAGCTGATCTACAAGCCAAGGGGATGCACATTCATGCTTTGGGGGTTTATCTATCCTGCGCCTCCAGCACCACCCACATTCACCTCAGGCCCAGAACTGCAGCTTTGCCAGAAACAAACCAGGCCCAACTCTCCATGTTTATAAAGAGAATTTTAAAATGGAGTCAAGAACGGAAATAAGTTATCTGTCCTCTTCCAGGGCAAGGAGAAGACCTCCTTCCCCACAGGATCAAGACTATGGCTAGGTGGTGAGGAAGGCAAGCCCAGTGCTTGAGCCTTGGGGAGACACAGAAAGGGCCCACGGCAGGCAGTCAGCTGGAGGCAAGTGCAGCTGGTGGGCCACAGGACCTGATGGTCACAGGGATACTGGTTCTGGAAACAAGTTCTCATCTTCCCAGAAATGGCATCTTTTTGTCTGCAGCAGCTGGCTGGAGAAAGTTTTTATGAAGGAGTGTGCCTGGGGCATCCAAAGGCAGCCTCTGGCCCTTCCTTTCTCCTTGGCATAGGCCTTACAACACTAAGGGAAGGCCATGGTTTGGCAATGGAGCCTGTGATAGTCTTCATCCCTGTTAAGCTCAGTGGCTCATACGGTGACAGGAGAAGAGATGAAGTAACTTGGGAAGAGTCTTGATCTTTTAGCTTCTCCCCCACTGAAACACTGAATTATCCCAAGGCCACAGTTCACCGCAATACACACCTGCACACATACACTCACTCACACTCACCACACTCACACACACACACATCTTGGAAACCCAACTCAGGAAGCAGGTATCTCTGGATATCATTGGTCTGATTTGCCCACTCGGCACCTAACCTGCCCTAAAGCTCTTTCCAATCAATTTCCCCTATTTTCAGGCCCCATTTGGTGAGGTGCCCCAGCTTCCGCTCAGTCGGTCAGGCTGATCAGAAAGGCACAGTGTAGCAAAGTCCCCTACTGGGATGGCCGTTGCTTGGAAGCAGGAAGGCTAAGGGGCCCGCAGCTGCCCAAGGCTGGTGTAGACATCATCTGCTCCACTTAATTCCTCAAAGATTGGGATCAGGTTCAGCAACTCAGTATCTGCCATGTCATCAAACCAGGACTGCACAGGCACCTGGGGCAGGAAAAAGGGAATGTCAATCTCCTGGCTACCACTTCCCTTTCTCACCCTGGATCCCTGGGTCGGCCTGGGGTAGTGTGCTCCTCTGGTGAAGGCCTTGGTCCCCCAGCCCACTCCCTCTCTCAAGCCTTGCCACATATGCCTGTCTGGACCACTCACTGCATTCTCTGGGTGGAAGATGTAAGAAGCAGGTGAATTGTCCAGGATGAGAGTTTTCCTCAGGTCCCTCCCCAGGCGGCTGAGGTCCTTGACATAGCAGCCCTGGTGGAACACACAGGACTCACGGAACAGGCGGGCCCGGAACACCCCACACCGGTCTAGCAGGTCGGTCACAGGGTCAGCATACTGGAAGGAGAGAAGATGCCTTGTTTGGATGCAGTACCAGCACTGTGGTACTGTGGCATCCTAAGGACCAGGAAGTAGCTGCTGGACCACGTCTGGCTGCCACACCTGTTCCTGTTCTTTCCTCCCCTCTGCCCACAGGTACCTTGGCCAGGCTGGCAGTGAAGAGAACACATTCAAAGAGTTCCCCCATTCGTCTCAGGAACTCATCCACGTAAGGCCTCTTGAGCACATATACCTGAGGAGAAGCAGAGTGGCTTGTTGGAGATGCCCTCTGAGGCAGAAGCTGCACGTGTTGGTCTCCTTTACCACTGATACAGAAAGTAGCAAACAGGTCAACTCCCCCATCCCCGTCTCTTGGGCCAGTGTGCTGGAACCTTCCGCTCTAGCCCAGGCTAGCATCATTCCCTTACCAGTATTTCTGCTGGTTCAGTGGTCCCAACCTTAACCCAGAGCTCAGGAAGAAATGCATATACCATGTCCCAGGAGCCATCTCTGATTCCGGCGGTGGACCATCAGCTGCCTCCAGAAACAAGTAATCAAGAATAGGCCTCACGGATGGAAACAGCCTATCCTGGATTACTTGAATCCAGCCACAGCCTCTGTGGGAGCTTTCTGTGCTTGGCTCCAGCAGGACAGTCCATCCAAGTCCCCATCAAGCAAACCTCTGCCTTCACTTGGCTTCCCTAAACTTTTTTCTCCCTGATGACCACAGATACTATGTCATGCTATAGCACCCTACTGCCCCCTTTTATGCTCACACTTACCAGCCATCCCTAACACCAGTGTCCACCTTTAATGATCTTGCATGTTTTGCTCTAAAAGGTTCTTTGGCTACAGGTTCCCCATCAGTCTGTGTCCTGCTGCTTCCTGTTATCAGCCTACATAGGTACTTATAGAACTAAGTCCTCAAAGTTCCTCTTATTCACAGTACTCCTTAGCTCAAACAGCGCACACCTGCCCTAAATCCCTTCTAGAGCTTGCCCAATTTGGCCACCAACTCACTTGATCCCTCCTAACTCTCTCTTCCAAGCAGCCACAACTTTGTTCCCATTAGTCTGCCAATTTTTCAACCTCCACAACAAGCCCCTTCCTCTTCCTGGCTTTTTATAAAGCTCAATCTCTCCTTACCACTCTTTGCTCAAAACCCACCTTGGGTAGGTAGTCCATCCTCGTTTTAATCTCATTCCTTTCTTTTTTTTGTGTGGTACCGGGGATTGAACTCAGGGGCACTCAACCACTGGGACACATCCCCAGACCTTTTTTTTTTTTTTGTATTTTATTTAGAGACAGGGTCTCACTGAGTTGCTAAGTGCCTCGCCATTGCTGAGGCTGGCTTTGAACTCGCGATCCTCCTGCCTCAGCCTCCCAAAGTGCTGGGATTACAGGCGTGCGCCACCGCGCCCGGCTTCATTCCTTTCTTTTAAAAAAAAAATTTTTTTTTTTTTAGTTGTAGATGGACACAATGACTTTATTTATCTATTTATTTATTTTTAATGTGGCACTGAAGATTAAACCCAGGGCATCACATGTGCTAGGCAAGCACTCTACCACTGAGCCACAACCCCAACTTAATCTCATCCCTTCTTTTATTATTCATGCCCCTCCGCATCAACCAGGAGATCACAGTACATATATGCCTGTTTCAAAGTATGCAAAATCCATGGAGAAAGGTGAAAGGCATATCTCCATATCTTCAATTAGACTGTAAAGGGTTGCTGGGTCAGACAGTGCCCCTTAGTTGGGATGGTGATGCAGAAACCTCCTTCTAATGGAGGTGGGACATGATGACAACCTATGGAAACCTCAAACCTCCTCTACTATTTGACCAGGTCACGTAAACAGTATATATAGGCTACCAGGTTCCAATAGCTTCTGATGCGCAGGCCAACTGGCAGGCCTTCTGATTAAGCACTTTGGGTAAATGATCTTTCCCTATGAACTTCACATGATCCTCAACCCCATATAGAGCAGGTTATACAGGGCTGGAGCCTAGTTCTATTTCGAGTCAAGTGTTCTTTGACAAATGTCTACAGAGCAGTTACTTGGGCAGCATCCAGTATACGGACCCAAGGGGAGGGAAATCAGAGAAGGATTCATAAAGAATGAAATGCCTGGATTGGGGAGGAAGAAATTTACTACCTCCTCACAGGTGGTGGCATGGTGATATAGGCCTTCCATGCAGAAAACCACCACTACTGTTTCCTTGCCTATACCAGGCAGACACATCAACTACTCAGGAAAAAAACACAAATGTAATAAATCCCTAAGTGCTGGCCACATGAGAGGTGGTGATTAATAAATGAAAAATGTTACTATTATTAAATAATGTAAGTTGTTCTTTCAATCATCCTGGCTACAAAGACAAAAAAGGGTGACAGCTAGAGGGGCTGAAAGGCTTTTATTTGTTTGTTTTTAAAAGGACAAAGCCTTGAGTGTCAAAGATACCAATAAAATAGGAGTAGCTAAAGTTATAGAAAAGAGATCAACTGACAGAATAAAACCCTGAGGGGGCAAAGGACCTCAGTGTAGGTGGAGCAGAAGGTAGATTCCCTACTGTCTGGGCTGGGTGTGACCAGGCAGGCAGCTTACCTGGTGAGTGGTCCCCTCAATCTCTACAGGCACTATGAAGTCAGCATTATTGATTGGCTGGAAGGCAGAAAAGTTAATAATATCAGTGTGGTGAAAGAGACAGGAAGCCCCACCATACCCTTGGGAGGGGGTGGGGAGAAGCAGATCTTGGAGGACTCCAGGAAACTCCTTCTGCCAGCCCACTATGGGGTTCCTGCTCCCAGTACTGGGTGCCACATCCCCTTCTGGTTTTCCCTACAACTCAGTTCCCTCCTCAGCCAAATTTTACCTGAGCTGAGAGTTACACAGCTTCCCTGGGTTAACAAATATCCTAATAATACAGGGAGGGCAAGGCCAAAGCTGACTGAACCATGCTGTTATGTCTCCCCTGTATGGAGTCCTAGCAGCTATCTGTGCTATGTGGCTGGGGGCAGATCTAGCCTGTTGGCAGTGAATAACATTCTTAGATATCTGTTACACCTGAATGGGCGTGGTTTCTCCCTTCTGGTCATTTTTATCCTCACGTTTAGGCTGCCTCACAGCAATTGTTGGGCTCATGGACAGGCCCAAGATGGGTGTAGGAAGAGCTCTAGATGTCAACTTACCTTAAAGGAGCTGTGCACAAGGGTTTCATCCAGGTCAATGACCACACAGATCCTTCCTTGATCTTCCTCTGTCACCTCTGGGAGCAGGCAGGTCCCAGGGATCTAAAACCAGAGCCAGGATGCTGAGATGTACCCACCAGCAAAGCCCAAAAGTTCCCTGCTGCAGAACTGTGGGAAGAGCAGGGCTGTTTGTGGAACTGGAATCACCAACCAAGGACAGGCACCACTTAAAGGTAGAGAACAAAGGAGGTAGAGTTGAGTCCTTGGTTTTAGCCTCCCAGTGGGCCTAGTAAGTGTTTTGGACACTGGAGGTGGCAACTAGGGCTAAAAATCGCAGGAAGAGGATGTGTAGTACCAGCTATCTCCCAAACTTAATGGTGGGCTCTCAGCAAATATTTAGAATGAATGGTTTCTCAGCACAAGGAATAAGGGCACTGCCCCACCCACCTGGCTAGCCAGGGATCATAGGGTCCGCCAAAGTCACATACCTGATAAAACTGGTACTGGAGACACTGGAGCAGATCCGACTAGGGGAGAGAAGAAGGTGGTCAGTGCCAACTCACCCACATCCAAACCTTCTCCCTCCCCTCAAGAACCAGACACCTAGAAGTTCTTCATATAACAAAAGTGCCTTTTTAAAAGGATCTTGTCAAGGCCAGAAATTCCTTTCCACATTAGACCTGATAAAAGATGGAGAAGACAGTATCCCTGTTCTTGGCTGTCACTGCCTCTCAGCTGACAAAGTAAGAAACAAGGAACTTGAGTGGCTAATTCACGAACATAAAGTTAGAGGCAGAACCAAATCCTGAATTCCTACTGTGGCTGTTTAGCCTCTTGCTTAGTCCTTAAACCCAGCCTCTCATAGAAAACATGGTTTCCGTGCTTTCCTTGGGGAGATGGGGAGCACACCAAGGTGCCACAAAACATCAAATAAGCCAATGTGAAGCCATTGTGGGGTACCCAAAAAATGTGAATGAAGGGAGGTGGAGTACAGAGATCAAAAAGATACCCCCTCCCACCTTTTGCTTAATAAAAACATTATGGCTGTAAAAATTATTATAACTATTCTTAATGAAGTCCTCGAAAAAATTAAAATCCTAACATTTACAAAAATCAAGTACTGGCATTTCAGTATGTTTCCTTCAAGTGTGTTTTAGCAGTCATTTTTTCCCATAACATTAATACTATATAATTTCACAATCTGCTTTTTCATTTAATGTTGCAACTCAATAGTTCTCCATGTTGTTGAGACCTTCAAAAAAATTAATTGCTTAGTAATACTGTCATGTTGCACTTCATGTAATCATTTCTCCCCATTGGATAATGAAATGATTTTTCACTGATAAACATGTCTTTAGTGTGGTTTTGAGAGAGAGAAAGAATAGCTAGACCTTGGTGTTTCACAGAGGTGCCACTGGCAGAATAATATTTGTTGGTCAGGGCTGGCTTCACCCTCAAAATTGTAGACATACTGCCTGTCGCTGTGGTGCATGCTTGTAATCCCAGCGGCTCCAGAGGCTGAGGCAGGAGGAGCACGAGTTCAAAGTCAGCCTCAGCAAAAGCAGGTGCTAAGCAATTCAGTGAGACCTTGTCTCTAAATAAAATATGAGACAGGGCTGGGGATGTGGCTTAGTGGTTGAGTGCCCCTGAGTTCAATCCCCAGTACCCACCAGCCCCCCATCAAATTGTACACATATCAGGAAAGGTTATTAAGAGCATGGCAGAGCTGTCACTTTTTTTTTTTTTTTGTGGTACTGGGGATTGAACTCAGGGGCACTCGTCCACTGGGTCACATCCCCAGCCCTTTTTTGTATTTTATTTAGAGACAGGGTCTCACTGAGTTGCTAAGTGCCTCGCCATTGCTGAGGCTGGCTTTGAACTCGCAATCCTCCTGCCTCAGCCTCCCAAAGTGCTGGGATTATAGGCGTGCGCCACCGCGCCCGGCAGCTGTCACTTTTTAATGCCAGCACCACCTGGAGCTCGCTGAGCTCCAGCTGAAGGACAAGGGGGTTAAGTAAGGAGGTCTATCTACTATGATATGTACAAAGCAGACTGCCAACAAGTTGACTGGTAGTAAAGCACCTAGGCACAACTGGTTATAAGAGCCACTCCCAAGAGCATGCCCTTTACAGGAGAGGCTGCTAAGGTGGCACTCCATGAAATTAGACATTATCAGAAGTCCACTGAACTGATTTGCAAACTCCCCTTCCTGTATCTGGTAAAATGCTCAGACTTCAAAACAGATCTGTGCTTCCAGAGTACAATTGTTCTACTGGTAATTTGCAAAAGGCAAGTGAGGCCTATCTGGTTGGATTTTTTGAAGACACCAACCCATGTGCTATTCACGCCAAATGTGTGACAATTATGCCAAAAGACATCCAACTAGCATGCTGCATACATGGACAGTATGTGAAACATTTCATTCTCAAAACAAAAACAAAACAAAAAAAACTTTTTCTCATTTTCTTCCTGTAATTGGCAGTTCTGAACAGACAACCCCCCCCAAATGGGGGGGAGAAGCACCAAAGTATGATTGCAAGTGGAAAAAAGGGGGACAGAAATCAGGTACTGGCAATTTTTCCATTTTCATGTGTGTGAATTTTTTTTTTTTTTTTTTGGTACAGGGGATTGAACTCAGGGGCACTCGACCACTGGGCCACATCCCCAGCCCTTTTTTGTATTTTATTAGAGACAGGGTCTCACTGAGTTGCTAAGTGCCTCGCCAATTGCTGAGGCTGGCTTTGAACTCGCGATCCTCCTGCCTCAGCCTCCCAAGTGCTGGGATTACAGGCGTGCACCACCGCGCCCGGCTCATGTGTGTGAATTTTTAACAAACACAGGGATGTAAAAGATTAAAGCAAGTCAAAATGTTCCAGTGAATGAGTTTCAGTAGCTCAACATTATAACAATTATAAATAAGTCTGTTAGATTTTTCTGGGCAATGCTAGCATCTGGATTATTTTAAAACAAGTAAAATTCTTATTGATGGCAACTAAATGTTGTATCATTTTTATCAACAGAAGATTCCTTTCATTTACTATGCTTTTCTAACCAAGTGGTCCTACATGCAAATACATGTTTCTAATATTGTCTGTCTCCTGTGCTGTTCCTCTAAGTTTGTTGTTAAAATACATTGAACTATTTATAAAAACACAACAATAACAAGAAAAAGAGCATGGCAGAGTTTCAATTCCTTGGTTCCCTGAAAGTCAGGTAAAACTTGGAAGGCAGCTTTGCATAGTAGAAAAACAACAAACATGGGCTTTACAGTCAGTGTTTGAATTCTGACACTACCACTGATTAGTCATAACCTCTTTTGGGACTGCATACCCACTAGGTCTCAAGTTTCCATATCTTCAAAGTAGGAATCCATGAATTCTCCAGAGTTGCTGGGGAGATCACATGAGACAATACATGCAAAGCACCTTCCAGGGGCCCTGGGAAACCACAGGGGCATCTGGATGGCCCATGCCACAAACAGGAAGTAAAAGCAAGTTAATGGACAGAGGGGGAATCTTTGAATCAGAGATCTTTGTAAACTCAGGCAAGGCTACTTTGTCCACTTGCTGTGGTCTGCAGGAATCTCCCACTACCATCCTATTCAGCTACCTTGGCAATGGTGTTGGCTTCCTCCTTGTATGCAGCAAGCTCAGTTGAGGAGCTTGACTGGCCAACATGCTGGGCACGAAAACAGCAGAAAAGGGCGTTGAAGATGCTACGTCCACGAGGCTTCTTAGGAGAAGACTTGGAGACCAGGCCTAAAGAGGAAAAAATGACAGAGGCATCAGCTACACAACATTAGTCTCTGCCTGCATCTCTTCCAGTCTGCATGCCCCAAGGTACACAGTATATACCTGATGAACAACCACATACAGTTAATGGTGGAAAATGCATGTTTTTATTTCACCATTTTCTCTTTAAAGCAGAAATGTCAGGAAACCCCTTTAATTTGGACAACAGGAGACCATGAGCTGCAGAGGATCTGTTATTCATTCTATGGGCAGCAGTGGGGGTGGAGGGAGATAAGCCAGGTATAGAGCCTAGATGTTCTGTTGCTCTCGTTACAACACACTGAAGGTGCCCTCAAAATTAATTCTCAAAGATATAAATCCTCCCTGGCTAACAGCAGGTCCCAGCAGTACTATTTTAGACAAGGAAGTAACCTAGTACCCTCTTGAGTTAGTGGAGCTGCATTCAGTTCAGTGTCATTTTCTCTAGATGCTGGATGCATGGCAGCAGAACTGAGTCCAATTTGCATAAAAACTCCAGACTAGAAACTTCAGAGTAGAAACTTCCAAATGGAGGCTGGGGTTGTGGCTCAGAGGTAGAGTGCTTACCTAGCATATGTGAGGCACTGGGTTCAATCCTCAGCACCACATAAAAATAAAATAAAGATCTTTTGTCCACCTATAACTGAAAAATAAATATTAAAAAAAAGAAACTCCCAAATGGCCAGAGCCCCAAGGAAGAAGGTACATTTTTTGTTCACACTCTTATCTCCATTCTACATTCCAGCCACTTTTTTTTTTGGTACCCGGGATTGAACTCAGGGGCACTCGACCACTGGGCCACATCCCCAGCCCTTTTTGTATTTTATTAGAGACAGGGTCTCACTGAGTTGCTAAGTGCCTCACCATTGCTGAGGCTGGCTTTGAACTCGCGATCCTCCTGCCTCAGCCTCCGAAAGTGCTGGGATTACAGGCGTGAGCCACCGCACCGGGCCCAGCCACTTTTTTTTTTTTTTTTTTAACGCTCCCTCCCTTCAGAGATATGGAGCCTGATTGGAAAAACACAGGTGGATTAAGTCCATGGGACAAGTGCACCCAACTCCTGGTCCTAAGCTGAGGCCTCTGTTTCTAGACTGCAGCTGCTTAGCCCTACTTTTGGCAATTTGGGCTTTGGAAATAAGGCTTGGCAAAGCAAACCAAAGAAAAGCAAAGCAGAGACAAAAAGCTACAGCATTATAGAATTGACTAGAAATGGACTTTGAAATATCTTTTGCAAATTCATTTTTCTTTAGATGAATTATTCAGACAACTATTGTGCAACACTAGCGAGACATAATGGGTACTGTGGTCAGGAGGTGGCGCTGCACAACCACTCTCAGAATAGTCCCTGCCACAGGTTTCTCCCAGAGCCTGAGTGAAGATTGGCATAAGAAATTAAGCCCAAGCCATTCCAGTTTAAAACAGAGGGCAAACATGTCTTTGTGGGGGAAAGAAAAGCAAAGAAAATGCACCAGTGAGGCTTCCATGTATTCTTCCTTGTGAAGGCAATATGGTGGGAGCCACTCAGGAGCCGGAGCTCCTACAGCTCAGTTCAGTTCTCAGAGCCCTCACTGAGGTAGCCCTTGAACATATGGGTAATGGGAGAGCCGGTGAATATCCAGTGACTCTAGAGAGGACCAAGCGGGAGGAAGAGGTCCTTATATAGTAGTCAAGCTAAGTCAACACCACCCAAAAGACAACAGATTCAGTTCCAACTCAATAGAAAGGAAGATACTTTTAAAAATATATATTTATTTTTTAGTTGTAGTTGGACACAATACATTTAATTAATTTTTTTTATGCGGTGCTGAGGATTGAACCCAGAGCCTTGTGCATGCTAGGTGAACGCGCTACCACTGAGCCACAACCACAGCCTGAAAGGCAGATACTTTCCACAGGTGTATCCCAGGCCTCTCCAGTCGGGTCCAGATGTGTCTTCCTCTCTTCCCTGGTTAGGCCAGAGCATTTGACACTAGCATGACCATTGCGAACCTTTTAGAAAACGGCAGTCTTTCCAGTAATTAGACCCAAAGCCTAGATGTCATGCTTACGCTCCTGGCCCTGAAAAACCCAAGATTTGGGGGCAGGGGGTGGGTGGGTAGGGGATAAAGATGTGCTAGAGAATTCCTCAAAGCTTCTGATTCAGAGACCAAATTCTAAGCAGAGCCCAGTACTTAAAGACATGTGAGATTCCTTGGACCCCATCTCCATACACACACTATTCTTATAAATCTATGTAGAAAACCAGAGGGAAAGGGCAGCTTCCCCACCTGCCTGTTGGCCCACATTAAACTTCAAGTCCAGGAATTCAGGCAGACACTAACACAAAGCTCCAAGACCAAAGCTGAACCATTGCTTTTCCTTTGGTTTATGGTTTCTTCATGCAGAACCACAATTGGAGGCTTAACCCGGGCACATAGCCTTTCTTAAGAGGCCACACAGCCTGGGTCTTTCCTGAAGAGAGGCTGTCAGGAATGCACTCAGCATCTTAGTGACAGACACTGTGAAGACTGAGTAATCCTGAGAGGCAGCAGGGTGAAAGGGCCAGCTGGCTGGGGCCATACAGAGGCCTCGCCTGTGCCCGCTGCGGGAGGCCCAATAGGCACAAGTGCCTTGGTCTTATACAGGGAGCTTGCATTCTGTGGAGAATGAGGATCTTCTCAAAAAACACAATGTGACTGGGAGCCCCTGTGCCTCAGAGATCACAAATGTTCTGACCCTGGGGGCAGGTGCTCAAAGCAGAATACTCCACACCCACAACAGCAAGGTCAATACTCCCATCATCCCTCACTCCCCCTCTGCTAGGGGCCTCTCTCCCCTCCTTTCTCCAGGCTTTTGGTCCTCCTTACCTTTAAATACCACTCCTGAGAATTCATCCAGTCCTGCTTCAGCCTCCCACAACATGGCTGCCTCCCCATAGGGCCTGTAAGAGCCTTAGCCCAGTACATTTGTCAGTCTCTGACATCTATTAGCAGGTGTGCAAAAACTTTTTGATTGGCTGTGTAAATAACTCCAGGGGTCTCAAGGGCTTCTGTCACTTCTATAGAGCTAGGACCTGGGGAAACCTCTACTAGTTTGCAATAGCCCAGGAGAGTTGGAAACAAAAACGCCTTGAGGAAAAAGCGGCACTGAAGGAACTGAGTACCTGAGGCAAGCAACTGGGTCTTTCTGGGCCTCAGTCATGTTTACTGAGCACTCTGTTGGATACTTGATATCACTCCCTCATTTAATCTTCACTACAAATTCATTTAGAGGCACTAATGCCCCAATTTACAGGAAGGAAGCTGAAGCACTGACAGGTTAAGTAACTTTTGAGGAAGGTCATACAGGTAGGATAACAGCAGAGCCAGGATTTGAACACATAAATGCAGCTAAGACTCTTAACCATTTTCCTGTAGGGCCTCTGATAGTTCAAGAACATTGTGCACATTTACTCATGCAACAATTGGGAAGTTTGGGGGCACTCTCAAGGTCTTGTCTTGGGAACTTTTCACTCTATTCCTCTCTAGGATGGGCTGGGCTGGTGAAAAATCAATTTGGGGTCCAGTCCCCTACTTTCTTGCATTCTCTTGAGCAGCCCAACAAAGGCACAGGGGTAATAGTACAAGGCTCTGAGATTCCACTCCAAGGGAACCCATTCCCATCACTTTTCTGTACCTGCTCTGACCAGCAGATGGGGGTGGGTGGGTGGCAGTGTGGGAAGGTGGAACCAGGACCTTTGGCCCAAGACCCATTTTGTTCAGTGGGTTTGGAACCACACACCCACAGAGTGGGATCTGAAACTTGTGTCAAAGAGCCTTTCAATGGAGCCTTTCAGCCAACACTCAGCATTGTATCCCTGACAGCTAGGTGCAGACCACTCCCTCACCCCTCTGTATGATGAGGAGAGGCACCTACCCAGGAAGGGAACATTGGACACAAGAGGATTTACAGGCCCAAAGGGATTTTATTTCATATGGCTTTCCCAATGAGGGAAGGCAAGATTCCAGTGAGTATCATGAAACTCCAGTCAGCTGCTCTCCCTCCTTCATCCCCCTGCTGCTATACCCTCTTTGTGGACATTCAGTCCTTCTTTCCAGCCCAGCTGATAATGTGCATCTGTTCTCACTGCTCCAAATATATCTGGTTTAGGGCTAGATGTATAAAAGGACAGCAGCACTGACTTGATGAAGGAGCCAGCTCTGATACAAGAAGAAAGTGGGCACTGAGGCTGAAGCAGGGAAACCAAGCCACAAGCTTACTGCTGGAGACTTCCTTCTGAAGCAGGATGTGGAGAATAGTGGGATGCAAGAGTTCTCCCTTTACTCTGATGATTGCCTGGGCTGAGGTCCAAGCTCTTCCAGTTACTAACTCAACTATATAGCCTTTTGGAACCAAGTTTCCTCATCCATAAACTGGGATAACAGCAAGACCTCACTCAGGACTGAAAGGATAAAAACAGAGTGAGGCGCCGGGTGCAGTGGCGCACGCCTGTAATCCCAGCACTTGGAAGGCTGACGCAGGAGGATCACGAATTCAAAGCCAGCCTCAGCAATGGTGAGGTACTTAGCAACTCAGTGAGACCCTGTCTCTAATAAATTAAAAAAAAAAAAAAAAAAAAAAAAAAAAAAAAAAGGGCTGGGGATGTGGCCCAGTAGTTGAGTCCAATCCCCGGTACCAAAAACAACCACCACCACCACCAAAAAAACCAAACCAAACCAAAACAAAACAAACCACAGAGGCAGGCACTGTGCAAACTCTAAGAAGAAATGCTATGTTTAGTTTAATTATTATCTAATTGGCAACATCCTGCGCCTCATTCATGGACCACTAATGGGTGACATCATGGGTCTTATTCCAGGGGACCAGCAACAGTGAACTAGGAGCCCTCCCCTTCCATTATGTGGTTGAAGCCCAAGAATACAAGATAAGGGGAGAACACCTCTCGTTATGAGCAGGTTTCAAAAAGTAAAAACAATCTCTATACCTTCTCCTAAATCCAACACAATTTATGTTCCAGTATATAAACCCCCGACTGGTACTCCACGAATGAGAGAAAAGTAGGTAAGGCTGCCCCATTTAATGTGAACACTGCCTTCTCCCTATATACCCCCCACCCCATTGCTTCAAGAAGCATCAGATAGGGCTGGGGCTGTGGCTCAGCGGCAGAGCGCTCGCCTCGCACGTGCGCGGCCCGGGTTCGATCCTCAGCACCACGTAAACATAAATGCATTGCATTGTGTACAGCTAAAGTAAATAAATAAATTTAAAAAAAAAAAAAAAAAAGAAGCATCAGATAAGAACACTAATGATTTCTGCCTCAAAGAAGCACGTGCGTGGTGCACCAGCACATGCGTGCACACATAAACACACACACACACACACACACACACACACACACACACAGATGAATACCAGCCTTAACAGGACAACAATATTTTTAACCTTCTTTTGAAGGTCAGGTCCAGGTCCACATATCACTGTTGGCAACAACACAGCTTGGTATCCCAAGCAAAGGAACTCCTTATAGGAAATCCGCTCAGGACTGGGCAGAAGGAAACCTCTCAAGCTATATCGGATTTTAGCAAGCCCATTCACATCCAAGTATACTTTCTTGGTTTACCCCGTTGAAGTATTTCCTTCCCTACTACTTCCCATCCCTCCACAGTGAAAAGTTTAGTCTGGCTATTGCTATAAAATGGCCTCTTTGAGGGGCCTCTCTCCTTAGCTATTGGAGGAAGCATTTGGAGCATTTCCGGCCCTTCTTGGCCAGCTGCCTGAGCCCTGTGGCCAAGACACATCTGATTGGGGCTCCCCGTGGAGAGGAGTCCTCCCAGGTTCTTGGCAAAGGGCATCTGTGCCTTGGCTAAGGGCACGAGCTAAAGTGCCAGGTAGATGGAAGGGCTTCTTAGACCAGCAGGTGAGTGGGCAAGTGGACAAAAGATGGTAAGAGATGCCTAGTCATCCCACACACAGACAAGACTGGAAATAACAGGGAGAATGGACCTCTTTCCACAGTCCCCAAGCACTGACACTGTTCTCTTCAGCTAACAGGCAAGCAGGGCCTCACCCAACCCAGGACCAGCTCCCAAAGTTCTAAAAAAGTAGCTGTGACTCTGACTGCATGGACTTAAAAAAAACAAAACAAAACAAACAAACAAACAAACAAACAAACAAACAACCCCAGCAGTTTAAGCTATACTGTTTGGCTTATACCAGCACATTCTACACTAGTGCCTTCCCTGCAGTGAGCAATTGGGACAGTCCTGCTCCCTGAATGTCTCCTTTCTAAGAAAGGACTTCTTTGAGACCTGGATCCTTAATGCTACCTGTGGAATGAGGTTGGGGTCACAGGTCACATGCTACCATACCTCCTGTCTTTTTCCTGTACCCTTTAGCAATCTGGTCTGATCTCAACTTTAGGTACCTTCTCTCAAGGACAAGATTTGGGAGGAGGGGATTCCTGGCAACTTCTAAAACATGATCAACATACTCTGTTGATTTCAGAATTGGCTCAAAAGGAGTTACTAGCAAAACAGCCTCCTGGGCAGCTTCAGCATTCTTTGAAAATGTACTGGTGTGGAGTCCCCAGAAAGTAGGGGACCCTCAAAAGAGGAGGAATTTTCTCACAGATGTGAACAGCAGGCTCAGCCTTCTAGCTCCAATTCAGAGGAGTCCTAAGGGATATTCTAAGATGCCATCTAAAACTTTAAGGGCTGGTAGGGTGGGCATGGTAGTGTATGTCTGTAATTCTAGCCACTTAGAAGGCTGAATCAAGGCGAGCTCCCAATCAAGGTGAGCTTAGGCAACTTAGTGAGACCTTATTTCAAAATTTAAAAAAGGGCTGGAGATATAGTTCTCACAGGGGTCAAAAAAAGAAAGAAAGAGAAGAAAACTCCAAGGGTTAGATCCTACCTCTGCCTCTGAGGACACCCCAGCCCATGCAGCACCTAACTACAGCAGGGGCAATATTGTAGGGGATTAGAAATCAGCCATCTTGAGCCTGTCTCCTCCTTAGGTGCTGAGCAGGTACCTGGGGGCCAACAGAAACCTGTTACACAGGACACAAACACCCTCATGGTAGCTGTTTCAGTTCCTGCTTTGGTTCTCTGCCCCTGACTCCTAGAATGCGTTAGTCAAAAACCAAGAAGAAATCAGTGCCTCTTTCTCCTCCAGCTATGTAAGCCTACTTTAGGTTGCATAAGAGTGAGATGGAAAGGGCAACAGACACAGGCAAGTAAGGGAACCCTTCGATTGGTGAACAAAATAGTGATTACCCAAGGTTTTAAATGCTGACTCTGGGGGTGCAGCTCAGAGGTAGGGCACTTGCCTAGTATGTGTGACATCTATCCCCACCCAGCACTGAAACACACACACACAAACAAAACAACCCCTCAGCTCTTCCATGCATAAGCAATGTAGTCAGGGCCTCAGTTTCTTTATCTGTAAAATGAAGACTGCCTATATCTCAGAGCTTGAGAGTTACAAGGAACTCAGGGAGTGTCCTGGCACTAATAACAGCTCAGTGTCCAGTTGCTAGTCATTAAGAGCAAAGCACTTTTATACTCTTATCTCAATTTCAATCTCAAAATGTTCACACTAAAAGGGACCATAGAGATTTTTTTTCTAGCTCATTTCAGAGGTCATGGAGAGATAGTAACAGGACCAAGCGTGGGAAATGGGCCTCCACTGCAATCAATCTCTCCCTCCCCACCCCCCTCTCACACGTACACATACTGAGATTGGCCAACAAATTCCTTCTTCACATGGCAGGCCTCTGCAGAAGGACTAAGAGGAGTGTGCCATGCTAGGAGTGTGCCAAGGAAGTAACTACCTCCATGGATACTCACCTGCTCCTCTCAACAATTCTCAGCTTCACCTAGGTCCAAGACAACAAGTATAGCTGTGTCTACCTGAGAGAGCACAGAGCTGGAAGTCAAGAAACCTGGCTTATGGCCCAGTGTGGCTGGCTTCTCAGCAGCTCTAGGGTTGTTTCTTCACTGGCCAATGGGAAAAGGTCTCCCCTGCCTGGTCCTTCATAAGGTGGCTTCAGATCACCTGGGGTGTGAGCTCAAGGGCACTTCAAAAAGTGGAATGCCAATGCAAATGAGAGGCATGTGGAGCTGGTTAAGGTTGGACTCTATAGTGAAGAGTCTGGGTGACTGCAGGGTTGTGCCCTCAGGCAAAGGTCTTCCTTCACCTGTCAAATAATTGCTACTTCATAAGGTTGTTATGAGGATTACGTGAGGTACTAGATACAAAATTCTAGAAAATTCAGTGTCTTGCCCATGGTAAATGCTCTATAAATATTGGCCGTGACCATTACTGGGTAAGTAAGGATCATTACACTATCCATTCACTCAGGGGACTTTAGGACTCCCTTTGAGGAACATAAGATCTTTAACGAACAGTAAAACTCGGCCCCCAAGGGGAATCTTCCTGCTCAGGGCTGAACAGGCAGTTGGAGCTACTGCTGTGCTTACCTGGCTCTTCTCCGAGGACACCTGTCAGAATCAGAGGGAGCATTTGGAACACATGCATGCCTGGCCCACCTGTCATGCTCTGATGATTCAGTAAGTCCCAGGTGGGGGTCAGTAATTTTAGCAAGTGTCACAGGAGTTTCTGATGTATGTCCCTGGCTGAGTGTCAATGTCTAAAAATTGCCAGGGGTCTCCAACCAGCCCTTCCAGGACTGGAACATGATTCAGCTAAAGTCCTGTTGTTCCTTCTCCCCACCATATCTGAGGGCTTAGATTATCTTCAGGTCTCAAAGGACCTATGTCCAGGGTCTGGTTTGCCTTTCTAGGGTCACTTGTTCTATTCCACATATAAATCAAAAGATCTGAGCCTGCTCTCCCTTTAGGTCCCTGTTGCTGTGGGAGGGACCCCACCCACCCTATTCTGCTATGGAAACAGAAGAGCTGGGTTACACTGTCCCTTTCCATAGACCTGTGTTATGCAATTTACGACTCCCCATAAGTCTGCTTAGTTTTCACTGGGGTTGGGACCATGTCTGTTCCCTGGAAACAGGGCAGGTGGGAAAGAGAAAATTTGACAGGATGGAAGAGCTATATCAAAAGAAAGAAAAAAGCCGGGCGCAGTGGCGCATGCCTGTAATCTGAGGACTTAGGAAGCTGAGGCAGGAGGATCACAAGTTCAAAACCAGCCTCAGCAATGGTGAGGCACCTAGCAACTCAGTGAGACCCTGTCTCTAAATAAAGTACAAAAAAAGGGTGGGGATGTGGCCCAGTGGTCGAGTGCCCTTGAGTTCAATCCCAAGTACCAGAAAGAAAGGAAGGAAGGAAGGAAGGAGAGTCTCCAGTGTGGTAGTGCATGCCTGTAATCCCAGTCACTTGGGAGATTGAGGCAGGAGGATCACAAGTTAGAGACCTGTCTCAAAAAAAAAAAAAAAAAAAAATTAAAAGGGTTGGGGATGTAGCTCAGTGGTAGAGTGCCCTGGGTTCAATCTCCAGTACTGCCTAAAGAGGTAGGTGGGGAGGTACAGAGAGATATAAATGCGATATAGAATAAGATACAGATTAAGAGCAAAGCCTGGTGTGGAGGTGGGAGAAGGGGTGGGGCTTAAGTGCTCCTGGGAGGGAAAGGAAATGTCAGTCAGTTCTACTGAGAGATCAGCTAACCAATAAAACAAGACATGCACACCTCCAGCCCAGAGGGAGACTGTGCTTCCCACTGGAATACCCATTGTGCAGTAACAGATCCTGGTGCAGGCACATCCAGACCTGAAGAGCTAGGCACTTTGCTGACAAGGTAACTCCATTTTAGTTGATTTCTGGTCCAGAGAAGCTTCCAATTCTAAGAAATCAACTTCTCCACTTTGATTTCTACTAGTTCTTTCATAAGATTTACATGTTAATGTGCTCATCTGCATCCCAGTTGGGAACTATCCCCCACTTCAGAAGAGGGAAAGAATTATGTCAGAGGCACACCCCATATTTACCCCCCTACACACAAGTGAATTAATTTCCAAGCTTCCCAGATCTGGCCAGTCTGAGACAGAATGAAAAGCAATTTAATGCTACTTTTGTGCTCTCCCAATGTTCTACCTCCAAACCAAGGCTGCAAAGGCATAGTTTAAGAATATCTATTTGTCTTCAAAACCTGTTTCTTTTTCCTATCTTGTTATTAAGATTCCTTAAAAGAAATCTGAATTTCTCAAAGCTCATTAACTCTCAAAGCAAATGCAAACTGTAAGAGAATGTGGCACATTGTCCTCCTGAGTATTGTTATAGCCATCTTTGAAAGGTCCCACAACTGCCATGAAGGTTTAGTTAAGACTTCAGAGATTTATATGAGGCATATAATTCCCTGGCCTCCTCCCAGATGCCCAGGCACCAGAAAGAATGGCTGAAGCCCCAAGGTATGAGCACTACTCAAGGCACGTGCAGATAAAATCCCATTATGAGTCACAGTGGCATAAAGAAGGGGTCTGTGCAGGAAGGCTATGTGTAAGCTTTAGAGGCTGATTCTTCCAGAAAGCCCAAACCCTCACATTAGTGTACCCTCTGAATTGTACCCCCCACAGCAGTAACCCACATGACTGCTGTTTAACCTATGTGTCCTTGGATGGAAGAGGGAGAATAGTGTGGCAATCTAGCTGCATTAAAAAAAGGACGGGCTGGGGTTGTGGCTCAGTGGTAGAGCTCTCGCCTAGCACGTGCGCAGCCCGGTTCCGTTCCTCAGCACCACGTAAAAATAAACGCATTGTGTACAACTAAAGCAAATAAATAAATATTTTTTAAAAAGGACATTAACATTTATCAATCATCTACTAAGTGCTGGCATTATAGAAAGGTAGTTATTACTATTCCTATTCTACACATAAATTGCTTGGAATACTAAAGTAATTTGTCAAATCTCATTGTGAATAGGTAGAACAGTGTTTGAACCAAGGCCTGAAGCAACAAATTTTGCTAATGGGACAATGATTCCCAATAACAGTGAAAACTTTTTTACTCCCTCTGCACATCACCTTGATACCATTTTTGCCCAATCCAAGACTCAAACTTCCCAGGGTGTAAATAACAGACAATTACCCAAAAGCTAGCAAGAAGAAAGTTGAGGAGGAAAAGTGAAGAGAAGCTGTGTGTACACACATAATGCCACGTATATTTATATATTATCTTTCCCATATTTAAGAGATTTCTATTAATTCCCCACAGAAAGGTTGGGAACATCGATTCATCTGGGCTAGGAATGTAACTTCTATAGTATTTACCATTTTTTTAAAAAATATTTATTTATTTACTTTAGTTGTACACAGTGCAATGCATTTTATGTTTACATGGTGCTGAGGATCGAACCCGGGCCTGAGCCACAACCCCAGCCCCAGTATTTACCATTTTAACAAAATCCATATTAAAGTATTTGGGAGGTCCACAAAAATAAACAACCACCTCATTTTTTTTTTTTTTTTTTTAACTTTTCTCAAGTTGTCTCTAGCTGAGAGGGAGGAGACAGACTACCACCACCTCTGCCACCCCTCTGAGAAATTTTTCACAGGAATTCCCAAGTCCTGCCCAGTGACTCTAAGTCACCTGGGAAGCCCCAGCTCTGGATATTGAGCATTTACAAACTTACAAAACTTACAAACTTTGTTGTGGAGTTGGGAACACTCCCCTAACTCAGCAAACAAAAGCTGAAACAGCCACACAGGCCCCACCAAAGTGGAGAAAAAGCTCTAAAGGAGACACACAGGGGTAAGCCTCAGTGGCCTCTGAGAGGGTAGAAAAGACCAAGGCTGGACTGGAGAGAGGAGCAAGCAAAAGTATACACCCTGGCCCTGCAGCTCAGTCAAGGAACACCCCACCCACAGAGCCAGCTGAGGAAGAAGGGCCAGCAAAACTCCTTTTTCAGCTTTCCCCATTAAGGGCTCAGCTACCTCTATAGCAAAAGGTGTTTGGACAGCTTCTTGAGAGAATAAGGCAGAATTTCTTCCTTCTGTGGAGAAAGCAGGAGCTAGAAAAACTTGCCGCCATCCTAATTTTAGGGGAGGTCAGAGAAAGAAGAATTCTTACCATTATCTATCAGAACATGCACAGTTTCACATGTGAGAATCCAAAGCTTCATCATCCCTCCCTGAGAAGGGGCATCATCAGGTCTCTCCCACAAGAAAGTATCTCTGACTCCCCCAAGAGGGTTGCAGGTCCCCGGAGCTGAGGAAGAGGCTGCTTACTCCTTTTATTTCACACTGGTAGGTCACAGCATGCCCCCCCACACACCCCCGTTCCTGTTCCCTTGGCTTTTTCCCATCAAAACACAAAACCTACAGCACAACCTCCTAGCAACAGGGTGACACACTCCTATGGGGCTGCAATAAGTTGCTATTCTTGCCAAACTGATATTAACTTTTCTCTTTTATTTTTGATGTTACACACAATCCCGTCCTTGCTGTACCAGGAAGCCATTTCACCCATCTGTCTGGGAAGATGATCCAATTTTGGTGCTTTTATCATCGAAGCTTTCAGCAACTTGGTTCTACTTCCCCTACTGTAATTACCTTTGAATCATCAACACACCCAGACAGCCTTAAAGCTCAGAGAGAAGAATGCTAAAAATGAAGGGGGGAAAAGCTGCAATGAAAAACAACTTCATTAAAAAGCTACTCAAGCTAAGAGCAATTTGTTTCTTTCCAGAAATTTACTTAATAAACTGCTTCACACTCCTTCTCTTTTTTCCAAAGACAGGGCTTGGGGATGGGATGTGGTGGAGAGGGGGGAGGGTAGAAACTCTTAAAGGAGCTAATTAAAACATTTGCCCCCTCAGCCTAGTTTTGGTTTTAAGATGCAGTTGTGTTTGTCAAGGATGTGGGACTCAAAAGTTGGCTTGGTGGTTGCTGGGTGCCCAAGCAGTCCAGAAAAGAGGTATGCCTTCTCTGGAATACAATCAAATTTCATTGGGGGTGTGGGGGGTGAGACCCAGTGGCTGCTGGCTTCAGAATTCAGATTCTTCCAGGGATAAGTCTGAAGGACAAACCACACACACACAAAGAAAACAAATACATAACTCCAAGAAAATCCAACCAACACCAGCAACTTGACACTGTCAAGGAGCCAGCTGCTTTGCTTTCCGCTGTTATCTGGCCTGCTACTTGCCCTGGTGGATGAAACTTCCAGCTCTGCTTTGCAAAATCCCACACTTCACAGTTCAGCTTTCCCTCCTCTTGGTGTGGCCCCACCATCCAGGGCCCCTGCATGAAAAAAGGATGAAGGAGGAGGAAGCACAGGGTTGTTCTTCCTGGCTTCTCACCACCGCCCCATTTTGTATCCTTCCACATCCAGCTTTCTTCACTGCTGCTAGTGCTTAGGGTCCTTTCCTGGGATGAAGCTGGGGAGAGTGGGAAGTCTTGCAGGGAATTATAAACACAGGAAGCCTCCCCTTTTAGGCTCAGCACAGCAAAGCAGCCAGCAGAGGAGGTGAAATCTGCTGCCTGGGTCACACAGCCAGGTCTGTGATACAGCCAGGAGAGCAGGGATCCTGGCAACACCAAGGTCAGGGAGGAAGAACCTTCCTGGGGTTGGGGATCTGAGTAGGCAAGGCTCTGTTCTTCCTCGGGATAGGCTTATTTAAAGGGCCAGAGAGGCAAGAAGCAAACAGTGCCCCTCCCCCCTCCACTAAGGGAATTCCAAAGAGGCTGACACACCATTCCAGCTGCTTTGCCTCTAGGCAAGTTGGGGGGAGCTCCCTGGGAACACGAACCCCGGGAATGGGTGAACTGCTGATTAACGCTGCCAAACAGGGATGTGCAGCGACACCACCAAGGCCCTGCAGCTGGCTGCCCACCAGCCTCTAGGCCTCATTTTAGCACGAGTCCTTCATGCCCTGTTGGAGGGGGGTTGGAGGGCAAGAACGCTCCGATTTGGTCCCAAGAGCGTGCTCTCTCCTCAGCCTCAGGGCCAGGTGGCCCTAGTCCTGGGAGTTCTCCAGAAAAAGGCGACACTAATTCTTACTCCCCAGGGAAATCCTAACCATTATTTTGGACACATTCCTCGAGGCCAGAACAACATGGGGGAAGGGGAGAGTTTCAGGACTCCCTCTGTGACCAACTAGTCCATATTCACATCCACCTTCACCTCGCCCCCGCAAAAGGCCGAGGCCTCACTCTGCTCGCGTTCTCAAGCCCACCCCAGAAAGGGCCCGCAATAGCCCTAGCGTCTCCTCCTGACCCTCAGGAAGGCAAAGGCAGCGAGCCGTTTCCCACAGAGAACTCGCACTTTTTCGCTGCGCGATTCAGAAACACGCCGGGTCTGATGCCATCCGGCGAATTATGTAACCAGGGACACCGCTCCTGGGCTAAACAAACGCGGCTCTGTGTGTGCGGCCGCGGCCCCGGGGGAGCGCACCGGGGCAGGGAGGGGCTTCGGCCGGGCCTTTGGTCTGGCTTGTTTGCTCAGCAAAACCGGAGGGGGCAGCCGTGCAAGAGCCCTGGGCCACCTAGATCCCGGGCCGGCGCTGAGCTGGCTAAGTCTGATCCGCCAGGGACAGGGCCCCGGCCCCTCCCCCACCACGGCCGCCCCCGCCTCCAGACGGTGAACTTGGTCCCAAGTCCCACCGGACGCAGTCAACGCCTGGTGTCCGAGCGACCTCAGGCTTGGGGGATCTGGAAAGTGATGAACTAAAGTGCCGGCTCCATTCCAGCTTGGGACCCCTCTATCCCTCCTCACCCTTTCCTTCGGTGCTGGGGCAGCTGCGCGCAGCGGTGCAGGAAAGTGACTACCCGCCCCCCTCCTCAGCCTCAACTCTGGAGGGGGCGGACGTGGTGGGCTCGTGCTTGCAGCTCTACCTCTCCGTCTCTGCCCCAGGGGGAGGGCTGCGGGGAGCGGTGACAGCTGCGCGATGACACCCCTCCCCCTTGGGTACGGGGAGCTCGAGCCCTACGCGGCCCCCACCCAGTCTGAGTGCGAACCAGGACGCGGGGGCAAAAGAACCCGGGTGTCAGGCTGGAATCACCCGCCCTGAGCCCCGAGACGCGGATTCCGGGACGTACTAGCCCCCTCCCCGCCCGGGGCGACTCAAAGTTTTGGGAAGTTGCTACCCCTACCTTGCTTGGTGAGCACCAGGGCGTCTTCCCTCCGCGCCTGGGTGATGATGGAGCCGTGTTCCATCTAACAATTCCGCGGGCCCGGGCTGGCTGGGCGGGAGGACCGGCGGGCGCGCAGGCTTGGCTGGGCTGGGGGGCCTGGGCGGGAGCCCGCTCCGGCTCCCAAGACTCGGACTCCCACAGCTGTTCACATCCCCCCTCTCGTTTCCTCCCCGGGCCGGGAAGGGAAGCGGCCTGTACGGAGGGCGGGCGGCCCGGGCAGTGGCTCCCCCGGGTGCCCCCGGCCCCGATCCCCCGGTGGCAGCTCCGGGCTCCTCAGTTTGGGTCCAACATGGAGAATCCGGAGCGAAAACAAGAGGAGGAAATGGGACACGGGGCGGTTTCCAGGCTCCCCCCTCCCCTCCGTACTCCAGATAAACAACCCGCGGCTGCAGCGCCCACCCCCGCGCGACTCCTGGATCTTGACCCGGTCTCTCCACGGCCTGCCCGCGCTTCCCAATCCAGGACAGAGTCCTAGGCCCGGGGACCCTCCACCTGTGAACGGCCTGGACTGCGGAACGTCCGGAGCTTTGCTATTTTGTTACCGAAAAAGCGAATCCCCGAGGGGGGTGGGGTGGCGGGCGGGCAGGCTGGCGGGGGAGACTTGAAACCGCTCCGGCGTTCCGATTGGTCTTCTCGGAGAAAAGGGGCGTGGCCCCTCTTTACTATGCGGTGCGAAGACCCAACAACATTCCAATCGCTACGGCCACGCCCCCGAGCCACTCCCCCCTCGCCCGGCTGCGGCCTCCCAGTCTCCTCGGCCACACCCCCTTCCCAACTACTTAAAAGGCCACTCCAAAGCTCACGTTTCCGTGCTAGGTGCTGGGGTGTTCTTGTCCCTGCTGTTCTCTCAAGAGGAAGAAGGGCTAGACAAGAAGCCTAACCTGGGACGGGCTATGGTGGCCGACGTCTGGAGCAGTTACCTTGCTTCCTGCTTAGCCCTGCTTAGTACCCACTGATTCACACAAAAGAGAACAACTATCAAATTCTGAAAGGGATGGGGAGCAGGTGCGGACCTAGTACTCTTATATAGAGTGTCAGAGCTGGAACTGACCTTAGGACTGTGTGACCTCCACATTTAAAATTAGACCTGAAGTGCAGGGTTTTACTCAGCCATTCACTTGTTCCTATTCAGGCACCCCATCCTCCCAACCTAGTTCCCCTCCCAATAGCCTTATCCTCAGCTGAATGGAGGTCTTTAAAGGAGGAGCTTCATTCAGCTCTGTGGGCTCAGGCTGCCCAACCCCCTTGCTCTTCAGACCCCAGGACACCCTCCTATGACACTCTCTTGGACTTTAAACTCTCAGGAGATCCTTGCTCAAGGTTGTAGCAAGAAATTTCCACTGGTCTCCAAGAGGTGGTAGCTCCAAAAAGGCAGGTTTCAGCTCAATATCAGGTCTTTTTCAGTTACGTCTGTCCACAGGTGACATGTGCTGCCTTGGAAGGAAGGGAGCTAGCTGTTCAAGGTGGGCAAATCTGGGGTAGAGTGAGATTGCAATGAGTGACTTCTGAGCTACTTCCAAACCTAATGTGCCTAATTCAGTGGAACTCACCCTGCCAGGGAAGGAACTTCCAGAAAGGTTGGGACCTCTCTGTTCTCTGGGAATTGGATGTAACTGATGACTTTCATGCTGACGTTCTTATTGCCCAACATGCATTGGGTCTTACTAGTGGTCAGAGGACAAGTAGTCAAAACTTAATTAATATGCCATTGTCATAATATGTATGTGCCTGTGTGCCTTAACAGTGCTCATGCTTGCCTGTTCCTGCTGTTCCTGAGCACATACACAAAACCTTTTTATATAACACCATTTTAATGGAAATGCTGCTTTTCCAAAATGAAAGTGGCTGTTACAGAAGATCTGAATGATGCTTATGTAACTTTAAACACTGAGTTTGGGTAGATTCTAATTCATTAACAGAAGGGAAAACGGAGGAGTTATGACATATTTACCTCCCACCATATAAAACAATAGGATCCTTAAGGTAAATCTTCAATAGTCAGGTTGCCAGGAGGCCTTTTTGGATCCTGCCTCTGCTCTCTTGCAAGGTCAGTTCAGTTACAGCAGGAATAGTATAGATAAGAGGACTGAGGGGGACCTGCTGCCCCATCATCAATAATGTTGGGTAGGTCTCTTCACCTTTCTGCTTCTCTTTCTTCAAACATAGAGACCGTCCATCCCCTTTTCTAGCTTATGACATACTTTCATATACATTATCTATTTCATTTGATCTTTCAGTTCTCTGAGATTAACAGAGCAAATATCATGCCCATTTTGTAGGTGAAGAAAAACTGTCTGGAAAGGTTAATTGACTCACCTGTAGCCACACAGCTTGTTAAGAAGAGAAGGCAGGACTAGAGTTGTCTTTAGACTTTTAGACTTGAACTGTTGGCACTTTACATTGTTCTCTTTCTACCTATAATATGGAGGCAGTACTAGAACTAGTCATAGTCTTGCTAAGAATTCTGCACCTCCTCCTCTGGGAAGCCCTCACCAGATTCCCCTATCACAGGAGGAATTTATAGCCTCCTACAACTGTTTGCCTTTTGGCTTCCCAACTAGAAGGCACATTGAGATTAGGGGCTATCCTGATCTCTTGTGCCTAGCATAGTGCCTGACACAAAACAGCCTTTGTGTGTTCACTCTATGCATCTTGACTTTACTGTTTTAATCAGTGTCTTTTGTCCAGGGATTCAATGGCCCATAGCAAGAAACACATTTTATATTGTGAGATAATTGAAACAAAAGTTTCACAGGACAATACTTACCCTTGCTATGTGTATACACTCTGATATTTTCTATTGCATATATTGTAGTACTTTTCATTTTTTAAGGTGTTCTCTAAATTGATCTCTCCACTTTTTGGCTGTGACCCAGTATTAGCACAACACTGCTTTCGCCTCCTGTATATTGTGGTGCCTCCTGTATGTTTGTAGGATTCTGGCAGCTCCTGAACAATGCAGAGATGGCCTCAAGCACCTCTTGCTCAGAGGTCAAAGAAAGATTCCTGTATAACAGACAGAAATCCTTCCAAAGACAGATGCACAACCCTGTGAAGAGAACTCAGCAAGGAGGGGTGAACGAAGGAGGAAGGATGGATGAGACTCCTGCCCCTAGACACTACAAAGGTAATGGCAGCTTACTGGAGCCTGGAACCCCAAAATATAGACAGACAAGATCTCATCTCTTGATGTCAGATATCAGGGCTTCTCACTGCTCTGCTCTTAGATTACTGGGAATAGGTCTCCATTCCAGAAAGCTCTCTGAGATTTAGTGGGCCTTTTTCCTATGCTTAAGGTGGTGAGGGCCAGGCATGGCGGAGCAGGTCGGAAATTCTAACTACTCTGGAGGCTGAGGCAGAAAGATTGCAAATTCGAGGCCAGTCTCAGCAACTTAGCGAGACCCTCAGCAATGTATCAAGTCCCTGTCTCAAAATTTAAAAAAAAAAAAGGATTGGTGATTCAGCTCAGTGGTAAAATGCCCTTGGGTTAAAAAAAAAAAAAAAAAAAAAAAAGTGGTAAGGGAGGTGGGAAACAAGTGGTCATTCTAAATTCTGCCTAAAACAGCATCATGTCCTGGGCCACTTACTCTGTGTAACTTAGATAGTCCATTTAACCTGGTTCCAGCCAGGCTCTCTATGCCTAAAAACTCTCCAAAGAGAAAACCCACTGGCTCTCTCCTGCACACCTACCCATTCCATGCCTTTCCTCCTCCCTAGCCTGTCAGTCTGAAAGATTGGTGGGAGGCAACTTGGAAACCCCAGCACTGCCCTACCCCCAGTGCTGGGACTGGGAACAGGTGGGTGGAGCTCACATGGAGTGGCTGTCCTGTTGTCTCCTATGGCTATTGAAGTCAGACTGAGTGTTCCAGAACGGAGGCTAAGGAAAGGGAAATGGAGCTGGAGGAGCTTCCTCTAGAGGACATGCATGCTTGCTTCAGGACCATGCCCTTTTCAGAAAGAAAGTAAGCTGAAGGTGGACCCAGGGAGACTTTTCATGACCCTTTCTCTGATGTTACTTGTTTGTTTGTTTGTTTCATTTATTTCAATTACAAAGGAAGACATCAATTTTCTTGGTTTCACTGATTGTTCCTGCAGTCTTACTTGGATCCTGTATTGTAACTGGGAAGGTGGGGGTATTAGTACCAGGATTCTGGAGCCCTGTGTCTTCCTGTCACAAGGCTTAGCCTCCCAGGACAAGGTCCTTGGCTGAGGTGGGGCGGGTGAGGGAGGGGGGAGACCAGTAACAGTGACTGAAGCTGTGGGGGGAGAGAGGACACTGGATACTCAAGGCTGGGGAGAAGGGAGGAATTAGTGGTAAGGAGCACAGCTTCTTGGTAGAGCAACCTGGGGAAATCTCGCAGTGGCTTCAGATTCTGCGTGATTCATTCTGCAAAGCGCAGGCATGCTCATCATCCCAACCTGACTACTTAGTTACTCATTTGCCCCATATTAAGGTGCAGATAACAGTAGTACCTACTTCATAGATTATTGTGAGAATTAAATAAACTTAATCTCATTTAAAATGTTAGTAAATGCCGGGCATGGTGGCGCACGCCTGTAATCCCAGCACTTGGGAGGCTGGGGCAGGAGGATCGCGAGTTCAAAGCCAGCCTTAGCAATGGCGAGGCACTTAGCAACTCAGTGAGACCCTGTCTCTAATAAAATACAAAAAAGGGCTGGGGACGTGGCCTAGTGGTTGAGTGCCCCTGAGTTCAATCCCCGGCACCAAAAAAAAAAAAAAAAAAAAAAAAAAAAAGTTAGTAAAGTGTTGCCAGATGTGGTGGCACATGTCTATAATCCCAGCTACTTGGGAGGCTGAGGCAGGATAACCAGTTCCAGGCCAGACTGGGCAACTTAGACACTATTTTTTTATAAAAAGGGCTGGGGAAGTAGCTCAGTATTAGAGTGCCCCTGGGTTTAGCTCCCAGTATGGGAGGTGGGGGGAATAGGTGAGTGTTTAGTGCCTGACATGCTGTATGGGTTCAATAAATATTATTCTCATTGTTATCAAAACCTGCACCATCATCTGCCCACTTCCCCAAGCCAGAATCTGTAGTTACCCAACTGTCTCCCTCCCCACTCCTGCCCACCCCCAATGAGTCCAGAACACAGGCAGCTTCTCCTCTCCCAAGCATTTGTCAGGCCCTTACCTTCTTCCCATTCCCACTCATGCTCTCTCAGGGGAAGCTGGCAATAGGATCCTGATCAACATTTTTCATTTTCTAGATTCCAAATCCAAATCCATACCCAGCTCTCCTAGAAAATGAAAATCTGATTCTGTCTAGATGGAATGATTCAGCAGTTCCCCAAGCCTATCTGGATGAAGCTCAGATGCCTAGCTGGGTACACATGGCTCCAGATCTAGCTTCTTTTGGTTTGCCCACCGTTTCCCAGCTTTCCCTACACTCACCTGTGATGCTGTCAGGAAGAAAGAACTAAGTACCTGGGGCTCTGCTCCTGAAACCCTGTGCCTCCACACTTTTACACAGGCAGTTCTCTCTGCCTGGATACCATTTCCCTTCTCTGTGAGGCACTCCTCACCCTTGAAGGTACAACTCAAGCACCACTTCTTCCTCAAACCTCCTCAGATCCTGATTTCAAGCTTCTCCGAGTTCCCATCTTGTATCTTCATCTGGTTTTTACTGCATAAGTTTCTTCAGGGTGGACACTGCCTTGTTTTCCCTACACACCCTTGCTGCCTCTCACATAACCTGGCACCCACTGCTCTGTTGGAAGCCAGTGCCAGAAGGCACCTTCCTCTCTGGGCACGGCTGGTGAACCTGGGGCACCGAAGCAGGGAGGGTGGGAGACAGGATGCCCGCCCCCCGGACAAAGCCTCTCCACCAAGGCCAGAGAAGCCCCAGCCCCAGGGCCCAGCTGTCCACACCCAGCCCATTACACCAGCCAGGAACCGGAGCCTGGAGCCTCGCAGTCAAATCTACACCGGGCTTCCAAAACAAGGCTCAAGCCAACCGAGACTCAGCGAATCCGACAGACACACCTCGCTGAACGTTCAAAAAGGGCGCGTGGAGTGGAGAAACCCTAAGCAGGGCAGATCCCAGACCTCCCCACCCCCACATTCACTATGTAGGTGGGGGTGTGAGATAAAGATAGAACTATTTGGGACTGGGGCCAGCCCCCTTCCAGATCTCCTCGGGAGCTCAACCTCCTCGGACCTTGTATGTCACGTGACCCGGGCAGCCACTAAACGCGGGGCTCCAGCCCTTCTCCTAAATAAGGCAGCAACCGGAGCAGATTGAGTTTCCCAGTCGGTATTTACAGGTTCCCTGGACGAAGCCAAACCTCCCTCTTCCCGTGCTCCTCCCTGCTCACGCGGTGGTGAAAGGAAAAGAAGGGGCCCCTTTTGTGCCCTACCCCCACTCCTCCAGTCCCGCGAGCCCCCAGTGCGGCCTCTCCTTCCCTGCCGCTCGGCAGGCCCCTCTAGGGGCACCGCTTAGGTCGCTGCATTCCAAAGCCCTGGCGGCTCTTTAAGGTCACGTGGCGCGGTGGGGGTGGGGAGGCAGGACGCCCCTGACCCGGGCAGGAGACCTTGAGGCGCTCCAGTGAAGTAGATTCTGGTCCCTTCTCCCCCTGACCACCCAGAGGCCAGCTCTGTACTGGCCTGGAGAACCTCCATGAGAGGCACGGCCGGTTTTTACCTTCCAGCGCCTACAATGTGTGTGGCCAGCCGGAGCTAAGCACGCCGCCTCCTTACCTCCAAACCTCCCAGCACCCCAGGCTTTGGCCTCATACTCTCCCATTCGAAGACACTGGCCGCTAGCTAGACACGAGTCAGAAGGGCATGCCAGCTGAAAGGGCCGGAACCTCGGCTGATGGCCTGCAAAATGGACAGGGAGGTGAGAAGACTGGGTAGGGCCAGCGGCTCAGTTTAGGCCAAGATCCATCCTTGTCAGGCCAAAGTCCAGAGCTAAATCTGGTTCCCCCTGTTAAGCCAGGGTCCTAGACCTCTGGAGATGTACTTTGGGCCTGGGGACAGGGAAACTGAGAGGAAGTTGATTTTCTTCCTAGCTGGACGGACAAACACCCGCAAGCAGCTCATTCCAATCTAGTGCAAACTCAGAAAGCCCTGTACTAGAGCTGACTCAGGTCACAGGAGGGGGCTCTTGCTTCCATATGGGGTTGAGGCTGGAGTGCAAGGATAGGGAATTGAGCACTTGGCCACAGCGAACTTGTCTGAGAAGTATGACTTTGTAGAAAGGAGAAAGAATAGACAGTAGAATGAAGAAGGCAGACAAAAACGATAATCAGGGTGGGATGAAGGTCTGCATTTTTTTCACGAATCATTAGTTCATTCATTTGAATGTTTATTGAGCCTTTACTGAAAGTGAGTCAGGGATTCACCCAGTTGTGTGATTACTGACTATTATGCACTGGTCCTGTCTTGGGGATTCAGGGGGTAAGAGAGAGTTCCTGCCTTCCTGGGGCTACTATTCAGTAGGAGAGCCAGACTGAGGAGCAATTTACAATACAGTTTGCCGAAGGCTACAGCTAGAGGTGAGGAGGGGACAGACCATGGAGCATTTAGCCCAAATTAAAGGGGAGAGTGAAGGGCAAAACATCACACCGGGGACAGCCATGCAGCCAAGAGATTTATTCAACAGCCTTCGTGGCTGGTAGCAAAACCAGAGAAGAGGTGATTTGGTCGAAGGTGGAAGAGGTGCTGGGAGAAGGGAGTCAGGGAGAGGGGAGTGTGCAAGCTCTGGACAGAAGGTGGGTGCTTGGTCGCACTGGCTAGGATCTCTGGAGCTATCAGCTAAAGCAGCTGCTGTCTGGCTGGAGGCTGGAGCTGTCAGCTGGGAGCAGCCGTTGGGCTGAAGGCTATGGGTCTGGAGCTGCTGGCTGGGGCAGCTGCCTTCAGCTGGAGGCGATGAGTCTGGAGCTGTTGCAGTGGCTTCCTCCTTTCCACAGCTTTGAGCTGATGTGTCTGAGTGGCTTCCTCCTCTCAGTAGTGACGAGTTGATGTTGTGTGTCTCTGTGTGTCTGTCTTGAGTCTCTCGAACAGGGCCCTATATAGGGATTTCTGGTGGGAGGTGCACCAGAGCAACCCCAACGCCATTGGCTCTTTGCCTATAGAATAGGGCGAACTTTAAGCCTATTGGCTCTTGCCTGGGGAAAAGAAACATCCTGCCCAGAGCATGAAACAAGGTTGCTTCTCTCAGGATGTGGAAAACTGGGGTGGGTGGTGGGTCGGGGGGAGGGTAGCCCATCTATCAGAGAGGGACAGCTGTGGAGGAAATTGATCTAAACTGAGGCATGAGGTAGGAAACAGAGTTCATCAGTTGGGAAGGATAGCCTTTCACATAGAAGGCATCTTCTGGAAAGCAGCATGTTAGTACAGTTAGTAGTATGGCTGCCAGAGGAACAGGAGGAGGTGAGGAAACTGTACTTGAGAGGGGGTAAAAAGGGTGAGCTGATGAATAGGGCCCACCCTGAAGGGGATGAGGGTGGGGAAAACCCCTGTCCCTCTGAATCCACACTGAGTCCTGCAGGTATGCTTTAAGGAGGATGTGGTACCAGCTAGAGTTTTGTTATAAAATTAATATTTATCTTATTGAGATAACACACATAGCTTAAAAAAATCATATAGTACTAAAAGGGTTGTAACAAAAACAAGTCCCCCTGGCCCTTTTCCCATCCCTTATGCTAGTCCCCAGGGGCCACCACTTTCAACTCTCAGCTGTTTCTTCTGGTATTTCCTTCCTTATTTCTAAATAATATACATACTGCCAATCTGGATTCATCTATCTAATTTGTTGACTTCTTGTTTTGGAAGAGAAGGGTTTTGATTCTCTGCTGCTCTCTCTTTCTCTTCCCCTCATCCCATTACATTTTTATCATAATTTAGGGTTACATCTGTGTTTGATGATTTCATTATTGACTTTGTAAATACTGTTCATTCTTCAGGCAAGTATTCGGGTTACATTTCCTTTTCTAATATAACTTTTTACTGTCTACTTTGTTTACGTTTCCTTTCTTATACACCTCTCCCCGTTAATTGCTTCATTTTTTATTTGTGTGGTTTTCTTTGAATATCTGACTCCATTTCCCCATACCCTTTGACAGTTCTGCAAAATGCCCTCTCATCAGTACAATTTTGCATATGGCCAAACCTGTTTTTCTTTGTTTTTGTTTTTTTATTTTGGTACTGAGAATTGAACCCAGGGTTGCTTTACCACATCCTCAACCCTTTTTATTTTTTATTTTGAGACAGGATCTTGCTAAGTTGCTTAGGGCTTTGCTAAGTTCCTGAGGCTGGCCTCGATCTTGGAATCCTCCTTAACTTAGAATCCTCCTGCTTCAGCCTCTCTGAGTTGCTTGGATTACAAGCATGTGCCATTATGCCTGGCCTATCATACAACTTTTAAAAAAAAAAAAAAATTATTTAGTTGCTTTAGTTGTACACAATGCCTTTATTTTTACATGGTGCTGAGGATCGAACTGGGCGGCGCACGTGCTAGGGGAGCCCTCTACCGCTGAGCCACAACCCCAGCCCCCATCATACAATTTTATTGCTACTACATTTTCCTCTTGGAGGCATTTGTCCCAAGGTGTTTCATCCTGGCACTTTTATCTGGTTGTGTTGTTCACTAGGCCTGTGGTATTCCTGTCATTCTGGACTTCTCATTGCCAGTGGTGAAAAATTCCCTATGTGGCCTGCCCTTCTTCCTTCTCATCTCCTCCTCCTCCTTCTCCTTCTTCTCCGCTCCCTCCTTCTTCTTGTATTGGAGATTGAACGCGGGTCCTCATGCATGCAGCTGGGCAAGTGCTGTACCACTGCGCTATACCCTCAATCCATCCCTTTGCTCTTTTTCTCTTTCTAAGACCCAGTGTTTTCTTCTTTCTTAGTTTACTCCCTTGTTTTGATGAACTTCATCCATCAATAGCTTCCTGCAAAAGAGTGCTGGGGTGGGGGGCAGACTTTTGCACACTTAAAATGATTTTATTCCATCCTCACACTTTATTGATAATTTTGTCTAGGTAAGGAATTTTAGGTTGAAAATCATTTCCCTTTAGAATTAAAAAAAAAAAAATACACACACACACATTTTTTAGGATTGTACCCAAGAACACTCACTTGTTGCCGCAGCACCTTTTATGTTTTGTGTGTGTGTGTGTGTGTGTGTGTGTGTGTGTGTGTGGCAGCGGGGCGGGGTGGGGGGGCGGCGCTGGTATTAGGTATTAAAATCGGAGGTGCCTTACCACTGAGCTACATCCGCAGTCCTCTTTATTTTATTTTGAGACAGGGTCTTGCTAAGTTGCCCAGGCTGTCCTCAGACTTGCAATCCTCCTGCTTTAGCCTCCTAGTCACTGGGATTACAGGTGTGTACCACTGCCCACCTATTACTTCAAAAATTTAAAGACATTGTTCCCTTGTTTTCCAGCTTCTCATTTTGCAGTTGAAAAGATTTTGCCATTTTGATTCCTGAGACTTTGAATTAATCTCCTTCTGTTCTTGCCCCTGCTTTTAGGATTTTTTCTTTTATCTCTATTGAAATGTCACAATATAGTGGCATGGGTCATTTTTCATTCATTTTTTCTGGGTATTTGATAGGCTTTTTTTTTTTTTTTTTTTTTTTTTTTGGTACTGGGGATTGAACTCAGGGGCACTCGACCACTAGGTCACATCCCCAGACCTTTTTTGTATTTTATTTAGAGACAGGGTCTCACTGAGTTGCTAAGTGCCTCGCCATTGCTGAGGCTGGCTTTGAACTCGCGATCCTCCTGCCTCAGCCTCCCAAAGTGCTGGGATTACAGGCGTGCGCCACCGCGCCCAGCAGGTCTTTTTTTAAAAAAAAATTTGTTTTTCAGTTGTAGTTGGACACAATACCTTTATTTTATTTATTTTTATGTGGTACTGAGGATCGAATCCAGAGCCTCACACATGCTAGGCAAGCGCTGTACTGCTGAGCCACAGCCCCAGCCCCTTGATAGGTCTTTTTAATCTAAAACAGTGATTCTCAAAATGTGGCCCCACAGCATTACTGTTACCTATGGGAACATGTTAGAAATGCAAATTCTGGGACCCTACCCCAATCTGTACTTTAATATGCCCCACCACTTATGCTAATTCTTTTTTTTGTACCAAGGATTGAACTCAGGGGCACTTGACCACTGGGCCACATCCCCAGCCCTTTTTTTGTCTTTTATTAGAGACAGGGTCTCACTGAGTTGCTAAGTGCCTCGCCATTGCTGAGGCTGGATTTGAACTCGTGCCCCAGCCTCCCAAGTGCTGAGATAACAGGAGTTCGCTACCACGCCAGGCTTTATGCTAATTCTTAAAGAACCTCTGGATTCTAGGCAGGAACTGTGGAACAGGCCTGTAATTCCAGCTACCTGGGAGTCTGAGGCAGGAGGATCACAAGTTCAAGAACAGCCTGGGCAATTTAGTGAGACACTGTCTCAAAATAAAAACGTGTTGGGGATGTAGCTCAATGGTAGGATGCTTGTCTAGCATGGGCAAAACCCTGGGTTCAGTCTCCAGTACTACAAAAGAACCTCTGTTCTAACAATTTATGTCCTTTATTCTGGAAAATTTCTTTATTATTCCTTTGAAATTTCTTTCACCACCATTTTATCTTTCATTCTTTCTGCAACTTCTATTATTTGGGTACTGACTCCTTGGGTTGGTTTTTTAATGTTCCTACTATTTCTCTCTTATAAACCATCTCTTTGTTTTGTTTTCTGGAAGATATCCTCTCTGTTGTACCCTAATCTGTTTCCTAAGTATATTGTTAGTGGCCCCTTTTCTTTTCTTTCTTTAAAATTTCAGAAGTGTTTTCATGTTCTCCGATATCTTTCTTTCTCTCAAGCAGGAAGATCCATTCTGAAGATATATATATATATATATATATATATTTTTTTTTTTTTTTTTTTTTTTGTACTGGGGATTGAACTCAGGGGCACTTGACCACTGGGCTACATCTCTAGACCTTTTTTGTATTTTATTAGAGACAGGGTCTCACTGAGTTGCTAAGTGCCTCGCCATTGCTGAGGCTGGCTTTGAACTCGCGATCCTCCTGCCTCAGCCTCCCAAGTGCTGGGATTACAGCTCATTCTGAAGATATTGAAACAGAGAGATTCTGGATTTTTCTTGGGGAGGGGGTGGAGGTGGAGAAAAAGGAGTGGGATCAAAAACCAAGTGAAAGTCAGCACCTTGAACTGGATGCATGCAATCTCTTATCTCTCTGAGGATATTACTTTGAAAATTTCTTCTCCCAGTATTGTCCTTGTTTCCTCTGATTCCATGTTTTCTGTGGCTTGGATTTGTATCATGTTGGAGCCTTTCCTCAGCTGTGTGGTATGCCTGGGCTATCCATTCTATCCATTCATCTTTGAGAGGAAGGCACTAGAGAGTCAGGTGGAAGTTTTCTATGTGAGCTCAGGGTCAAGTGATGGGAATGGGGTAAGGTTGGGGTGGGGGAAATTGAACTGTCACTGGGGAGCACCATTATCTGTGTCAATACCTTAAAAAATATATATATATACATACACATATACATACATATATATATATATAGTTATAGATGGACACAATACCTTTATTTTATTTATTCATTTTTATGTGATGCTGAGGATCCAATCCAGTGCCTCTCACGTGCTAGGCAAGAGCTCTACCACTGAGTTACAACCCCAGCCCTGTCAGTAGCCTTTTTTCTCTGACACAGTTTGGGTTTTCCAAAAAAAGACCCTCTAGTGTAGTCTTCCTGCTCCAAGATTATAAGCCAACCTGCCCTGAGTTCCAGGGCTGGGTGTAGTGTGGGAAGAGAAGAGGTACGTGGCAGGGAGACTGGATGATCCAGTTCAAGGTGCTGACTTTCACTTGGTTTTGGATCCCACTCCCTTTTCTCCACCTTACCCCCTCCCCAAGAAAAGTCGAGAATTTCTCTGTTTCAGTATCTCCAGAATGGATCTTCCTCTCTCCTGCATGAAGGGAATTAGTAAGTCCCCTTATTGTGCTGGGTATAGCTGAGTTTCCTAACAGTCTGATTGCTTTTTAAGGAGAGTTTCCAGCAAACCCCAGATTTCAGATCCTGTCTCACCTCTGCCTTCTTGGCTTAATTGCTACTTTGTCCCAAGTTCTCTGGGGTCATTGGTCACTCTCCCATCTGCTTTCTGTTTTCACGTCTTGGGGATCAGGATTCTAAACGTCTCATAATTTTGTTTAAGATGGATTTAAGGTGTATGTTTATTTTCCTTGTCCTTTTGAGGGCAGTTTTTGAGAAAGGGGCCTTTGCTCTACCCTCTTGTGACCAGAAGTCAGATGTGTCTTCTTGTGCCAGATAATCTTGCTCCTGCTTATAAAGTGGCAGGGAACAGATTATCTATCAGGAAGAAGTTGGGGATGGGGAGGAAAGGAGCCTCTGAAACTTAGAAAAAACACTGTGGGGACCCTCCTAAAGAGGACAAGTGCCAGTGAGGTCTAGTGGAGGTGAGACAGAATCAGTGGTGAGTACAGCAGAGAACAGTGGTGGAGGCAATGAGTTGTGAGTGATACCCTCCAGCTCAGAGGGTGGGGGCTGTTCTAGAACCAGAGTGAGGGGCAGTGAAGTGACTGGCTTTGGGGTGGGCCATGTGCCACGAGGCAGAAGGGGATGGGACAATATTGACAGTCTTTGATCCAATGTTGATTACTTGCCAGGCACTGAATCAGCCTCTTCAGAGCAGGCTGAGTGTGAGTGGGGAGCCAGGAGGAGGAATGAATGGGATTCCAGGTCAGAGAAGGAAGGGCAGAGCCTCAGGTTTGGGGTTGAGAGGGGTAGGTCTGAGTGATGATGAGATCTCTTATTCAGAGTTCTACTCAAGTGCAGAACTGTGTGCAGAGCCCCAAGGAGGGCGAGAGATGAAGTGGGGCAAATGGTGGTGTAACTGTTCAAGTCTTCTGCAGGAAAGGTGGGAGGTGGGAGGGGCCTATCATCTAGATGGTTGGCTTCTTGGGCATCATGGTAGAATTTTTTTAAAGGGAAGGTGGGGGCCTGGGGATGTAGCTCAGTGGTAGAGCACTTGTCCTACATGGGTTCAATTCTCACTACTGCAAAAACAAAACAAAAAACTAAAAGGGAGGGCAGTCACTTCAGTCCACTTCAGTGGACTTTATGAACATCCACCTGAACTGCCTGCCCTTGGTTATCCAGCCTGTGAGTAGAATCACAGTAAATTTCCCTGAACTACACAGCCTTAGGTCTCTAAGACCTAACAATCCAGCTCTCAAGCACACAGACTCCTGGGGTCCTAGGGTTGTTTGGCATCTCTGTGTGGCCATTCCATCTTATCTCATGGATATGTGCTGACATCAATCCTCCTGGTCATGACCAATGCCCCTGTCATTCTTATTGCACAGCCTGAGAGTGAAGATCAGCCAGAGTTCGGTGGTTACAGGCCACAGAAACCAACTCTGGGTAACTGAAGCAGAAAAACAATTTATTGGAAGATTATTGGGCAGCTTCTGGATTCAACAGCCCCTCCCTCTGTGTGTGTGTGTGCGCCTGCGTTCTGATAAATCCTTTTTTTTTTTTTTTTTTGTACTGGGGATTGAACTCAGGGGCACTCGATCACTGGGCCACATCCCCAGCCCTTTTTGTATTTTATTAGAGACAGGGTGTCACTGAGTTGCTAAGTGCCTTGCCATTGCTGAGGCTGGCTTTGAACTCTTGATCCTCCTGCCTCAGCCTCCCAAGTGCTGGGATTACAGGCATGCACCACCATGCCCAGCTTAAAGTCTTGGTTTTTGTCCTGGAATTTACTAGCCTATTTCTCAGGGAAGGAGACCCCCTCCTCAGCCACAGGGGATGAACGGTGATGAGTCTCAGCCAACCAGGGTGCTTCCTGCCTCCTGGCCAGTGACTGGTTTAGGCCTTGGCATATGATGCAACCCTGGCCAGGGAGTCCTAAGGGGAAGCCCACTAGGCCAGGGATTTGGGAAAGAATCAAAGAGAATTTGACTTTTTTTTTTGGTACCGGGGATTGAACTCAGGGGCACTCGACCACTGGGCCACATCCCCAGCCTTTTTTTGTATTTTTTTTTTTTTTTTTTTTTTTTTTATTAGAGACAGGGTCTCACTGAGTTGCTAAATTCCTCGCCATTGCTGAGGCTAGCTTTGAACTCACGATCCTCCTGCCTCGGCCTCCCAAGTACTGGGATTACAGGCGTGTGCCACCGCGCCCGGCTAGAATTTGACTTTATTGAAGGATGGAATTAACCCTCTCTGCCTATGAAAAATGATAGACTTGTTCAGTTTTTCAGCTGTCTTTATAATTGAAAAGTTGTAACTAATGTGTAAATGCCAGCTCTCTTTCTTGGGCAACCTGGTGAGGTAAAGGAGAGGAAAATAAACAGATGGAATTAACCCTCTCTGCCTATGAAAAAGCAGATACAATAAAATAGGTAAAAGTAATATAAAAATTAAAAAAAAAAACAATAAAATAGTTTGCAAAATAAAAGAGACTGATTTTTTGTTGTTGTTGTTGAGACAGAGAATTCCCTAATAGAAAAGAGTTGGCTAAACTCAGGGAAAAGAAAGCCACTAATCAGTAAGCAGACACCTACTCTATACCAGACACCGTGAAAGGTGCTGAGATACAGTGATAGGTGGAGAGAAAAGGTCAATCTGGGTAGGGTGGAGAGATGATGAGCATGTACTTAAACAGAATAAGATAATGGAAGGCAATTTTAGGGGGTGGTTAATTTTGATAGATGGTGGTCAAGAACGTCCTCTCTGGCCAGGTGTAGTGGTGCGTGCTTATAATCCCAGCAGCTCAGGAGGCTGAGGCAGGAGGATCACAAGTTCAAAGCCAGCCTCAGCAACAGCGAGGCACTTAGCAACTCAGTGAGACCCTGTCTCTAAATAAAATACAAAATGGGGCTGGGGATGTGGGTCAGTGGTTGAGTGGCCCTAAGTTCAATTCCTAGTACCCCTGCAAAAAATTAAAATAAATAAATAAATAAATAAAATAAAAAAGAAAGAAAAGAAAGTCCCCTCTGAAGAGGAGACCCAAGGCTTCATGAGCCAGCACAAGAAGCATTGTAAGAAGACTGCAGAAGATGGTTCAGGGCAGCAGTTGCTGTGTTTTGGCTAGCACAAGAGAGGCCAGTGTTCATTTAGGGAAGGGAAAGAGAGGATAGCACAGTTTGGAGGCTTCTGCAGCCAGGAGTGACAGAGCAGCTGGAGATACTGTATTTCCTAGGGCTAGCATGGAAATCACCTCTCCTGTGGCAGGGCATGTTGGGAACCCTTTCAAATTTTCTGGAGGCTGGAAAAGTTTGAATGGAGTATTTGGAGAGTTGAAGGGCAGATACTTGGGGCCAGCAGATGACCCACACCTCTGGCCCCCAAGTGCTCAGCTGCGTCCTGCCTCATCCTGTTCATCCAAGTTTTAAGCTTCTTCCTTTTAATAGCCCAATCAATTGAACAGCTCTTCCTCCTCCTCTTCTTCCCCTTCTTCCCCTTTTTCTCCTCCTCCTCCTCCTCCTTCTTTTGATACCAGGGATTGAATTCAGAGGCACTTAACCACTGGGCCACATCCACATCCTCAGCCCTTTTAAAATATTTTATTTAGAGACAAGGTCTCACCTGGGCGCCGTGGCGCACACCTGTAATCCCAGCACTTGGGAGGCTGAGGCAGGAGGATCACGAGTTCAAAGCCAGCCTCAGCAATGGTGAGGCACTTAGAACTCAGTGAGACCCTGTCTCTAATAAAATACAAAAAAGGGCTGGGGATGTGGCCCAGTGGTCAAGTGCCCCTGAGTTCAATCCCTGGTACAAAAATAATAATAAAAATAGAGACAGGGTCTCATTGAATTGCTTAGGGCCTCACCAAGTTGCCAAGGCTGGCTTTGAACTCGTGATCCTCCTGCCTCAGCCTCCCAAGCAACAGGGATTACAGGACTGAGCCACCATGCCCAGCTCAGTCAGCACTTCTGAAGTCTGCTTTGTGAGCAGCTTCTGCTGGGTGTTGGTGTACAGTGAATGCTATGAGAGAAAGACAAAGAATTTGCCTCCAGTAGTTCTCTGGTCAAGGTTCCACAACACTGTATCTGAAAACAGTTTGTCAGTAGAAGATCAAAGACATTCAGCAGAATTATAGATCATGGATGGCCATCACAAGCCACCTGTGATATAGAGTGTTTATCTACTGTCTACTGAATTGGTCACAACCTCCCAAATGGCTACCATAGTCCTCCTGGGCTCACCTGCTCTTCCCTTCTAATCCCCAGTATCTCAGAGGAAGTTGAAATTTGATGCAAAATTTTTGCTCATCCTGTGTGTGGTCTTCCTTCAGTCTCCTGAGGATGTGAAGGAGAAGTGTGAAGGAACCAGTCAGATGGACTGAAACACCTTTGCCAAAGGTGACAGTACCATGAAGGGGCTCTTCAAAGACAGTCTTTTTGAAAAACTGCCCAGGATGAAGTTCTAGTTTTGAGGGTCCTATAGCTGAATAGATAAGAAAATATTGAGTGCTTACCTTGTGCCAGGGTCTTTTGAAGAGGCAGACCAAGAGCACCTTTCTTGTATTATCTCATTTAATCCATGTAACAATCTTTATGGTGGGAATTTTGTTTTATTTTATTTTATTATTTATTTCTTGCAATCCTGGGGATTTGAACTCAGGGGCATACTACCACTGACCCACGTCCCCAGCCCTTTCTTATTTTTTATTTTGAAACAGGGTCACTAAGTTGCTGAGGCTGGCCTCTAAGTTGTGATCCTTCTGCCTTAGCCTCTGGAGTCACTGGGATTAAAAGTGTGCCACCACCACGCCCGGCTTATGGTAGGAATTTTAAATATTCTCTTTTTACAGCTGAGAAAGCTAAGGCAGAAAGAGGTAAAGTCCCTTGACCTAGTCAAACAACTGATAAGTGGCGGAGCCAAGATCTGATTGAAACCAAGCAGACTGATGACACCATCTCCTATTGACACCACTGTGCACACTGCCAAATTGCTTATTCTAGGAACTTCCTTTCCCCATGCCATAACATGTTAAGAACTGAGCTAGAGGCCATTCTGAGCAAGGACCAGTCTCCCAACCCCACCCTCAGGCCAGTGTGAGAGAGGTGGGGTCTGAAAGAAGAGGAATTCCAGAGAAGACACTGTCACTTTGGCTATTTTTGCTGAATGTTCCCTGGACATAGAGCTCTGTCCTTTGATTTGCCAGGTGTCATTCTGTTCTAATTAACACCAGAGTCAGCTTTTAGCCAGAGCCCTGCCTATACTGGAATTCATAAACCTGTGGCTCAGGGGCCAGTCCTCTGCTGGCCAAAAAGAATGGTGAGAGTACTCCTGGGGTGGAGTTTCCTGGGATGATGCTCCCTGTGCTTCATCCAGAAAAAGCTCCAATATGATCCACCCCATTTCTGGAGAGGCCAGGGTGGCAGTGTGCAGGAGGAGGAAGAATCAGGCTGAAGCAGCTCTTCTTTGCTTCCCCGGATTCTCTTCCAAAATGCTGTCAGCACTGCCAGTTGGAAAATATTTTTCTCCCTCCCTTTGTCTTCTTTCTTATTAAAAAAAAAAAAAAAAAAAAAAAGCCATCTGGTGTCAAATTCACTCCTGGCACATCATAAAGGGTAGCACTAAAAATGTCCCTGAAAAACTAAAAGCAAAACCACAGCAGTACACATGGGATTTAATCTCAGCATCCTAGAATTTCAGAGCGGCTAGGAGCCTCAGAGATCAAACCTGTCCTTGTACACAGGAGGAAACTGAGGCCGGCGGGGATTAGGTCATTCTTTCAAAAAGGTTTATTGAATGCCTACTACGTTCAAGGTACACACTGATTGCCAGAAGTAAATTATTAACATTAGAGACAAAAACTCTCCGGGCACTCCTGAAATTCCAACGAGTCGGTAGACTGAGGCAGGAGGATCACAAGTTCGAGGCCAGCCTCAGCAATTTAGCGAGCTCCTGTGTCAACAATAAAATAAAAAAGGCTGGGGGTGTAGCTCACTGGCAGAGTATCCCTGAGTTTAATCCCGGGTATGGAGGGTAGGAGGGAACAAAACCCTGCTTTCTTGGAGTTTTCCGTGGGACGCTTCTACCCCCATCCGTGGGCCTGCCTCTGCTGCCCTTCCCAAATGGCCAGGAGGCAGGAGCCTTGGCTTGCCTGTCCTCGCCGCACGCCGCACCCCCAGGCCGCGTGGCTGCACTCCACGCTGCGAGCCTGGCCTGGGGTCGTCCGTCGCCCCGCTGCCACCTCCCAGAGCTACTGAGGGCGAAGTGTGCAGTGAGCAGCCCCTGCGCAGTCCCCGCCTGCCGGCCGCTGCAATCTCCCGCGTTTCCTCCGGCCGTTGCTTTGGCTCCGCATTCCTCAGTGTTGAGCAACAACTTTCCCTCCGAAGGAGGCTGGGTCGCGGCCAGACCCAGTCGTTTGCGCTAGGCCCCTGCTGCGGGTCGCCGGCGCAGGGCCTCTTGGGGCGCGGACAGGGTCTCGGGTGGTTCCAGTGGCACTGCTGGCCAAAGAGGAGAGCAGCCGAGAGCCCCTCTCTCCGGATCCACGTCGGCGCGCTGGGGGCTGAGGATCGAGGTTCCATCCTGTAGTAGAGGCAGAATTGCCAAAGGACCAAATGGGTGTGTGGGCCTGACTCTGATCTTGATCTTGGAGCTGGTCCACGCAGACCGACCAGTCTGACGCCCTGCACTGGGTGAACACACGGTGTTTGCTGCAATTTTTTATTTAAAACAAACAAACAAACAAACAAACAAACAAACACCTCTGATCTTTGGGATTCTTTGAGAAGGAACAGAGGAGGGTTTGTAATGACTCCAGAAGGGGGTTCCTAACTAAATCTAAATATTTACCCCAATCGTATTAATACAAGCACTTTTATCCTTTCAACACACTCTCATGCCTACTGAATTTCAGCATATCTCTGGGAGAAAGTTCATTTGTAATTACTTTGCTCATTTTATAAATGAATAAGCTCAGACTCAGAGTTCCATGAGGACTTAGAAAAAAGGAGTTAACCTGGCATCCTCTGGAGTCACCTCAAGTCTTCTCTTGGGTCAGTGATAGCCCTTCCTGGATCCTGAAAAAAACTGGCCCCCTTTCAGTCCTGGGAGATGGGTGCTGGATCCTGTAGTGTGGAGTGGGGTTAGATAAGCGGACTAAGTCTAGATCCACCAAAATGTAAGTAAGTTCCAGAAAAGCAGGAATTTGGCTTCTGGTGCCAAATCTTTTTCCTTTCTTTCTTTCTTTTTTTTTTTTTTTTTTTTTTATTTTTTAGGTGATGCTGGGGATCAAGCTCAGGGCCTCACACATGCTAGGCAAGTGCTCTACCATGAAGTCACATTCCTAACTCTCCTGGGGATTATTTGAGAAAGAACAGAGGAAGATTCCTAATAACTCCAGAAAGGGAGTCCTGCCTAAATCTAAATTTTTACTCCAATTTTATTAATGCAAGCACTTTTATCCTTTCAGCACTCCTTTGTTCGTGGCTGTATCCACTGCTCTGAAAACAATGTTTGGCCCATAACAGATGCTCAATAAATATCTGTTACTCAATAAGTATTTGTTGGATGAATACAATAAGTCTTCACATTCCTAACCAAGAATTAGAACTGTAACCTCTCTCTTTTCTTCCTTTACCTTCTGTTTAAGTTTTTACCTTCTTCCTCTTCTTGGCTCTTAAAATTTTAAGTTTATATTTTGAAAGTTTTTTATTTTAAGTTTTATTTTATTTTATTATTTTTTGAAAATATTTTTTAGTTTTTGATGAACCTTCATTTATTTATATGTGGTGCTGAGAATTGAACCCAGTGCCTCATACATGCTAGGCAAGCGTGCTACCACTGAGCTATGACCCCAGCCCTTAAGTTTTATTTTAATGTAAAAATTTTAGATTTACATGAGTAGAAAGGGTAATATAGACAGTTCCCATATTCCCTTTATACATCTTCCCCTTAAGGTGACTCTTATCTAACCGTCATACATTTGCCAAAAATGGAGAAATCAACATTGGTACCATAACCCCCCCCCCCCCCCATTGGTACCGAGAATTGAACCCAGAGATCACTCTCATCACTCTCAAAGATGAACAATAGCCATAGCCATAGCCTTTGCTCTCTAGGAGCTCATGGTCTAGAGGGAGTTCAGAGCTGCTTTACCACTGAACTACATCCCCAGTTCTTTTTTATTTTTAGGCAGGATCTTGCTGAATTGCTTGGGGACTCACTAAGTTGCTGAGCTGGCCTTGAACTTGTGATTCTCCTGCCTCAGCCTTCTGAGTTGCTGGGATTACAGGTTTTTGCCACCGAGCCTGGTGGTACAACACTATTAATCAAACTACAGACTTTATTTGGATTTCATGTTTTCCCACTATGTCCATTCTGTTTCAGGATCCAATTTGAGAGATCACATTTTATTCAGGGCTTGAAGACTTTTACCATGTAATCCAGATCTTATTGTGCAGAATCTTTCTCCTCAGAGGTGAGGCAGAAAGCAGAATCCTTGGCACTGACTGAGCTCCTTGTTCTGGGGGCCTGGGAAATCCTGGAGCCCTGGATTTCCTGTTACTTCTATTAAGGAATTCCTGCTGGGTCTACCTGATGGGCCTGGTAGCCCCTGGTTCAAATCTAGAACTTGAGGCCTGCGTTGGGTCCTCCTCCCTGTCCCCTTCCTCCAAACATATGCAGATCTGAAAGGAGACCAAGATGCTGTCTTGGTGATCCAACTCCAGTCTGCATTTCCTTTGGGACCTGATTCCTCAGTGCCCCTCATTACCTGTCTCACATTCCTTGATCTTCATAAGAGACAAACCTCATTCACCTCTCCCCAGCATTACTGCTTCTTTTTCTCTGTCCTGAAATCATCTTCTTGCCCTGAAACCCTCAGGGAAACAATCTCTATGTTGTACTAGGTTACTTGGTCACAGATCACAATTTAGTTAGCCTTGGAACTGGAGATGAGTGAAGTGAAGGACAATTCATTTTGTCACTCTCAAAGATGAACAATTATGGCCTCTGTTCTCTAGGAGCTCATGGTCTAGATGGAGTCACAGTAGTGCATACAAATAATCGCATACATGGTGAGATATGCTGTAATGGAGGTGATGTGTGTGCACAGTTGAGTGGCAGCACAGAGGGCAGAGCCTGCTGCTGGGATTGTGGAGGAGCACAGGGACTACTTCTCAGATGAGGTCATGCTTGAGCCAGAATTTGCAAGATGGATAGGGGGTGCCAGGTGCACAAGAAGGGACCAGGATGAGGAGAGATGGGCATTTCTGGGCTTAATCACTAACGGGTATAAAGGTACAGGAGTTTTTGAAGGCAGGACATGCGAGGGACATGCAGAGTAGCCCAGGCAGCTTGAGCATGCGGCAGGAGAGAAAAGAACTGGACAGGTGATCAGCATGACTTACGTGCCATAGTAAGGAGCCTGAACTTTGTTCAGCAGGTGGTGGGAAGCCACTGAGAGCTATAAGCCATTTTTCCCCCCTAGAATGCCCACTTGGGCAGCTCTTTGAAGTGTGGACTGTGGATTGGGGACACCTAGTAGTTGCATACATGAGAATCCAGGTGAGGTATAGTGGAATCTGGTCCAGGACCATGGGATTAGGGTGCAGAGGACAGACTCAAAGAATGTAGGAGGCAGGGCTTAGAGATTAAATAGTGGTGGGGTGTCAGTAGAGGTAAGAGTTCTGACTTGCAGGAAGAAGACAGAGAGTCTGAAGGGGAAGTGGAATGAGGTGAAATTATTCAGTGCCCCCCTCTTCTACACAAAAGAACACCTTGAGTAGGGCATGGGGACAATGTGTGGCAAAAATGGGCTGGCTGGGCCCCACCTTCACTGTTCAGAGGAGGGAGGTAGTTGCAGGGAGGTAGGGAGGCAGAACAGACCAACTGAGACTTGTGGCTCCAGGGGTATCTGATTGGAAGGCATTGGGACTTGGAGGCTAGGAGAGTGGGTGGGGGAAGCACCTGGGAGTGATGAAAGGTGGGGACTGGAGAAAGAGGCAGTTTGGTCCTAGGGAACCAAGGGAAGGCCCTGAATCATTCCAGGTGCGGAAGGCAGAGCACAATCCAGCATCCTCTAAGCTGGATGGAGACAAGGAAGTCTCTGGGGTTCCCAAGAAAACACTCAGAACTGAGGAGGTGAGCAGGCACATCCCTGTCTTTAGGCATTTCAAGATCTGCTAGAATTCTGGATGGCTGAAATTTCATCAGAAATCACTCCTCTCTGGTTGTGAGAGGGGTGTAGGTGCCTGGAAGCACCCCGGTAAGAAATTCAGTAGCTAGGAAGTGGTCAACAGCAGATTTCTAATAACTACCCTTGTAGAAATCCTGATTTGTAGCCAAACACTGACAAGTAATGTGAAGGGCCTGAAATTTTATCCTACTTGTAAGCTAACAAAGTAGCTGACAAGTGTCATGGCTGCTGATAGAAGCGAAGACTCCTGGATCAGAGACAAAGGACAGTTTATTACTCACAGCAATAATAGTAACAAGAGTAGCCGGGTGTGGTGGCCCACGCCTGTAATCCCAGCACTTGGGAGGCTGAGGCAGGAGGATCGTGAGTTCAAAGCCAGCCTCAGCAATGGCAAGACACTTAGCAACTCAGTGAGACCCTGTCTCTAATAAAATACAAAAAAAGGGCTGGGGATATGGCCCAGTGGTCGAGTGCTCCTGAGTTCAATCCCCAGTACCAAAAAAATAAACAAACAAATAAATAAAATAAAATAAATAATAATAGTAGCAAGAGTGTCAGCTCCCATTCTCACAGGGCTTTGCAGAGAGGGTCAGGTGACACATAGTGGATTGCATTTCAGGAGATGAGCCCTGAATGTAGGGAACCCTTTTTCTTTTTTTGCACCCGGGATTGAACCCAGGAGCACTTTAACCACTGAGTCACATCCCTGGCCCCTTTTCATATTTTATTTAGAGACAGTTATCACCAAGTTGCTTAGGGCCTCACTAAGTTGCTGAGACTGGCTTTGAACTCTCGATTCTCCTGCCTCAGCCTCCCAAACTACTGGGATTACAGGCATGCGCCACTGCGCCTGGTGCTGTGTAAGTTTGATAATGGGCAGCATGCCTGCCCTTTCCTCTGGAGAGAGACACTACATAGTTTCTGAGGCTGTTTGGTATATCCTGGAATGGTAATCTGAAACAAAGGATAGTCAATGCCTCACTTGCAAGATGTGCAGAAATGGAACAAAACTATGGAGCATTATCTGCCAACAAACACATGGTCATATAAAACCAACATTACCAGGCTGGGGTTGTGGCTCAGCAGTAGAGCACTCACCTAGCATGTGCACGGCCTGGATTTGATCCTCAGCACCACATAAAAATAAATGCATTATGGGGCTGGGGTTGTGGCTCAGCGGTAGAGCGTTTTGCCTAGCACGTGCACGGCCTGGGTTCCATCCTCAGCACCATGTAAACATAAATGCATTGCATTGTGTACAACTAAAGCAAATAAATAAATATTTAAAAATAAATAAATGCATTGTGTACAACTAAAGCAAATAAACTTAAACAACAACAAAACATTACCTTTCCCAGCCCCTCCTGCAGCTAGGGGTAACCATGTAGTTAAGCTGTCATCTATTAAGTGTAACCTTTTGTGTGGCAGCTTCTGGGAAATCTCAATGGCTTCATGAACCCTGGGCACTCTCTTCCCTGATGGCTGGAATGTGGAGCTTGAGCAGCAGTTGATATTGGGCCAGGAGCAACATGCTAAGGACTAAGGATGGCAGAGCAGCGAGATGCAAGTGGCCTACATTTCTGATAGTGGTGGAAGTGACAAACTAGGTGCATGTTGATAACCTTTGGATTTCTTGAGAAAAAAGAAACTCCCATCTTTTAAAAAAAACTTTTAATTTTTTGATATATATGCCTAAACTTAATCCTAGCTGATATAGAGCTAGAGCAGAGGAGGACAAAGGAGGACGAAACCCATCAGCAGAGAGGAGGGTCCTTTTCCCCTTTCCCCCCACCTCAGCTTCCTCAGTGATGGAGGAGGGGTGAGTCATCTCTGGCTTGTTTACCACCCACTGGTGATGCCTCATTCACAAGGGGGCCTGACTGGCCACGCGACCCACCAACATTCATTTGAAGGCAGTAAGCAACAAACTGGCTCCATTCACAAACCCTGTCCTCTTTTGAAAACCAATCACCATGTGAAGCGTGACTGGGTGGTGGCCAGTGTCGGCCCATCTGTCACGCCCTTTCAGAGAGCCAGGCAACGGCAGCCGGCTTGGGCCGAGCCATCCCCTTTCCCTTTGTACCCCAGGGACAAGCACTGTAACGAGATCACAGTGCCTACTGAATTATTCAGAGCTGCCCTGAGTGCCAGTTTTATTATAAACATGCAGATTGCTCCAGGCTCCAAACTTCTAAACCTCCAGTGGCCATCTCCCTCCAGGATTTTGCGATGGCCGCTTTGGGCCTGTGATTTTCCTGGGCTTGGATGGCCTAATTTGCCTTTGAGTGATTCCTACCTGCTACTAGGCAGGAATCCTCTGCTCCCTTTACCCAGAGCATGTTCTGGCCTTATTTTTTGCTCAACACCTGTCCTCATTGCACCCAAGGCATCCTGTCTCTGCCTTAAACTGTCTCCTTCTGTCTTTTCTCACCCCAGTCGGTGAAATCAGCCTCTCCCAGTTCCTCACCTTCCACTGATGGGGACTTGTTAAAAACAGCATCCTCTAAGACCGTTGCCTCAGTCTAGCCTCTAAGCCTGCTAGGTCTCTCCTCTCTTTTCTATCCCTGTTCCAGCCCCAACTAAACCTTCTGCCCTTTCCCAAAAGTCCCATATCCCCACTACTCTCTGGAATGGATCTGGAGAATACCCCCCAGCTGGTAATGAAGCAGAGATGGTAATGCACATTTAAGAGTAATGAAATGCAGTGATATTTCAGGCCTGACAGACCTATTTCTGGCAGCCTTAGAATTAAAGTGTGAGGCTTTGTACTGCAGCTGCTACTAGGAGCCTTCAGAGTTTTTCTAAAGATGTGAATAAAGCTTCCAGGGTTTCAGCTCAGATCACTGTGGCTATTTATCCTGCTGCTGCTTTCATTGTACCTTTTTATTTGAAATTTTAGAGCTTTTAGATGAAGGAAACGCAGCAGCAAGTGCAAAGCATACAAAATATCCTGGTGGGGGAGAATGTCCCCATTTTTCTCTCCAATTGTCCCTGACAGTTCTGGGGAGGAAGAGCTGCTCACAGGGAGCATTGCCTCTCTCTCCCTTTAAGCGGGCCCCTCTTGGATTCTTGCCCTGCTGCAGCAGGACGTGGGGCCTCCTGAGAAAGCATTAGGAGGGAGTCCTTGCCACCAAGATGCATGCTGGGTGTATGTTGTCCTTGGTTGGACAATGGGATAAGAAAGAGTAAATCCACTCTGGGCCAACAGTGAGCATTCTCTCCAGTACTCCAGCTAGGAAAGCTGTCCTGCTCATTTCCATCTCCTCACCCAGCTCTATCCATGGCCACTTGGGAGGTTGCAGTCATCTATGAGTAGAAACCACCCAGGGTTGTGGGTAAAGCATAGGTTCTGCTATCAGAGACCTGTGTTTAAAACTGGCTTTGTTCACCAGTTAGCCTTTCTGAACCTTGGTTTCCCCACCTGCAAAATGGGTATAATAACAGGTCCTTGTGATGAATGTAGGGTACCTGACATATAAAGTCACAGTGTCTGTTACTGATAGCAACTTGTCCCTGGACTCAGGATAGCTTCCTTTCCCAGGCATTCATGTGCCAAGCCCTTCCTCACTGTGGGTCAGAGCAGTGCAGTGAAAGCACCAGGTTCCAATCCTAGCTCCTTCATTTTCTGGCTTCATGAGATGAGGGACCCTGGGTCCAGTCCCAGCACTCCAAAAATAAATAAATAAATAAAATACCTTGAACGGTTGTAGTGAGTATTAAATGAGATGCAGTTGGTGTTGCTAAATAATTATTCCCTTCCCCACTCTCTTGTTCTCCTCTGCTTTGTTAAATGGAGGGAAGTTTTAGGTCGTGGCACCAGTTTATGGGAAATGCAAGAGGATGACAAGCATGGTGAATGGTGGCAGGGGAGTCTACCAGCAAGATCCAGAATTGGGGAAATTCTTTAGGAAAATGATCCAGAACCTTTAGCGAGTAATGACAAGAGGTCGTGGAGAAAGAGAGAGGGTCAATCAAGTGAAATGTGAGGACCTTGTTTGGATACTAATTCAAACAAACCAACTAGGGAAAAAATAAGAGACAATCAGGGAAATTTTTATATTGATTGGATATTTGATAACATTAAGCAGTTATTGTATCACATTTAGGTGTGATAATGGTAATGTGGTTATGTTACAAAAGAGTTTTTTGAAAATAATTTTTTGTAGTTGTAGATGGACAGAATGCCTTTATTTTATTTGTTTATTTTTATGTGGTGCTGAGGCTCGAACCCAGTGCCTCACGCATGCACGCATGCTAGGCAAATGCTCTGCCACTGAGCTACAGCCCCAGCCCCACTAAAGAGATTTTAAAAAATATTTTAGGACACTTCCTAAAGAAACTGTATACTAAATACTATGGTAATTGGGATTTGCTTCTTAATAATTCAGTGGGGTGAAATGGGGTGCAGACAAAGCAATATTGGCCATGTGTGGATAACATTAAAGGTGGGTGATGGTATATGGGAGGTTTGTTATATTATTCTCTCTACTCCCATGCATGTTTGAATATCTCTATAAAAGTGGGAAAAAAGAAGAAGAAGAAGAAAAGGCAGTGGTCCTTTCTCGATTGGAAGTGGCTCTCCCATCTGTCTCCTCTCGGCATCCTCCCAGCCTCTCCCTTCTTATCACTTGCCTGGACTATTGTGACAGCCTCTTATAGTCTTGCAGCCTTTGGTCTCTCTTCTCCCAATCTTCATCCCATTTTGCTGCCAAAGTTATCTTCTTAAAATACAAGTCAGACCATGTCACTTCCCTGCTTAAAAAACCTTTAGTAGCTTCCTATTGCCAAAAATCTATTAGCATATGAAGTCCTTGTCCTGTGATTCAGAGTCCTTCCAGTTGAAGCTCAGCATTCCTGTCTAGTCCTGATCCCAGCCCTGTGCCCACCCCTCGGGAAGAGGTTTGGTCATACTAGCCAGGCCCTTTCACACGGCCATGTCTTCTCTTATATAATTCTCTGGCAGGTCCTCCTGCCTGGCCCTTAACTGTATTTACTGAAGACAAATACTTTTCAAAGCTTAGTTCAAATGTCATTCTCCCTCAGTGGTTTCTGGAAGTCATATATATATGTATATATATGAGATTTAACACCCAGGGGTTCTTTACCACTGAGCCACATCCCCATCTTTTTTTTAATTTGGTCCCGGGGATTGAACTCAGGGGTTCTCAACCATTGGGCCACATCATCCCCAGCCCTTTTGTATTTTATTAGAGACAGGGTCTCACTGAGTTGCTAAGTGCCTTGCCATTACTGAGGCTGGCTTTGAACTCACAATCCTCCTGCCTCAGCCTTCCAAGTGTTGGGATTACAGGTGTGTGCCACTGTGCCCCGGTGCATCCTTTTTTAAAAAATTTATTTTTATTTTTTTCATGTCTTCATGCATGTACTTAGGGTAATGATGTCCATTTCATTCCACCATCTTTCCTACTCTCATACTCCCTCCCTTACCCTCCTTCCCCTTTGCCCTATCTAAAGTTCCTCCATTCCTCCCATGCTCCCCCCACTCCCATTATGGATCAGCATCCATATATCAGAAAGAACATTTGGCCTTTGTTTTTTTGGGATTGGCTTACTTCACTTAGTATGATATTCTCCAACTCCATCCATTTACCTGCAAATGCCATGATTTTATTCTCCTTTAATTCTGAGTAATATTCCATTGTGTGTATATATACTGCAGTTTCTTTATCCATTCATCTATTGAAGGGCATCTAGGTTGGTTCCACAATTTAGCTATTGTGAATTGTGCTGCTATAAACATTGATGTGGCTGTGTCACTGTAGTATGGTGTTTTTAAGTCCTTTGGGTATAGACCGAGGAGTGGGATAGCTGGGTCATAAGGTGGTTCCATTCCCAGTTTTCCAAGGAATCTGCATACTGCTTTCCAGATTGGCTGCACCATTTTGTAGTCCCACCAGCAATGTATGAGTGTGTCTTTTTCCCCACATCCTTTCCAACATTTATTGTTGTTTGTGTTCTTAATAACTTCCATTCTGACTGGAGTGAGATGAAATCTTAGAGTAGTTTTGATTTGCATTTCTCTAATTGCTAGAGATGTTGAACATTTTTTCATATATTTGTTGATTGATTGTATATCATCTGAGAAGTGTCTGTTCAGTTCCTTGGCCCATTTATTGATGGGTTATTTGTTTTTTTGGTGTTAAGTTTTTTGAGTTTTTATATATCCTAGAGATTAGTGCTCTATCTTATGTGTGTGTGGTAAAAATTTGCTCCCATTCTGTAGGCTTTCTCTTCATCTCACTGATTGTTTCTTTTGCTGAGAAGAAGCTTTTCAGTTTGAATTTATTCTATTTATTGGCTCTTGATTTTATTTCTTGTGCTATAGGAGTCTTGTTAAGAAAGTCAGGGCCTGATCTGACATGATGAAAATATGGGCCTACTTTTGCACAGGGTCTCTGGTTTGATTCCTAGGTCCTTGATCCACTTTGAGTTGAGTTTTGTGCATGGTGAGAGATAGGGGCTTAATTTCATTTTCCTGCATATGGAGTTCCAGTTCTCCCAGCATCATTTGTTGAAGAGACTATCTTTTCTCCAATATATGTTTTTGATCCCTTTGTTTAGTATGAAATAACTGTGTTTATGTGGGTTTGTCTCTGTGTCCTCTATTCTGTACCATTTGTCTACAAGTCCATTTTGGTGCCAATACCATGCCATTTTTTTTTTTTTTTTTTTTTTTTGTGGTACCAGGGATTGAACTCAGGGGCACTCGACCACTGGGCCACATCCCCAGCCCTTTTTGTATTTTATTTAGAGACAGGGTCTCACTGAGTTGCTAAGTGCCTCGCCATTGCTGAGGCTGGCTTTGAACTCGTGATCCTCCTGCCTCAGCCTCCCAAAGTGCTGGGATTACAGGCGTGCGCCACCGCGCCCGGCCTACCATGCCATTTTTGCCCTATTGCTCTGTAGTATAGTTTAAGTTCTGGTATAGTGCTCCATCCCCCCCTTTTTTTTGTGGTACCAGGGATTGAACTCAAGGGCACTCGACCACTGGGTCACATCCCCAGCCCATTTTTGTATTTTATTTATGGACAGGGTGTCACTGAGTTGCTAAGTGCCTCACCATTGCTGAGACTGGCTTTGAACTCACGATCCTCCTGCCTCAGCCTCTCAAGTGCTGGGATTACAGGTGTGTGCCACTGCGCATGGGTCTTGTTTTTTATTTTGAGACAGGGTATCACTAAGTTGCTTAGAGCCTTGCTGAGTTGCTGAGGCTGGCCTTCAACTTGTCATCCTTCTATTTCAGCCTCCTATGCCACTGGAATTATAGGTGTGCACCACCATGCTAGCCCAGAAGCCTTTTTGCTGTCCACCAAATATCTCTGTCTCCTTGCATTCTAGCATATGGTAGGATCTGTCTTCCTGGCTCTCTGGTTGGATAGGGCTATAGGACCAATTTTAGCCAATGGGTTGTGAGTGGATGTCATACATTTCACTTCTGGGCCAAGAATCTAATTGCTAATTCAAAATGCTTCTTAGTTCTCTTTCCCTCTGACTCAGCAATGGGCAATATCCAGATAAAGGCTGTTCCATTAAGCTGGGTTCTGGAAAGAGCATGAGGCCAGGGCATAGAACCTCCTGTGTATCTGTGAAAGCTATGTCATGTGGGATAAATAAATCTGAGCAGTTTTTTTTTTTTTTTGTTTGTTTGTTTTACAGCATAACCTAGTCTATCCTGACTAGGTCATCCTTCTCTGAGTTGGAATCAACTGTGCTATCTTCTGTGCCTTTGCATGTATATGAAATATATCTTTTTTAAAAAATATTTATTTATTTGTTTTAGTTGTACACAATGCCTTTATTTTTATGTGGTGCTAAGGATCGAACCTGGGCTGCGCACGTGCTAGGTGAGCGCTCTACCTCTGAGCCACAACCCCAGCCGATGAAATATATCTTGATGATACCTCCTTCAGGTTAGGAATTCTAGGTTATGGTCTTGCATTCTAGACTTCCAGCACCTAGCATGATGCCTTGCAGAGTGGAGGTGTGAACTGAACATGCAGCAATCCATAGCTGTTTGTGCAGGTGGGCAAACATGCATGGGTTGGGCTGTGACATTCTTTTTGGTACTGGGGATTGAACTCAGGGGCACTCAACCACTGGGCCACATCCCCAGCCCTTTTTTGTATTTTATTTAGAGACAGGGTCTCACTGAGTTGCTAAGTGCCTCGCCCTTGCTGAGGCTGGCTTTGAACTCACGATCCTCCTGCCTCAGCCTCCCAAGTGCTGGGATTACAGGCGTGTGCCACTGCGCCTGGCTGTGACATTCTTATGAGAGACTGCACGCTCATTAATCATGGTGATCATGATGGTTTGGAGATAGATCTAGGGCTTTATCTTCTCAATGGATGGCATGCCAGCCCCAGGGAACAAAGTCTGACTGGTCTAAGCAATCATAATAATCCCTTTCTCTTGTGGTTATGATTAATTGAGACATGGCACAAGACCAGAATAAGTTCTGGATGGTGGGATATAAGGAAAAGTCTTGTTCCTTCCACGAAAAACAGAACTACAGGTGAAGAAATAGCAGCTAGTCTGTTTTGGTTTGGATTTCCCTGAGAGCAGAGCAGGAGACAGGATTCAAAGGCTAACTGTTTATGTGGGAGGGAATTCCAGGGATTAGGGAAGAGGAAGTAAAAAGAAGGGAGGAAGAAGAATGGAACAGGAAAAGAAGAAAGGCCCAGAGAAGGTGTACTTGAGAGATTGTTACACCCTCCCAAGGGCATCAGCATTATCTTTCCACAGAAGATATCTTTCCGCAGAAGGTGGGTCATTTACCCAATGACTTTCATTGGTTACCAGTTAGAAGCATGCTTTCCCCCCATTTTGATGTAACCGGATGTTCGCTGGTGGCTTTCTAGCGACAGGAAATCAATGGGTGCTTTCTTGTCCAATTTCATCTTTGCTGGATCTGTCCGCTGCTTCCTCCTTTGCGCTCTCTTTTGTCTTCTGTGATAATTCTCCGTCCCATGCTTTTTTGGGCTCTCTGGCTACTCCTTTTTGTTTTCTTTCCAGGCTCCTTTTCCTTTTTCTATATGTGATGGAGAGTTTGTACATGTGTGTGTGCATATTATTTTAAAGATGCTACTCTGGTCTTCCACACTTCTTTCAGTTCTCACTGGGCAAACCATTCCATGAAATGGTTTCCACTGTTACTGTTGTGATGCCAGTTCCCAAATCTCCTCACCCAGCTCTCCTTCTCTCCTGAGTTATATATATATCTATCCACCCATCAAATAAATATTGATGAAGTAGTTTTAATCTGTCTGGAGTTGGGATAGAGTAGTGAATAGGAACTTGCCTTTCGAGAGTGCCAATCAAGATGGAGCTAGTGGACAAAATCCAAGGAAACAATTAAACCAGATAGTTTTATTTAAAAAAAAAAAAATTTCTTTTTGGTACCAGGGACAGAACCAAGGCGCCCTTAACCACTGAACAACATCCCCAGCCCCCCCTTTATTTATTTATTTATTTTTTGGTACCAGGGATTGAACTCAGGGGCACTAGACCACTGGGCCACATCCCCAGCCCCTTTTTTGTATTTTATTAGAGACAGGGTCTCACTGAGTTGCTAAGTGTCTCACCATTGCTGAGGCTGGCTTTGAACTCTTGATCCTCCTACCTCAGCCTCCCAAGTGCTGGGATTACAGGCGTGCGCCACCGCGCCTGGCTTATTTATTTGTTTTTTTAGTTGCTGATAGACCTCTATCTTATTTATTTATACGGGTACTGAGAGTCCAACCCAGTGCCTCACATATGCCAGGCAAGTGCACTACCGCTGAGCCACAGCCCTGGCCCCATCCCCAGCCCTTTTTATATTTCATGTAGAGACAGGGTATTGCTAAGTTGCTTAGGGCCTCTCTAAGTTGCTGAGGCTGGCTTTGAACTCCCAATTCTCCTGCCTCAAATTCCTGAGCCTCTGGGATTACAGACGCATGCCACCACACCTGGCTTTTAATTTTTTTCTATCAGCCAGGTATTTTTAGATAGTGATAAGTGTCGGGCACCCAATAAAACAGGTCAGTGTGATGGGAGTTTGTACGTGTGTGTGTGCATATTATTATTATCATTATTATTTTTAAATTTTATTTACTTGCTTTTAGTTGTACACAATGCATGTATTTTTATGTGGTGCTGAGGATCGAACCCGGGTCGCACACGTGCTAGGCGAGCGCCCTACCGCTGAGCCGTATCCCAGCCCTTGCATATTATTTTAAAGTGACTGCTTTGAGGGCGTGACATTTGAACAGAGATCATGCAGTTGCTTCTGTCAATTGTGACTGTGCAAATGCAAAGGTCACAGAGGCATAGAGAACTTTCTAGTGTGTTTGAGAAGGAGAAGGACCTGTGTGGCTGGAGCAACATAGGTGTGAGGGACTGTGGTGGGAGATAAAGTCAGAAAAATAGCAGGGACCAGGTCAAGTGGGGTGAGGTGAGCACGCTTCTAACAAGATCCCCAGGTGATGCTTATGTAAGCTTTTGCACACATTTGAGAGCCACTAGGTAGATGGAGAAGAGATGAAATCCCATTTTAAAGTTATTCTTAAAAAGTATTTTGGAACGTCTAAAATACAAAAGTATAAAGTACTACCACAACCTCCCAGGTACCCATCACCCAGCTTCAACACCAACAATTATATTTTACAAAGGAAACTGAAAATAGTAGCCAGGAATGTGGGAGGGAAACCAGGGAAGGATTGTGTCAATAAAGCATGTCAAAGAGAGAGAGGTCAACAGGGACAAATACAGGCAAAAGGTTCTGTATGTTGCACAGAGGTATGGTAGCCGGGGCTTCTTACAGGAAAGGTGGGCAGCAAAGGTGCCAGTGTTACTTGATAGCATGCCCTTGGCCTGCTTTTTATGTTCTCTATCAATGTGTCTTCAATGGCACCTATGTAGGATAAAAGCAGAACCCAAAACTTAGGCTTGGGTTCAGGGCGTCTGTTTGGGAGGTGATCCTGGAAAGCGGAAATAGGGGAGAAAGAGGAATGGGGCAGGCTAGGAAGAAAAGCCATGAAGAATGTGGGGACAGCCGTGGCTCAACCTGGTTGGGGGTCCAAGGAACTGGGTGGAGTGCATTTCAGTTTGTCCCATAGAACAGGGGGTTGGGGCACTTATTCAGTGGTCTCTTGTGCACTTTTTTTTTTTTTTTTTTTTGTTCCAGGGATTGAACTCAGGGACACTTGACCACTGGGTCACATCCCCAGCCCTTTTTTTGTATTTTATTAGAGACAGGGTGTCACTGAGTGGCTAAGTGCCTCACCATTGCTGAGGCTGGCTTTGAACTCTTGATCCTCCTGCCTCAGCCTCCCAAGTGCTGGGATTACAGGCGCGCCACCGTGCCTGGCTTGTGCACTCTTTTTTGAGGGTTGTGCTAGGAACATTAACCTCCCTGTGTTTCTGGGCTCCCCTGCATGCTAACTGAAGAAACTAGCCATGTGGTAGCCACTAAGAAGGGACTCTGCCAGTGGGTGGGTGGGTGGATGGGGCAGTCAACTACAGCTGCTGTTGGATCTGAGGTGTGCAGAAGGCATGGAGTGCGGGCACCTGAAGCTGTCTCTTGCACCCTAGAATCTCAACTCCTTATGACACCAGAATCTCTACGACCCAGGCCAGTCATTCTAAATGCTTCTCCAATTACTCTTCTCCCTTATTTACCTCTGCAACCACCCCCTTAGCTCAATGGTGTTATGGTTGGGATCTGGAATGTCATCTCAAAAGCTGATGTTGAAAGCCTGGTCCCCATGCAACAAGGTTCAGGGGTGGGGCTTTTAGGAAATGACTGGATCATGAGGGCTATAACTTCATTAGTGGATTAGTCCATTTGATAGATTAATAATGTGAATGAACTTACTGGGAGTGGTGAAAACTATAGGCAAGTGCGGCATGAGTAGAGGACTAGTCACTGGGGGCATGGCCTTGGGGACTATATCATCCCTTGGCCCCTTCCTATAGTGCTTTCTCTCTCTGCTTCCCAACTACCACAAGCTAGCAGCTTTCCTTTGCGGTGCCCTTCAGCCATGATGTTTCTGCAACAGAGTCAGCCAAACATGGACTGAAACCTCTGAAACCATGAGCCAAAAGGAATCTTTTCTCCTCTAAGTTGTTCTTGTCGGGTGTTTGGGTCATATCAACTTTTGATGAAAAGTTGACTAACACAGATGGTCATATCTCGAGGACACTTGTGATGATCTTTTTGTCTCTTATTCAGTATCAGTGATACCGAACAAATGATGTGTATGGGAAGTTCAAGGAGCTAAGGAGTCAATAGAGGGACACCTCACTCAGTATTGGCTGATCAGGGAAAACTTCCAGGAAGAAGCTATATCCAAGCTGAACTCTGAGGAATTAGCCATACAAAGGGGTGCAATGCAATGAAATGGTTCAGTAAGAGGGAAAAGCATGCATGAAAACTCAGCAAGGACATGGAAAATTTAAGACATGAACAAAGTCAGTTAATCTGAAATATGAAAGAGGAAGAGAGGAGAAATTGGAGATAAACAGTGGCCAGATGATGCAGGACCATGCAAGCCTTATTAACAAGTATTGCCTTTCCTCTAAAGGAAATGGGAAGCCAAAAGGATTCAAAACAAGACAATGAATGGCTGGATCTCATTTTTAGTAAGATCACTTTGGCTAAGGAATGGGAAAAAATTAGTAGATCACACTAATATTTGGCTATTTGGCTATAATCTCTGGTTGGTTTCCTACTCTGTGTCTATTCCCTATCTCCTGTCATTGCATATGGTTTTCCATTTTTAAGATTTCACATCCTCAACCATATAATTTGGGTGGAATGTATTAGCACAGAGGCTGGATAAGGTCTGGCACTTGACCCATTCTGAGTCAGTGAGACAATAGGTCTGAGGGCTTGAATAGCTGCTTGTGGTATGAAGATGTAAGGTCTGAATGGCAGTGGTCACTTTTTGAATGTCATGAGGGAGCTTGGACCTTTGTGAAACATGATGATTAAGTCACCATGAAAGGCATATTTAGAGAGCGGGGGAAACTGAGTCCTTGGTGACCTTGTATGAACTGTTGGATCAAGACTTGCTCAGACTACCTCTTTCCCTGGACTTTATAGTAATGTGAGTCAATAAATTTTTCTAATGTTTAAGCCAGTTGAATTAGTTTTTGGTTATTTTAAGCTAAAATTCTTGACTAATACAGAAGCTAGTTCCCTGAGTAGGATGTTTCAAGATATAGACCCTAAAAAGGGAATTGGCTCAACCAAAGAAGTAAGATGAAGGGCAGTAGGACCCCTGTGTCTTGGTGAGAAATTGAAATTTAAGATAGCTAGTTATACAATTTCCTGTTGTATCTTGTGATGCAGATCATGTGCCCACTGTAGAAAAATTCAGAGGGTTAGATTGGGATGTCTCCTTCTTGTTGCTAATAGTAAGATACCATAAAAAGGTAAACTTATGTTCAAACTAGACAACCCCAAAACAGAGGAAGAAAATACAACTTTGATAAGAGAATGCCTTTGTAAAAAACGACTGAGATTCTGAAAACTGGCAGGACTGGAAAAGCCAAAAAATTTTGACCCAAAGTATGTTAGTAGGTACCCAAGGTATGTTATGCACACCCAAGGTAGGCAGAAGCAGAGAGAGGGGAATGCATTACATGAGGCAGTACTGGGATGTGGGTGAAGCCTGCTCCCTATTCTCTTCCCAACAATTTCCTGGTTTTTACTCCACTCAAAATAAAGGAGACCATCACTCCCATTAGGAATGTAAGTGCAATGCAGCCTACAGGCAAAAAACCAGATTTAAGAGCCTCTCAGCCTGTTTCTTCAAATCGTTCTAAGGTATAGATCAAGATTAAGTTTAAAGTTGGGCATTTGAAAAGAGGACTAAGACCTATTGCTTAGAGAAAAAAAAAAATACCAGGCCAGACTGCAGACTCAAAGCAAGATTTCTGGATCATAGAATCAATTAGAAACAAATAAATCTGAAGCCCACTAAGGGAATTATAGTGTCAAAGAATCTCTGAGCAAGATGACAAAGGCTAGAGACTTTTGAACTCCTAACATAATTCTCAGTTTCCAAAACATAACGAATCAGTCTTCAGAGGGTTGAAATTTATTAAAAACATAGCTACTTGGGCCCAGCATGGTGGTACATATTTGTAATCCCAGAAATTCTGGGGACTGAGGCAGGAGAATCTCAAGTTTGAGGCCAGTCTGAGTAACTTAGCAAGACCCTGTCCCAAAAATAAAAAAGAAAAAGGGCTTGGGTTGTAGCTCATTGGTAGAGCACCCCTGAGTTTAATCCTTGGTACTAAAAACCAAAACAAACCCCATCCAAATAAATAAACAAAAACCTCAAGAACATTAACTGTTGGCCTTCATGTCCAACAAATCTGATTACTTCCACCTGGGATTGGGCTCAGAGATCTGCATTAACAAGAAAACCCCCTGATGATTCACATGCAGGTGGCTAGGGAACCACACTTTGATAAGTATTGCATTTAGGGAAATTATTAAATTCTATAAGGACAGGCAGCTATGCTTGTTTTTCCTAGTAGTACTTGTGCCCTGTGTTGAGCACAGATTGGGAGCTCAGTAGAGCCTTATCTATTAGACTAAAAAATTTGGATTTTCAGAGCCAAAGTGGGTTGGGGAAGTATGCAGACTGCGATTCCAGGGCCTGACCTGCCCTGAGTCCCTGATCCTCTCTCTGCTCCTTTAGTTCTGCTTTGCACCTATTGGGGCTGCTTTGTCTAGACACTGAACTGGCACTGAGTATTGCTTGGGATCCTCTGTCAGTGTCCCTTGTACACGCACAGAGTTCTGGACGTACCTGTGGGAGGTGGGGAGAGTAGTTCACTAGGTTCTTCCTTGTTTTCTCCTCTTCACCACACTTCAGGACAGGGAGTATTCTGAGAGCTTTCATGAAGCAATTACACTTTCCTGGCACCTTGGGTGACTCATGTGTCTTAGTTCCACACACCCTCCATCAAAGGCCTTGGGATTGTCAAGGTCAGGATATTTAAAGTCACATTCTTGGGAGTGCTCTGGACACTGCCAGCTCAGCACAGGATGAGGGAGGTGCCAAGAGGACAGCTGTCAGTGTCAGTGCCCACTGTGCGCGGTAAATCTAACAGCACATATCAGTTACAGGTATGTTTGTTATCATTGTTTAGTTCTAGCTGGTGATTGTCAAGCCACCACAGGTTTATCTCCATTCATTCTTCTAAACATTTAATTTAGCACTTACAAGATGCAGACACAAGGGAGGATACAGAGATATATAGTTGTGACTCTACCTCAAATGAGCTCACAGTCTAGGAAGCAATATAATAACCCTTCAGAGAGAGACACATGAATAATAATTATATAAAAGGTAGGGCATTATGAGCTCAATATGGCAGAGTATCCATTTGCAGTGGTGGAATAGATGGTGGGGGTAAGGAAATCTTCTGAAAGCAGGGTCCTGAACTGAATATACATATTTAAGTAGAAGTTACTCAGGCCAACTTGTTTCTTGCCAAGATGGAATAACAGAGATGGAATTTATTCTTCTACCTGAGGCAAATGAAAAGTTGTACAAAACATATGAAACAGTGGTTTTGGATATCAGCGCAGGACAATTATCTCAGAGAGAGAGAAAACAAGTGGGTCCTGTGATTGCTCTTGCCTAATGTTTCAAGGACAGAGCACAAAGAGGGGGAACCTGAGCAGAGTCCAAAAGCTTTGAGTTGAGGAGCACAGAGTCCAGGGAGGGTGAGGCAGCTAGAGTTTGGAGAGTGGTGTTACCAGAGGAGAGAGAGATGCAGAGAGAGGAAGGAGGATATGGAGAAGGGGTGGGGGGGGGGGTAGAGAGAGAGAGAGGAATAAGAATAAGGTGGAGGTGGAGAAGAAGAAAGGAGAAGAGAAGAAGAAGAGATCCAGAAATCTGCAGAGGGTCCCCTTGAATCTTCAGCTGAGTACTGACCAGAGCATCTGTAAGGAAAGTACATAAAGTATGTGAGTCTAGGGAAACAAACACCCAAAAGAAATAGAGGAAACAATCCTTGGAGCTCACACAAGGCAAGTAGTAGTTTATGTCCTCACTGGCCAAAATGGAAAGCCTCACAAGTTACAAAGCATCAGATAGAAAAGTCAGAAGGATACTATCTTAGTAGCAAGGCAAAATTAACCTAGCCTAATGGACATCCTGGTTCCAATTAACAGATCTTAAAAGGAAGCCTTGAAAGGATCAAACCATTTCTAAGTAACTAAACTGTGTCCCAGAATAAAGCCCCAGAGTATTTATAGGAACACAAAAATATCCAGCCTCCAACAAAGTAAAACTCACAATGTCTATCATCTAGTAAAATATTACCAGGCATGCTTTTGAACAAAATGACGTAACATCCCCAAACATGCCCCACAGTTCTCTGTCTCCTGCACCTCCACCCTTCCTGTTTCTCTCCCTAGAAACACTTCTTTCACTCCCCTATGACTGACTACCTTTTGGAGTTCTACTCTGTCCAAATTCTGGCTTAAATGCTACCTTTCTCACAAAGATGCCCTTTAATTCCTTGCCCCTGGCAAGGCACAAACCCCTTCTTCCTAGTTCTACACACCTTTTGGGTGCTTTTCCTTACTTAATCCCCTGTAGCTCTTATGGTGCTCCTCTAATTATCCTTAAGGGCTGAAAGGTCTTGGGGGGAGGTGATGAGGGTGGTGAGTGGATAAAGGACAGTCCCTTACTTATATTGCAACTTCTTGAGATGTGCCCCATCAGAGGGTCAAAAGAAATAGCTGCTGTGTGAAACAAAACCAAACAAAATTATTTAACTACCCAGGGCATGGACAGAGAATAAGCGGACCTAGCTCCCCTTCTCCTTATCCATACTTCAGGAGGACATTAAATAAAACATTAAAAAAAAATCAGGCATGCAAAATTGGGAAAGTATGGCTCATAACCAGAAATCAATCAATAGAAACAGACCCAGAAATGACATCGAGGTTAGAAAAAGGATGTTAGTACATAGGGACATGTATATTTTAATGATTTTACAATATTAAGATATAAAAAAGATCTAAATCAAGTTTCTAGAGATGAAAAATATGTGAAATAAATACAGTGGATGAAAGTAACAGCAGATTAAACACTGCAGAAAAAAAAAGTGAAGAAACAGTCATAGAGAATATCCAAAATACAAAGGCTGGGGTGTAGCTCAGTGATAGAGCATTTGCCTAACATGCATGAGTTCCTGGATTCTTCCCCAGTGCTGGGGGGAAAAAAAACAAAAACAAAAACAAAAACAAAAGCAACGAACGAGAAGACATGCTAAGAAAGAAAAAAAAAAAAAAAAAAAAAAAAAAAAGAAAGGAAGAAAAGATCAGAGCCTCAGTGATCTGTAAGAAAACTTCAGTTGACCTGAAAAAGGGGGAAAGGCAGAAAAACATCTGAAGACATAGTAGTCAAATATATTCCAAATGTGATGACTACTATAAGCGCTCAAATCCGAGAAGCTCAATGAACCACTGGCACAAGAAACTGAAGAGCCACACCAAGATACATCATAATCATATTGATTAAAAACCTGTGTTAAATAAAATATACTAAAAGCAATTGGGGGGGGGGGAAGGAAACATTATGTAAAAAGGAACAAAGTTAAAAAATGACAACAGACTTTCTTTCAATGGCAATGAAAACCAGAAGGCAATGGAGCAACATCTTTAAAGTGCTAAAAAAAAAAAAAAAAAAAAAAAAAAAAAAAAAAAAAAAGTGTCATCCTTGAGTTGTATACCCAACAAAAATAGCTTTCAAAATGAAGGTGAAGTAATAACTTTTTCAGATGTGCAAAATGTGAAGGAACTCATTGCCAGGAGACTTGTACTATAAGAAAAAAGGAAAATTCAAGTATAAGGAAAATTATGCCAGGAAGAAATGTGGGTCTTCACAAAGCAATTAAGAGTATTGGGAATAGGGTATTCTATTTAATAAATGCAGAAGAAATGATAAAGTAGAATATTACAATTTTGAAACTCCTAAAAGCAGAACTAGGCAATAATTAACAATGGCCGATAATATGACAGAAAAAGAGATGACTAGATATTATATGTCCTGATAGAGGCATGTTTCACCACCTATGCAAAGTAATATTGAAAAAAAAAAAAAAGAAAGAAGGAAAGAAAAAGAACAAAAAGATATTAACAATCATAATAATCAAACATGAATTGGGTTTCTGGATGAAACTACTAGTTAACAGGCTATACAAAAGACGAAGAATCTTTTTTTTTTTTTTTTGTGGTACCAGGGATTGAACTCAGGGGCACTCGACCACTGGGTCACATCCCCAGCCCTTTTTTGTATTTTATTTAGAGACAGGGTCTCACTGAGTTGCTAAGTGCCTCGCCATTGCTGAGGCTGGCTTTGAACTCGCGATCCTCCTGCCTCAGCCTCCCAAAGTGCTGGGATTACAGGCGTGCACCACCGCGCCCGGCAAGACGAAGAATCTTATTCAATGACATGACTGTGTTTTAATTTTTAAAAATCCAGACTTGGGAAATTCAAAGGATAAACAACTACATTTTTTTTTTTTTTTTAAATAAAGAAAGTGCCCAGAGAGTGAGCGAGGGATTTACTTGAAGGGAAACTATAAATGACTTTAGAAACATACCCATTAATCACAACATACAGGTCTTGTTTAGATTCTTAATTCAAACAAAAATACTAAAAAAAAAAAGTGAAAAAATAAGACATTGAGGGAAGTGTTTACTCTGGTAGCTGTTTTATAATATTAAAGAATTATTGGGGAAAGCTAAGTCCCCCAGGCCAGGAGAGAAGGAGGATCAATGCTGGTGGTGGTGGTGGTGGTGGTGGTGGGGGAGAGTGGGGTGCAGAAGAATGCTGTCCAGTGATAGCAGTGGCTGGTGGGACAGCTTGGCAGTGGCAGGGGAAGGGCTACTGCTGCATAAACATACTCTGACTTCTCTGGGTGAGGGCTGCTGTGCTACTCTGATTTCTGAGAAAGGAAAATGCAAAGTATTGGCATGGAGATTATTTTGGTTGACCTCTTCTGGCTTTCCTTGGTGTAGGGGCCACCTAGGCATGGGTAGGAGTCCCGTTGAGGGTTTTCTTTCTTGGTACTGAAGATTGAATGACAGCATTTTACCACTGAGCTATACATCCCCTGGCCCTTTTTATTTTTTGAGATAGGGTCTTCCTAAATTGTTCAAGATTATTAGTAAATTACCAAGCTAACCTGGTAACTGAGGCTAAGTTGCTAAGGTTGGCCTTGTACTTGAGATCTTCCTGCCTCAGCCTTCCAAGTTGCTGGGATTACAGGCATGTGCCACCCTGCTCTGGCTGTTGAGGGTCTTGAAGGCCAATGTTAGCAATAGGGGAAAAGGACCCAGTGGTTTGGATGGGACAGAAGTTCCCAGCTCTGCCCTGGGATTAGAAGACCAGGATGAAGTAGAGGTTTAGCATGCAGAAAAGGAAAGCAAAGAGGGAAGGGGGGGACAAAAGAGAAGGAGAGAAAAAGGAAAAGAAAAGGAGAGGTCGAAGTTGGATTTCAAAGTGTGGCCAGCTATCATAAAGTACCAGTTGACTTAAGTCCCTGAACATTGGTGTGTAGTGGTCTGTCTTCTCCCTCTCCGTAGTCCAAGAGGCAAGCAAGAGCAGAAGGAGGGATAATGGAGATGCTACAGTTATGGAGGTTAAGGAGTTTGCTCAGGGCCAACAGGCCAAGCCAGAGGACTTGGTCTTTGGTTTATCCATGTTGTCCCAATATCAACCACATATATCACATGCCCTTGTCCTTTGGTGTCCTGTTATACCAAGATGTCCAGTGAAAAATAAAACCAATCTCATTAGTTAACAATCTTATTTTTATATATTTGTGTGTGTGTGTGTGTGTGTGTGTGTGTGTGTGTGTGTATGTGGTGCTGGGAATTGAACCCAGGGCCTTGTGCATGCAAGGCAAGCACTCTAGCAACTGAGCTATATCCCCAGCCCCAACATTCTTATTTTTAAAAAAACATTTTTTGTTATAGATGGACACAATACCTTATTTTATTTATTTATTTTTATGTAGTGATAAGGATTAAACCCAGTGCCTCCCACATGCTAGGCAAGTGCTCTACTACTGAGCCCCAGCCCTGGCTCCTAGTTAACATTCTTGAGTGCTCACTATGCCCAGCCCTATTCTAAATGCTTTATATATTAATTTATTTTATATTTTCAACAACACTTTGAGGAAGATTCTGTTATTAAACCGATCTAATGGATGAAGTCATGGAGTCCACAGAGGTTAAGTAACTTTCTAAGGTCACACAAATATTAAGAGGGGTTATTGAACATGCCTTTTTTATAACTAGGCAGAATGGCAGTGGTGACCTGGGCCAAGCCTAGTGACCTCAGCTCTCTTTCCAGACAGAGCTTTATAAAGGATCCCTCCCAGCCCCCCCCAGAGAACTGGGGTCCAGGGCTGAATTCAAGGTTTCCCAGAGCTCTGAAAAAGACCCTGAGCTACACTGGGAAATCCACCCTCTACAGGAAAGGCTATTAGGGCCCCAAGCCTGGGGAGGACTTTGCCAAAAACAACAGCATGTCTGTCCTAAACTGTTCTCAGACTGCACAGCCTGGACGCCAGGCTGGCCTGGCTCTGATTCTTATCAGCTCTCCAAGGAGTGAACTCTCAAGTACCAGCATTCCAACCTTAGGTTGTTCTAGGGGAACCGGGGAAGGTGGTGTCCAAGGAAGCACCCTGGCAGGGAGAGAGCTGGGGAGGCCGCATGTGAGTCCCAGCCTGGCTCTTGGTGGGCAGCTGGGTCCCCTCCCCAGGTTCTGGCAGAACACCCTTGAACAATTTAGCCTGAAATAGCAGAAGAACTTCTTTCCTATTTTTTCCAGGCTTTTGGATGAAATTATATTTTACAAATGACTCATTATTATATTTATAGCTTCTTCCCAAATGATTCAAATTGTGGTTTGTCGCCTCCCTGTCTCTCAGCTCCCCCCAGCTCGACAGGAAGAAGTGCTGTTTACTGTATGGCCAGGTGTGGCTGCTGAGAGTGGCTTTGCCTCTCCCTATAATTACGTTTGCCTAAGCCCTGACAAGCACCCAGCACATTTAGTCATGTGCAGCCTTTGTTCCAGCATGTTGTTGGGAGACAGTTCCGACATTAACTCGGCTTGGAATCTGTTCCTGTAGGAAGCGCATGTGTGTGTGGGTGGGTGGGGGAGAAGAGTGGGTAGCCTGAGGGGGAGGCCTGTTCTTGGGTGGCTGTGACAGAGGGGCCTTTGTGAGGGCAAAGGCTGGAGATGCCGGAGCCACTGTTCCTCAAAGCACCCTGTGAGAAGGCTGGGGTGGGTCAAGACCAGCAAGGGCCTCTATGGGGGCAAAGCTCCTCCCCTAGCCTCCATGGAGGAGGTGGTGGCTGCTGTCTTGCTATTGACCCTTCACAGTTCCTTGTGAGGAACCGCTGGTGCTTTCAGGAATGGGTTGCTTTTGAATTCCCTCCCCCTTTCAGGGAGCTCCCAGCCAGAGGACTGCTCAGCACCACCCCTCCACGTTGGTCCTCCTACCCTGGCTCCTCCCTGTCTCTCAGGTGTGGTCAGTTTGTGTGAGAAAAGCTTGCTCTTAAACAGGCCACCTTTGAGGGAAAGGGTAGAGAGGAGGCTGACATGACGCCCCACTTGCAGTAATGGTTTATTCCACCCAGCTGTCCATGATCAAAGTTCTCTTGTTCTGCCCTGCCTGATTACTAAGAAAAGTAATAATCCCATAAAATGGGAAAGAAGAATGTTCTGGAACTCACAGGGACATTCTCAGAGCCCCACAACAACCTTCTCAGGGTCCTTGCACCTGGGTGTGGGTGATCTGTAGATGCTCCTATGGATGCTGTGGATGAAGGCCTGTGGGGCTGCAGCTAGGAAGGCCACCTGGAGCGTCCTAAGGTCCTGAGGAAAAAAGGGAAACAGCTACCTATGGGAGGACAGATGGTTTCACAGGAAATCTCTATATATTCCTTTCTTGCTTTAAGTGAAAAATGGGCTCCTTTCTTTATGTTATAGATCTGGCAGCTGAGGTACGACAGCTGTTGGGAAGCTGCGCTGGACAAGGTGGGAGCCTGAAGTTGTGCATGATCCAAGCCTGGGGCCCTGGTTGTGTCCCTAGATCCCCTGCCGGGTTCCTTTAGGTCTGCTTCCAGTTTCCCTTCTTGGCACAGCCTGTGTGAGTGGGACAGGGACTCAGGAGGAGGTGATGTGGGAATGGGTGTGGACAAGCATAACGTAATTATTGGTGAAGTCAGCATGAAGCTAAGGCTAGATGACTTCCATCTGGGCTGAGCTGGGGCCCCGTGAGGTGCGTGAGACAGTTCTGAGTGTGCGGGAGTCCCTGGACTTTTCTCCCAGGTGTTACCTGGAGGTGGAAAGGGGCCATTAACCAGTATCTCCTTAAAGGGAAGGGGAAGGCCGAGAGAAGGACCAGAAAGGGTCCTGGTGAGGCAGGGGTGGCCAAAGGGAAGGAGGGTGTGTGCTTACCTGGGCCATGGCAGTCTGAACTTGCTTCTTAGGCTTGAAGGAAAGGTGGACTCTTATTGGAGAGAAGTGCTGCCTCCTATATCCTGGGGAAATAGAGCCAAGACAGCAAACCCAGCTAGTGGTCAGACTGAGGGGCAGCCAACACTGTCAACTGAAGTCACCTTTGGGCCACCTTTTTTTTTTTTTTTTTTTTTTTTTAAATGAGACTTTTATGGTCTTGTAGCCACCAGATGTGTGCTGGCACCTTTTCATTAGTCCTTTGACAGTCAATGTTTTAGAATGCTTTGAACATTATTAGAAGGTGCTTTTTTTTTTTTTTTTTTTTTTTTTTTTTTTGCATACTGGGGATTGAACTCAAGGGCACTCGACCACTGAGCCACATTCCCAGCCCATTTTTGTATTTTATTTAGAGACAGGGTCTCACTGAGTTGTTTAGTGCCTTGCTGTTGCTGGGGCTGGCTTTGAACTTATGATCCTCCTGTCTCAGCTTCCCAAGCCACTGGTCTTACAGGCGTGCGCCACCATGCCCAGCAGAAGGTGCCATTTTTGGCTCCGTGCTCATGAAATACACTCCTCTCTGCCCACTCCATAGTCCCTGTGCTGCTGTGAGCCCCACTGTATGCCTCATCAACGCAGTACAGAATGCAACCTGTGGACAGAGTTGGACACTGACTCTGAATAAAAGCTAATTGTGGAGAAAATAAATGTCTTGACAAAATGGGGGTTTCCTGGTACAGACCAAACTGAGAAGGGTTTTGCTTCATTCCACCTTTGAGGAGGCTGATGACTTAGGGATGTTGGCTTAAGATCAGGGTTTTATTTTTAGGTTGTATTTATTGAGCAATTTGCTAGCTACCTCCTTATTTTCAGGTAGCAACTTCCTTCCTATGTTTAAGATGCTTCTTGTTTGACAAAGTGAAATAAGAGATAATAAAACCAAGCCTGGTGCTGTGGAACACACCTGTAATCTCATTCATTTGGGAGGCCAAAGCAGGAAGATCACAAGTTCAAGGCTAGCCTGGGCAACTTAGTGAGACCCTGTCTCAAAATAAAAAATAAAGGACTGGGGATGTGGTTCAGTGGTAGAGCACTTGTCTACCTTGTAGAGGCCCTGAGTTTGATCCTCAGTATTAAAATAAAAAAAATAAAAATAAAAAGGAGAGAGAGGGCTGGGGATATTGCTCAGTTGGTAGAGTGCTTGCCTTGCATGCCCAAGGCCCTGGGTTAAATCTCCAGCACTACAAAAAAAAAAAAAAAAAAAAAAAAAAAGGAAAAAAAAATTAAGAGAGAGAGAGAGGGAGAGAAAGAGGTGTAATGAAGCTGTCTTGCACCTACTTCTCAAAGTGTGTTTCCCTCTATTGATATATAGAGATTAAATAACTTTCCCAGTGCCACACAGCTATCTTATGACTGAACTGAACCACGTTTAGAAGGCCCCTATCCCAATGGCCACTGTTTTCTGGTTCATGTGATTTCCATCAATTGAAAAAGGAGCATATGCCTATAGCAAAATGGGCAGGGTCAATAGAAAGATGACTGATCACCAGTCTGAGAGCAGGAGAGGGTGATCTCCTTAGCTTGGGAACTCTCCACAGGTGTTCACAGGTATGTTGTGATCCAGGCTTACTGGACGAAAATCCCACATTTGTTGAATTAACTGCAAGTTCATCTTGGGGTCAGAATGAAGGCTGCTGACTTTTTTTTTTTTAATTGCAGTAAAGTATATATAATATAAAACTTACCATTTTAACCATTTAAGTGCATAGTTCAGTGATATGAAGTACATTCATACTGTACATTCACCACCATCCCTCTTTTTCATCATTCCAAACTGAAACTCCATACCCATTAAACAATAACTTGCTCTTCTCCCCTCATCCCAGCCCCTAGCAATGACCCTACTTTCCAGTCTGTATGAATTTGACTTCTGTAAGTACCTCATATAAAAGCAATCATTTATTATTTGTCCTTTTGTCCTGTCTTATGCTGATTTATTTTTAATCGGGCCACCATTTTTGACTACAATAGGAATGCTCCATGCCTACAGAGGAGAAGGAAAAAAATAGGGAGCAATTTGGGGTGGATTTCTTGATTGTCAGGGGTACCAGATGTAAGGGGGCGATGGTGGGGGGTGGATAGGAAGAAAGTGTTACATAGAAAACAAAATGCTGTGCTTTATTATTCCAGGGGAGGGACTGGCATCTATCCTGGAGGTAGATGCCTCTTTTGGGGGGATTATCCTGAGAGGAACACAGTGGGGAAGGCTCTGGTGAGAACAATGAAACCCTCTGGGCATGCTGAAGGCAAGATAAATTGTTCTGCAGGAGAAATCCACAGAAACTTGGAGTTTGCAGAGCAGAGTCTGGAGAAGAGAGAGAAAGAGAGAGAGAGAAAAAAAAAAAAGGTGTATGTTGGGACTTAGGGAACATCGAGAAGTTTTCCAGACATGGGATGGTTGATGAATGTTTAGGAGAGTATGTATATTAACAATTTCTCATTTGTTTACTGTGATTCCCCTCTATGACCCTCCAACCCAGAGTAAAAGCCTGCTGCTGTGTGAATTACGAGGTGACTAGAGAATGCAGGAATGAAGCAGAGCCCAGGGTGAGGTGCTGGGAGAGGACAGCAGCTATGGAGGTGCGGTGTCCAGGAAGGCTGGGGAAAGTAGGAAGCAGGAATTCCAAGTCAGGTCACCAACCAAAACATAAACCCTCTGAGACTCCTGGGCAAATCAATGGGTGGGGGGACACAATGATTTGGGCCTTACAGTGGGGGGACAGGGCTTGAGTCATTTGCTAGAATATTTTGTGGCAGGCATAGCAGTTAGCCTGAAGGAAGGAGTGAATGGATCTTCTCTTCCTGGAGACCTTCTGGCAAAATCTGGCCAAGGCACAGCCTGGGTGATTTAGGAGCTCCCTTGAGCTGAGATCACTGCCTCCAGGATTTTCTTATACACAGTACTGTTTTTTTGAGTCAGAGATGGAGCTAGAACCAAAGCCAAGCACCAGAACATGTCTTGAGCTTTCAAAACAACACTCTTTAAAATCATCTGATTGCAGAGCTACCAGGCTGTGGCTATCTCTGTCAGAGACATGTGCTTTGTGGATCTCCTAGGTATATAGTAGGAGCCCAATGAGAGGGTCAGGGTGGGCTGCTCCCATTCAGAGACCCCAGAGGAGCCTGGCATGGAAAGTGAGCTATGCTTCATGTTGCTGGGAATGCTTGGTGATTCTGGGGCCAGGTCCCGGGCTGAGTGTGGGCTGGGGATGGAACCCTGCCTGGAATCATTGATGCATCTTGAGATCTCTGGACCAGCCTGTGTGGTGGCGGAGACCGCTATGAGGCCGGCCGAGGACATTTCTCTCTGGTCCTCTCCAGCCTTGGCCCAGAGAACCAAGGCTCTGGACTTGTCTGGCAGGATCCCATTTTTGTCCCAGCCCAGCATCTCTTAGGTCCTGGGGAAAAGGGCCTGGTTTGGCTTGTCTTCAAGGAGGTTGCCAAATGTGTTAGTTGCCACTAAAAGTCTGTAAACTGGGGTGCAGGATGCTGGGGTGGGCTGGCTGGAGGGTGTACTGTTTAGAAGTTCCAAAAGTTCTTTGCTGGCTGGGAGGGAGGAATGTCCCTGTAGAGTCAGAGGCGAGCCCGCACTGGGGCCCGGGCCAGCTTTCCCTCTCTCGGGCCCCTTGGCTCTGGTGGGGGGGCAGGGGGCGGGGGCGGAGGGGAGCTTCATGTTCCCTTCTACTCAGCAGCTTGGGAAAGACCAGGGGCCCTTTCAGGGAAAGGAGAAAGAGGAAAGCAGGCCCCAAACATTTCTGAAAGTCCAGTTCTGAGCTACAACTGCCGACCGGGCCCCGAGCATGAATGCATTTTCTACTTAGTTATGAGCATGAAGAGCCTTCTACAAGGCTTTAAAGCTTCAGAGCTTGAGAGGTAGAAGGACCTTATACACCAGTTAGTACAGCCCCCTCACTTTGCTGGAAGACTAATTTGAAACAGTGGGATTTGGCAGGGGCCTGGATACCTTTTTTCTCCTGAGGCCCCATTTCCTGAAAAAGACAGTATCCACCATAAGCTGATTTCACTAATTCAACATTGAGTTCTTTGGTACATTAAATAAAGAAAGAAAGAAGAAATCAAAACCCAAAACAAAAAAACAAAACACCTCAGAAATCCAGATCTGTCTCTTTTCAAAGGTAGCAAAGTTTGTGGCTTCCAGGGTGTTTTCAATTTGGGGGCTATAATTTCTGTTTATTCATTTAAAATCGCTGTTCACTACAGGCTTAGCCAGGTCTCTCTTTGCACATTATCAGACTATGCTCATGAATGACCAAAGGAAGCCAGAAGTAGGAGAAATCTGGGAAAGACTGAGAATGACGCTGGGACTAAGGCAGGGGCTGTAGGACCTAGGAGTGTTGGAAGGAGGAGGTTGCCAGACTCATGGATAAGGGTGGATGTTTGGGCACCTTCAATAAGGAGGCCTTACACCAATGGAAGAGACCAAGAGAACTCCAGTAGGCCTCTGTGCAGGGTCCAAGGGCTCAGGACCCCCCCTTGGAAGCCCCTGAGTTGCATTAGGAAGATGGCACCTGGATTCACCAGGGAGGCTCTAAGATGGGCAGGCCTAGGGGCCTGGAAGCACAGGAAGCTTAGGAAGGAGGAGCCCTGGATGGGGCAGCCATAGCAAAAGGGAAGAGATGAAAGGAAAGAGAGAACGCAGGTGGCATGGAATGAAGTAGGGCCTGAACTAAATTATAAATTTTGATTGCTATATCCTTTTTGAGAGGGGCCTGGAAGGCTGCCAACTTTGATTTCATTCTCTGGACAGACCTTTATGTTACTTCTTATATCTACTACCTAATCATCAGAGAGTTAGTGCCTTCTCATAGAAGCAGCTCTTGACAGAACCAGGAGACAGATGCAGGTGGGGGTGGAGGAGATACCACCTGCTAAGGGGTGGGCTGGGGCAGAGACAGATAAGCTAGTGGAGGAAAAGAGTCTTTCCTAATCTCCTGTCCTGGGACTTAGTATGGTGGGCCAGTGTGGGGCTCAGGGAGGGAATGTGTCTGTCTTATTCACATTGCATTTCCAATGCCCAGCTCAGCACCAGGCACACACTAAATAACTGAATCACTAAATGAGTGAAGTTGGGATCTATCTGAATGGACAGAATACTGTCCCCTGCAATCCTTATGTTAACAGTATTTTTCGTTAGGATTTAAGAATAACCAAGAATACTTGTCTAATGTGAGCTCCCCCATCCAGGAAGGGTCTTCTTACTGTTCCTGTGAGAGGGCACTGAGGCACTGTTTCTGAAGTGAACTCAGCCTAAAGACTCTCCATTGTACAGGGAAAGGGGGGATGGGAGGAGGGCTGCCATGACCTCCCTAGGCGCAGCTGGCTGTGTGGGATGCAGAGAGTGGGCTGGGACAGAGGCTGATGGCAGAGGTCATGGTGAGATGATGCATTAGCAACTTGGTTAATTGCATCATGTTTTCCTTCCATGTGACAGCCCTGGGCTTATGCCTCATCCCCAGCAGAGGACCCTAGAGGAAATTCAAATGGAATTTAAACGTTATTTCTGACAAGCTTTAACCCCTAGAACTGGTTACTCTGAGAAGCCATGGGTTTCTTTCCTGGGATACTTTCAGAGCAGTCACTGTGGTTTTTGGGAAGGAAGGACAAGGTGCTGAGAGAGAGAGACCCTTGTCTTCCTTTCCAGCTTTCTCCCTTGAGAAAGCCCCTGGGATTTCTCAAACAATATCTTTTGGGTATTGTTTTGGAAGATATTGCTAATCCTCTCCCCCTATAAGCGTCTTCAACAACAGGGGTATGACTGAGATGACCTTTCAGGCCCCTGTACCACAGCAGGATCTGAGCATTTTCTTTTCCTTCAGAGCTGTCAGACTTAACTCTGTGTGAGGGAACCCATCCTGCCTTTAATACTGGAAATATCTATGCTGGTTCTCAGGGCCTCCCAGTCAACATTCTCTCTTGACTCTGCCTGAAAAGGCCACATCAGTTTCTTTCCTGAAAGCTTCGTCCTCTGGCTAAATACATCTAGCTCTCAGATGTAGAAATGGCTGATTTTCATCATGCCCTTTCCCAACCAAATTATTTCTTGAACTGCTCTCCCCTCCTGCTGGGTGCTCCAGCTCTCCTTTCTCCCTGAGAAGTTGGGGGAAGCCTCAAGTCCCCTCGGCACACTTTCACCTGAGGGGGGCAAGCGGGGCTGGTCGGGGGCCCCTGGCGGGCAGCTGCGCCCAGGGCTTTGTGCGTCCTCAGAGGTCGCGTCGGGAACCTCCTGCCGCAAGACTGTTGGGGACCAAACTCTGCGGCGCGCCAAGGCTGCCGCCGCCTCGGCCAGGCGTCCGAGGCCCCAGGGAAGAGCCGCGGGAGTGCGCCCCGTGCAGGCGGCTTTGTGCTGAGCGCGCTCCAGTAGCGCCGCCCCTGCCGCCGAGCCCAGCCCGCGCCCGGGCCCCTCGGGGAAGGGCTCGGAGGCGACGGGGGCGGGGGCCGGGAGGAGGGAGCGTTCCTGCAAATCACATGATTTTCCCGCTTATATAAATCACAGCTTGTTTTTCTCCACTGGCTGCAGACTTAAAGGTGCAGTGTCTTCTTTCTCTCCCAAGGGCAGGGCTTTCCCTGGGTGTTTCAGACTGCACTGGAGTTGGGCTGGAGTGCTTTCACCTATGAGCAAGTAAGGGTTCAGGGGTTAAACACACCCCCTCCCTCATACTTGGGGGATGTTTCCCTGGGCAAGGCAATCCAGAGAAAGGCAAGGAAACATCATCACCAAATCAGCAACCAGAGCCCGCTCAGGGCAGCGTGCATCAGCAACCTTTTTGAACCGACAGGAACCCGTTAGAGACACTGAAGCCCTGGATGCCTGTATTGGACCCTGAACTGGAAGGTTAACATGAAATTGGCCTGTGGGAGATAAGTGATGACCAAGTCAGGTCTCTAAGGCCTGTGCTTACTCCTCTGACCAGCTCTGGTTGTTTGAGGCCAACATATGTGAGAAGAGAAGCAAAATCAAAATATGTATCCAACACTTACTAGGCACTGTAGGGAGAAACTTGGACCTATTAGACCGACTTCACTTGCAAGTGGTTTATGCTGTTTGGGGTGATGAGATATATACATATAGATAGAGATAGAGACATGAGATATAGAGATTAAATAGCACTAGTCAGTTTCAATGCCTGTTCCGGGCTAAAGAGTAGAGAGTTACAAGATAGTGCATAATTACTGGGCTGATGAACAGTGCAGATAACGAGTCCTGCAGACTTTGGGAGGAAGGCTTTCGAGGCCTTGACTGCAGGTGGGCAGGAGAAAGGAGGGGACAGGCTGCTGGGGGAACAGGGTGCCACAGTGGGAAGGGCAGGAAAAGCCTGGTGTTGGGGAAGTGCCTGTGGTGAGCAACCCTTTTGCCATACTGGGGAATTGCGATGTGGAGGCTGAGGCTAGAAAGTCATGGGAGGCCAGACACAGGCTTCTTGAGGGCAGGCTGAGTGTGAACTTGATCTCATGAAGACAGTGAGGGATCCAGCAAAGGGGGAGGGCAGGCAGGTCAATGTTGTGATGAAGGTGGTATCTTAGGGACAACCAATCTGGCAGCAGGTCACAGTGCTGGGTGGGGTGTTGAGAGAAAGTAGATATCACCAGTGAGAGGTAACAGATGTTGTGAAGAAAGGGTTGAGATGATGGGATGATTGTGTATATGGGAAGGGGAGAAATCACCAAAAGTGATGCTGATTTGGGGGCCTGGGAGTTAGGGAGAAGGAACAATCCCCTGGGAAGCCAGGCAAGCCTTTTAGAGATTGTATTTGCAAAGATTGTGGGATCTCAATGGGGAAGCTTCCAGGAGGCTGGAAGCCAGGGAAGAGGATCTGTAGAGAGGAAAGAAGCCAAGGGATGAACGAGATGCTGTGCATCTTGAAGTGAACAGAAAGAGAGTGACAGGCCAGGGAACACCCAGGGATTAGGAGCAGAAGCCCGGATGCAAGACTGTGGCAGCCATGTGTGTGCTCTGGTGGCAGCCCAGCCAGGCGAGGGTCTCTGCCTGACCTTGGCCAGGTTGTTTATTCTCTCTGAATCTTGGTGTTTTTGTCCATAGAATGGGGGGTAACAAAACCTCACATTCTAGCCGGGTGCGGTGGCGCACACCTGTAATCCCAGCACTTAGGGAGGCTGAGGCAGGAGGATCGCAAGTTCAGAGCCAGCCTCAGCAATGGCGAGGCACTTGGCGAGGCACTTAGCAACTCAGTGAGACCCTGTCTCTAATAAAAATACAAAAAGGGCTGGGGATGTGGCCCAGTGGTTGAGTGCTGCTGAGTTCAATCCCCGGTACCAAAAAAAAAAAAAAAAAAAAAAAAAAAAAACCTCACATTCTGTGAGGACCAAATGAAATGTGGTAGTATCTTTCAAACCACAGAGTGCTTGGTACGGTGTAGCAGGGCTTGATACTGTGTCTTTTCTACCTTGAGTTTCCCTCCTCACCCTCTATTCTTTTAGTGATAGGCACTAGAACGCAGTTCCCCTTTCTTTCTTTTTCTTTTTCCTTTCTCCCTCCCTTTGCTCCCCACCCACTTTCTTTTTTTCTTTCTTTGTACCAGGGATTGAACTCAGGGACCCTTAACCACTGAGTCACATCCCCAGCCCTTTTTTTATTTTTTATTTTGAGACAGGGCCTCACGAAGTTGCTTAGAGCCTCGCTAAATTGCTGAGACTGGCTTTGAACTTGTGATCCTCCTGCCTCAGCCTCCTGAGCCTCTGGGATTACAGGTGTGCAGCTCCACGCCTGGCTTTTTTCTCTCTTTTAAAACTGTGACTGTGCTGTTGCTTTTATTCTTGCCCCTCCTTCTCCTCTTTGTCACCTTCTCCTTTTTCTTTCTCTAGAAGAAACAGTGTTGTTTGTATGACTAATTATTTGAACTGGAAATACCCTCCATTATAAAGGAAGGAAATAATAAATTTGTTTCCTGAGGGCCTCTAAGCTGAAGATGGCTATTACCTCATTTGATCCTTCCAGCCCTGCATGATTCTTGAGGGCAGGTATTATCAAGTCTCTCTCTCTCTCTCTCTCTCTCTCTCTCTCTCTGTCTTTAATTCAGAGCCAAAGAAATGAAAGAATGGATGTCAAAAGTTTTATTATTCTGTTCGAGAACCACATATCCATCAGTACTCTCTAGTTTAAAGATTTCCAAACTTTTATTTGTAGCCCTTTGCTTTTAGAAAAGAATTTACTCAATAGTAAAATACAAAAGATATAAGCAACATATTTCTGGTTTCAGTGGTATCGGGAGGTCTGGGTTGCAATCACTGGGCTCTGCTCCCACTCTTGCACTCTGGCTAGGCTGAAAAATGGGGCTTTGCTTCTGGGGTGACTTAGCACCCGGAGCCTCTGTCTCTACACTCAGCTTCATATTCTCTCTCTCTCTCTCTTTTCAGTCACAAACTTCCTGACTGTGTAGGCCTGGGCCCCAAAAGGCTTCACAGACCCCTGGGTATGCCCCCTGTATGAGCCAAGTGTTGACTCTGGCCTTGATGCCAGCGGCTTAGCCCTCCCAGGTTTCAGCAGTGTGGAGCATGAACCAGACGAGCAGGGCCAACATGGGCAAGGTGGAAGCCAGAGTGTGCTGTCTCTGGTCAGACGAGATGAACCACAGGCCTGATGTTACTGTGGGGCCCAGGAGCCACTCTGGCTGGGCCATCCAGCCCACTCTGTGAATGTGCTTTGAGTCTGAATTTCCTCTTTGAATAGGTTTTCTAAAAAATAAGATTTTTAGTTGTAGAAAGTTTATGGTTTTTAGAATGATGATTTGAAATAAAGCAAATATTGGTAAAATGCTTTGTGGTATTCTCACATATGTTGATGTGAATGTAAAACGTTTCTGGCAGTGGAATTATATGAAATTATGGAATTATATGAAAATAAATGTACATTAATTTTGGTGAGGGCATTTCTGGGAATTGAATCCAGGGTCTCATACATATTAAGCACATGTGATACCACTGAGCTGCTTCCCCCAGCCCCTAGTTTGCTTATTTATTTATTCACTTATTTATGGGATAGGGTCTTACTATGTTGCCCAGGCTGCCTGAATTCCCGTGCTCAAGTGATCCTTCTGCCTCAGCCTCCTAAGTAGCTGGAACTTCAGCTGTTTACCACTGCACCTGGCATATATATGTATGTTACTTTTCTCTCTCTCTTTTTTCAGTGGTACTGGGAATCTAACCTAAGGTCACACACATGCCAGGCGAGCACTCTGTCTCTGAGCTACATCCCTGGCCTTTATTTTATTTTATTTTAAGACAAGAGAGTCACTCAGTTGCCCATACTGGCCTGGCACTTGCAATGCTTCTGCCTCAGCCTACCCCGTCACTGGAATTACATACATGTGTATGCCACTGCACCTGGCCTGTACATTAAGTTAAAATGTTATTCTACACTATTTAAGACATTAAAAAAAAGATTAAAGACTAAAAACTTAAACATACACACACACACACACACACTGTCAACACAAGTAATTGCTTCACTGACAGCCTGATGGCCATTTCTTTCTGTCCATTTCCAGAATGCTGGGATCCTGAATTTGTTATTATCTTTCCCAATCAATGTTTTGAATGTGTTTACCATATGAATTCTTCTGGAATTTGTATCTTCTCCTCAGTATTATATTTATGAGATTTTTTCCATGTTGATAGCTTTCTTTTCTTTTCGCAGTACTGGGGATTGAACCCAGGGCCTTTTTTAAAAAAAATTTTTTTTTAATTTAATATTTATTCATTTGCTTTTAGTTGTACACAATGCATTTTTACGTGGTGCTGAGGATCGAACCTGGGCCGCGCACATGCTAGGCAAGCGCTCTACCGCTGAGCCATAACCCCAACACCCGAACCCAGGGCCTTTTGCATGCTAGGAAGTGCTGTACGCAGGAGCTGTGTCCCCAGTCCCCATGTTGATAGCTTTTTGGATGTATATTTTTTTTCTACCAAATAACTTCAAGTTACCACCAGAAGACACTTGAAGAGCTTCAAGACACTACAACTTGTGTATCTATTTTCTAGTTAATGGACATTAAGGTTGTACCAGTTTTTCTGTTACGAACAACATGACTGTGAATATTCTTTTTTTTTTTTTTTTTTACGGGCCTGGGAATCGAACCTAGGGCCTTTCACATGCTAGGTAATTGCATATTTATCTATTTATCTCTTCATTCATTTCATTAGGGTCTTAATGACTCTATCCCATATACCACTGAGTTATGTCCCCAGTCCCCTGCTGTGAATATACTTCTATATCATCAAATTGCGTGTTTATGGATTTCTTTAGGGGAAGAGATTTCTTTAGGAGGAGAATTGTTGGTTCATTGATATGGGGAATTGTCCGTGATACTAAAATTATTCTGTAAACTGGTTGTTCTAATTGACATGCTTAACCACAGTCGCTCTATATTCTGACCAACAGTGAAATATTGTCAAAGCTTTTAATTGTGAATTGTCTTTTCTTTGTTGTCTATATAATTTTTTTTTTGTAGCACTAGTCATGGAACCCAGGGGCACTATACCACTGAGCTATATCCCCAGTCCTTTTAATTTTTTATTTTGAGACAAAGTCTTATTAAATTGCCTAGGCTAACCTTGAACTTGTGATCCTCCTGCCTCAGAAATTGCTGGGTTCACAAGTGTGTACCACCATGCCCTGCTCCTAATTGATTATTAAATATTTTGCAAATATCTTTTCCTATCTGTTGATTATTTTTTTACTTTCCAAATGAGTAAACATTTGATGAACAGCAGTTGATTTAAAGTAGTTGAGGTTTGTATTTAAATTTTTGATGTTGTTAATTGCTCAGCTTATATTTCTGTCAATGGTGTATAAGACTGCCTGGTTTTCCACACTCCTGCCAACACTGGATATTGTTGATTTTAATTTTTGTTAATCTGATAGGTGAAAATGGCATCTCATTATTTTGACTTGTCTTACCCATGAGTAAGCCTGAGCATGTTTTCACAGGGTTATTGACATTTTACATTTCTTTTCTGTGTTTAGTATTCATTTTTCTATGCTTGTTCTTTTCCTAATTGGTTTTCCTAATTGATTTGTAAAGACTTCCTACATGTTAAAGAACTTCACCCTTCTTCTGCTGCTCTGCATACCTTTTTCCTGTAGCCCACTAATTGTGGGATTAAAAAACCTTGGCCTCAGCCAGGTTGCAGTGGTGCACGCCTGTAATCCCAGCACTTGGGAGGCTGAGGCAGGAAGATCTCAAGTTTGAAGCCAGCTTCAGCAATGATGAGGCACTTAGCAACTCAGTGAGACCCTGTCTCTAAAAAAAGAAAAGAAAAGAAAAAAGGGCTGGGGATGTGGTCCAGGGGTTGAGTGCCCCTGAGTTCAATCCCAGATTCCAAAACAAAACAAAAAACTTGGCCTCCATAACACATTTAACCTATTTGGCTCTTGAGCACTTCACCATGTTGAAAGATAAAGTAAAAGCTGAGGTGGAGACTTGGGGGAAGCAGTGTCACCCTGTGGAAGTGGGAGCAGTTGAAGCAGGGGGTATGCACACTGTGAATGTCCATTTGATATGAAGACAATATTGAAAGGGAAACTGGAGAGAAGGTTTGAGTTGGGGCATTGGGGATGTGGTCTGCGTTCTCAGTTCTATTTTGTGTGTGTGTGTGTGTGTGTGTGTGTGTGTGTGTGAGAGAGAGAGAGAGAGAGAGAGAGAGAGAGAGAGAGAGAGAGAGAGGCAGTACTGGGAATTGAACTCAGGGCCTCACAAATGGTAGGCAGGTGCTTTGCCACTGAGCTACACTCCCAGCCCTGAATTCTCATTTCTTAAGCAAAATGTTACCTGAGTAAGTCTGAGGTGTCTTGGGTATCTTGGCTCCCCTTGGCTCATGGTAAGAACAGGGAAATTGAATAGTGTCCAGGGTCTAGCCTGTCAGGCACACAGCCCTGAGGGAAGGCATTCTTATGTGGGAAAAATATAGGCTCAAGAAAGCTGACTTGTTCCAGGTCACACAGCTGTTAAGTGGCCAAGCTGGGACTCAACTCTGGGAACACTTATTTCATACCCCTGCTCTTTGCAGTGAATCATAGTTCTACAATGATTAGGCTCAATTAGGGGAGAACTTGGCTTCCATAATGGGATTTGTCAGTAGGGCCTTCTAATAAGGGAGCAAAATTAGGATATGTTTTGCCATCTCAACAGTGAAATTTCACATTTCTATAATTTAATGTCAATAATTGGCATAGGTAGTACTTCTTGGAGAACATAGGTAAATGAACAGTAATTATAATTGGGCTCTATTGAAAAAGAGCAATAGTTTCAATAGCCCTGTTCATGCCTGAATGTTTGAGGTAGAAATCATCCAGGATTCCATTTCCCCCTCTTGAATTTGGATGACACTAAACTTTTTCCTAATTCTTTTATTCATTCAACAACTCCTTACTAAGCACATGTGCACCATTTTGTTCGGAGCTGAGATAGTGAATAGACCCAGGTCCCCCCCTCACAGAGCCTATAATCTAGTGGAGGGATAGTCAGTAAACAAGAAAACAAACAAATGAAATACCTAGTGCTTCACATAAGTGCTGTGAAGGACATATACATGTAAAATTGCAATAGGGAATAACATGGGAACAGTTTAGTGGGAGGTGGGCAATCAGGGAAGGAAATATTCATTTCATGGTTGGTTATTTACTTATTTTTTGGTTAAAAATATCTCCTATAATCAGCCTCCATATAAATAGCTTTCTTATAGTGGAGGAGAAACAGCATCAGTATATTAAGAAGAAAAGCAGGTAATGGGATTATTTCTTCTGGGGGCTACACAATTAAAATAACCACAAAGCTCCCCAGACAGGTTTCCGTCTAGTTCTGCATGGAAACACCATTCATCCCTGGTGTAGTCTTTTCATATACTCTTGGTGTGAATCCTTATTTTTTTAAAAATATTTTTAAAAAAATATTTATTTATTTGCTTCAGTTGTACACAATGCGTTTATTTGTACGTGGTGCTGCTGAGGATCGAACCTAGACCTTGCATGTGCTAGGTGAGCGCTCTACTGCTGAGCCACAACCCCAGCCCATGAATCCTTATTTTTGATGAAAATTTCTTCCTTGAAATAAATGGTTACCACCCCCTTTTTAGAGAAAGCATCTAAGGAGAATATAAATTCCAGAAGTCTGTCCAGAATTAACACGAATATCCCTTTCCCAAGTTTGCAGTCCTTCAAGGCAAGGTGACTTCCTTGGAGCAGGTTTGGGGATTGGTTTTCTGCGTCTTAGCCCACCCCTGTCCCACTGGCCAGTCCATCATGGCCTGATAGCCACGCTGACCTGAACTTTTTCCTCAACAAACTGTCTCTTGCAAGGATCATCTTAAAATCACAAACAACTCTTACTTTGGTCATCTGAGATAGGAGAGCACCAGTCTTTCAGGAATGGAAGCTGATGATCATGGTTGGGATCCACTCCTCCCTCCTGGACTGTTTGGAGGGCTTTTATTTTGTTTGTTTTTGCTTGTAGGCATATACATTTATTTGTTTTTAACCAAAATACCATAACACCCCTGAAAAAAATTAATGATAATTCTTTGGATACATGTAAATCCTTTGTCTATATTCAAATTCTTGGCTCTTTCTTTGGGCTTCAAGAAACCCTCTTTCCTAAACAATTATTTTTCCCCAGTACTGGAGATTGAGCCCAGAGTCTGGCAACATGCAAACAAGTGCTCTACAACTGTTCTAGACCCACCAGCCCTTTAAAATTTTATTTTGACATAGTCTTGCCAAGTTGTTCAGGCTGACTGCACACTGCTATGCTGCATCCTCAACCTCAGGAGTAACTGGGCCTTAACCAGTATTTAAAAAGTTCTTAGTGTTGCTTCTTTTACTTCCTACATTTCCTCTTCCTAAACAAAGTAACAGGTAGCCCTAGACAATTGACAGGTGTTTGGTCTCTTTGGGAGAGATTTCACTTTCAAGCCAGAGGGAACATAAAGGAAAACTGGTAACTGTAGCCACTTGATATGGCCTTAAGATGTTGCCTCTGTTAAACTAGCATTTGGGTCCATCTGGTGGCCAAAATAATTCTAACACAAATCCGGCCTCCCTTTTTCCCTCTGGTGTTAGTAGGTAGTATGACAGCCTTAGAATCTCCTTGCTTTTCAGGATTATAGAAGGAAGTGGATTAAAATTAATATTAACTCTCATAAAGCAGATGGGGCTAGAGACGGGTTAGGATAGTACCAACACAGGCATAACAGCTGCAATTGCTGCCTGCTAGCCCCAGGATAGTTAAAAAAAACCCAAATACGAAAATCCAAATTTTAATTTTGGATGGAGTTGGGTAGAGATATATGTTATCAATTAAAAAATAATTATCTTGTTCTTGAGTCACAGAAATTTAGAGATGGAAAAGATCTTAGAAATCAGTCAAAAAGATTTTATTACATTTTTACCATGTATTAAGCGGGACCTACAGACAGATGAGATTTACGTGAGGCCTGTCCTCAAGGGATTAAAAGTATAGGAGAAAAAGACAGACAAATAAGCAAGCAAATGCCAGGTAGTGTTGTAGGTGCAATAACAGTGAAAGAGCATGGCATGCTATGGGGACTGAAAAGCAGAATTGTCACCTCCACAGAGAGGATAGTGAAGGTTTAAAGAGAGGACACAGCACCTAGTCTGTCTTGCTGAATGAGGAGTGTTTTAGGGAGGTGGGTGGGAGTGGAGATGAGAGAGGGAGGCCTGGGTAGTTGGAAAACTCACTGCCTTGGGTGTCCGGGCAGTGCAAACTTGCCGCGGCATGTGGTGTGAGGTGCAAAGCAGATGCGAGTGAGTGCATGGTGCCTGGGAATGGTGAGAGGGGAAGCCAAGGAGGTTACCTGACGCCAGATCATAACAATAAGGGAATTGAATGTGTGTGGGAAGAGGTGAGGGGCCACAGGGATGGAGTTCCCACTAGAGGGTGTAAGCAATGGAATTTTAGCATCAGATTTGTATTTACAAAAATAATTTTGGTAGCAGTGAGGAGACAGAGAACTACTTAGTGCGTTATTACAGTAGTTCAGAGAAGGATGATAAAGTCTCAAGGCAGTGAAATGGGAACACTGAGGACATAAAGGGTTTGAGTACTGTAGAGAATATAGAATTGATTGACACAAATGAGGGAGAGGGAAGTCTGGGATGGCTGCCACTCAGGGTTTTAGCATGGAGTCTTGGAGCAACAGAGTTTGAGAGGAAGATAACACAGTAGCAAGCCAGGTAGGCATCTTGAAAATGTAGGTCTGGGTTTAGGATCATAAGACTAAGTGGAAGTCCCCCAAGAGCCTGTGGAAGAGTGATCAGAGAGCAAAAGAGAAGAAACTCTGTGAGCAAAGGATTGGTGGAGAGGGGCAGAAGAGAAGCTACGAGAGGAGACGCAGTGGAGGGACAGCAGCCTCAGGATGGGACATGTTGCACAGGATACAGGACAGGCTGGCAAACTGCACTAGAGTCTGCTCTGAAGGGATCTGAAATCTGGGATGGACTGAATTGTTTTAAAATGCTTTCTGTGTTTTCGGCACCATGTTTACTTTTTAAATCTATCACTTGTCTTCATCGTCTGAGGGCACCCTTTCTCTAGGGGGGAGCTGCAGCTGCAGTGACCTCCTGCCTGCAGCTTCTCTTTTCTAGTTCTTCTCACTACTGGGGTCTCACAGGCTTGGATAATGGGCACATTGGTGACTTTTCCTCATCACATTTTTTTTTTTTTTGTGGGAGGTGGGTAATCCCCAGAGCCTCGTTTGTGCTAGGCAAGCACTCTATCACTGAGCTACAGCTCAGTCCTTTAAAAAAATTAATAGAATAAAACAATTTGCCCAGGCTTAGCTGGGATTGTAGGTGTGTGTCACTGTATTTGGCCATTCTCTCTTTCTCCATCTCCTTTTCCTGAGGCTCCCCACTCCCTCTGTAGTAGCTCTCTAGCCTGAAATTCAGGAACCCTAAATTCTGAACACAACCTCTCTTTCCAGCTTTGTCTCAGAACTTCCCTACTCACTTCCACCAAGTCAGATGTTAGACATGTAGAATTACAATTCCCTCCTTCTATATTGTCACCCAAATTCTTTCCATCCTGTAAGATAAAAATAGAATAGTCCTTCATTCACATTTATCCTCATGTAGTAATTTAAAATCCCATTTTATTATTTAGGCCTGTCAAGATAGAAGACGTCTGTCTTACTTTTCTTCTTTATTTCTTTCTTCCTTTTTTCCATTTTCTTTCTTTCTTTTTTTCTTTTTTTTTTTGGTACTGGGGATTGAACCCAGGGGTGCTTAACCATGGAACCACATCTTCAGTTCTTTTTGTTTTTTATTTTGAGACAGGCTCTCCCTAAGATGGAGGCTGTCTTTGAACTTGTGATCCTCCTGTCTTAGTTTCCTTAGCTGCTGAGATTCCAGGCATGCATCACCGCCCCAGCCTTCTCATTTTTTTCTAAAGTGCCCAACAATATGTCCTTTACATATCCAGGTACTCAGTGAATGTTAGAAAATAATTGATGATAGACAAATCCTCAGGAAATAGTTTAAATGCCTGGGGAAGTAGCAATTACTATATTTTTCCAAACTAGATTAAGAGTTGAAGCAGAAGAATAATTGGGGAGCACAAACCAGTCCTATTTATCAGTTTCGGTGCCCACAGAAAGGGGCAACTAGGAAGAACTGTGGACTACCTAAGGGTGAGACCCCAGGATTGGGCTTGAAGATAGTCGTGGGAGTTCATTACTTGGTTAGATCCCTCATAGACATTGACTGAGGAAGTTTATTATGTTTTTAAAAAGGGGAGGCAAGGAGAGATAGAGATCACAGCCTGTCCTGTGGAGCAGGAGGAGTGGGGTGCCCCTGCGGCCAAGATGCATGGACTCTGTGGTTGGGGGCTTGGTGGTACTTCAGAACTGAGGGAGCTGTTGAGGACTAACATTGCCTTATACATGTTTTGCTGAGGGATACCTTACATAGAGGTTAGCTACCAGTCTCACCTTCTCTGGCCTTGAAATGAGAATATGGCATAAACATGGGCAGGAAGGTGTGGTAGGCAGAATAATGTGTGTCCCCCCCCCGGCCCCCCAGCCAAGGGTTGACACCCTAATCCCAGGAATCTGTGAATATGTTAAATTGCATGGTAAAAGAGATCTCACAGAGAGAATTAAGATTATGGACTTGAAAATAGGGAGATTATCCTAGATTATCCAGATGGGCCTAATGTAATCACATGAGCCTTTAAAGAGGGGGGCTGGTTGGCAGCACAATGAGTCAGGAAGGTGAGACTGAAAGATTGGAAGCATAAAGAGGACTTGAACTCTGGCTTTGAAGATGGAGAAAGGAGGCCACGGCCAAGGAGCATAGGCAGCCTCTAGAAACTAGGAATAGCTGATGAAGTAGGGACCTCAGTCCTACAATTAATTTCAAGGAAGTGAATTCTGCAGCAACTGAAAGAGCATGGAACCTGATTGATTTTCCTCTAGAGCCTCCAGAAAAGAAAGCAGCTCTGCTGACATGTGGATTTTAGCCTCAGGGGACCTACAGAACTGTAAGCTAATAAATTTAAGTTGCTAAATTTGTGGTACTTTGTTACTGTGGCAATAGAAAGCTAATACAAAGGTAGACCACCACTTAATTTCTTAGGTCAGTAGTCCTTCACTGATACCCTGATGAAAGCTATGGATCTTCCATTTTGAAGAATTCACATATGGGGTGGGGATAGAGGGAGGTTGGATAACAGATATCAAAACAAAGTTGAATAGAAGGACCAAGATACAGAGTTCTATGGCACAATGTGGCGACTGAAGTTCACAATAACCTGTTATATATTTTATGAATAACTGGAAGAGATGAACTTGAAGGCTCTAAACACAAAGGAATGATAAGAAGAGGGAAATGTTAATTACCCTGATCTGATATTACATGTTATATACATGTATCAAGTTATTACAGTGAACTCCATAAATATGTACAAGTAAAATAACAATGGATCCTCAGCACCACAAAAAAAATGATAAGAGAAAAAGATTCAGATACACAAAACTTTGAATATAATTTCAAGAATTTTATACACCCACTAAAGCACATCTCATGCCCCCAGGGGAGAAAAAAACTTTGTAGGTGGTAAAAGGCAGAGAGTACTGTTCAGAGGAGACAAGCAGGGTAAGAGGAGGATTCCTAGTTAATGCATTGTTATCCCACCAAGGGCTGTCACAGTACCCAGGAGAACACTTAGCTGGGTTACATTGAACTAATTCAATTTTAATGAAATGAATTTCCCAGACACTGGAGCTGAAAGGCACTCTTTCTGCCTCATCTTTTACTGATGGGCTTCTTGGAATGAGGCCACACCACTGAGTATGATAGTCAGTCTTCATCAGATAGCTACTGATACCTAGTGATTTTAGGATTACTCTGAAAAATTAAAGTCACCAAGAGGAGGCATTGATTTTATTCCCCAGAATATGAATAGGGGAAAAAGAAAATACCACAGGTATTATTTATTAGTAATTTAAATTTAGTAAAAGTTTGTGATAACAACTGTTTTGGAGATTGTTGGTGTTATATATATTTCCTATATATTTATTACCAATAGAAATATAATGTGATCTACTTAGGTAATTCTAGTAGCCTCATTAAAAGAATGTAAAGGGAAGTAAAATTAATTTTAATAATTATATTATTTAGTTTAATATATCTAAAATAGTAACATTAAAACATGTAGTCAATATACAAATATCAATGAGGTATATTTCATTCTTTTTTTTTTTTTAAACTAAGGCTTCGATATTTGGTGTGTAGATCATGCTTATAACATTTTTCAATTCTTTTTTTTTTTTTTTTTTTTTTTTTTTTAGTAATGGGGATTGAACTCAGAAGCACTTGACTACTGGGCCACATCCCCAGCCCTTTTTTGTATTTTCTTAGAGACAGGGTCTCACTGAGTTGCTAAAGTGCCTCGCCATTGCTGAGGCTGACTTTGAACTTGCGATCCTCCTGCCTTAGCCTCCCAAGTGCTGGGATTACAGGCGTGTGCCACCGCGCCTGGCTACATTTCTCAATTTTGACAAGCCATATTTCAAAATTTTAGTTGCCAAGAGTGGCTAATGCTGACCATATTAGCACAGATTTAGAAAGCAATGAAGCACTGACATGAAATTTTTGAGGCATAAATATTATTTAATAATAAATTATATTCATTTGTGTCTATATTATACAAACACACAGAAATAGTATCTGAAGTGGAAGTATTTATTATGTTGAGGAAAGATTGCTGCTCTTCTTGATCACATATGCAGTGGTGACTTTGGCAGTAATGTGTGAAAGAAGAAAAAATAAAAATCTAAAGATTATTTTTCAGCAGATGTTTTTTCTTTTTTGGGGGGCATTGGGGTTTGAACTCAGGGGCACTCAACCACTGAGCAACATCCCCAGCCTACTTTGTATTTTACTTAGAGATAGAGTCTCACTGAGTTACTTAGCACCTCGCTTTTGCTGAGGCTGGCTTTGAACTCACAATTATCCTGTCTCAGCCTCCTGAGCTGCTGGGATTACAGGCGTGTGCCGCTGCACCCAGATTCAGCAAATTTTAATTTAAGTAGATTGGACCAAAGAAGACTTATTTAACCTTCTCTGTACATAATAGTCCTCTAATATGCATCTGTGCATTTTTATTTTTGTCACTAAAACCACAATTTTAGTATTGGGAAAGATCTTAAAGATAATTAATTTTTTTCAAGTGGGAAATAGACTAGAAGATGGTAAGAAAAGAAAGCATGAAGTTATCTTTTTAGCCTTACTTGCATGGAGGTTTTATGTAGAAAGTCTAAGTTCTCTCCTCCTTCCACTCTCAGTTACTATTTATTGTTACTAATGTGTTAGACACTAAAAACCATCATTATTCATCCTACATCAGCTCTGCCAGGTGATGTTTTTATCCCCACTTAACAGAGGAAAACACGGAGACCTAGAGGGCTATATAGTGTGCCTAAGACTTAAAGCTTATTAACACAGAGCCAAAAGTCAAGTTATCTTTTTTGTTTTGTTTTTGTGGTACTGGGGATTGAATCCAGGGGTGCTCTACCACTGAGCTATGCCCCCAGCCCTTTTTTTTTTTTTTTTTTTGGTACCAGGGATTGAACTCAGGGTCACTCGACCACTGGGTCACATCCCCAGCCCTTTTTTGTATTTTATTAGAGACAGAGTCTCACTGAGTTGCTAAGTGCCTCGCCATTGCTGAGGCTGGCTTTGAACTTGCGATCCTCCTGCCTCAGCTTCCCAAAGCTGGGATTACAGGCGTGCACCACCGCGCCCGGCCCCCAGCCCTTTTTTTAAAAGTATTTTTTAGTTGTAGATGGACACAATATCTTTATTTTATTCATTTATTTTTACGTGGTCCTGAGGATCAAACCCAGGGCTGAGCACGTGCTAGGCGGGTGCTTTACTGCTGAGCCACAACCCCAGCTCTCCCAGGCCTTTTTATATTTTATCTTGAGACAGTCTTGCTAAATTGCTCAGGCTGGCCTCATACTTTGTGATCCTCCTGCCTCAGCCTCCCAAATTGCTGGGATTATGGTGTGTGCCACCAGGCCAGGCTTAAATTTATACCTTTTCATTCAAAGCCTGTGCTGTTTCCACTATGCCATGTGGCCTCCATCGGGTCTGGGAAGGAGGAATGAAGGAGGAGATAAAAAGCAAGGAACAGAATGTAGAAGTGTGGTATAAGCAGGGAAAGCCAGTTGGATGCAGGGTTGGAGTTAGGGGTGGTTTCCTCCAGCCTCCCCAGATCAGTGGCCCTTGCTTGACAGTCAGCCAGTATGGGCTTTGAAGAGGTCGGGGAGGAAGACACTGGTGAGCTGACTGACTCCCTTAGGGAGGGGTCTGGCCTCCTGGCTGGTTCCACAATGTTATTCATTGACAGAAGGACCTTTCCTGTCTGGGATCCTGAGGATGGCAAGAACAAAGTGAGGGCTTAAAGCCTGTGCACACAATGTTTGCTCAGCAGCCTGTGCTTCTTGGGAGTTGCAGTGTGCATTCAGTCAGACCTGAGAAATATCTGCTGTCTTCTCCTTGCATATGTCTCAGGATGATATTTAGTTTCACACATTTACCTTTTGCTTGTTTCTTGATGCCGGAATTTCCAAAAGTGAAATAAAATTTCTTACTTGATGGAAATATGTGAGTAAAGCAAAACCACAATTTTCAGGGAAGATAAACACAATACTCAATCTCTGAGGCAATGACAATGACAAAGGGCATGTGAATATAAATTTGAGTGGTTGTTCTTAAAGCATGGTATTTGCACTGTAGCCTGCTGGTGGGGTGGCAGCCAGACTAAGTGATGGGCTCTTGGCTCTGTGGCTAAGGCAAGGAAAATGCAACATGGGTCTGGAACACTTGCTCTGCCAGAAAGTAAAGTGCTAAAGCAAGCTTGGGGACAAAAGACATAGGATGGGATGTGTAGAAAGAAAAAGATTTAGAAAGTCACCAATTATACAATTACCACAATAATAATTTATTCAAGCAAGAAACATCAGTGTGTGCTAAAATTTTGTTGTAGAAAACTCATTGTCTCAAAAATTATCAGCTAAATACAAAGAGAAAAGGAAGGACAAATCTTGAGGAAATCACTTTAAGCAAGTCATCAAGGTCAATAGCATCATCTCAAATGATACAAACTGACCTTAAATGTGTCCTGATGTAATGGATATAATATTGCTTATGTAGTGTTTCTGCCCAAAATACATAATATTGATTGACTCATGAAGAGACAATGGGAACAAAACGACAGGCCTGTATTCTTAAAAAAAGTCACTGTCACAGCCAGGTTCAGTGGTGCATGCCTGTAATCCCAGCTACTAGGGAGGCTGAGGCAGGAGGATTGCCAGTTTGAGGCCAACCTCAGTAAACTAGCAAGACCCTTAGCAACTTAGAGACACCTGTCTCAAAATAAAATATAAAAAGGACTGGGATGTAGCTCAGTGTTAAAGCACCCCTGGGTTCAATACCCAGTACCAAAAATAAATAAATAAATGATTGTCTAAATATTTCCTAATGTTTATGATTGCTTTGTGGTTAGTTAAGAGAATGTTCTTGTTCCTAGGATATACATGCTAAGGTGATATGTCAGTCAGCTTTTAACTGCTGGGACAAAATGGCTGAGAAAAACAACTTAGGAGGAAAGATTTGTTTTGGCTCATGGTTCCAGAGGTTTCATCTCATGGTTGGCTGGCTCCAAGGCAGAAATATTGTGTGCAAGGTGTGGCAGAAGAAAGCAGCTTACCTCGTGGCAGCCACTAATGGGGTGGGTGGGTGGCAGGGAGGAGTGAGAACAAGATATACGCTTCCAGTGTATGCCCCAGTGACCTACTTCTTCTCACTAGGTCCCACCTCCTACAGTTTCTGTCACCTCCCAGTAATGTTGTCAGATTATTAATCCATCAATGGATTAGTCCATTGGCAAGATTAGAGCCTTCATGATCCAATCACTTCCAAGAGCCCCATTTCTCAACACGGCTGCATTGGGAACAAGCCTTTACCACATGAGCCTTTTGGGGACATTCCAGATCTAAACCATAACAGGTGAGAAGGACTCCACAATAAGTCTCAAATGTTCAGCAAAAACAAAACAAAATCCCATAAATTTCCATGTGTACTCTAATATCTTCCTTAAAAAATTTATTTAAAATATGTAAAATATAGTGTAGAAAATATACTATAGAAATTTCTATCGAGTTTTTTAGGTTACTTTCCACATTTTTCCATCAAATGGACTTTCTTTAGTTCCTTTAGTTTGTAATAAGGGTATAGCTAGAAGTGTAAAATGGAAATATAGGGCTGGGGTTTTATCTCAGTGGTGGAGCTCTTGCCTGGCATGTGTGAGCACTGGGTTTGATTCTCAGCACCACATATAAATAAGCAAATAAATAAATAAATAAATATCCACCAACAACTAAAAAATAAAAAAATAAAAAATTAAATGGAAATATAAGGCAAATATTATGCTTTTAAGGCTAAAGGTAACAAGGTTCATATCCTTTTACAGAAAGTGGGATATTTTCCAAGGTACTAACTTTTCCAAATTCTCTAGTTAGACTAATTTATTTACAAAAAAAAAGAGATTCATTTTAGTTACTTCAAACTAAAGGTGATGGTTATAACAAGGTGTTATGATTTGGATCCGAAATGTCTCCCAATGGCAATGTGCTAAAAGGCTTGAGTGCCAGCATGTGGCAATATTAGGAGGTGGTAAAAACCATGAGGTAGGGTTTAGCTGTTGAAAGTAGGTCACTGGGGGTGTGATTTGAATGGCATATTTTGTTCCTGGTCTGTTTTTCTCTCTCTCATCACAAACCCAGAAACAATGGAGCCTAGTAATCATAAACTGAAATATCTGAAATTATGAGCCAAAGTAAATATTTACTTCCCTTAAGCTGTTTGTGTCAGGTATTTTATCACAGTGATAGAAAGCTGACTAACACAGAAAATTGGAACTGAAAAGTGGTCATATCTGTGACTATAACTGACAATGTGGTTCAGAAAATGTTTTCCCTCCTGGGTTTTGGTTTTGCATTGGTCCAATACTTCCTTGATATTCTCCTATTCCTTACTTTTGGAATGGAAATGTTTACCCAGTGCTATAGTATGTTGGAAGTACATAACTTTTGTTTTATTTTTATTGTTCTAGGGGCTCACAGCTAAGAGTCATGTTGAATCTCAGAGAAAACTGGATTTGAACTTTTGAGCAATGCCAGCACTGCTGACTGTGGGGACTCTTGGAAATGGACCGAATGCATTTTGCATTATGAGATGGAAATGTATCTTTGGGGATCTGGGGCATAATGTTGTGGTTTGGACCCAAAATATTCCCAAAAGGCCATGTTCTAAAGGCTTGGTCACCAACTCATGGTGCTATTAGGATGTGATGAAACCTTTGGGAGGTGGGGCCTAGTTGGATGAAGCCAGTCAGTTTCTGGGATTGGCTTTTGAAGGGCACATTTCCCTCTCTGGCTCCTTCCCCTTGCTCTGTCTTTCTGCTTCCTGGCTGCCATTAGGTGAGCAGATTGCTCTACCACACCCTCTCCACCATGATGTTCTGCCTCACTACAGGCCCAGAAACAACAGACCCAGTAACAGTGGACGGAAACCTCTGAAACAATAATCCCCAAATACATTTTTCCTTCTCTTGTTTATGTCAGGTATTTTGTCAGAGTGATAGAAAGCTGACTACAAAGAGGGGCAAATAGACAACATACTACAAATAGAATTCATACTGGGATTAAACCTCAGAGAGACTCTAACTGGAGAATGGTTCTGGACTTAAGCAGATATGTATGGGCCTTAGCTCCGTGCCTTTGGCATTGATGTGATTGGGGGATGCTATACTTTTCTGAGTCCAACAATTCAGCCTAGTGATTGGCTGCTCTTGCATAAGGTATCTGATTATATCGGATGTGATGCTCTTGGCTAAAAGGAATAGAAAACCCAATTCAAAGTTGTATAAACATTATCATATGTACCATTAATCTGGAGTTGGGGCATGTCCTCTTTGACCTCATCAAGGACTCAGGTTCTTCCCATTTTCTGCTTGCCATTCTTAGACTGTTGGCTTTTCCTCTGAAGTTGGCTTCTTTGATGATTCCAAATTGGCTGGTACAGCTTCAGGAATCACAAGTGTTGACAATACTGAGAGACAGAGTGAACTGTCTCTATCATGTGTTCATTTTAGAGAGCAAAGAAAAACTTTCCCACAAAATGTTCTGCATAACATTAATCCCAAAATGCAGTGGCCTTGGCTTCTCCTTGATGACTTGTTGTTTCTGTAGTATTAGTGCTGACTGACCTTTCCCTCTTGTGACCTGGATTCTTAGTTGCTATGAAATTCATTCTTCTGATGTTTCTCTTATCTTTCTGATGACTTCTTCCCTGTTTACTTTGTCCGTTCTTTCTTACCTTCTTTATATGGGGGTGATTCTCAAGGTTCTGGCTTCAAACTGTTTATCTATCTATCCTTCTTCTTGGCAATCTCAAACACTTTCCTTTATTTTTTTTGGTGCATGGTAAGGGGATTAAATCCAGGAGATTTCTACCACTGAGCTACATCCCCAGCCCTTTTTATTTACTATTATTATTATTATTTAGTACTGAGGATTAAACCCAGGGGTGTTCCACCACTGAGCTATATCCCCAGTCCTTTTTTTAAAAAAATATTTATTTATTTATTTGCTTTAGTTGTACACAATGCGTTTTTTTTTAAATATTTATTTATTTACTTTAGTTGTACACAATGCAATGCATTTATGTTTACGTGGTGCTGAGGATCGAACCTGGGCCGTGCACGTGCTAGGCGAGCGCTGTACTGCTGAGCCACAACCCCAGCCCCTATCCCCAGTCCTTTTTAATATTTTATTTATAGACAGGGTCTTATTGAGTTGCTAAGTGATGCCTAAATTGCTGAGGCTGGTTTTGAACTCATAATCTTCCTAATTCAGCCTCCGGAGCCACTGGGATTACAGGCATGTACTACAGAGCCTAGCCAGCTCTTTTTATTTTTTATTTTGAGACGGAGTCATGCTAAATTACCCATGCTGGCCTAGGCCTCCTGAGAAGCTGGGATTACAGATGAGCGCTACCACACCCAGCATTATAAGCTTCTTTAAGATTTCCTAATTAAAACTTGCATTTCCTATACTACAAAGCACACTGTCTTGTATTTTCATTTGTTAATTCAACAGACATCAAATACCAGATGTTGGGTAAGTGGTAAAAAACAAAACAAAACGTGTTTTCCACTCTCATAGGGTTTAAAATTTCATAAAATAACAAATACATAATGTGATATATGTCTAATAAAACTTTAGTGAAATAGTGAATCTTACACCTTTAAATTTTCTTTTATCTTTTCTTTCCAGACTACTGTTCTACATTCCTGTATCTTTTCTCCAGATAAATCCTACAGAGTTCTTAAACTTAATAGTTGAATTTGGGTGCTATGGAGACACATTAATGATAAAATTTCCCCATGTTCAACATACCCTTATTACCGACGGTATGTATATCTTGGTATTCTCTTCATATTTCTTTTAACTTAAACACTTATCACTCTTGTTTAGGCCTTTTCACCTATGGCAGAAGTTTAAAATTTTGTTTGTTCTGCATAATATTCTTTAAAATATGACCTTCCCATTTCTCCTGAAAAATCAGAAAATCTGACAAATACTGGGTCTTTCTGTGAGAATGGACTGAAGTTTTAGATGGAACATCTAAACTCAGCCATAATCCTATCTATCTTTATCACCCCTTATTTTTCTTATATGTAGTCCATTTCCTCATTTATGAAACCTTTTTAGTCCCTAATTTAGGCATTTGAGTCCACAGTCTCTGGTCTAGATGATCACAGAGTGTTAGTTCTGGAAGTGATATTAAGAGATCATCTTGTCTGCTCCTCTCTCTACCCTTTAATAAGACATGTAGAAATTGAGGCCCAAAGAACTTATATTAGCTAGTAAATTTTTTTTTTTTGTGTGTGTGTGTGTGTGCTAGGGATGGAACCCAGGCCTTGCACATGCAAAGCAATACTCTAGCACTGAGTTATATCCCTATGCCCTTTACCCATTTTTTTTTTTTTTTTTTGTGAAACTAGGGATTGAAACCAGTGGTGCTTTACCACTGAGCTACATTCTCATCCCTTTTTATTTTTTGAGACAGGATATCACTAAGTTGCCTAGACTACCCTCAAACTTACAATCCTCCTGCCTCAGCCTCCTGAGTTGCTGGGATTATAGACAGGCATGGCCACCATGCCTGGTTTTCTCAGTTTTATAAAGGATTCCATTATATGCCATTAGACCTCCCACTCCACCTGTTGGTTTAAGTCCCCAATCTAGTTTCACTGCCTAATCTCTCACCCAGCACATGCCTGTAATCCCAGCAGCTGGGAAGCTGAGATAGGAGGATCTCGAGTTCAAAGCCAGTCTCAGCAAAGGCGAAGTGCTAAATATCTCAGTGAGACCCTGTCTCTCAATAAAATACAAAATAGGGCTGGGAATGTGACTCAGTGGTTGAGTGCCCCTGAGTTCAATCCCTGGTACCAAAAACAAAACAAAACAAAACAAAACAAAACAAAACAAAACAAAACAAAACAAAACAAAACAAAATACTATTAAAAAAAAAAAAACCCTCTCACCCGTAGCTTTCATATAGAATTTTCAGGTTCAAGATCTCTGTGCTTTTAAAAGTTTTTTAGGTACATCATATGCCTGAAGCGTGAAGTATTTATCAGGTAAGCTATACCCTAAGCAAGCCAACTTTCTTTGAAGTTCTATATTATGGTTCTTTTTTGGGGGGTGGTGGTGGCAGTTGGGGATTGAACCCAGGCTCACTCTACCACAAAACTATACCCCCAGCCCTTTTTTATTTTTTGAGACAGGGTCTCTCTAAATTGCTCAGGTGAACCTTGAACTTGTGATCATCCTGTCTCAGCCCTAGAAGATTATGATTCTTTTTTTTTTCAGTTAGATAAACAGAAGTTTATAATATACTTGGCCCTCTACCATGTACTTAGGGCTTGTATCATCCACTTTTTCCTTTTAAGAAACACTTGGGGAATGTTAATAAGATTTCCTTTGAAACACATAGAAAGATGCACAGGAGAAAAGTGCACCTTAAAATATTGGGAAAATACCTAACATTTAATGTGTTTGAAAAACCATCTTGAGTTAAATAAAAATTGTCCTATGACTGAAAAGATTAGGAAATATTGGTACATTGCAAGAAAAAGTAGGAAAAACCCTACAATACTTAAAAATTACATAATATCCAACAATTCTTATGGAGTATTATTTAAAAGTAAAGAAGAAAAAGACCAAAAATAAAATACAAAATAGTCTCAAGAACAGAAAGATCATACGCGCGCACACAAACACACACCCCCCCACACACCATATAAATGGATGTTCCTAATATCAGAAATAGTGATGAATTCTGATTTTTTTCAGGGGGCTACTGAGGATTGAACTCAGAACTTGACCACTGAGCCACATCTCCAGCCCTATTTTGTATTTTATTTAGAGACAGGGTCTCATTGAGTTGCTTAGTGCCTCGCTTTTGCTAAGGCTGGCTTTGAATTCAGGATCCTCCTGCCTCAGCCTCCTGAGCTGCAGGGATTGCAGGTGTATACCACCGTGTCCAGCTAAATTCTGATTTTAATGAGTGCTGTGCATAATTAAATATTCTAAGAAACAATATTCTATCAAATTGGTAAAAAATGCAATGATTTTATAGTATATTGTCAAAGATTCTTTTTGTTTTTACAAGGTATTAGGCCCAGGGCTCTCAACCATTGAGCCACATCCCCAGCCCTTTTTACATTTTATTTTTATTATTATTATTTTTAAAATTTTTGTTTTTTTTTTTTTGTTGTCAAGTGATATTTTATTTATTCATATGTGGTGCTGAGGATCATATGGCCTCACACATGTCAGGCAAGCGTTCTACAACTGAGCCACAATTCAAGCTCCCTATATTTTATTTTTGAGACAGGGTCTTGCTGAGTTAATTAGGGTCTCACTAAGTTGTTAGGCTGGCTTTGAACTTTCAATCCTCCTGCCTCAGCCTCTGGAGTTGCTGGGATTATAGGCATGTGCCATCACGCCCAGCTGATGATGATTCTTAACAGCTTAAACCAATAAGTCTTGTGTGAAAAAGATAAAGATTACTATGTTGACATTGTTACAATGTCCTTAAAAAATCTGTCCCCAATCTTTTTAGCTTTATTCTCCTGTGCTCACCTGCATATATCTCATATTCCTGAGATTTTTGTGAGGATATGTATGCTGTATCCAAAATATAACCTATGCTTTTCCATTTACTGCTCTTCTCTCTACATCAGTTATCTTTTCCCAATCTCTACTTGGCAAGTCTACTTGAATGCTATCTCTTAAAAATAGTAGTTAAAAAAGTGGTTTGAATGGAATAGACTTGCTTAGAAATCCTTTACCAGCTAGCTGATCTTGGATAATTTATCTAATCTTGGTAAATGTCTATTTCTCCATCTGCAAAAGGGGATAGTATCCCCTTTCTACAAATGGTTGTTTTGAGAATTAAAATTAACTAATGAAGCCGGGCGCAGTGGCGCACGCCTGTAATCCCAGCACTTTGGGAGGCTGAGGCAGGAGGATCGCGAGTTCAAAGCCAGCCTCAGCAATGGCGAGGCACTTAGCAACTCAGTGAGACCCTGTCTCTAAATAAAATACAAAAAAGGGCTGGGGATGTGGCCCAGTGGTCGAGTGCCCGAGTTCAATCCCTGGTACCAAAAAAAAAAAAAAAAAAAAAAAAAAATTAACTAATGAATTAAAAAGCTGAGCATTGTATAGGCATATTATATATGCAACAAATGACAACCATAAGTATTACCTTATTGATTGAAAGTTTTTAGGTACTGTAAAATCCCATCTCACTTTTTTGACTAAAATACTGTTATTCGTATTAGTTACTCTAGTATTTATCATACTACCTATTCATCATATTATACATGTTATTACACATTATAGTTATTCTTACATAATAGATGACATCAGGGACTTTGTCTCACATGTGTTTTAATTTCTCACAATACTTAAAAGAGCTTGTAATTACATAGTTAATGAATGATTGTAACCTGAGATGTTCCTAAGTTCTATAAAAATAGAATAACCACAACAGTAACAGATGAATCTTGTATTACTCCCTTATGAGAATCTTGTGATTTTTTTTTTTTTACGTGCTAGGGACTGAACCTATGTCCTTGCATATGATAGACAAAAACTCTACCACTGAATTATGCTGCTAGCCCCTGGGAGAAACATTTTGCAGGTTTTTATTCCAAACCTTGCTTTTCTTTAATGAAAAACCTTATGGTCCACATGAAAGTATATTTTCCATTTGTTTTAGTTGTTAGGATCCTTTAAGAGTCCAATTTGTGCTACTTCTTTGGTACTTACACAGGAACTTTTGGCATGAATTTTTGGGAATGTAAATATACACCTGGTTTTATTTTGTTTTCCAATTACCCTTTGCCTAGGTTTTCTCTTCCAATCATTTTCTCCTGTTATAGTGTATATCTTTTTCTAAGCATGTCAGTCTTTTGAGTGTGACATGGAACATCAACAAATAATACAGATCCATAAAACATATTTAAAATAGTTATTAGAGCTGGTTAAAGCTTTTTATTTCCTGTTTCATAAAGTCTGTCATCTATTTCAAGGTAGGGTCACTCCTCAAACTTTTTGCCTCCTCAAATTTATATGCTTAGCCGGGCGCGGTGGCGCACGCCTGTAATCCCAGCACTTTGGGAGGCTGAGGCAGGAGGATCGCGAGTTCAAAGCCAGCCTCAGCAATGGCAAGGCACTTAGCAACTCAGTGAGACCCTGTCTCTAAATAAAATACAAAAAAGGGCTGGGGATGTGACCCAGTGGTCAAGTGCCCCTGAGTTCAATCCCCGGTACCACAAAAAAAAAAAAAAAATTATATGCTTATCTGCATCTTTTAAAATATATTTATGTTTTAGTTGGACACAATACCTTTGTTTTATTTATTTATTTTTATGTGGTGCTGAGGATCAAACCCAGGGCCTCACATGTGCAAGGTGAGTGCTTTACTGCTGAGCTAAAACCCCAGCCCACTTATCTACATCTTTTAAAGAACATTTTATTTGTCCTAACAAAATATATTCATTGAGTAAAACACAGATAAACAAAAAGCAGAACAGCTAAAAATTCTTACTGTGTGGTAAGAACCATTCTGATTTAATACCCACTTTTCTCTCTAACCAATGTATCTCATAAGCCTTTTCTTATAGTCTTCTACATCATCATTTTTTGATGGTTCAAAGCATCCCACTATGTACCAGAGTAGTCAATGAGACTGCACCCCCACAGAAAAATCTAGGATACTCTTACTTAAACTAATGTGAGTGAACTTCTCTTATCTGAAACTCTCATGTTTAGGGATTATGGGTGTAATATATTTAATCTGTATTTTGTTGGCAGACAATGCTGCAATGAACTCTACCTAGCACAATATATATTTTCAATTTTGATTATTTTGAGAACTTTCTACAAGTATACTTACTTTGACTAAGTATGTATGCATTTTAAGGATTTTGATAGAGTTCTAAAATTCCTGGAGGTAACAATTTCTGTTCCCACCTGCAATGCCTGTTCCACTGAATCCTTGCCCAACACACATTTTCTTTTTAATCTTTGACAATTTAACAGGCACTTAACATGCCATTTATATTTATTACTAATGCAGCTTAACATGCCTATCTATAGCCTGTGTGTGTATGTGTGTGTGTTTTCTTTTTTGAGACAGGGTCTTGCTATGTTGACCAGTGCCCTGCTGGTCTCAAACTTGTGGAATCAAGTGATTCTCTTAACTCTCATCCTCCCAAGTAGCTGGGACTACAGGTGTGCACCACTACACCATGCTATATTTTGTTACTCTTTTGCCAATTTGTAATAGTTCTTTAATTCTGAAAAGCCATGCCCACTTTGACATCCTCCTACCAAGTTCTATCTCCAATCAATTTATGTACTTGTTTCATTTATGTCTCATTTCCTCTTGTTTCTTTAGGGAGTCAGTCAGTTATCCTCTTTTTTGGCAGTATCTAATCTCTTCCCGATTACCAGTGTTTTTCCTCTTGTACTAATACACATCAGTAAGTCTCTCTCCTATAAGGAAAAATTCCAATTTCTTTCTTTCACTTGCCATTCTCCTCTGGCTACTAACCTTCTCTCTTTTCCTTTACAGCCAAACTTCTTGAAAGAATTGTCTTCACATGCTGCATCCAAACTCACTGCAAACAGATTTACATTAAGGCCTCAATGCCTCCTTGTTGCTAAATTTTTAAAAACATCACAATTACATCATTCATAAATATGTGAAAAAGGCAAAATGGTTTTCTCCAAATCAATTTGACTACGTAAAACAAAATTAAAAAAAAAAATAACCTTAGGCACAGAATAAAAATTGATAGGTAATAAATTAAAAAATTTAAGCTACTTTTGATAGCTGGATGACTGATAAATTACTTCTTTTTTAAAATAAATTTCCATAATTTTAAAAAAACAAGAATAATTTACTTTCACATTAGAACACATCATGATGTAATTTACAAATTCCCAACTCACTTTTTAAAAGGAAGCGAAAAACTAGAGAAAGGACAGGGAGAAGCCACTGGGCTGCACTTATTTCGCCTCAATACTCAAAGAGGGCGCGATCCAGATTGCCACGTCCAGCACTCCTGCTGTGAAACGCAACCCGGTAACCTCCGGATAGGATAATCTTCGTTGAGGAGGGCTCTCTTGGCCTTTTTGTTCATCCCCAAAGACCTTTGAGTATCCCAACCTTTCCTGCTTAACGCTCTAAACTTCAGATAACTGTCATTCACCTCCGGTTGCCTGGTAACAGCCACACACACCCCTCTCTCCTCCTCCTCAACTCTTCCCAGAATGCCGCGCGCCTTCTCGCTCAGTCACTTCCGGGGTCGGAGGCGTGACTTCTTCCGGAAGTAGATGCCTGTTGGTTTCCGGGGGCGATTCCTGGAGGGGTGGGGTTATTAGGTGGGGCGTGGCGTATTCAGAGGAAGGGTTGCGGAGTATATTTTCTTTCCCAACATTGAAAGTGACTGGGAGATAAGGAAACGGCGTAATCCTTCGGACTTTTGTTGATTCAATAAATGGGCTAGTTATTTTAAAAAGTACATATTTTAATTAGTTTGATTTAATCACTCCACAGTGTATATATATTTCAAAACATGTCGAACACCACAGATAAGACTTTTTGTCCATCGAGAAAATAAGTTGAAACAGCATTAAATGTTAAAAAGCTGGAAGGCGGTAAGCACTTTAAAATTATGTGTAACTTCATTTGCTACTGAGATAGAATTAAGCAACTTAATTTCCTATAAAAAGCAGTTATTTTTGCTTTAGAAAATTAGTGCAAGCACCTGGCGCCATGGTGATGCTCTCCTGTACTCTCAGCTACGCGGGAGGCTGAACTGGAGGCCAGCCTGGGCAATTTAGCCAGACCTGTTTTGAAATAAACAACAAAACGGGCTGTGAAAGGTTGGGATACTCAAAGGTCTTTGGGGATGAACAAAAAGGCCAAGAGAGCCCTCCTCAACGAAGATTATCCTATCCGGAGGTTACCGGGTTGCGTTTCACAGCAGGAGTGCTGGACGTGGCAATCTGGATCGCGCCCTCTTTGAGTATTGAGGCGAAATAAGTGCAGCCCAGTGGCTTCTCCCTGTCCTTTCTCTAGTTTTTCGCTTCCTTTTAAAAAGTGAGTTGGGAATTTGTAAATTACAATGATGTGTTCTAATGTGAAAGTAAATTATTCTTGTTTTTTTTAAAATTATGGAAATTTATTTTAAAAAAGAAGTAATTTATCAGCTCCAGCTATCAACAAAACAAAACTCAGTGATAGAGCATCCCTGAGTTCAATCCTCCAGTACTGAGGGGGGGTCAGATAATATATGAAGGCAACAAAACAAACACCCAACACAAAACCTTTAAAGTCGATAAAGTTAGAGACAACCACTGTGGACACTTTGGAGGCGTTTTCCAGACCCTTTCTACACATATAGTAAATAAAAATTGAAAAGGGAATCACACTGTACATACTGTTTGTAACTTGAAAAGCTTTTAGCGTATTTCATTAAAAGACACTCGTTTGCATGTATTCCATTATACTTCTTATTGGACATTTAAGCATTTCTGTCTTTTTTTCTCTTACTTAGTGCTGCCATAGAGTAATAAAAAGCTTTATAGCTAAATCTGCCCACACTCTCATTCTTAGTGGTAATTATTTTTGTCTTTTAAAACTCATTTGTATTTGTACTTTCTTATCTCTTCTCTAATGCCTTCTCATTTCACTCCTATGTCTTTATGCTGTATGTGGATGAAATTAGACATACGGCATCCAAAGCCCACTCAAGCTCAGGCCTGTAATTCCAATGACTCAGAAGGCTGAGGCAGGAGAATAACAAGTTGGAGGCCAGCCTCAGCAATTTAGTGAGGCCCTAAGCAACTTAGTGAGACCCTGTCTTAAAAAATAAAAAGGGTTGGGGATATGGCTCAGTGGTAAAGCAATCCCCAGTACCAAAACAAACAAAAACCCAAACTACCAAACCCCCCCACTAATTAGAAGAATATTTTTCTGATTATAAAGGAAACACATGCTTATTATAGAATTTAGGAAAATTCAAAATAATATAATAAAAAATTTCAATACTTATATGACCACTGGTATTTTGGTATAACTTTTTCTCTGTTACTTTAGCAGTGAGTATTGAAAAGTGCTGATTTGGTAGGGAGATATAATAGCTCTTAATTTGCATGTTTTGCTTATTCATGTAGCTGAATAATCTTTCAAATAGTATTTCAAGTGTTTACAGGCTATAGTTCATTTTAGGCCCTACCTTCTCTATCTTTCCTTCAGTATCCAAATTAATCACATTGATTGTAATGGTTTAGTTTTCCATATGTGTATGTTTTAGTTCTATAACGGGAGTTTAAAATGGTTGTGTGGTCCTGGATAAATTATTTAATTTTACAAAGGGAAGTACCCTTACCTGCAAATTAGAGATAATATTACATATTTTTTTGTGGAGTTGTAGTGAGGATTAGAAATAATGTATCCAAGGTGAGCTCAATAAACAGTATCTACTTTTCTTTTTACTTATAGCTTCAGTAGTCTACACATAAGCAGTGTTCATGTTTTTATAATATTTCAAATGAATGAGTAATGTTAGCATTCCACTAAATTTAGATATTTACTGAGCAACTGTGACACAAGGCACTGTTTATAATTCTCAAGTCCTTGTGACCCTATATTATTTAGGTATATTTCCTATGTAAGCCATATGCTGCTCCTCACTTTAACCAGTTCTTTTATTCATCTTTGTTTCCTTACTGGGATCCTCTCCTCTCCCCTCCCCTCCCTTCTTCTCCCCTGGGTATCTTACCACCGGATGCTCTCCTACTGAGTTACATCCCCATCCCTTTATTTTGATACAGGGCCTCATGAGTTGCACAGGCTGGCCTCGATTTGCAGTCCTCCTGCCTCAGTCTCCAGAGTAGCTGGGATTACAGGTGTGTGCTATTGAAGGGCAAAACATCACACCAGGGACAGCGGTGCAGCCAAGAGATTTATTCAACAGCCTTCGTGGCTTGTAGCAAAACTGGAGAAGAGGTGGTCTGGTCGAAGGTCGAAGAGGTGCTGGGAGAGGAGAGTCAGGGAGAAGGGAGTGTGCAAGCTCTGGTGGGAGGGGGCGTCAGGAAGAGGGGAGTGTGCAAGCTCTGGACAGAAGGTGGGTGCTTGGTCGCACCAGCTAGGATCTCTGGAGCTATCAGCTAAAGCAGTTGCTGTCTGGCTGGAGGCTGGAGCTGTCAGCTGGGAGCAGCCATTGGGCTGAAGGCGATGGGTCTGGAGCTGCTGGCTGGGGCAGCTGCCTTCGGCTGGAGGCGATGGGTCTGGAGCTGTTGCAGTGGCTTCCTCCTCTCCACAGCGACGAGCTGATGTGTGGGTCCCTGTCTCTCCAATAGGGCCCTATATAGGGATTTCTGGTGGGAGGTGCACCAGAGCAACCCCAACGCCATTGGCTCTTTGCCCATAGAATGGGGCGACCTTTAAGTCTATTGGCTCTTGCCCAGGGAAAAGAAACATCTTGTCCCGGGGAAGAAACATCCTGCCCAGAATGAAACAAGGTTGCTTCTCTCAGGATGTGGAAAATTCTGGGGGGCGGGGAGGGGAGGGTAGCCCATCTATCAGCTACCACACCCAGGTTGTTTCCTCAGTCTTTCCATTCTGCCAGGACCGTTGTAGTGGTGTTGAATAAATGTGTGAGCTGAGCTTAATAATTTGCTGGGAAAAGAAAAACACAAATGAGATAAAACCTGTCTGGCTGTGATGAAAGCAGTAACAGGTATGAAGTGCTTTGTACTTTGGGAGATCTGGAGACATTACCTTAGATTAAGTTATCTGGTAATGACTAGGTAGTTTTTGACCTGTGCCTTAAATCATGGGGACTAAGAAAAAGAGCTTAAAGATAGGAGTAACAAGATGAGTTCGGGCTTGGAGGTAGAAGAGAGAGCGTTTTCTTATCACAGAGGTATTTGGGGTGGCAAGAGAGTAGTGTAGACTAATGGGGTCCAGATGAGCCAGAAGAAAAGGAGTTGGGTCCTACATCTTTAGGCTTTTGATGTGATTAGTCAGTCATTCTTTGGAATCAAACAAACAAATCCAATGTTTGTAAATCAAGGTTTTCAAACACTCCTGAAAAGCACTGTTTTCAATACGGTCTGGGCATGGTTGGGTAGAGTGGATCAGAGAGACTGCAGAAGAGGTGGACAAGAGATAGCAACTGGCCTTCCCTTGGGCAAGGCGGGGAGTGGGAGGATCACGGAGGCCTTCTGCGGCAGAAAGGGACTTAGTGACCAGTGTTGGCCAGGAAGAAAGGAAGAAATATCCAGAAGGAGGCAGGAAACCGAGCAGTTCAGCAGGCAGCGGAAAACTGCATAAAGATGCTTCTGGGGACCAGCCACCTACACCGAGGGGAAGCTGCGAACCCTGAGCGGTCCGAGTGCTGCCTACGAGGGCAGCGGTCATTGCCAGCTCCGCCCACTTGCGCAGCCTCTGGCCACGCCTAGGGCCTCTTGCCCCGCCCAGAGGCTGTAGCCACGCCCCGCTCGGCGTCCCTATCCAGGCTCAGCTACCCAGCGGCTCGACGTCCGCGGTCCCGCTCAGCAGCTGGGCGGCTCCGGAGAGGCGGGACCCGGACCGTGGGGTTGGCGGGAGCGAGGTTACTTTTTCCTGTCTCTCACCAGAGTCGGAGCTGGAGGAAGCGGCTGCAAAGTCTGCAGCGGCATGGCGGGAGCTCCGGACCAGCGCCAACCGGGCCCCGCAGCAGGGGAGCAGCTGCAGCAGCAACACGTCTCATGCCAAGTGTTCCCGGAGCGGCTGGCCCAGGGGAACCCCCAACAAGGGTTCTTTTCCAGCTTCCTCACCCATAACCAGAAGTGCCAGCTAATGCTCCTGAAGACGGTGGAAACAAGTAGGAGCGGTAACCTGGAGGCCGGGGGTCTGCAGGGTAGTGTCTGAGACCGGGTGGGCTAGGAGGGCCCTGGGCACCTCAGCCAGGGAGCTCTGGTTCACCGCAGTCGCTGCTGGATGGGCCAGTTTCAGGCACTTTTGCCCAGAGTCTAGGTAGATCGAGCATCTTGAGGGCGGAGGTGGGGGCCCAGGCCTTAGTTTTCACAACAGAGGAGGTGCTGAGGCCTCGTTTAGTACTACTCTTGCTTGTGGGATGAACAAAGAGTTGGGCTAGGAGTTTGCCCTTTTCGGTCACATTCAGTGATTTCTTATGTAAGTTATGAAGTAACAGGGAGACTATGGTCAGGGTGAGGTGGAATTTTAAAGTTCCCCGTTAATTAAGGCATACCTGTTGTTGGTAGTGCAAAACCAGTTTTGCATACCTGCTCTTCATTGTAAGGGTTTCTTAACCTTCATGCATTGGTGGGCTACCAGGCATAGAAACCTTGAAAAATCGCCTGTATATACACCTATGTGAAGTTTTCTGGGAAGAAAGTTCATAGTTTCATCACATTCTCAAAGAGGCTCACGGATTCAAAATGGTTAGGAACCACTGAGGCATTTTTCTCAGTGGGATATTGCACTAGAGAAGATTTCTTAACTCCTTTGCATTAAAATAGACTTCCTACGTCTACTTAAGATAGGTTTAGTAAAGTTTTGAACATACTTGCCCTACGCGAAGGTTACTGTTAAACGGCTGGCCAGTCAAAAGTAAACTCCCCGAAGATTTTCCAACCTTTGGATTACTTGCGTATAGGGAATGAAAGGGGATGGGAGGATGAAAGGAAGGGAATGATAATGACATTATATTACTTTATAAATGTGAATTGAACGCCTTCTCAGATGTGGTGGGAAGAAATACAAAGATGAGTAAGGACCCTACCTTTAAGGCATTTCCAAGTGGAATATAGTGGAAAGAACTTGGGCAGTAAACTTAGATATGAGTTTAAATTCTGGTACCTCTCTTTAGTAGATATGGAAGAGTGACTTAACCTGTCTGATCTGCTCTATCCTTATCTGTAAAAAAAAAAAAAAAAAAAAAAAAAAAAAAGGATGGACACAGATAATCACACCTCTTTTAGGGTTGTGAGGAATAAATTTGAAGAAGGTAAAGTGCCAGCATTATCAGGAGTTGAATAAAGGGTAGCTTTCTTACAGCAAAAGAGTCAAATAGTCTAGGACAAGTTGGGATAGGATGTGAGGAAGTTGGGGTGCTGACCATGATCCCCAATAGGAATCAGTGCACCTCAGCTTTCCAAGGAGAAAGCTCTTAGTTGCTTGAATAATCACAATATGATGTCTGGCATCTAGTATATACTTATTTAGTAATACTTATTAGTAGTAGTAATTATTCTGTTAACACTCTTAAGAAGAACCAGGCTAGTAAAGCAGTAAGCTATACCTCGCTACTTTTCTTTTACTCACCTATTTTTGCTTTCAACATTTTTCTTCTCTCTCTCTCTCTCTCTCTCTCTCTCTCATCTTCCTGTACATTTATACTCAGGCAAGGTACTTGTGTGCAAAGTGTGTACTAGAGGCATTTGGGTTCACTATACTTTCCAGGAATAGTCACAGGCTCATTGAGTCTCAGAAGTGGACAGGCCCTCAGGAATCATTTAGGCTACCCACCCCCATACAGGAAAACCTCTGTGCCATCACCGCACAGATATCTATATATCTCCCCTGGAAGAGGTCACCTGTCTTAGGGGGCACTCTCAGGGTACTTGTCTGTTGTTTTGGCAACTTTAATTGTTGGAAAAATCTTTTCTTATGAGTTGAAATCTGCCGCATGTGACTTTGGTCCTCATGCCACCTTTTGAAGCATATTGACTGAATTCATCTCCACATGGCACCCTTTCAATACTTGAACCTCCTGTGGTCCTAGTTAATTCTTTTTTCTCCTTTCCAAATCCTCAAATCCTTTAGTGCCTCTTAGCAAGTACAGTCTCCCACTGTTTTAGTTGCTTTCCCCCATGGGAGAGCTTCAATTGGTGAGTCCTATTTAGAGTGTGGAACTTGAAATGGGACCTGGTGTTACCAGTGCTGTCTAATCAGCACAGAAAATAGTGTAGCTATGTCATTCTTCATATCTGGAAGTTATGCAGTTGCTTCTTTCTGTGAATGTTGCCCAAGATTCCTCCACTCTTTTGGTATACACTATAATTATAAGTATTTAATCATTTAACTAAAAATTACTTTTTTTTTTTTTTTTTTTTTTTTCGGTACTAGGGATTGAACTCAGGGGCATTTGACCCCTGAGCCACATCCCTAGCCCTATTTTGTATTTTATTAGAGACAGGGTCTCACTGAGTTGCTTAGCGCCTCGCTAAGTTGCTGAACCTGTGATCCTTCTTGCCTCCACCTCTCAAGCCACTAGGATTACAGGCATGCGACATTTACCTGGCCTAAAAATGACTTTTGACACTGTTCAAGATGCTTGGTGGTTATAGCCACACAATTCACAATAGCTAGATTGTGGAAACAACCCTGATGCCCATCAATAGATGAATGGATAGGGAAACTTTGGTATGTATACACAATGGAACACTACTCAGCACTAAAAGAGAATAAAATCATGGCATTTGCAGGTAAATAGATGGAGTTGGAGAAAATAATGCTAAGTGAAGTCAGCCAATCCCAGAAAACCAAAGGTCGATTGATTCCTTTGCTATGATGATACTGAATTATAGTGGCAAGGGAGGGGGGATGAGAGGAATGAAGGAATGTTAAATAAAACAAAGGGGAGGAGGGAGGGGGCAAGGGGATAAAAAATAATGGCAGAAGGAGTTGGACATCAATATATTAGGTGCTTGTTTGTATAAAAGCTCAAATGGTATGAAAATACTTTGTGTAAAACCAGTGGCTTGGCAAATTGTGCTCTTTATATGTAATATGAAAGAAATTGCACTCTAAAAGCTTATATAAGAAATTAAATTAAATAAAAAAAGTTAAAAGATGCTTGGTGGTACCACATTGGTGTTTATATTAGTGTTTTATTTAACTAAAAGCTTGCTTTGATGTTAATTTAAGTTCGTATTTCTCTGTCCATTTTTTTTTTTGCCAATTTTCAGATGGTATGATTTCCTTTTGATTTGTGAATTACTTTTTGATAATATATTTCCATTTATATAATTTAATTGGTGTTACTTTTCCAATTAGCGTACTTAATTGAACCAATCAATATCTTTTTAGATCCATATGTCAAACTTCTACTTGATGCTATGAAGCACTCTGGTTGGTAAGTAAATTTTTTTTACTTTAAATTTTTTTTTTTAAATTTGAGACTGGGCTCAGCGGAAGAGCGTTCGCCTAGCATGTGCATGGCCCAGGTTCGATCTTCAGCACCACGTAAAGAATAAAGGCAGCCGGGCGTGGGTGGCGCACGCCTGTAATCCCAGCACTTTGGGAGGCTGAGGCAGGAGGATCGCGAGTTCAAAGCCAGCCTCAGCAATGTCGAGGCACTTAGCAACTCAGTGAGACCCTGTCTCTAAATAAAATACAAAAAAGGGCTGGGGATGTGGCCCAGTGGATGAGTGCCCCTGAGTTCAATCCCTGGTACCACAAAAAAAAAAAAAAAAAAAAAAAAAAAAGAATAAAGGCATTGTGTAGAATTAAAACAAATAAATAAATATTTTAAAAAAATATTGAGACTGGGTTTTACTATGTTGCCCAGGTTGTCATCCAAGTCCTCAAACTCATGATCCTCCTCCCTCAGCTTCCCAAGTGGTTGGGATTATAGACACGTACTATAAGTGCCTGGCTAAGTAAATCTTTTAAAAGTGCTGTTCTATATTCTGACTGCCAAAATCAAGAAACCTGAAAAGCTTTGAGCTACTTCAGATTTCTGACTTCAGGTCATGAAGACTTTTTTATAGTGATTGCTACATTCTCTCAAGGCAGGCCTGGCTCTTCAGATGTCTTTTGACTTAACTCATTCTCTGGCTCTATCATTCACCTTGGAGATTTAGTAAATAAACATTCAAATCTTCCTTCCTTCTTTCCTTCCTTCCTTCCTTCCTTCCTTCCTTCCTTCCTTCCCTTCCTTCCTTCCTTCCTTCTTCCTTCCTTCCTTCCTTCCTTCCTTCCTTTTCTTCCTTCCTTCCTTCCTTCCATCCTTCCTTCCTTCCTTCCTTTCTTTTTTGGTACTGAGGATTAAACCCAGGGATGCTCAACCACTGAGCCACATCCCCAGCCCTTTTTTTTTTTTTTTTTAAATTTTATTTTTTTAATTTTTAATATGTACAACTCATAGTGCATATATTTAGTATCTTTTTACATACAACTGTTTGTATACAAAGTATATTCGTACAATTCAGGTCTTCAATCATGCATTAAGGAAAATGATATCCGTCTCATTCAAACACCTTTTTTTTTTCTCCCCCTCCCTCCCCTCTTGCTCCCTCCCTTACCCTCCCTTCCCTTGACCATTCTAGTGTTCCTCTAATCCTCCTATGTACCCCCATCCAACTATACTTTGAAATAGCCTCCTTATATAAGAGAGAACATTTGGTACTCGGATTTTTGAGACTGACTAACTTCACTTAGCATTATGTCTTCCAACTTCATCCATTTACCTGCAAATGCCATTAATTTGTTTTCTTTTATTGCTGAGTAAAATTCCATTGTGCGTATATACCACATTTTCTTAATCCACTCATTTACTGAGGGACATCTAGGTTGGTTCCACAACCTAGCTATTGTGAATTGTACAGCTACAAACATTGAGATAGCTGTGTCACTGTAATATGCTGTTTTTAGGTCCTTTGGGAATAGACCCAGGAGTGGGATGGCTATCCCCAGCCCTTTTTAAAAAATATTTTTTATTTAGAGATAGGGTCTTGCTGAGTAGCTTAGTGCCTCCCTGAGTTGCTGAGGCTGGCTCTGAACTTGTGATCCTCCTGTCTCAGCCTCCTAAGCTGCTGGGATTACAGGCATGTGCCACTGTGCCTGGCCAAATCTTTCTTGTTAGTAATCACCAAACCTGGCTTTTTAAAAAAAAATATTTATTTATTTGCTTTAGTTGTACACGATGCCTTTATTTTTACATGGTGCTGAGGATCGAACCCCGGGCCCCACGCGTATTAGGCGAGCCTCTACCGCTGAGCCACAATCCCAGCCAAACCTGGCTTTTTCACTATACCAGCCTAGTCATTGTCCTTAACGGAGGACAGAGTGTTCATAGTGTTATGTAGGAGTCTTCCATAGTTTTAACTTTGAGGGGATTAGAAGGAGTAACTTCTGAATTCCACTTAATATTCTGACCCAAGGGCAGGAATTTCAGCATATTTCCAATAGTCTTTTTTTCCTAAGTGAAAAAAGGGTTTATTCTATATCATAACAGTAGAACGTAAAATAGGAAACACATTACATATCACACTGTCCAATACAGTTGTAAATCAGTCAACCAAATGCTTTATGGAATCACATAGAATTTGAATGAGTATTAATTTGTCAGAGATAATCTCCCTATTTTACAGATGAGAAAATTGAGTCCTGTACGTGTTAAGTTGCTTTCCCAAGTTTCACATCTGTTGGTGGCAGAGGGGATTTCCTGTATTTTGGAGGTTTCTTCAAACTTCTGATCCAGGGCTGTTTCCCACAAACTTCTCTTTTATCTGTTCTTGCCTTTTAGTGCTATAAACAAAGAAAGACACTTTTCTTGTGAAGATTGTAATGGAAATGTTAGTGGAGGTTTTGATGCTTCAACATCTCAGGTAGGCATCTTTGCCAAATTGTTTTCTTTCCTTTAATCATTTCTCACGATTTTTTTTTCTGAGCACCTTCTGCATGCTGGGTATTCTGTTTCATAGATTTTGTGTAGGTTTAAAAAAAAAAGTATAAGTCATGGTCCTTCCTCTTAAGGAGCTTATATTCTCTGAGAGGAGATAAGACACCAACACAGATGATTATAAAATTTTAGGCAGGTTCAACTATTTAGGTAGGCCTGCTGTGTTAGTCAGCTTTCCATTGCTGTGATAAATACCTGAGATGATCATCTTATAAGAAGGAAAGGGTTATTTTGGTTCACAGTTTCAGAGGTTTCAGTCCATACTTGCTTGGCTGACCATTACCTTTGGAACTATGGCAAGGCAAGGCAGTATATCATGGCAAGAGTGCATGACAGAGGAAACTGCTCATCTCATGGTGGAGTGGAAGTAAGAGAGAGAGACAGTAAAGGGTCAGAGTCCCAATATCTCGTTCAGGTGCACAGTCACAAAGACCTACTTTCTTTTCCTTAAGCCCCATATCCTAAAGGTTCCACCACCTCCCAATAGTGTATCAGGCTGGAATCAAACCTTCAACACATGGGACCTTGAGGGACATTTCAGATCCAAGCTGCAGCACTTGGTACCACAATGGAAAGTATGTGATTGGCTGAAAAATACCAAGAGATTCAGATACAGGATATAAAGCCTCTTCAGGGGCAAAGATGGTTGCTCAGAGTAGTAGTAGCATGAGCAGAAGTGGTGTGCTGTGAAACCAGCAGGCATGTTGGGCAATGGCATGTGGTCTAGTTTAGGTGGAAGGCAGGAATATGGGGGTGGGTAGAAAGGGGAAATAGAATTGGAAAGAATGGTTAGCCACATGGTGGGAGGCTTTGAATGCAAGTAAAAGGGTTATACCTTTACATGGTGAGAAGTGATAACTACCTATGGAAGTTTCTGATCCTAAGTAAGTTTTCTTTTCTGTAAGACATGGGTAATTATTATATCTATCTTACAGAATGATTATGAGAATTAAATGAGATATCTCTAGTAAAGTTGTTTATCATGGTGCTTGGCCCATAGTGAGCATTTAATGTTTCATTGTTAGTTTTAAGTCATTGCAGCTTTTTGACAGTCTTGAAGGTGGTAAATGGAATATGTCATGTGGTGATGGTAGGTAAAGGTATTATAAGTAACTATTTCCAATTGTATGCATAATCCACATTTAACTACACTTAACTGTTTTCTGCTGGGGAATTTCATGTGTATTTTGGTTATTTGTAACTGTTTTATAGTAATTGTGGGAAAAGACAGAATAGTGCAAGGGTGAGAATTTTGGATTTTGGCAAGTTATTTTTATTGTTCTTGGGCAAGTTATTTTTCTTGTTCTCAGTTCCTCATTTGTAAATTGATATTCACAATACTGACAGCTTTCAAAATGGCTTTTGGTGAGTTCATCTGCTTCTTTACTCTGGAGGTTAAATAGTGCAGACCTTTTGAACTTTCACATTAACTTTTTTTTTTTTTTTTTTTTTTTTTTGGTACCAGGGATTGAACCCAGGGGCACTTAACCACTGAGCCATATCCCAGCCCTTTTTATTTTTTAATTTTGAGGCAAGGTCTCACTAAGTTGCTTAGGACCTCACTGAATTGCTGAGGTTGGCTTTGAACTTGCGACCCTCCTGCCTCAGCTTCCTGAGCCACTGGGGATTACAGGCACAGGCCACCACACCCTGCTTTCCTTTTTGTTTTTTAAATTAAAATTTTTTATTATGAAGTTTTTCATTCATACAGAAGGGTAAAAAACTTGTTGTCCACTTTCAGTAATAAAAGAAACAGCTGTATAATCTGCCACCCAGATTTGAGAAGTGGGACATCACCAGGATTTCAGAAGCCTGTATGCTCCTCTTGAACCACATCCCTTTATTCCTTACCCTGAGTTTTGGAAATCACTGCTTTTCTGAGTGTTTTACTGTGTACATATACAGTTTAGAAAAATGTACTATTTTAGATGCCCACTTTTGTGCTTTGTATCTAGAATACTTTGAGTTATTTGTAATACTTTGTATTTTTTTTTTTCCCCAGTACTGGGGTTTGGACCCAGTGGTGCTCTTATCACCAGGCTACACCCCTGGCACTTTGTTTTTTTGAAACAGATTCTGGCTAAGTTGCTGAGACTGGCCTTGAACTTGTGGTCCACTTGCCTTATCCTTCGAGTTGCTGGGATTTCAGGCATGTGCCACCACACCCAGCTTTATGAAATCTTACAGTAGATTGTCTCCTATAAATCAGTTCTTTAGTTTAACATTGTGAGATTCTTCCATACTAAATAAACCTCTCTGGTTTCACTGTTACATAGTATTCCACTATGTGAGTATATTACAGTTTATCCTAATGTTGATTGTTTCCAGTTTTGTTATTATGATGCTGCTGCTATGAATATTTTTACCTTCTGTCCTGATGCACATCTGCAAGAGTTTCTCCAAGATACAAGCCTTAGAGCAGAATTTCTGGGTCATAGAGTGTGCATACACTGGACTTTAGCTGGTCATGTCAAATACTTTCTTCCAGTGTTTCATACACATAACATTCTCTGGTTACTCCTTTGATACCAATCCCTCCTCTTCTAGTCATTAACTGTTAAAGTTCTTTTATCCTTGGTGTACTTACTTTTTCTTACTCTGTACTCTGCCAAAGAGATCTCATTAATTTTTCTAGGTCAAAATTCTCTTTTGAACTCCACATTCATGTATCTAAGTGCCCATTTAACACCACTCCTTGGATGTCTTAAAGGCAAATTAGGCCTGACATGTCCAAGTCCAAATTTATGGTTTTTGCATTCTTTGTCACCACCCAACCTGATTTTTTTTTTTTAGTTTTGCATATTTCATTTGTTTGGTCTTTTAGCTTTTCATATTTCAGTGAATGATTCTACCATCCATTTTATTACTTAAACCAGAAATTTATGGATAGTTTTGATTCCTTCCCCATCTTCTATCCATCATCAAATTTTATCCAGTTTTCCTCCTAAATTCCTCTTTTAGCTCTTACCATTTAAAAAAAATTTTTTTTTTTAGTTGTAGGTGGACACAGTACCTTTATTTTATTTATGTGGTGCTGAGGATCAAACCCAGGGCCTCACACATGTGTGAGATGAGTGCTCTACTGCTAAGCCATAGCCCCAGCCCCTTAGCTCTTACCATTCTAACTCAAGTACCCCATTCTCTGACTCTTGCCAAGAATATTTCATTAGCCTAGAAGTAATTTCTCTGCATCCAGTTTTGGTCATCTTCTGCTGCTTCATCCAACTATAGTAAAGAGGATAAAAACAACATAAAACCAAAGCACCAAGCCGGGCGCGGTGGCGCACGCCTGTAATCCCAGCACTTTGGGAGGCTGAGGCAGGAGGATCGTGAGTTCAAAGCCAGCCTCAGCAATGGCGAGGCACTTAGCAACTCAGTGAGACCCTGTCTCTAAATAAAATACAAAAAAGGGCTGGGGATGTGGCCCAGTGGTCGAGTGCCCCTGAGTTCAATCCCCAGTACAAAAAAAAAAAAAAAAAAAAAAAAAAAAAAAACCCAAAGCGCTGGCATCAGCACTTCCCCTTAGTGGCTTCCCATTGCTCTCAAGATAAGACAGGCGAGTCTTCTGGTCTCTGGTTTCCTCACTAGTCTTATCTCAGGCCTGCCACGCCCGACCCTGTGCTTCAGCTCTTTGCCCTTCTTTCAGTTTTCAAATATTCTATGCCTTCAAACAGACTAGATCAGTCTTTCTTATTATAGGTTCTTAGAACAATCTGAGTTTTTCCTGATGACAATTGTCATTCATGCATTTACACATTTTGGTAAATATTTGATTAATTTCTGTCTCTATCAGTAGACTGAAAGTCTGTTATTAGGTCTTAATAAATTAATTGGATAAATAAATTTTAAATGAATATATAAAATTTATGGTGTATATACTACTGTCTAGTACTTAGGAAGTGCACAATAAATGGTATGTCATTATTGGCTCTCTTGTGTCTTATTCTTACAGAGTCTTGCTTAGTGTACCATTTGTGAAGATCTTTTTGGGAATTTTTCATGACCTTTTTTTCTCATTCTAATAGAAGTAGGACAGTGCTGTTCATTTATTGTTCAGAAATGTGTGAAGAACTATTTTATACATATTCTCATTTAATTCTCACAATTCAATGAGGCAGGTACTTTAAATGATCTCCTTTTTATAGTTGAGGAAACTGAGGCACAAACAGGCTAAAAAAACTTGGCCCAATTTACCAAGTTAGCAAGGACTAGAGCTGGAATTTGAATCTGTCTCTTTTATTCCAAAGCCCAGTCATAACCACAGGGCTGTGAAGTACAAGACAGCTCAGTGAGGACACTTATGGGAATAAATGTCCTTGATTCAAGTACCACTGTGGTCCAGAGAGAGGAGAAAGGAGAAAATAGTTATGGGGAAGGCTAACAGGGCATGCATAGTGAGGACTGGGACTTGACCAAGGGGCAGTGTGGCGTTGATGGAGAAAAGTAGACAGAGGCATTCCAAAGAGGTGAACTCATGGGATCATGTGGGAGGTAAGGTAGAATCTGTGAAATGAAAGCAGATTTTAGAAATATGTGAACTTCTTTTATTTTGATGTCTCCTAGATTGTTTTGTGCCAGAATAACATACGTAACCAGGCCCACATGAGCAGAGTAGTCACCCACGAGCTCATTCATGCATTCGATCATTGTCGTGCTCATGTCCACTGGTTCACCAACGTCAGGCATTTGGCCTGCTCAGAGGTGAGTTTCACTGTAGAAGACACTTATATTTTTCCCCTACAATACTCTGTGTTTGATATTTTATTCAGTATAATTTGCTTAAACTTACTGCTTTTCTTACTGTCACAGTTCTTCTTTAGTCTTGAATTTCTATATATATATATATATATATATATATATATATATACATATATACATACATAATCTATATTTAACTATTAAATATAATTTTTGAGGTACAACTAGAGAAATTTTAAGTATATTTTTAGAGTGGTATTAAATATAACTTTTAAGGCCCAATAATAATGATGACTGACTTTAATTATAACAAAAAACTATTTTTCCTATGCAATAAGTTATATAATATTAAAAAATATAATACTTAACATTTACTGAGGGCTACCTGCCAAACACTATTTTTTGAATAAATTCTTATTTAATCTTCACAACAACCTATCAAGGAAGATACTCTTATTATCCTTGCTTTACATAGGTGGAAATGAAGCATTTGTTTAGATACCATAGTTAGGAAGTGGCAGAGGCAGGGTTACAACCAGGGTTCTTAATTAGTTTGCTGTGTTGTCTTCCATATGTAAAGTCCTTGCTTGACCTAGAATAAAACATTTAGTCTCAGATACATAACCTGAGTTTTTTCCTGATGACAAAAGATATTTATTCATAAGTGCTTTGGATTGCTTTCACAAGTATACACACATATGCTCCTAGAGAGATGTGTATTCCATACTGCTATTTCATTAGTTGAAAAGGGCATTGTAATAAGAAATTAAAAAAAAAACCTCATATCAATTTCAAGCTTATACTTTACAACTTAGATTTTTCTTTCTCTTGAAATTAATAAGTGACCCCACTGCATCTAATTATATATAATTCATATTATTTGCAGAGTAGACTGAAACCTGCATTTTTTAAAAATAGCTCTGTGTCTTGGGTGTTTAATGCCTGTTAGCTAGTTAAAATGTGTTAAGTACTTTGAGCTCCTTGGGGAATGAAGCCATTTTCTTTGCAATGAATTAGCAAAAATGTTGCCAGATGCCGTGGAATCTATGCGGGTAGTTCCAAGAATTTTTAAAAATCTATTGAAATATAGCAAATTAGAAAAATATGTTCTAACTTCAATCTGTCATTTTCATAGCATGACTGCTTTTGAATGTTCTTGGTTCTTTGTACAAAGAGTGTTCTTAATTATTTGTATTAGTTTTTCATAGGAAAGTCAAGGCCCTGGAGGAATGCCATGATAGGGAATGGAGGGAAAGTCCAAGAAAGTTTCTCCAATGTGGACTGGGGCTGAGTATGCCCAAAGTGTCTTAGATAACCAATGTATCTGGTTTTGAGCTTACTTTGCAATTCGGTTTGTAGATTGAAATACTCTCTTGAAGTCCTTTTGGTAGTTTCTGGAAGTGCTTATATCTTGTAGAGATTATGGACTTTAACTTTGAGATCCAACTCTCTGACTTTTGGTCTCAAAAGAAATTAGTTCTGTCAGTAAGGCTATAATGGTAAAGTTTAGAAATGAATGAATTTTCTCCACCCCTAGTGTATTTTGCATTGTCTACTAAAGGATATGAATATTTGCTCTTGTTGTTAATAAAGAAAATTCTTTTAAAAAAGACTTAACTCTATTCCTAGAAAAATGTGCTAATTTTAGATTCTTTCCCAGTTTTAAAAAATTGTTGGCTATCATAAAAACACAGGGCATGAGCATTTATTTTCTTTTTGTTTGCCTTTGTCTTTGTGATAGGTTCGAGCTGCTAACCTTAGTGGGGACTGTTCACTTGTAAATGAAATATTCAGGTTACGGTTTGGATTAAAACAACACCATCAGGTAAAAACTAACATGAAATCACCTACACTCAAGAGTATTAGGATTGGAAATAATGAATGAAAAAAATGAAGTACATTTAGTATTGGAAATTTGAAAGAACTCCCTGTTGAAAAGCCCATTTAAGCCAAGTAGATGGAATTTAGTTCTGCTTTGCAATTACAGACAAGCTGTGTGCCTGGGAGATATTGGTGGTGAAAAGGGCTTTGCTTGTGCCTCTAGGATACTTTTGGGTGGGAGTAGATGAAGAATAGAAGGAAATCACAGCCTGTCTTTCATTCTAAAGTCCTGCACTTACATTTAGAAGCTACCATAGTATTTTGGAGACAAATTGTAATTCCTTTCAAAACAGACTACATGGCTATGGATCAATGCCCCTCTAAAGGCTGTGTGACATGATAGAAAAGCTTTGGATTGGCACACCCTTGGCTACCATGAACTGAGAGGGATTTTACAAACAAACAAAAAAAGAAAAAGAAAACTATAAGCAAGACTACCCTGCTAGAAAACCTTTTAAGATCCCTAGTAGATGGACATGGTGAGAGGCAGTATAGAGCTCATGCATTGATGATGGATATGAGAAGTTCTGTCCACAGCACCCAAGGCTATGTGTCCACACTGGGGAGAAAGGCTTGTCAGAAGTTTTCCATGAAAAGAGTTTGTTGGGCTGTTTTGTGAAGTTAGAGTCATCAGGATAGCAGTTTCAACCAGATATAAGGAGGACGGGCTTGGAATGGCAGGAAGGGCTTTGGTTCTCCAGAGGAAAGAGCAATGCAACTCTAGGGTGGAGGGTGGAAAGTTGCGGTGAATTATTAATAGAAATTGTGAACTCAGTGAGCTGGAAGACAAGCCTGCTGCTTGGAGAGGGCGGTTATTCTGGTTGGGTCGATTGGACATTAGGCTTGCAGCTGGTGCCAAGTCAACCTAGTGTACACTACCAACTGGTGATATGCCACATGTCTTTTGCCCACTTCTCTGGCAGATGCTCTGTGTCGCTGCCAGTGGAGAGGATGGAAGCAGGGTGTACATTAGCACATCCTAGAACTAATAAGAGGATAATATGATTAAAGCATGAGCTCTGGGTCCTCGGTCTTTTTTTTTTTTAATATTTATTTATTTAGCTTTAGTTGTATACAATGCATTTATTTTTACATGGTGCTTAGGATCGAACCCGGGCCGCGCACGTGCTAGGCGAGCGCTCTACTGCTGAGCCACAACCCCAGCCCCTGGGTCCACGGTCTTTGAAAGAGAAATATCCCCCCCCCCCCCTTTTTTTTTTTTTTTTTTACCATCGAATAAAAGAAAATAAGTAAAACTACCAACAGGTTGGGAGACAAGCGGAAGTAGTAGACCCTGGTTGAGGGAGAATGGAATCTCTGCTTCTGAACCCAAGAAACGTAAATAGTAGGTCTAGTAACTGATTGTAAGATGGCACAGTTATACTTTTATTTTGACAGAAATTTATCACATCTAGAAAGAAGTAAATCTAAATTGTGGTTTACATTTGTATCTTCCAACCATTTGGCTCCAGGAGACAGATTTTTTTTTTTTTTTTTTTTTTTTTTGGTACTGGGGATTGAACTCAGGGGCACTTGATCACTGAGCTGCATCCCCAGCTGTATTTGTATTTTATTTAGACACAGGGTCTCACTGAGTTGCTCAGCACCTTGCCATTGCTGAGGCTGGCATTGAGCTCCTGATCTTCCTGTCTCAGCCTCCCAAGCTGCTGGGATTACAGGCATGCGCCACCGCGCCTGGCAGGAGACAGATTTTTAGTCCTTTTTTTTCCCCCCTAGAAAAGAGAAATTTCCTCTCTCTGGCAATTGCTGTTGTGGCTTCATATGGTTCGTTCGTTTTCTTGATCTTTTATGTCTGGCATTTATTTTTAAAATCAGCGTTTGCTGGACATAGTGGCACAGTCCTATAATCCTAACTACTTGGGAGGTTGAGGCAAGAGGATCCCAAGTTTGAAGCCAGCCTGGGCAACTTAGTGAGACCCTGTCTCAGTACAAAAAATAAAAAGGGCTGGGGATGTAGATCAGTGGTAAAGTGGTTCTCAGTTTAATCCCCAGTATCACCAAAATAACAACAAAAACGAACAAGTCAGTGTTTGGTGTAACTTAGGTTGAGAAGCACTTGTTTATATTCCAGTGCTAATTCCAGTTTAAGCATGTAGACCAGGCTAAAGTAGAACTGGGAAAACACAGAGAAAATTGGTGATTGTCAGGATGCACAGCTGTCAAAGCATGTTTTGATTATTTTTTAGGAAATGATCAAAAGCCATTCTTTTAATTTTGGACTGGAGTAGAAAAAGGTGGATTAAAAGCGCTCCAAGAACTGGAACAGCAGGCTTTTATATTTCTTAAAATATTTAAGTTAAAAGGTTGAAAAATTCCAGTCACTTATTGTATAACATTAGGTAAATTATTTTCTTGGGAATAGAACTTTAATACTTATGCAAATAACAGGGAAACAAAGGTTGTTTAGTTTTTGTTTCTGTTTAAAAATTAAGGCACCTTCCAAGTTTGGATGTATATGTGTGTGATTTTTTATTGCCACCAGGGAAGAGAGTGCCCCTCTTGAAGGAAAAGTTAGCTAGCATTGGTCAACAGAGAAGGAAGAGAGGTGAAGATGTGAAATATATTTTAGATGTAATTAAATTTTATGAAAGTCAATTAGGACCTTGCTTGTAGTCTTTTTTTTTCAATGCCTTTAGTTTTACATGGTGCTGAGGATCGAACCCGGGCCGCATACATGCTAGGCAAGCGCTCTATCACTGAGCCACAACCCCAGCCCCGACTTTTTTTTTTTTGGTGTGTGTGTGTGTGTGTGTGTGTGTGTGTGTGATTTTGCAAATTGGGAGTTACCATTTGGCACACGTTGCCTAGAACTTCGGAGAATAACATCTGCTTATATTATTGGAAAACATGAGAACATGGAGGTCTGCCTTATGCCTAAAAGATTTTAAGTTGAGCTAAATATTTTCCATAATTTGTATTACATTTCTGTGTTTTCTTCTTTGGAATGACAAATTAATAAAGTAATATGAGAGTAAATTAATTTTAATTGTGGTTCAGACATTATATAAATTGATACTTCATGATTAAATTTTCATATAAAATTAAAGTCACATACTTTTCCTTTTCCTTAGACTTGTGTGCGAGACAGAGCAATTCTTTCTATCCTGGCTGTTAGGAATATCAGCAAAGAAGTAGCTGAGAAGGCTGTTGATGAAGTTTTTGAATCTTGCTTCAATGACCATGAACCTTTTGGAAGAATCCCACATAATGAGACATATGCAAGATATGCTCATAGAGACTTTCAAAACCGGGATCGATATTACTCAAATATATGAATGACATTTTATATTACAGAGATTCAGTGATCATGAAGAAAAAATATGGTTCTTAAGCAAACAAATGTACAAAATGTAAATGATCAATTAAATACAGATAAGATGCAGAAGATACTTTAATATATGATCAGAAAGAGTAACAGGCAAAAAATGAAATTTTATAAGCTACAAGGTAAAAATTATGTCTTTGGAACTAATCATTTGGTAATTAGGATGAATAAATTACATTTTATATTTTCTACTGTATATTTATATTTTTTAATGTTTTATTTTTATTATTGTGATTTATTTTTATTGCATGGGATTATTTTAAAATCTGGTTATGAAACCTATGAAGTATGCCCTTGTCTGATGTTGATGGAGATCAAAGTTGATATTTACATTAAATTTAAAGAAAAATGAACTGATCTCATTGTAGGACATTAAAAAAAGTCATGATTAAAACATGCAAAGAATGAAATTTGAGAATAACTCATTCAATAGTCATGCCATTTTCTCCCCACTCTTGGAGGACAGTCCTGATTAAATATTTTTCAGTAAGGTAGTGCATTAAATTTGTAATGCAGTCTAGTTTTCATATGATCATTTTCGAATCTTTTGTCAGGTCCTGTGTCAGAATTTTGGATTCAGAAGACATTGTCAGCTTATCTAAATCCCTTACCAAGGTCATCACCTGCATATTTCACCTGCTCCTGGCAAACATCACTTACATTATGTCCAGACTGAAAGATGATGATGCTTATGTGTAGATGTGGCTTGAAGACAGTGAAGTAAGCAGGATTCTATTTTTTTTTTTTTTTTTAGAATTTAAAATCTGATTGGATACAAATTATAACAGTGCATCAGTGTTCCGTACATGCTCCAAAAATGGAAAGTTCCTTAAGCTGAAACACAGGGTTTCTTTTCTTTTTTTTTTTTTTTAAGTATTTATTTATTTGCTTTTAGTTGTACACAATGTATTTATTTTTATGTGGTGCTGAGGCTCGAACCCAGGCCACGCACGTGCTAGGCGAGCGCTCTACCGCTGAGCCACAGCCCCAGTCCCCACAGAGTTTCTTTAGGTTGAAGAAGGTAGCATCTGAAGGAGGTGGCTTATGGGTGGAGTTTTCTGTCACCCAAGATAGAATGATAATTTGTCACTCAAGAGGGAGTGAGTCCTTCATCCTCCTATTCATGTCTTTCTATGTACTTACTCAAACAAAAGGAGCTGTTTTTTTTTTTTTTTTTTTTTTTGGTTACTGAAGTGAATGTAGTGTAAATTCAAATTAGAGTGTTATAATTTTAGGATGCTAATGTAATCTCTATGGTAACCACAAAAAATAACTAAATACAAAAAAGGAAATGTGAAGGGAATTAAAACATTTCACTTAAAAAGTCAAACACAAAAGACATTAGTAATGCAAGAATTGAGACATAAAAATGTGGTGCAGCATATAGAAAACAAATAGGAAAGGGACAGAAGCCCCTTCTTATCGGCAATTACTTTTTTTTTTTTTTTTTTTGTACCAGGGATTGAACTCAGGGGCGCTCGACCACTGGGCCACATCCCCAGCCCTTTTTTGTATTTTATTTAGAGACAGGGTCTCACTGAGCTGCTAAGTGCCTCGCCATTGCTGAGGCTGGCTTTGAACTCGTGATCCTCCTGTCTCAGCCTCCCAAAGTGCTGGGATTACAGGCGTGCGCCACCGCGCCCGGCTTCAGCAATTACTTTTAATGTAAGTGGATTAAACTCTTCTATCAAAACAGATTTGCAGAAGGAGAAAAAAAAATGATCCAACTATATGCTATCTATAAGGGACTAATTTTAGATCCAAAGACACATGTTGGTTGAAAGTGAAAGGATGAAAAAGGATATTCTATGAAAGTAGTGAACATAAGAGAGCAGGGGTGGCTATAGCAATATTAGACAAAGTAGACTTAAAAAACAAAAAGCTGGATGTGACCTGTAATCCCAGTGATTTGAGAGGCTGAGGCAGGAGGATCACAAGTTTCAGGCCAGCATTGGTAACTAGTGAGACCCTATCTCAAAATAAAAAGTAAAAAGTACTGTGTTCAATCCCCAGTACCAAAAATAAAAGTAAACTTAAAAAAGTTACAAAAGACCAAGAGGGACATTGTGTATTAGTGAAAGGTTCAATACAACAAGAGATAAAATGATTATTAATGTTTATGCACCTAATGACAGGCTATCAAAGTGTGTGCAGCAAAAATTGACAGAATTGAGAGAAAATAATTCAATGAGAATAGTTGGAGAGTTCAATAATGAACAGCCAGACAGGAAATAAGTAAGGAAGTAAAGGACTTGAACAACACAATAAATCCATGAGATCTAACATGTGTGTGCTGGCCCCGCCCCACTCAGCATGCTCAACCCCAAAGCAAAAAAATATATATTTTTCTCAAGTGCACATGGGGCATTTTCCAGGTTGGATCACATGATAAGTTCCAATATATTTAATAGTATAAATCTATAATGGATGTTCTCTGACCATAATGGTGAGGTAGAAAAGGATAGGCAGTCAAGAGCAGGGAAGAGACAGTAAAGGTAGCCAAGAGGGCAAGCACAGAGAGCTGTTTTAACATGCCCCCGATGTGTAATGTGTAATAACACCATTCCTGTTTCTCTAAGGGTGTAAATTTCTATCTCAAGGAGAGGGGCTGAGTAATCCAGTGTGCCTGCCCTCCACAACTGAAATATCAAGAACCAATTAACAAAGGGCACAGCCCTAGGTAACAGTGAAGAGCCAATCAGGAGGAGTTTATCAATTTTTACAATGTGCGTTTAAAAGAAGGAATACTCCAAGACTTAAGTGGCACTCTGTTCCTCCCAGGCACTTTCAGGAGTTCTGAGTCTTCCTTTTACCTTCCTATTTAGTAAAATCCCTGCTTGATTGCTTACTTACCTTGGTGTTCATGGTGTTCATTCTTGGACTCCATGGAACACAAACCCAATCCCAACTCCTGCTGGTAACAAAGGGATAAAACTAAAAATCAGTAACAAGGAAAACTAAATTTGTAGAAGCTAAACAGTCAGTGAACCAAGGAAGAAATCATAAGAGCAATCAGAAAGACCTTTGGTGAATGAAAGTGAGGACACTATATCTAGGAACTTATGCAACACAGCAAAAGCAGTGCTCAGGGGGGGAAATTTATAGGTATAAACACATTAAAAAAAGAACTAGAAAAAGAAGAACCAATTAATCCCAACACTGGCAGAAGGAAGGAAATAATAAAGATTAAAGCAGAGATATGGCAGTCCTTCAAAAGTTAAAAACAGAATGAATATGTGATCCAGCGATTCCACTTCTGGATGTATACTCAAAACAATTGAAAGGAGGGTCTTGAGACATTTTTACACCCTTGTTCATAGCAGTGAGACCAGGGCAAAGGACAGGTTGCTGATAATCAAAGGGAAGGAAATGGGTAGATAGCACTTCCCCATCAACAGGTTGCTAACACCTGGTGGGGGGAGAGGAAGGATTACACTTTCCAACACAAGTGATTACCCCCTGGACAGCTAGGCATGAGAAGAAAGGAAACCTAAAATCTATGAAGAGGCAAGACATGGGCATCTGCTCTGGGTCCTCTCCTCTCTGGAGGAGTCTCTCTTTCTCTTTTCTGTTTTGAAAATAAAATTTACTTTCTGCTCTTGCCTCTGCGTTTCTTGGGTGTTTAATTTCAACACCAGGGGAACAAGGACCCAATCCTGATTTTCAAGACTGGTGTCAGCTGGGGGCTCTGCCAGGGTCATCACCAAGTTGTAAGCTCCTTCATACCTCACATCTTTCTGAGGTGTGCCTTTTTGTCTCTTTCTTTCTACAAGACAATAACTGGGCATTCATCAGTACTTGTTAGATGTGCGGAGAGAGACGAACAAAGGGTTGAAAAAACTGCAAGATTCTGGACAGGGCACCCGCTCCCCCCCTCCGCCCCCTCCCAACCGTGAATCTCAAAGGTTTCCCCCATCCCCTCTCCTGACAGCCTTAATAGGGTATCTTTTTCTTTTTTTTTTTTTTAATTCGAAGTTGTTGTATATAACAGTAGAATGCATTACAATTCGTAATACACATATAGAGCACATTTTTTACATATCACTGTTTGTATACAAAGTATAACTAATAGGGTATCTTATGGTGACTGGTCTATCAAGCAGTGCTAAGCGAATGCCCCAGTAACACATACACCTCCATACCAGCTGAACTGCACTCTCTTGTGCTTGCTCCTCTAAAGCACCCCCCTCCCCTTACTGATCAGACTCTAGATGTTGAAAGAGGGACATTTTACATGGAGTGGTTCTTAAGGAAATGCCTGGCTTCCCTTTGTTCGCATATCAAGCCTTTATAAGCCTGTAGGGATTCTCCCCATTGTTGTTTCTGTACTCCTGTGTGCTCCGCTAGCTTCTTTGACTACAAAAAGGAAGATTTATATCCACACCCTTTTCAATTCACCTTTGCCTAGATTCCTCCGGGAAAAGGGCGTTAAATGTTTAATAACCACTAGATGTCTCCCTCTGGAGATTCCTTTTGCCCACAGTGAGTGTAATCTCTTTATTCCAGCCTTTACCCATAATGTTCTTCTGCTGCCAAGCATGGTCTCAATACAAACTCTCTGATAGAGAATCATGGCCTTCAAAGGGAAATATAAATTTTAATACCATTCTACAGTTTAGCCTTTTCTGTAAAAAGGAAGGAAATAGTCTGAGGTTCCTATGTGCAGGCCTAAGGACTTCTCAGACCTTGTTATATAAAAAAACCCAAATTGCACCTAAAATATAAAGCAGTTTCAACTTTTTTTTTTTTTTTATGCTTTAGCTGTACACAATGGGTTTATTTGTACGTGGTGCTGAGGATCGAACCCGGGCCGCGCACGTGCCAGGCGAGCGCGCTACCGCTGAGCCACAATCCCAGCCCCAGCTTTTTTTTTTTTTTTTTTTTTTTTTTTTTTTGTGGTTACCAGGGATTGAACTCAGGGGCATTGACCACTGGGCCATTTTTGTATTTTATTTAGAGACAGGGTCCCACTGAGTTGCTAAGTGCCTCACCATTGCTGAGGCTGGCTTTGAACTCGCGATCCTCCTGCCTCAGCCTCCCAAAGTGCTGGGATTACAGGCGTGCGCCACCGCGCCCGGCAGCAGTTTCAACTTTGATCCTCTATTCTAAGTGGTGCCCAATCCAATTCCTGAAAAAAAAAAAAAAAAAAAAAAAAAAAGGTTAACTAATGGTAGGCTCAACACAGATTAAAATGCATTACAAGAAAGACTTGTAATGAAAAACTCCCATGGTTACAAGTCACATGGCAAGAGTGAATAATCTGATGTCTTGCATCTTTTTCATGGCCACCCATGAAAAAGCACAGGGGTTGTGACCACACTGGTAAGGAAGCAGTTAAATCCAGAGGTCATACATGGAAGGAGGGGTGGAAACTGCTGGCTGCTAGAGGCTCCAACATGGGAGAGACATTCCCAAGCCAAAGAGACAGTTCCTTGGTGCACTCACCCATGTTCTGGTCTCTTCATTTCATTTTGTTGTTCAGAGGGGAGCTCATTCTCAAAAGTATTAATGCGAAATGATGTCTTATAATTTTCTGCATCCAAACCTGGCATGATTACCAATTGGAGGAATGAAAAGTGGTGTCAAGAGGAAACATAAACACCACACCTTAAGAGAATGATTTTAGGGGCTGGGATTGTGGCTCAGCAGTAGAGCGCTCGCCTAGCATGTGTGTGGCCCGGGTTCGATCCTCAGCACCACGTACAAATAAATGCATTGTGTACAACTAAAGCAAATAAATAAATATTAAAAAAGAGACTGATTTTACATAAGAAAAAAATGCCCTATGTATGAGGTTTTGCCTCTTAAACTCAGAACAGTAGCTTTCCTTACTTGTTTGCCTTCTGCCAGATCTCTCTCTCTCCAAGGCTTGCATCTGAAATATAAGCTGCAGAGGTGATTATCCAAAAGTAGTTTGAGACCAAAGGAAAAAAAGGTGTCACTTTTAAATTAAAGCTGCTGTGAGACCTAAATGGCTGCCTATGGTATCTGTTCCTATACTCTTATCACCCTGCTTTCTTTTCTTTTGTACCAGGGATTGAACTCAGGGGCACTCAGCCACTGGGCCACATCCCCAGCCCTTTTGTGGATTTTATTAGAGACAGGGTCTCATTGGGTTGCTAAGTGCCTCGCCATTGCTGAGGCTGGCTTTGAACTCGCGATCCTCCTGCCTCAGCCTCCTAAGTGCTAGGATTACAGGCGTACGCCACTGCACCTGGCTCTTTTATTTTTTTTTTAAATATATATTTATTTGGTTTTAGTTGTACATGATGCCTTTATTCTTACATGGTGCTGAGGATCGAACCCTGGCCACGCATGTGCTAGGCGAGTGCTCTACTGCTGAGCCACAACCCCAGCCCACACCCTGCTTTCTTAACAAGTTCCTCCCTAAACACTACAGCACAGGGAGGAAAAATGGAATGATCTTATATACACAAGTCTTCTTTACCATGAAAATCTTTACCTGAGGATTTCAGGACTCATAGTCTTTGAATATCTGAAATGACTCTTAATCTAACCCAAAAGTGTACTCTGATCTGATAAAGATGTTCTGCAGGGGCTGGGGTTGTGGCTCAGTGGCAGAGTGCTTGCCTAGCACATGTGCAGCCCGGGTTCAATCCTCAGCACCACGTAAAAATAAAAGGCATTGTGTACAACTAAAACAAATAAATAAATATTAAAAAAAAAAAGATGTTCTGCATGCTCCTTTGCTAGAGTAGTTATGGCTGTGTCAGTTTTTTAGAACCTGTTTTTTAAAATTTCTATATTTTTGAGCTCATGGTTTTGTGATGAATTCACATTTGATGCTGCACACCTAAATTGATGGTTTTCTTATCAGTCTTATTTTATCTAACTATAGAGGTTTTTACACGCTGTCTTTGTTGAGGCCAAATTTTCAAGGGTTAGCTCTTAAGTACTTTGGAAAATCTCCTTTTATAGAATTCTAAGGAAGACATAGACATGGTGATTTTGGGAATAAATGTGATAGCCATTGAGGACAAGTGGCTACCTGAACCTTTGATTTCAGTGTTAAACATGGCTGTCAGACTTTACACCTAATATTGCCAATTGTACAGTCCTGCCCTATATTTAAGTCATGATGTAAAATTCTGATAGGCTCTATTTGAATTTCTAACAGGTAAAATCTAATAGAGACTTTAATAAACATCAGTAGTGTGGGCTCCTACCTGTGGAGAACTACCTACAAAAAGCTACAAGATTGACTCATGCTGGAGCCCAAGCCCAGGCCAAGGATCCCCCTAACCCCTGCTGTCAACCCATGCAGGAGCCCAGGCCCAGGTTAGGCCCAAGACTACTCTTGTTCCTGCCAACTGGTGGACACATGCCGGAGCCCAGGCTCTGGCCCAGGACCACCCCTGCCGACCCACACAGGAATCCAGGCCCAGGTTAGGCACAGGACCACTCCACTGACTGGCAGTCCCATGCCAAAGTCCAGGCCCTGGCCTAGGATCGCCCCAACTAATCAACAGACCCATGCTGGAACCCAGACCCAGGCCTAGGAACACCCCTGCTGACCTGTGTTGGGGCCCAGGCCCAGGTCAGGCCCAGCACTACCCTGCTGACCCACCCATAGCCAAGGCCTTGGGATATTACAGCCACCACCATAGCCCTTCTTACTCAGTAACCTCCACCTTGGGACAACAGACAGGGCCTAGAGGCAGCTGCATCTCTGATCAGGCAGCCCACCCTTTCATCCCCACCTCTGAAAGTGATCCATCCATTTTGGGACACCCCCACTACTATCTTGAGTTACCTTTGCTATTGCCACCACCACTTTTAGTTTCAGTAGCATCCGTTGTGGGACACTGGCTGGGGACAGAAAGCCCAACACCAAGGTGAGGCACAGGTTATCTACAGGGACATTACAAGATTGTAGGGTAGAAACTGTAATACCTCAGATCTTCACTGCAAGAAAAAAAGACACATAGACAACATGAAAAAAACAAGGGAAGAAGGTGCCCCAAACAAACCAAGATACTACAATATAGAATCCATGGACAGTGCAGTTGATGAAATGTCAGAGTAGAAATCAATGAAATTGAAACAAAAGAAACAATTAAAAAATTGACAAGACAAAAGCTAATTCTTTGAAAAAAATAAATAAAGTTGATAAACTCTTAGCCACCCTAATGAAAAGAAGGAGAGAGAAAACTCAAATTACTAAAATTTGTGATGAAAAAGGAAATATCATGACAGACACTATTGAAATAAAGAAGACAATTAGAAACTATTTTGAAACTTTATACTCCAGTAATATAGAAAAACTTGAAAACACTAAAAAATTTCTAGAGTCATATGATCAACACAAACTAAGTCAAGAGGACATACACAATTTAAAAGATTAATTTCTAGCAAGGAAATAGAAGATGCCATCAAAAGCCTACTAACCAAGAAAATCCCAGGACCAGACAGATTCACAGCTGAGTTCTACAAGACCTACAAAGAAGAATTAATATCAATACTCTTCAAATTATTCCATGAAATAGAAAAGGAGGGAACCCTTTAAAACTCATTCTATGAAGCTAGTATCATCTGATACCAAAACCAGGCAGAGACACATCAAGAAAAGAAAATTTCAGACCAATATCTGTGATGAACATTGATGCAAAAATTCTCAATAAAATTCTGCCAAATTGCATACAAAAACATATTTAAAAAATAGCACACTATGATCAAGTGGGGTTTATTTCAGGGATGCAAGTTTGGTTTAACATATGGAAATCAATAAGTGTAATTCATCACATCAATAGACTTAAAGATAAGAATCATATGATTGATCATATCAACTGATGAGGAGAAAGCATTTGACAAAATACAGCACCAATTTATGTTCAAAACACTAGAAAAACTAGGGATAGTAGAAATATATCTCAACATTGTAAAAGCTATCTATACTAAACCCAAGGTCAAAATCATTCTAAATGGAGAAAAATAGGAAGCATTTCCTCTAAAAACTGGAACAAGACAGAGAGGCCTTCTTTCATAACTTCCATTCAACATAGTCCTTGAAACTCTAGCCAGAGCAATTAGACATAAAAAAGAAATTAAAGGGATACAAATAGGAAAAGAAGAACTCAAACTATCATTGTTTGCTGATGACATGATTCTATTCATAGAGAATCCAAAAATCTCCACCAGAAAACTTCTAGAATTAATAAATGAATTCAGCAAAGTAGCAGGATATAAAATGAGTACCCATAAATCAAATGCATTTCTATACATCAGTGATGAATCCTCTGAAACAGGAATTAGGAAAACTACCCCATTCACAATAGCCTCAAATCAAAAACAAACAAACAACACAACAACAACAAAACAAAACAAAACAAAACAAAAAACTTGGGAATCAATCTAACAAGAAAGGTTAAAGACCTCTACAATGGAAACTACAGAATACTAAAGAAAGAAATTGAAGAAGACCTTAGAAGATGGAAAGATTTCCCATGCTCTTAGATAGGCAAAATTAAATATTGTCAAAATGGCCATTCTACCCAAAGTACTATACAGATTCAATGTGATTCCAACTAAAATCCCAATGTTATTCCTTATAGAAATAGAAAAAGCAATCATGAAATTCATTTGGAAAAATAAGAGACCCAGAATAGCCAAAGCAATCCTTAGCAAGAAGAGTGAAGCAGGAGGCATCACAATACCAGACCTTAAACTATATACTACAAAGCTATAGTAACAAAAATAGCATGGTATTGGCACAAAAATAGACATGTACATCAATGGTATAGAATAGAAGACACAGAGAAAAAACCCACATAAATACAGTTATCTCATACTAGACAAAGGTGCCAAAAAAATACATTGGAGAAAAGATAGTGTCTTCAACAAATGGTGCTGGGAAAACTGGAAATTCATAAGCAGCAAAGTGAAACTAAACCCCTATCTCTCATCATGCACAAAACTCAACTCAAAGTGGGTCAAGGACCTAGGAATTAGACCAGAAACTCTGTGTCTAATAGAGGAAAAAGTAGGCCCAAATCTTCATCATGTTGGATTAGGCCCTGACTTCCTTAACAAGTCTCCTAAAGAGCAAGAAATAAAATCAAGAATCAATAAATGGGATGGATTCAAATTAAAAAGCTTCTTCTCAGAAAAAGAAATAATCAATGAGGTGAAGAGAGAGCCTACATTTGGGGACAAATTTTTGCCACATGCATGTCAGATAGAGCACTAATCTCCAGGATATATAAAGAACTCAAAAAACTTAACACCAAAAACAAAACAAAACAAAACACCCAAAAAAACAAAAACAAACAAACAAACAAACAAACAAACAAACAACTTAACCAATAAATGGGCTAAGGAGCTGAACAGATACTTCTCAGAAGAAGATATACAACAAATCAGTAAATATATGAAAAAATGTTCAACATCTCTAATAATTGGAGAAATGTAAATCAAAACTACTTTAAGAGTTCATTTCATGCCAGTCAGAATGATAGTAATCAAGAATACAAACAACAATAAATGTTGATGAGGATGTGGGGGAAAAGGCACACTCATACGTTGCTGGTGGGACTGCAGATTGGCGCAACTAATCTGGAAGTATGGCAATTCCTTAGAAAACTTAGAATGGAACCTCCATTTGACCTAGCTATCCCACTCCTCGGTTTATACCCAAAGCTACTTCAATGTTTATAGGAGCCCAATTCACAATAGCTAAACTGAGGAACCAACCTAGATGCCCTTCAATAGATGAATGGATAAAGAAAATGTGGTATATATACACAATGGAATATTACTTAGCATTAAAAGAGAATAAAATTATGACATATGCAGGTAAATGGATTGTAGAATATCAATACCAAAAAACTAAAGGCTGAATGTTCTGTCTGATAAGTGGACACTGATCCATAATGGCGGGGGGGGGGCATGGGAAAAATGGAGGAACTTTGGGCAAAGGGGGGAGGGGAGAGAAGGGGGCATGGGGGCAGAAAAAATGGTGGAATGAGATGGACATCATTACCTTAGGTACATGTATGACTGCACGTATGGTGCGATGCTACATCATGTAGAACCAGAGAAATGAAAAGTTGTGCTGCAATTGTACATAATGAATCAAAATGCATTCTGCTGTCATATATGCCTAATTAGAATTGTAGGGAAAATACGGGAGGGGCTGAAGTTTGTAGCTCTCCCTAGACCCGGGAATCGAACTTTCTCTGTCCAGCAGAGAGGCTGGGAGAGCATACCTCAGTGATAAGGCGAAAATGGGAAGGTAAGAGGTCGCTGGTGTCCCCTCCTCTGCCTTCAGAAGACCCAGGGAATACCAGGGAGCCGGTCAGTGCTGGAACTCAAGTTTATTGAGGAAGGAGGACCACGTTTATAGGGGACTAGGACCAATAAACAAAGAGATTATAGAGACAAGTAATCATGGCAAGTCCTATTGGCGGAGTAACTACCCTATCTTTAGGGTAGTTTTGGTTCCCACAACACGGCAGGGAACGCCCCCGGGGTTAGGCCAGGTCTGTAACAGGAAATGGGAAGCAACCAGAGAGTTCCTATTTAGCTGATGTGTTAAGTCCCCAACAAGAATAAATAAATAAATAAATAAATAAATAAATAAATAAATAAGCTACAAGATCTTTGTTTCCTGTTTCATGTATTTGTGTACACCTGTGTATTGTATTGGTGTGTTTACATATGTGCTTGTGTCCAGATATCATGTACATGGTATCAAAATTGGCATAGATAAATGAGCACTCATAAATTGAAATTAAATGAAAAATAGATCCAAATACCTTTTAGTTCACATGACTTAAAAAAGAAGTTCAATTTGAATTAGGTAAGCAGGTAAGAGTAAAGATGTCCTTAAAATTACTAACTCACAAATTTTTCTAGGTGGACAGACAATTAATAGAGTGTTGGTTTCTATAAAATGTCTAGAATAAAATATCCATTGCTTCTAGGATTTTTCTTCAACAAGGAAGAGATGGGATAATACTGTTAACTATACTTGTCTGCTATCTTGGTTTTTACAGTTAAAAACAAGTAAATTAGATTTAACATCAATGGGATTCATCTTTATAAACGTGCTTGTTAGAGGAGACATCTGATTAATTTGTAAATTTAAAATGCTAAAACATCAACTGTTAAATATAAAATCAAGTACTTGTGACTTTTAAATTCCATAAGGTAATATATTTAAACATTTAATGTGTTCTCATAAATCGGTAGATGGAAAAATGTTTGAGATTGCTTTGTTTCTGTGTCATCACTAAAAACAAGGTTACTAAGAGTTAAGATTCTATCAGGTGTAGTTCTATATACAATGAATACAAGAGGTTTAAGTTGGGTCTCAGTTCAAGTGTATAAAAACAAAGTATTTCATCTTATTAAAGTGGAGTAATTTGTCTAAATTCAGAAATTTCATAAAAATTGTTTCAAAATGTGAATTTAAAAAGGGGTCAACAGCTAGGAAAGATACATAAGACTGTAGGATGAAAATATATATTTTAATATGGAAAGTAGAAGAAAAAGTAAATGTTTCTGGGTGAGAAAGTCTTTTGTAAAGTAAAAAATTGTTTTGAAGACCTGAATTGTACGAATATACTTTGTATACAAACAGTTGTATGTAAAAAGATACTAAATATATGCACTATGAGTTGTACATATTAAAAATTAAAAAATTAAAAAAAATTAAAAAAAAAGTTAAACCCCCAAAAAAAATTGTAGAATGGCTAAGTAAGTTGTATAAGGTTTGTGGAGGGTAAATATCAAAAAGTTTGTGTGTAACTAAGTTGGCTATAATTAGCACAATCAGCAAGCTATTCAAGGTTTATCCTAAGGTCAAATATAAATATACTGATATAAACCAAAGTTTAATCTTGTATGTATTAAAGTAACAAAAATTTCTTAAAACATTAATCTGCTCTTTATCCAACAAGATAATTGCTTGTGTCTGTTAAGTTTTATTCTTTGGAGAAGCTAGTTTTAAAGGGTTTTTACAACTCTCTGGTTAAATGACAACTGTTATTTTTGAGTATTACACTACACTATAGATTATGAATTTTTCTTTAAAAGCCAAACTTGGTTAATATAAGAGCGTCAGTGTAATTTTGGTGCTGTTACTGGCTTCTTTGTATACTAGATGTATTCATATCTTCCAAGTATGCAAATCTTTAAAATATAAGGTTTCGAAGAGCATTTTACCAACAAGACCTTGACCCATGGCACTTTTCTTCAAACTTCAGTTTGAAGAACAGATTTGGGATTATAAAAATTATGTTTATTGGTTCATAGCTATTATATAAACTCAGTATGTTTTTATTTTTGTTAATTTCATTTTATGTTTTTCTTGTAAAATTTATAACTATTGTCTGTTAGTGTCTTACAAAAGTGCAACTTCTAATATAACAACCTGAACTAATATGAGATAACAGGCCACCACCCAGAAGACTGACAGGATATAAGGATGACTTCCAGTACTAAAAATGACCCCAATTAAAGGGAAGGGGCAAATAACTAAAGTTATAGACATTAAAGTTAAAACCCAGCACTCTTATTTTAAGACTGGTGAAACTGGCTTGCTAGATGTTTAAAACCAAAACTTGGCACTAAACAAAGTAAAAGGGCCAAGAAGGAAATAGCCAATATTTGACTCTTGCTTGGATCCAGGGAATGGGGGGACTTCTGTAAGGGCTTTGCACCTCTGGGCCACATGACCTCCTAATAAGGGAGATTAATGAGATCCTAGAGAACAGAAAGCCGACCAGTGCACATGCTACAAAAAGGAGGGTCACTGGAGAGAGGAACATCCCTGATGCTTCTGAGGGAAGCTACACATGGTCAACAAGACCTTGATCCATGGCTCTCAAGCTGTTAAGAAGCTGCTCACAATTTTCCAAGAGTGACCCCCCTGTGGAAACTCAGCTGACTCTTCACAATAGACAGGAACAATGTCAATTTGACCAGTTTGGTCTTAAACACCTGGCAAAAAATGGTTGTAACTAAAGCACAACTATACCTGGACATTTAAAAGGAAAGATAGTAGTTCTTTTAATGTAACTTAAGATGTACACTTGTGTCAGCCTTACCAAGAGTAAAAACATCTGGAGGCTATGAAAGAAGGATCCTTTTACAGGAGTGCCTAATAACTATCAAAAGAGACTATCAGAGTTAGAAGTTTTTTTTTTTTTTTTTTTTTTAAGTCAGTTTAAGGCCTACAAATCTTTTTAACCTTCTGTATAGGCAGACTTGACAAAATCAGATGACATTAGATATCTTAGCTACATCTTAAGGGGGCATCTGTGACATTATAAAAACTAAGTGTTGTGTTTACATTCCTAATAACTCTGGCAATATAACTAATATACTTAAAACCTTATATTCCCCAATAAAGGCCATGTCCCAACTGGCCTTGTCATTAGAACAATGTCTTAGCTCTTGCACTTCCTGGTAAAAAATTACTGGTTTCTATCATCATCATGATATTCACTGACATGTTCCAGATGCTGTGACATTTATTTTGTATTTCAATATTCACGTTGTCTTCTCCCATAGAAGCATCTACCTCCCAGATGAGTTTACAACCTGTTCTTTCTAAATCAGACTTTTACCATGAACCCCTCAACGCACATCAAATGTTCCTAAAAGGGAAACCCAAACTGCTTGCCCCATGTTGTCCCCTTTCAGCCTGAAGCAGCCAGAGTGGTCATCACCCATTTCCCCTTATAGCAGTAAGGGTTCCTTAATCAGAGGGTGGAATGAGAACAGGGCAAAGGACAGGTGGCTGATAATCAAAGAAAATGAAATGGGTAGATAGCACTTCCCTATCAACTGGTCGCTTATACCTCCAGGGGGAGATTATTACTAGAATGTATGACTCTTACTACTTTAATATTTTAAATTCAGAAAAAAGTTAAAAACTTCTAGTGCAACATTATCATCAACATAAATTAACATTTATTCATTGTACACTCAGTGTATTTCTCTGAAATGAGAAATACATGAGTTTAATGAACAAATAACTAGGCTTGGTAATGTTTTGGCTGGATATGGCTATCCCCTTGAGAAGGAGAAGTTGAGTCGTTGAAATACTGTGGTTGGATGGCTGCACACTAAGGTTATCCTGTTTTTACTTCTCCTAAGGCAGAAATGAACAAAACAATTTTTTCTTAATTGTTTAGTACTCAAACTTCTGTTTAGCAAAAAGACTGTGGTTATACCAGTTCTCAGATGATTTTAGTTGAAAAATTATTACATTTAGAATTCTGTGTATGTTAATCTTAAACTCATTCCATCAGCTAAAAAAACTTTATTGAAGAAAATTTCAAACATTTAGAAAGTAGAACAGAATAGTATAATGAATATCCTTGCACCCATCACTCAGGCTTGACAATAATCAACAGTCTGCCCTTTTGTTTAGTCAATATCTTTATTTCCTGCCACCCCTCAATTATTTTTTATGGTAAATCTCACATATATGAGATGCTCAAATATTAACTGTACAACTTGACAATGGATGCACTCAAGTAGCTCCCAGCATAATGAAGAATAGGAAATGCCCATCATCCTAGAAAATTCTTTCCTCTTTCTTCCTAGTCAATTTGTCCTTTTCTCCTACCTTCCATGTAACCACTGTTTTGATTTTTAACTATAGATTAATTCTGCACATTTTAGAATTTTGTATACATGAAATCATCAGAATGCTCTCTTTTGGTATCCAGTTTCTCTCACTATAATGTCTATAAACTTAATTCATCTTATTCCTGTATCAGGGATTCTTTCCCTTTTATTGCTGAGAAGTGTTCCGTGGTCTACATAGGGCACAATTTGTTTATTCATTCTCCTGTTTATAGATATTGGATTGTTTCTAGGTTTTAGGTATTACAAACAAAGCTGTTATTTCCACAAATACCTTAAGTAAAATACCTATGATGGAATAACAGCATGAAAGGATAGGTGTACTTTTAAAAACGTTTTCCTAGTGGTTGTATTCTTACATTCCTACCAGTAACATATAAGAGCTCTATTTGTTTTATATCCTATATTTATATTGTCATTGGTCTTTTAGCTTTACTTTTTTGCACTATTAATTTTTAATGATTGCTGTAAGGATTACAATATGCATCCTCCAGTGATTATAATCTATTAGAGTGAGAGTGTACTATTACATGTAAAATATGGGAAACTTGTAATAATATAGTTTCCATTTACATTTCTTTCAGGTTCTTGGTGCATTATCATTTATCTTTTTTTTTTTTTGGGGGGGGGGGTGGGGAGTACTGGGGATTGAATTGAGGGGCACTCAACCACTGAGCCACATCCCCAGCTCTATTTTGTATTTTATTTAGAGATAGGGTCTTACTGATTTGCTTAGTGCCTCGCTGTTGCTGAGGCTGGCTTTAAACTCATGATCCTTTTGCCTCAGCCTGCTGAGCTGCTTGGATTACAGGTGTGTGCCACTGCACCCAGCTATCATTGATCTTATATCCAAATATGTTATAAATACAAAACTACAGCATTTAAACAGTCATACAAGTCTTGTTTGTGATACTGGTGATTGAATCCAGGGCTGCTTTACCACTGAGCTACATCCCCAGTCCTTTTTACTTTTGTTGAGACAGGGTCTCACAAAATTGCCCAGGCTGGCTTCAAACTTGTGATTCTCCTACCTCAGCCTCCAGAGTCACTGGGTGCATGCCACTGTACCTGCTTCATACTTGTCTTTTAAATACAGATAAAAAATGGTATATTTTATATTTACACACATATTTATTATTTCTGGTGTTCTTCTTTCAATCCTAGAGCCTGAGTTACTCTCTGGTATTGGTTCCCTTTAGCCAGAATAACTTTCTTTTTTAAAATTTATTTTAAAAAAATTTAAGAAAAATTTTTAATTAATTAACTAATTAATTTTTTGCTATCCAGGATTGAGCCCAGGGGTGCTTAGCCACTGGACCACATCCCCAGCCCTTTTAATTTTTTATTTAGATATAGAATCTTGCTCAGTTGCTTGCGTAGGTGGTTGCTAAGTTGCTGAGGCTGGCCTTGAACTTGCAATCCTCCTGCCTCAGCCTCATATGCTGCTGGGATTACAGCTGTGTGCCACTGCACCCCAGAATAACTTTCTTTAGGATTTTTTTTTTTTTTTTTTTGGTACTGGGGATTGAACTCAGGGGCACTTGACCACTGGGCCACATACCCAGCCCTTTTTTGTATTTTATTTAGAGACAGGGTCTCACTGAGTTGCTAAGTGCCTCACCATTGCTGAGGCTGGCTTTGAACTCTCCATCCTCCTTCCTCAGCCTCCCAAGTGCTGGGATTACAGGTGTGCACCACTGCACCCAGCTCTTCAGGATTTTTTTTGTGCAGCTTTGCTGATGAATTTTATCAGCTTTTGTTTATCTGAAAATGGTTTATTTTGCCTTCATCTTGAATGGTCATCTCTTTGGATACAGACAGCTATAAATACGAAAATTCAATAAATAAGAGTGAGGCAGAATGTCTAAGGCAGGAGGAGGGGGAGGATGGAAGCAATAATTGAAGTGATGTTCTTTAAAGATAGAGGAAGCGGCCAAAGGCCAAGGAATGCAGGCAACCTCAAGAAACTGAGTAAGACAAGGAATGGATTCTCTCATAGAACCTCCAGAAGAAACACAGCATTGCTTATACCTTGAGGCTAGCCCCATGACTCATTTTGGACTTCTGATTTCCAGAACTGTAAGATAATTATTTTGTGTTGTTTTCATCCACTGTTTGTGGTAATTTTGTTACAGTGGCAATGAGAAACTAACTCATGAAACAAAAATGGTACAAAATCATACATGGCTTGTTAGTTACTCCATGGACACCAGTCTTCCTTACTCTATCCCATACATATGAAAATTTTTATATCCAACAACCTTTCTTAGAAACTTGCCTGAACAGAGTGGGTGATGGTCTTAATATGGTGGTGAGGGAAGAGAAAAGGGAAATTCTGAGGTTACCGGCTGTGGTGATAATAGGGCATTAACTGAGACAAGGGGCACAGGATGGGTTGTTTAGGAGTGAGGGAGGTGGAAGATAAGGTTGTTACTATCTTTGGATGTGATAAGTTTCAGGTGTCTCTAGGATACCAGGTAGACAGCTAGAAATAAGAAAATTTGAATACTTTCTAGGCAGTTTAGTATAGTGGTTAAAGACATGGCCTCTGAACAATGCTCAACCTCTTTGTTCCTTGGTTTCCTCAATAGTAAAATGGGGAGGAGAATAATAATGATTCCTACGTCAGAATCTTGTTGCTTCCTGCTTCCATATAAGATCCTTCCTCCTGCACGCACTTCTGCCATGATGTGATGTCATGCACTGCCCTCACGTGAGGCCAGATTAGTGGGCCACCCCCACCCCATTCCCATCCATTCTTGACCTCTGAACCTTCAAAACAGTGAGCTATTAAACCTATTATTAACAAGTAGGCCATGCCAGGTATTTCATTATAGTGATGCAAAGATAGCTAATACGCTTAATAACTACATATGGCTAGTATATACCTTATTGGATAGTTCAGTTAAAGAATATTTCCTCTCAAATTGAAAAACAACAATGAAAACCTTCAAAGGGAAGAACAACAATAAAGAAAAACTAACCATAGGAGAAATCAAGTCAAGCTAAATACCAAAAATAAAATAAAATTAAATAAAATTTAAAATGACTGGTAATACAAATCATATCTCAGTAATAACCCTGAATGTTAATGGCCTAAACTCACCAATTAAAAGACATAGGCTGATAGATTGGATTAAAAAAAAGACCCAACAATATGCTGCCTTCAAGAGACACCTCTCATAGGAAAAGACGCCCACAGACTGAAGGTGAAAGGATGGAATAAAATATACCACTCACATGGGCTATGTAAGCAAGCAGGGGTTTCCATTCTTGTATCAAACAAAGTAGACTTCAAGCCAAAGGTAATCAAAAGAGATAAGGATGGATATTTCATACTACTTAAGGGAATCATACATCAACAAGAAATAACTGTCATAAATATATATGCCCCAAATAATGGAGCATCCGTGTTCATCAAACAAACCCTTTTCAAGTTCAAGAGCCAAATAGACCACAACACAATAATTCTAGGTGACTTTAACACACCACTTTTACTACTGGATAGATCTTCCAAACAAAAGCTAAACAACAACAACAACAAAAAAAAAAAAAACTGTAGAATTCAATAATACAATCCATAGCTTAGATTTAACTGATATATATAGAGTATATTATCCATCAATGAGTAAGTACACTTTCTTCTCAGCAGCACATGGATCATTTTCTAAAATAGATCATATATTATGCCATAAAGCAACTCTAAGCAAATATTTAAAAGTAGAGATAGTACCCTGCATACTATCAGATCATAATGGAATGAAACTAGAAATCAGTGATAAAATAAGAAACAAAACCTACTACAACATATGGAGACCAAATAATATGCTATTGAATAAACAATGGGTTGCAGAAGACATGAAAAAGGAGATTAAAAAATTCTTAGAGGTAAATGAGAACATCGATACCACATATCAAAATCTCTGGGACACTATGAGTTAGTACTAAGAGGAAAGTTCATTACATGGAGTTCATTCCTTCAAAGAAGAAAAGGTCAACAAATAAATGAATTAACATTACACCTCAAAGCCCTAGAAAAAGAAGAACAAATTAACCCCCAAAGCAGTAGAAGACAGGAAATAATTAAAATCAGAGCCGAAATCAATAAAATTGAAACAAAAAACACAATTGAAAAAATTGACAGAACCAAAAGTTGGTTCTTTGAAAAAATAAATAAAATTGATAAACCATTAGCTATGCTAAGAAAAGGAGAGAAAAAACTCAAATTACCAATATATGTGATGAAAAAGGAAACATCATGACAGACACTACAGAAATACAGAAGATAATTAGAAATTATTTTTAAAATCTATACTCCAACAAAATAGAAAATAATGAAGACATCAACAAATTTCTAGAAATATATGATATGCCCAAACTAAATCAGGATGACATACACAATTTAAATAGATCAATTTCAAGCAAAGAAATAGAGGACATCATCAAAAACCTACCAACCAAGAAAATCCCAGGTCCACATGGATACACAACTGAGTTCTACAAGAACTTTAAAGAAGAACTAACACCAATACTTCTCAAACTATTCCATGAAATAGAAAAAGAGGGAACCCTTCCAGACTCATTCTATGAGGCCAATATCACCCTGATTCCAAAACCAGGCAGAGACAAATCAAAGAAAGAAAACTTCAGACCAATATCACTAATGAATATAGATGCAAAAATCCTCAATAAAATTCTGGCAAATTGAATACAAAAACACATTAAAAAAATAGTACATCATGATCAAGTGTGGTTCATTCCAGGAATGCAAGGTTGGTTCAACATAAGGAAATCAATAAATTAATTCACCACATCAATAGACTCAAAAGATAAAAATCATATGATCATCTCAATTGACACAGAGAAAGCACTTGACAAGATACAGCACCCCGTCATGTTCAAAATGCTAGAAAAAATAGGGATAACAGGAACATACCTCAACATCATAAAGGCCATCTATGCTAAGCCCCAGGCCAACATCATCCTAAATGGAGAACAGCTGAAAGCATTCCCTCTAAAAACTGGAACAAGAGAGGAATGTCCTCTTTCATCACTATTATTTAACATGGTTCTTGAAACCCTAGCCAATGCAATTAGACTTACAAAGGAAATAAAAGGGATACAGATAGGAAAAGAAGAACTCAAATTATCACTACTTGCAGATGATATGATTCTATACATAGAAGATCCAAAAAACTCTACCATAAATCTTCTAGATCTAATAAATTAATTCAGCAAAGTGGCTGGATATAAAATCAATATCCATACACCTAAGGCATTTATGTGCATCAGCAACAAATCCTCAGAAAGAGAAACTAGGAAATCCACCCCATTTACTATAATGGCAAAAAACAAAAACAAAAACAAAAACAAAACAAAACAAAAAAACCAAAAACTTGGGAATCAACCTAACAAAAGAAGTGAAAGAGGGGCTGGGATCGTGGCTCAGCGGTACAGCACTCACCTAGCACGTGCACAGCCTGGGTTCGATCCTCAGAACCATGTAAAAATAAAAACACATTGTGTACAACTAAAAGCAAATAAATAAATATTAAAAAAAGAAGTGAAAGACCTGTACAATAAAAACTACAGCATGCTAAAGAAAGAAATTAAAGAAGATCTTAGAAGATGGAAGGACTTACCTTGTTCATGGATAGGTAGAACTAGTATTGTCAAAATGACTATTCTGCCAAAAGCACTATACAATTTCAATGCAATCCCAATCAAAATCCCAATGTCATTCCTCATAGAAATAGAAAAAGAAATAATGAAATTCATCTGGAAAAATAAGAGACCCAGAATAGCCAAAGCAATTCTTAGCAAGAAGAGTGAAGCTGGTGGCATTACTATTCCAGACCTTAAATTGTATTACAAAGCAATAGTAACTAAAACAGCATGGTATTGGCACCAAAATAGATCAGTAGACCAATGGTACAGAATAGAAGACACAGAGATGAACCCACACATTTACAGTTATCTTATATTAGACAAAGGTGCCAAAAACATACATTAGAGAAAAGACAGCCTCTTTAACAAATGGTGTTGGGAAAACTGGAAATCCTTATGTAATAAAATGAAATTAAACATCTATCTCTCTCCATGCACAAAACTCAACTCAAAGTGGATCAAGGACCTAGGAATTATACCAGAGACCTTGCACCTAATAGAGGAAAAAGCAGGCCCAAATCTCCAACATGTTGGATTAGTCCCCAACTTCCTCAATAAGACCCCTATAGTACAAGAACTAAAACCAAACATTAATAAGTGGGATGGATTCAAACTACAAAGCTTCTTCTCAGAAAAAGAAACAAGCAGTGAGGTGAACAGAGAACCTACAAAATGGGAGCAAATCTTTACCACATGCACATCAGACAGAATATTAACTTCAAGGATATATAAAGCTCTCAAAAACCTTTACACCAAAAAAACAAACAACCCAATCAATAAATGGGCTAAGGAACTGAACAGACACTTCTCAGAAGATAAATAATCAATCAACAAATATATGAAAAAATGTTCAACATCTCTATCAATTAGAGAAATGCAAATCAAAACTACTCTAAGATTTCATCTCATGCCAGTCAGAATGGCAGCTATCAAAAACACAACAATAAATGCTGGTGAGGATGTGGGGAAAAGGGCACACTCTTACATTGCTGGTGGGGCTGCAAATTGGTGCAGCCAATTTGGAAAGCAGTATGGAGATTCCTAGGAAAACTTGGAATGGAACCACCTTATGACCCAGCTATCCCACTCCTTGGTCTATACCCAAAGGACTTAAAAATAGCATACTACAGGGACACAGCCACATCAATGTTCACAGCAGCACAATTCACAATATCTTGATTGTGGAAACAACCCTGGTGCCCATCAATAGATGAATGGATAGGAAACTTTGGTATATATACACAATGGAACACTACTCAGCACTAAAAGAGAATAAAATCATGGCATTTGCAGGTAAATGGATGGAGTTGGAGAAAATAATGCTAAGTGAAGTCAGCCAATCCCAGAAAACCAAGGGTCGATTGATTCTTTTGCTATGATGATACTGAATTATAGTGGCAAGGGAGAGGGGGGATGAGAGGAATGAAGGAATGTTCAATAGAAAAAAGGGGGGAGGGGAGGGAAAGGGGCAAGGGGATAGAAACAGTGGCAGAAGGAGTTTGACTTCAATATACTAAGTGCATGTATAAAAACTCAAATAGTATGAAAATACTTTGTGTAAAACCAATGACTTGGAAAACTGTGCTCTTTATATGTAATATGAAAGGAATTGCACTCTAAAATCATGTACAACAAATTAAATTAAATAAAAAAATTAAAAAATTAAAAAAAGGATGAAGTCATTTGCAAAATGACAGATAAAAATCAAATCAATTAAAAAAAAAGAATATTTCTTTTCATCACAAAAAGTTCTACTTGATAGTACTACCTAGATAACGGTAACTAATACTCACATAGCATTTGCTATGTATTGGGCATTGATATTTTTTTCTTAATAAGTCTTCTCTGTTTTCTATCTACCTCAGAAGATGGGATGAGCCAGTCTTGCTCCTTTATAATAACCATCTAGTAAGAACTAAAGGCTTATATAAAAAATACCTCATGCCCCCAGTGATTGAAGAAGTTCCCACTAACCTTCACTTCCCAGAGTTTCCACCACCTCCTAATACCACTGTCCTGTGGACAAAGCTCTTGTCACAGTGGATTCTTGGGGATGCCCAAGCCACTCCTAAACCATAGCATTGAGTACTGGAATGTGATTAGTCTGATTGAGGAATAAAATTTTAAATTTTATTTAATTTTGACTAATTTAATTTTGTTAGTCACATGTGGCTAGTAGCTACCCTGTTGTACAGCATGGCTCTAGGGCTTGGAGGAGAGGCTAGGCCAGGAGTTATAAATGGAGTTATCACTTTATGGTTGAAAGGTGAGCATAGGAACGGAGAGGCAATGAATAGAATGGGAAAGGAAGAGGCCAAAGATTAAAAACTGGGAATACCAGCATTGAAGGTCTTATCAGAGCAGGAACAGTTGGAAAAAAACGTGGTCAAAGAGGCCAAAAGGAGGAGTAGTGTTCTATAAGAAAAACAGGGAAGAGAGTTCCAAGAAGAGAGGGAGTGGTTGCTCGTGTTACACATAACAGACTGATTTATTAAGATGAGAACTGAAAATGAGTCTTTGACATTGACTATGACCATGTGCTTCAAGGAGGTTTCATAACTTTGAAGGTGAGGATATTGGCTTCCCACTAGAACCTGATGCAGTTTGTAACTCCTCACTTTTTCTGGTGAATACATGCAAAAGACCGTGTAAAGTCACTGATTTTGAGGTGAAATATGAGTGTTTAAGGCAAGAAAACTAAATGCAAGTCTCATGACTAATTCTGGAAAGATTTTAAAGACAATACTATACTGCTATGCTGCTTTCTGTTCCTATAAATCATTACTAGGAGGCATTGGAGGAATTATGGTGGCTGTTTCCATATTAAAATGTTAATGTATGAGTCAAGTTGATGGTTTTTGAACTTGAAAGATCAAATACTTGCATTTAATTGTATTAACCAAATTGATTTTAATCAGCAGAATTATTTGCAGGGCTTAAGAAGTCATTATTCTCCAACGAAGCAAGATAAATGGGTCACCTTGGGATTTGCAGCTGAAGTTTTCCTTTATGACAATACATTGGGAACGAAGTCATTTGTCCTGGAGAGACTCTCTCAGCAAAGGTTCACCAAACCTGTCTTGATTAATTTTTCAAAATCACATGAGGAGATTTACCAATTACACTTTCAAGGGTTGATGTGATCAGCTTTACATGGATGCACAATCTGCATATTGCTACTTTCAGCTCCAACAGAACAAAATGGTTAAAAAGGTCTGATGGAAATGGTCTATGAACTAAATTCTAATATGACCTAAACTTGTATGGATTAAATTACTGCATATTTGAGATGCTGCATATAAAATGAATTAATGAAAATTCTCAAGACTATTTTTGAAAAAGTAGTCAGGGAGCAAATACTAACTCCTTTTTGCTGATGAGAGATACTGATGAGAGATACAAAAAACAGGGAAGTCACTGAAGATAATAAGTAAACCCACTGGAGATCTATTAAATTTTTCTTTCATTCTTATTCCTGCCTTTCATTTCTATGGCAGTTATCATTACGCTATGGCAATAATGTGATTGTAAGTAATTTGCATTTTCAGTTCACACAAACTTTATGTGACTCCCTATTGAAACAAATTACTTTTTCTTTTTTTTTTTTTTTTTTAATCTTTCCTAAAATCTTGTTGTCCAAGTCTGGTGCTTGATCCAGCTGCACAGCATCCACTAATAGTTAGCTAGAAATGTCCAGATTCTACCAAATCAATCTGCATTGACTCAAGTGTGTATCAAAACCAAGAAGCATTCCCAAATGGAACTTGACAGACAAAGATGATGGTTTCCTACCCTGGCTGCATGTTTAAATCTGCTTTGGTCACTTAAAAAATTTTTTTTAATTTATTTGCTTTAGTTGTACACAGTGCATTTTTATTTTTACGTGGTGTTGAGGATCGAACTGGGCCGTGCATGTGCTAGGAGAGGCTCTGCCGCTGAGCCACAACCCCAGCCCCTGCCTTGGTCACTTTTAAGCCCAAGTTTCCTTGGGGTTCCAACATTAGGGGTTTTGATTTAATTGGTCTACAGGTGGGGCTTGACATTTGAGTTTTAAGACTTTCAGGTGTGTGGGCTTGAGACTCATTGCTTTAGGATAATTTTGCATTTTGGTACCCCTCCTTTCTAGTTTACCATTCTTAAAACAAAAAAATTTTCTAGTACCCAGGATTGAATTCAGGGGTGCTTAAACACTGAACCACAACACCAGCCCTTTTTATTTGAGACAGGGTCTCGCTAAGTTACTCAGGACCTTACTCAGTTGCTGAGGCTGGCCTTGAACTTATAATCCTCCTGACTCAGTCTCCTGGGTTGCTAAAATTATGGGCATGAGCCACTGAACCTGGCAAAACAAAACTTTCAGCATGAGTTTTATATAATCTTTGCTGTTGAATAAAGAAAGTTGAAGAATTCAGAATTTTTCTCATTCCACTCATCCATTAATTGCATAACTTTTAAGAACCAATGTTTTTAATCTCATGCTTAGGTGACCCTAATTCAGCATTTTTTTCTTTAAGCTTTGATACATTAAAATCCATCCAGTGTCCCAAAATGTGAGGGGCAAAACACTGAATATCACAAGGAAACAGAGAATATGTGAAAACAGTTATGTGTAAGAGCCATAATGAGGAGGTAGCTAAGATGGCGGCTGGCTGAGAGCAAAAGAGGAGGCGTTTAATTGTTTTCTCCTGACCTTATTGTAATCAACTAAGAATCTCTCTGTGCCCATGAACACTGTGTGATGCACCTGTAAGTTGAGCTTGTGACACGTGTATACTTGTTAAGGTGAAGAGTATTTAAGCAGGTAGGGTTGGAGTTGTGAGGGGGTTATTGTTGGAGTTGGAGAGAGAAGTCAGAAGAGAAAGCAGAATAAAGAACCTACTAGTTTCCAGTCTGCCTCCGAATTATTTCCCGCGGTATCATTGCTGCAGGCGGCAGCAGCTGCGGGTGACAATAGTTAAGGTCATCAGATAAGCTACAGAAAACCCAGCTAAATTTGAATTTCAGATAAGCAATGAATAATATTTTTATTTGATAATTTAGTTACTTTTTAAAGCATGGGTAGTATTTAGTATAAGTAGGTCTCATGCAACTCTGTGTTTATAAATGCTACATCTATCAACCCCAAGAAATAGATCATGTAAGATGAGGGATAAATTATATATATAATTAACGAAAACTTAAGCTTGTTTGATATGCTATCAGGATACCTACATTAATTATCTTTAATGACATATTTTACAATTTAAAGAGGAGTGACATATACTCTGATTGCAGCTCAATTTCCAAGCATTTTTGACCAGAAAATCTCTTTGAGATTAACACAAAATAATTCTATGTATTTTCATTACCATTATACTAATAATTTTTAACTTATAGTTAAGGTCATCAGATAAATACTGATCCAAAGCAAAACACTGCAATATTCTTAAAAAGAGTAAAAAAAAGAAAAAAAAAAAAAAAAAAAAAGCACCATGTACTGAAAAATCCAAGCTGTTAGAAAAGCTAACTAGCAGCAGAGGGCGCTGGGGTATCACTTATGAATTTCAAGTCAAAATGGCCCAAACATTTCTGTACGCTTTGTGCAACTTACATTTTGTTTAAATATTTATTTGAATCAACTTTGCCATGCAGTGGTGCAAAAACAGATTAGAAACTAAATGCAGGTTTAGTGTACTCTTCAGCATTTGCATTTCCCTAAATGATATATTTCTTAGCTCCTTGGCTAAGAAAGTACTTTAGTCCTTTTTGGCAGTTGGAAGCACTGTGCTTCTGGTTTATGCTTGAATGCTTAGGTTCTTGCAAGTGCCTGTGACTGTGTGTGAGTGATCATAGGTCTAATTAAGAGAGGCAGTGATGGGTGGAGTTTTATCAAGTTAAGAAAATGAAAAATCCCAGTTTGGGTGGGAGACCTCCATGGCTGGGCTGACTTGGCTCCTGAACTAGAGCATGAGGATGCCACAATTCTGTCCCCAAACTCACACACCTATATATATATGAATCTAGAAAAATTCAAGACAATTTCATTTTCCCACTAGTACTACCTTCTTTGACAGAGAAAGAACATTCATTTTGGCTTTCTTTGTGCTAACCTTGGCATTTTATATATAGCCATGCATTGTTTAACAATGAGGATACATTCTGAGAAATGCATTATTACATGGTTTTGTCTTTGTGTGAACATCTTAATATATAGCCTATTGCTCCTAGGCTCTGATCTTGTATAGCATGTTACAGAATTAGATACTGTGGGCAATTGTAACACACTGTATTGGTGTAAAATACTAGGTGATAGGATTTTTTTCAGCTACATTATAATCTTATGGGACCACCTTTTATATGAGGTTCATCATTGACTGAAATGTCCTTATGCAGGTTGTGACCGTAGTTGGTGATGCACGACTATATTTAATTTTATTTTAATCTTACAACAACCGAGTGAGGTAGATGTAATTATCATCTGTTTACAGATGAAACAAAAAACCAAGGCTGAGAGAGTTTCCATGGACACTATTCTTTGTTTATAGTGGGTACTTATTTAACATTTGTTTAATAGAGCATTTCCTAAAGCTTGTTCTGAAAGATACTGGTCTTTCACGGTGTGACAAATTTTCTGCATACACTGAAAACTTTAACTCTCTCTTAAGGTTTTCCAGTGCACAGAAAATGTTTTCTTAAGAAATTCTGCTGCTGTTCCTGGTGTGGTGAATCATGCCTGTAATCCCAGAGGCTCAGAAGGCTGAGTTAGGATGATCACGAGTTCGAAGCCAGCCTCAGCAAAGAGAGGCACTAAGCAACTCAGTGAGACCCTGTCTCTAAATAAAATACAAAATAGGGCTGGGGATGTGGCTCAGTGGTCAAGTGCCCCTGAGTTTGATCCCCAGTACCCCCACCCACACCCCCCCAAAAAAGAAGAGATTCTGATGCAATGAAACTTATTTAATTAACTTCATATAACTTAGGTTTACCAATCGTAATTGACTGAAGAACACTTCTTTCCCAATTTTTAATAGAAGAACCATAAATATTTTAATACGTGTACCTTTTGTGAAACATATTTTGAGAAACATGGGTCTAATGAGTAAATATATGAAGTGTATTTCCTGGTTGGAGTTAAGAGTTAATTATTACCAAGATCAGAAAACATATATTCAGCACCTTTGATTTGTAGGGCATTGAGTTAGGACCCAGAGACACGACATAGATTCTGTTCTAGAGAAAGGAGTTTACAGTTCAGAGAAGGAAAAATGCTTTTGGTTTGAATGGGAATAAAACTTTAGACCCTGTGATTTCATTTGTCCATTTTTTTAGGGTAGGACAGTGTTAATGGATAACAAGTTTACCAATGATTTCTTAATGTGGCGTTCTGTTTTGTTCCCCTTGTGAACAATTACCATTTTCTTCCATTAGTTCAGCATGGCTCAGATGTTAGGAGGATGGGAAATTAAAAAAAAAAAATTACTTTTTAGTTGTAGTTGGACACAATACCATTTATTTATTTATTTTTAAATGGTGCTGAGGATTGAACCCAGGGCCTCACACGTGCTAGGTGAGTGCTCTACCGCTGAGCCACAACCCCAGTGCTGAGGATGGGAAATTTAAACATTGAATATGAGTAAATAGAAGTCATTAAGAATCAGACATCTCTGACACACCCTGGGAAAAAGGGTTTCTTCCTTTTCACACACACGTGCATGCACAGGCAGATCCACTCAACTTCATCTCATCAGTGTGTCACATCCTCATGCCATTTGTTGGATGAATAAAAGCAGATGAAGGATGTGGATGTTCATGTCAAGGGACTGGGCAAAGGGTTTGGAATTTACACAATAAACAATTTCAGGTGTTTTCTGGTAATTTTGATGGCTGGCAGGGTCTCTAGCCTTTCTTCTCCAGAGATGGAATGATATTTCACACTGTTCTGGCATCTTTTCTCTGAGAATCTTTTTAAAACCTTAACAAGCAATGTAGTGTATTACCAACCGGGAAAGTGAAATTAATTTGGAGTTGCACCATTAATAGAGGAGCTGGAAATGAAATATTCAGCTGTGATTAGATGTGCAAAGGGAGATGTGAAGATGATGAACAACAATCCTGATAATTCAGTCTCGAAATGTTTTCCTGAGTTGTTCTGCCGTAAAAAAATATTTTTCCTCTTGATTCACCTTATTTAAGCCAGTCTCTGTGTGACACCCTGTGCATCCCCTGTGAAGTGGGGCTCTGTATGTGGAGGTTTGTGACACAGCCTCGTTTTGGAAGTATGATGACATATGTCTTCATCAAGTTCATCTTCTTGGAGAGAAGAGATGAGAGGCTTTATCTTTGCTTCTACATATCGTAGTGGGATTTTTCATTTGATGAATTCACCAGGGCTTATTTATTCAGGTCACAAATAACTGAACAGTATGGAAATAATGAAATAATGGTGGCAAATTGTGTGTGTGTGTGTTTTTTTTAATACTAGGGATTGAACTCAGGGGCACTTGACCTCTGGGCCACATCCCCAGCCTTTTTTTTTTTTTTTTTTTATTTTATTAGAGACAGGGTCTCACTGAGTTGCTAAGTGCTTTGCCATTGCTGAGGCTGGCTTTGAACTTGCGATCTTCCTGCCTCAGCCTCCCAAGTGCTGGGATTACAGGCGTGCACCATCGCGCCCAGCCCTATACAACTTTTCAGAGGCCAATTTCAGTACAATGGTTTAAACCAAAATCCAATGAAAGGAAGTCATTTTTTCACATAATATAGTCATGATTAAGAATGATTATTTTCTCTTTACATTTATAACATGTAATCCTTAATCCTCCTTATGAGATTTGTTTTAATATCCAAAAATAATGGACATTTCTGAAAATGTGCTTGTCATGGAACCACAAACTCACTGGAGGTGGCAGAGATTGTCAACACAGGAATTCTTCATGTGAAATTGGAAGTGGGTCATGACATTACTTTTGGATAGTTCTCTAGGAGGATATGACACATATCTTACCAGATAAATGAGATAACTCATGTCTTGGTTCAAATGGGCACCGTTAGCCCTGTTCTACCTTGGAGTCTTTCCATTTCACATAAGGGCACTGTGGTGTCCTGAAAGAAAGAGGTTACTTCATTATTTAAGCTCTGTTTCCTGCATTAAGAAATCAGAAATGCAAGACTAAGGAATCCAGAATGTAGGATGAAAGGAGTTGAGCTCAGGAGTTATTGGTTGCACTCTCTTCCAGAACCATTCACAAGTCACAGATCCAGTGTGAACTCATTAGGGCAACTTGGGAAACTTGGGATTCTCCAATGACTTGTTTATAATAGAGATCAATGTTTTAAACACATGTAATTCCAACTGTGGCATAAAATCATCACTAGACTCAGTTGACCAAAACATTTTTTAAAATGCTTATCATTAATTTCTTTTTTTTTAAAAAAATATTTATTTATTTGCTTTAGTTGTACACAATGCGTTTATTTTTACGTGGTGCTGAGGATCGAACCCGGGCTGCGCACGTGCTAGGCGAGCGCTCTACCGCTGAGCCACAATCCCAGCCCTTATCATTAATTACTTGCACAAATATTTATTGAGTACCTATTATGTGCCAGGCATCATTGTAGGACACTGGGATACTGTTGAACATGAGAGATGAAGTCCCAGCTGTCTCAGAGTTTACTTTTCATTTGGATTAAACAAAAAAAAATTAAAGAATCCATGAAAAAATAAAAATAGGGTAATATCATTGAGAACAATGGCCATGGGGTGAGAAAAGCCCTCTCTGAGAGAGTGTAGTTTAAAGATATGGAGTTAGCAATGAGAAAGTGAGGGAGAAATGCATCCTATTGAAAACAAGTGCAAAGGTCCTGAGGTGGGTGCAAACTGGGCATGTTTGAGGGACTGGAAGGAGCTTTTATAGCTGAAGTCTAATGAGCAAGGGGGGGGGGATAATGGAAGATCAGGAAGAAGGAACCTGAATTGGGTCATATGGGATCTTTTAAGACCCTGGTAAAGAGTCTAAGAGTAGTCAGAAGCTTTATAAGAGTAAAAAAAAAAAAAAAAAATCATTCTAGCTCCTAGGAGGAGAGTGACTGCCAGGCAAGAATGAAGCAGGAAGAATACCTGGTCTATTTCAGGTAAGCCAGGCAACTCAGGGGCTTTGGACTCAAGCGGAAATAGTAGAAATGGAAAGAACTGGTTGATTTCAAAAGATTATTTTAGAGAGGGGAATAATAGGGCTAGATGTGGGAGTGGAGGGAAAGTGGATTTTTTTTTTTTTTTTTTTGTCCTGAACAATCTACCGAGATGGAAAGAAGATCTAGGGAGAGAATACAAATCTATAAGAAGGTGGTCCAGAACCATGTCCCAGGTCACACCAATATAAAGGTTGAAAGAAGAGGAGAATCCACCAAAAGAGATGGAGAGGGAGCAGCTAGTACAGTGGGCAGGTAGAGAGGAAGCTGGAGGAGTGTGGAGCTGTGAAAACCAAGAGAAAGCAGTGCTTCAGGGAGGAAGGGTCCTGCTGCCAAGAGGTGAAGTAAGAAGAGAAGAGACTTGTCTCTTAAAGGTTATTGTGTGACCTTGAGAAGAGTGAGGACCCTGATAACAAAAGGGACCAAACTCAATTTTTGTCTTCAAAGAACTCATAATGTTGTCATAGAAAAAAAAAAAAAAAAAAAAAAGCAGTGCTAAGTAGGACTTCACTTGTGACTCCATTTCTCAGAGTGCCTGTGTTGCCATGGAAACCCAAAGTTATTCTCTGATTTAGATTTAGATTTAAGGGCAGTGAGGCCTTCTGTGACAGGGTGACAGTTGCTAACATTTGCACAAACCTTTCCAGAGGTGGAAGTTCATCTTATGGGAGTCCATTCTGCAACTGGTTGACTTTGGTCAGTTAAAGGAAAAACCTTTTACAATTAATATTTAGGTTTTTTTTTTTTGGATCAAAGAACCATTTATGAATCTGATGGTACTTAGAATCAAAAAAGTCCAGGGTGCTCCCTAAGCAGCCATGGTATTTTGCAGATAGTAAAGGGGAATAAAGTACAGATTAGCTGGATTGGTTACAGCTCTTTGCCTTATGGTTTGGATGTGAGGTGTCCCCCAAAAGCTCACATGTGAGACAATGTGAGAGGGTTTAGAGGAGAAATGATTGGGTTAGGAGAGCCTTAACCCAATCAGTGAATTAAACACCTGATGGGATTAATTGAGCGGTAACTGAAGGCAGGTGGGTGTGGCTGGAGGAGGTGGGACATTGAGGGAGTGGCTTTGGGGTATATATTTGTATCTGCTACGTGGAGATCTCTCTCTCTGCTTTCTGATTGTCATGTGAGTCCTTCCCCAGTCACACTCTTTTGCCATGATGATCAGCCTCACTTTGAGCCCCCAGAAATGGACCTGGCTGTCTATAGACTAACACTTCTGAAACTGAGCCCTCAAATAAACTTTTCTTCTTCCATGGTTGTTCTGGTGGGGTCCTTTAGTCACAGTGGCAAAAAAGCTGACTAAAACACCTTATTTGGTTAAAGTCTGATCAGCTGGCAGCCTGTGACTGGTTGAAACTTAGCTACTTATGATTGCTGAGACTAGACTAGAATTAATTTCTTTTTTTTTTTTTTTTTTTTTTTTTTTTTTTGGTACCAGGGATTGAACCCACGGGCTTAACCATTGAGCCACACCCCCAATCCTTTTTAATATTTACCGACAGGGTCTCATTAAATTGTTGAGATTGGCTTTGAACTCAAGATCCTCCTGCCTCAGCCTCCTGAGATGGTGGGATTATAGTTATGTGTCACTGTGCCTGGCTTAGAACTTGAATTTGTTTGAATCTTGAATTGGGTTTCAGATTAATTACACACCGGTAATTAATTACTTACACACAGGCCAATGGCCTCTTGTGTATTTAGTTTAACAGGTTGCTTTGAGAACATGGAGATTTATCATGCCCTGATTTAAAAAAAAATTATTTATTTGCTTTAGTTGTACACAATGTGTTTATTTTTACGTGGTGCTGAGGGTCGAACCTGGGCCGCGCATGTGCTAGGCGAGCACTCCACCGCTAAGCCACATCCCCAGCTCCCTGATGTTTTTTAATGTACATCTTTTTGATATTTCTCTCTCTCTCTCTCTTTCTTGTGTATGTGTGTGTGTGTGCGCAGTGAAAAGAGCAGGAGCTGTGAGTTAAGGACTTGGCTCTGAAACCAATTCAAGCAAGTTACTTTGTTTTGGCTTATCAATCTCTTACTATCTAGTTGGGATTACTCCACACAGGGCTGTTGATCTCTGTAAATCGTGGCCTACTGCTGACGTGCACCGGTGGATCACCCTTCTTCCCTCTTGTGGAGAGGCCAGCTCTCGGCTGTTGTTCATTGTCCTTTGATGACACCCAGCCCTCCTGCCACACCCAGCCAAGTTTTCTTCTTTTTTCTCTTTGTGCATACTTTTATTATGCCACTTGCCATGTGTCGCTGCCTGAAGCGCTTGAAGCAACGGAGCCGCGGGAAGAACTTCAGAAGCAAACTGGAGACAAACAGCTTTTTATTCTGATAACTTTTCTCTCTGGTTCTAATAACGACTAACACACGCCAAAAACACACCCTAAAATGGCGCTGACTCGATCAGCAATTTCGGCCAAGTCACTCGAGATCACGCAACAATCCCGTGAGACTACGGGTGGCGACAAAGGCCAAATCTCCACGGCTCATAGTCAACCGCAATTCAAGCCAATCCCCAAACAGGGCTCCTGCATTTCCCCCTTTTTGTTTTAAAAGAGGTAATGCTCTAGGACGTCTATGTGCAACCAACATTCTTACCCGTCATCGGATAATCAAGGCTGTGCCCTTGACTCCTGTCTTAGGTTGATATGTCGGCCACATGAGACTGTCCCGTGCGACTGTGCCTGTCTTAGGTTGTCCCCCTCTGGGGATCTTACCCGTCATTGGCTAACCAGCCATCCAATGGAGCCCTTTAGGATCGACTATATATGATGACTAACAGCCGTCCAAATTGTGAGGAGATGTTGCGGCTTTAAGGCAACAAGCCTTTTGGTGATGAGCCAAATTGCATAGCATATCAAATTGTTTAAACAAATCAGCTGCCCTAAGTTCCATCAAGTAACACACTGAATTCTCTAGACAAATACCCACAAGGCATTGTCCCGTAAAGTCCCAAACAATGAAAGATCAAAATGTCCATTTGTTATAACATGTTGATGTAGGAGGCCCCATGCATGTAGAGCAGAGGCCACACTGTTGGTGAGGTTGTTTGATGTTTGAGCAGCAGACGTCTTTCTTATGTTTAGACAATGCCACCGGCAAATCTTCAGGGCCCGCTACCTAGAAACTCAAGCATCAATTATTAAAGGAAAGGCAGTGCTATTGCAGCACTGAGTCAAGAGGCGAGTTGTCAAACTACAAAATAGAATAATTAGATTAGAAAATTAAAGTTGATTTTTGTTCACATACATCGCTGGTTGAGCTTTTACAAACATAAGTTGGAAAAATGTCATATTTAGAACAAAACAAAGAAAGACTGAGGGTAATTACTGCATTAAAGATAGATTAAAGAAAAGGTAAAGGCACTTGAGAGAAATAATTTGTTAGCTGGAACCCTTGAGTCTCTGTATACAGAGCAATTTTTTACCTGTTGAGATAATTGAAATTAATGAGCTATTAAACAAATGAAGTTAATAACAAATAAACAATCTTAAGTCAAAACACCAAAATATCAGGTTATATAGCACTAGTCATATTTGTTTGCTAAAGAGAAGTCCCAGGGACACCTATAAATCAAAATTGAAAGTACCTTCATTTATAAAATTATTTACCTAAAATGAATACTCTTAACCTAAAATGAATTAAAGTTATTTGGATCCATATATATATATATTTTCTTTTTCATAAGCCCTTTGTTCTTTGTGACGTCACACTGGACAGACGAACAAGCATACAAACATATATTTGTGATGTCACATTAACATGAAATGTAGACAAATGTACAGACATAAAGACATGTATAAAAAGAAAAAAAAAAAAAAAAAACAATTGTGTGCACACTAAAGAGAGATCTCCTTGTCCCGGCCGGGAGAAATGACACTTAAGTTGTGAAATATTTTGAAAGACTCTTTTGAGGGAATCATTCTGTACCTTCATCTTGGTCCTCTTGATTTTGTACCTTTTTTATTAATCTTGATTCTTCAATAACTTCATCTTGATCATTTTGATGTGGTACCTGTTTTATTAATCTAGATGGTATCCATATTGGAGAGGATTCGTCTTTTGGAAAAACACAAACAGATCCTCTTCCCCAAATTAATACTGGATCTGGACCCTTCCATGTACCTGAAAGAACATCCTTCCAGTAAACCAAAGGTTTATGTTGTTGGTGTGGATTCCAATGTCTGTCTCCAGCAGAATAACCATTAGAGTCTAAAGTTAGAAAATTTAAGGTAAACAGGGCAACTGCCAATCTGTCCTTAGGACTTTTCCAATTTCCTTCTTTTTGTTTTAATAACATATTTTTCAGTGTTCGGTTTGCTCTTTCAATAATGCCCTGACCCTGAGGATTGTATGGGATGCCTGTTTTATGGGATATATTGAATTTTGCGCAAAACTGCTTGAAAGATGAGGACGTATATGCGGGGCCATTATCTGTTTTAAGCATTTTGGGGATGCCCAATGCAGCAAAAGCTTGCAAGCAATGAGATGTAACATCTTTAACTTTTTCTCCAGAATGTAAGGAAGCAAAAATCATGCCTGAGCATGTATCTATAGTCACATGAATAAATCGCAATTTTCCAAAACTTGGCTCATGAGTAACATCCATCTGCCACAAATGATTGGGCATTAATCCTCTAGGGTTAACTCCGAAATGAGGATTGGGCAAATGTGTCATACAAGATTTACAATCTTTTACAATTGTTCTGGCTTGCTCCTTTGTGATTTTAAACCTACGTTGCAAGGTGGTGCTGTTGACATGAAACTGGGAATGAAATAAAGTAGCTTGTTGTAGCGCTGAAAGTATAAATACTGTTTTTGTAAGTTCATCAGCCTTTTGATTACCTTCATGGAGGGGACCAGGCAAATTAGTATGTGCTCTAATATGGCCTACAAATAGAGGTTCTTTTCTTGCCCACAAAAGTTTTTGTATTTGATAAAACAATTTAAAGGCTGGAGTATGAGGTGCTATTGGTCCTGCTAACTCTAATTTTGGGACGGCTTGTACAGTATAGTGGCTATCTGAAAAAATGTTTACGGGCTGGTCCCTAAAATTTTCCAGAGCTCTTACCACAGCTTCCAGTTCCACTAGTTGAGCTGATTTGTGTGCAGTTATGTAAGTCATATTTTCTTTTTTAGTGACTACTGTAGCAGTACCATTTGAGGACCCATCTGTAAATACATTAAATGCCTTAGGAATAGGTTGATTTTTTATTACCTGTGGAAATATAATAGGATGATTAATACAAAAAGATAATATAGGGGACTTAGGAAGATGATTATCAAAATTTGCAGAAGTAGAGCATTTAGCTATAGCCCAATCATTATCATTGAAGCATAAGTATTCAATCTGTGATGATGAATAGGGAGTAATAATAGTAGCAGGGTGAATGCCAAATATTTTAGTAGAAGTCTTAAGTCCTTGAAGAATAAGTTTAGCCACCATGGAGGTATAAGATTCAATTATACTTTTAGGAGAGACGGGCAAATGTATCCATAATAAAGGCCCTTGTTGCCAAAATACTCCTGTGGGTGTATATTGTGAAGAAATAATAATCAACATCAGCGGTTGAGTTAAATCAAATCTATCACAATGAGCTCCTTCGATGGCTTTTTCTACTAATTTTAAAGCTTTCCTAGCATCAGGAGTCAATGTTCGTGGTGAAGATGGATCAGGATCTCCACGAAGGATGTCAAATAAAGGTTTTAGTTGGCCAGTAGTGAGATTTAGTGTAGGGCGAAGCCAATTAATGTCTCCCAGTAGTTTTTGGAAATCATTGAGGGTGGTCAGATGTTCTTTATTTATTAAAATTTTTTTGGGTCTAACAAAAGTATTCATGATTTTAAATCCTAAATATAATATGGGAGATCTGGTTTGAACTTTTTCTTCTGCTATATATAATCCATATTTTTTTAAATTTTCTACCACATCACTGAATATATTAAATAAGATTTTTTGATTAGGGTGGGCCAATAAAATATCATCCATGTAATGTAGACACATGAGGTTTGGATATTTATTTTTAATGGGTTGGATAGCCTTGTCCACATATATTTGGCATATGGTGGGGCTATTAGCCATTCCCTGTGGTAAAACCTTCCATTGATATCTCTGATCAGGGCCATTATTGTTCATAGAAGGAACGGAAAAAGCAAACCTGGGGGCATCCAGAGGATGTAGGGGAATAGAAAAGAAGCAATCCTTTATATCAAGAGTAATAAGATGGAAATTTTTTGGAATAGCTACGGGACTAGGAAGTCCAGGTTGAGTAGGCCCCATAACTTGCATGGTTTTATTGATTTGTCTAAGATCATGTAACAATCGCCATTTTCCTGACTTTTTCTTGATCACAAATATGGGGGAATTCCAGGGAGAGGTGGAAGGTTCTATATGACCTGCTTCTAATTGTTCCTGAACTAATTGGTGGGCCGCTTGTAATTTCTCTTTAGATAGGGGCCACTGAGGGACCCACACTGGCTTATCAGAAAGCCATGGTATTTTCAAAATTATTTTCTCAGTGGCCCCGAAAAAAAATATCTTTTTCCTTTATGACAATGATTACTTTTAGGGTTGAGATTACTCTGTACTTTTTGATAATGAGTTCTTTTATGGTTAAGATTACCCTGTAGGTTTTCACATTTAACATCTGCAGGCTTGGTTGCAAGGTGTACTCCCATTTGTTGCAAAATATCTCTTCCCCATAAAGTAACCGGTAGATTAGGTAAAACATAAGGCTGAAATGTTCCTTTATGGCCTTCATCATCCTCCCATTTTAAAATTACTGCACTTTTATCTGGGAGGTTATTATATCCCAAGCCTCTTAAACTGGTTGAAGCTTTTTGCAGAGGCCAGTGCTTGGGCCATTGGCGTAAATTAATAATGGAAGAGTCAGCTCCAGTATCTATTAATCCCTCCATTTCTATTCCTTGGATTTTTATTTTACACATAGGCCTCCTTGAACAGTCTCGAACCCAGCAAGCCATGGGACTTGAGTCAGTGGAACAAAATCCTCTATTGTTCCCTTCTTGAGGCATACCCATTTTAAATGAATTATGTAAATTGGGAAGGAGAAGCAACTGAGCAATTCTATCTCCTTGATTAACAGAACTTACACTTTGGGGTGAGCTAAGCATTATTTTTATTTCCCCTTTGTAGTCTGAGTTTATTACACCTGGGGTCACTTGCAAACCTAATAAGCTTTTAGGACTACGCCCGATAATAAGTCCTACAGTCCCTGAGGGAAGAGGTCCCCTGACTCCTGTGGGAATCAGTTGAACCCCCATTTCAGGTGTTAACACTATTCGGGCGGTGGAACAGAGGTCTAATCCTGCATTTCCTCTTGTTCCTCTGGCGAGGGAATGGATGGGTAGTAGGGATTGTGTCGGGGAAGCATCTGAGTGGATGCTTGAGGATACTCCTTCTGCAATGCCCCGTACATTTGTGGGCCCGGGGTACTGGGCCCCGTGCCCCGTTTTTTGAATTCCTGAACAAAGGATTTCCATGGATGTCAAATTTTGAATAGCATTTATTGGCTCAATGATTTCCCTTTTTACACCTGGGGCAGCGGCCTGGGGCACGGTATGAGCTTGATCTTATTTCTCTTTTGGGATTTTGCCTAGAATTGCCTGATTGATTATGATAATTTTGCCTGGAATATCCTGATTGATTATAATGTCTACGTTTAGCCTTTGTGAAATTTCGAGAGGAAGCACCTCTCATTGAGGCTGCAATCACATTTCCTGTGACAAAGGCGCCATTTATATCTTTACATAGTTGTATATATACGGAAAGATCCTTTTTAGTTCTCCATGGCCTGATGGCTGCTTGGCACCATTTATTTGCATTTTCATAAGCTAATTGAACAACTAAAGGCATAGCTTGGTCAACATCTGCAAACACACTACCTGCAGTTCTCAAAAGTCGATCAGCAAAGTCGGCATACGGCTCATTAGGTCCTTGAATCACTTTTGACAAGCTACCTTGTAGATCCCCAGGTCCTTGTACAGTTTTCCATGCCTCTAAGGCAGCTGCATTTATCTGAGCATATATATCTGAGTCATAATCTGTTTGAGCCTGTAAGTCTGCGAATTGCCCTTCTCCTGTGAGCATGTCTATATTATAGTTTTCAAACCCTGCAGCCGCGTTTCTTTTAGCCGTTTCTATACAAAGTTCTTGGAATTGCGATCGCCAAACCAAGAATTGCCCCCCGCTTAATGTTGCTTTACATAGACTTTTCCAGTCTGAGGGGGGTTAAGCTAAAGGTGTTAAGGGACTCCAGCATACTCAACGTGAAAGGAGCTTGGGGCCCATAAGTCATTACTGCCTCTTTGAGATTTTTTATAGTTTTGAAATCTACTGACTGATGGACACTCTGTCCATTTTTCTTTTCAAATGCTGGCGGTTCCCAATGTATCTGTGAGTTGTCCTCGAGGGCGCATAAGCGATCAGAAAGACTTTTTATTTCTGTTTCTAGGGTATGCAAATGCCTAGTAATACCCTTCATATTTTCTGTAATGGATTCCACCCATGGGGGAGTAGTCACTTCCACAAGTGACTCCTCTGCCTGACGGACCTTTTTCTCGGTCTTTTTAAATTTCTTTTTCCTCATTTTCTCAGGATCCTTTTACTAGATTCCTCACCACTGCTAATTTCACTGACAGCAATATCCTGAGGCCCAGGTTCCAGTGAGAGCAAGTATCCTTCAGCTTTCGCCAATAACTTCCAAATAGCTTTAATAGCTTGGATTTTTGTCATTTTTGGGTCTCTTCTAATACTCTCTTTACTGGTCTCAGTTGGCCCAGTGGAATCTACACTTTTTTGATCACTTTCACTTTTGTCTATATACTCCTCACTGAGAACAGAGTCAGGTATATCAAGGAGTCTTTGCATAGCCTCTATCACTTGGGATTCAGTTATATTCGAACCCATCTTTAGAGACCTTTCAGTTCTTACCTGTCCGCTCCGAAGTTCCCCGTACGGGCCGCCACCTGTCGCTGAAGCGCTTGAAGCAACGGAGCCGCGGGAAGAACTTCAGAAGCAAACTGGAGACAAACAGCTTTTTATTCTGATAACTTTTCTCTCTGGTTCTAATAACGACTAACACACGCCAAAAACACACCCTAAAATGGCGCTGACTCGATCAGCAATTTCGGCCAAGTCACTCGAGATCACGCAACAATCCCGTGAGACTACGGGTGGCGACAAAGGCCAAATCTCCACGGCTCATAGTCAACCGCAATTCAAGCCAATCCCCAAACAGGGCTCCTGCATTTCCCCCTTTTTGTTTTAAAAGAGGTAATGCTCTAGGACGTCTATGTGCAACCAACATTCTTACCCGTCATCGGATAATCAAGGCTGTGCCCTTGACTCCTGTCTTAGGTTGATATGTCGGCCACATGAGACTGTCCCGTGCGACTGTGCCTGTCTTAGGTTGTCCCCTCTGGGGATCTTACCCGTCATTGGCTAACCAGCCATCCAATGGAGCCCTTTAGGATCGACTATATATGATGACTAACAGCCGTCCAAATTGTGAGGAGATGTTGCGGCTTTAAGGCAACAAGCCTTTTGGTGATGAGCCAAATTGCATAGCATATCAAATTGTTTAAACAAATCAGCTGCCCTAAGTTCCATCAAGTAACACACTGAATTCTCTAGACAAATACCCACAAGGCATTGTCCCGTAAAGTCCCAAACAATGAAAGATCAAAATGTCCATTTGTTATAACATGTTGATGTAGGAGGCCCCATGCATGTAGAGCAGAGGCCACACTGTTGGTGAGGTTGTTTGATGTTTGAGCAGCAGACGTCTTTCTTATGTTTAGACAATGCCACCGGCAAATCTTCAGGGCCCGCTACCTAGAAACTCAAGCATCAATTATTAAAGGAAAGGCAGTGCTATTGCAGCACTGAGTCAAGAGGCGAGTTGTCAAACTACAAAATAGAATAATTAGATTAGAAAATTAAAGTTGATTTTTGTTCACATACATCGCTGGTTGAGCTTTTACAAACATAAGTTGGAAAAATGTCATATTTAGAACAAAACAAAGAAAGACTGAGGGTAATTACTGCATTAAAGATAGATTAAAGAAAAGGTAAAGGCACTTGAGAGAAATAATTTGTTAGCTGGAACCCTTGAGTCTCTGTATACAGAGCAATTTTTTACCTGTTGAGATAATTGAAATTAATGAGCTATTAAACAAATGAAGTTAATAACAAATAAACAATCTTAAGTCAAAACACCAAAATATCAGGTTATATAGCACTAGTCATATTTGTTTGCTAAAGAGAAGTCCCAGGGACACCTATAAATCAAAATTGAAAGTACCTTCATTTATAAAATTATTTACCTAAAATGAATACTCTTAACCTAAAATGAATTAAAGTTATTTGGATCCATATATATATATATTTTCTTTTTTCATAAGCCCTTTGTTCTTTGTGACGTCACACTGGACAGACGAACAAGCATACAAACATATATTTGTGATGTCACATTAACATGAAATGTAGACAAATGTACAGACATAAAGACATGTATAAAAAGAAAAAAAAAAAAAAAAAACAATTGTGTGCACACTAAAGAGAGATCTCCTTGTCCCGGCCGGGAGAAATGACACTTAAGTTGTGAAATATTTTGAAAGACTCTTTTGAGGGAATCATTCTGTACCTTCATCTTGGTCCTCTTGATTTTGTACCTTTTTTATTAATCTTGATTCTTCAATAACTTCATCTTGATCATTTTGATGTGGTACCTGTTTTATTAATCTAGATGGTATCCATATTGGAGAGGATTCGTCTTTTGGAAAAACACAAACAGATCCTCTTCCCCAAATTAATACTGGATCTGGACCCTTCCATGTACCTGAAAGAACATCCTTCCAGTAAACCAAAGGTTTATGTTGTTGGTGTGGATTCCAATGTCTGTCTCCAGCAGAATAACCATTAGAGTCTAAAGTTAGAAAATTTAAGGTAAACAGGGCAACTGCCAATCTGTCCTTAGGACTTTTCCAATTTCCTTCTTTTTGTTTTAATAACATATTTTTCAGTGTTCGGTTTGCTCTTTCAATAATGCCCTGACCCTGAGGATTGTATGGGATGCCTGTTTTATGGGATATATTGAATTTTGCGCAAAACTGCTTGAAAGATGAGGACGTATATGCGGGGCCATTATCTGTTTTAAGCATTTTGGGGATGCCCAATGCAGCAAAAGCTTGCAAACAATGAGATGTAACATCTTTAACTTTTTCTCCAGAATGTAAGGAAGCAAAAAATCATGCCTGAGCATGTATCTATAGTCACATGAATAAATCGCAATTTTCCAAAACTTGGCTCATGAGTAACATCCATCTGCCACAAATGATTGGGCATTAATCCTCTAGGGTTAACTCCGAAATGAGGATTGGGCAAATGTGTCATACAAGATTTACAATCTTTTACAATTGTTCTGGCTTGCTCCTTTGTGATTTTAAACCTACGTTGCAAGGTGGTGCTGTTGACATGAAACTGGGAATGAAATAAAGTAGCTTGTTGTAGCGCTGAAAGTATAAATACTGTTTTTGTAAGTTCATCAGCCTTTTGATTACCTTCATGGAGGGGACCAGGCAAATTAGTATGTGCTCTAATATGGCCTACAAATAGAGGTTCTTTTCTTGCCCACAAAAGTTTTTGTATTTGATAAAACAATTTAAAGGCTGGAGTATGAGGTGCTATTGGTCCTGCTAACTCTAATTTTGGGACGGCTTGTACAGTATAGTGGCTATCTGAAAAAATGTTTACGGGCTGGTCCCTAAAATTTTCCAGAGCTCTTACCACAGCTTCCAGTTCCACTAGTTGAGCTGATTTGTGTGCAGTTATGTAAGTCATATTTTCTTTTTTAGTGACTACTGTAGCAGTACCATTTGAGGACCCATCTGTAAATACATTAAATGCCTTAGGAATAGGTTGATTTTTTATTACCTGTGGAAATATAATAGGATGATTAATACAAAAAGATAATATAGGGGACTTAGGAAGATGATTATCAAAATTTGCAGAAGTAGAGCATTTAGCTATAGCCCAATCATTATCATTGAAGCATAAGTATTCAATCTGTGATGATGAATAGGGAGTAATAATAGTAGCAGGGTGAATGCCAAATATTTTAGTAGAAGTCTTAAGTCCTTGAAGAATAAGTTTAGCCACCATGGAGGTATAAGATTCAATTATACTTTTAGGAGAGACGGGCAAATGTATCCATAATAAAGGCCCTTGTTGCCAAAATACTCCTGTGGGTGTATATTGTGAAGAAATAATAATCAACATCAGCGGTTGAGTTAAATCAAATCTATCACAATGAGCTCCTTCGATGGCTTTTTCTACTAATTTTAAAGCTTTCCTAGCATCAGGAGTCAATGTTCGTGGTGAAGATGGATCAGGATCTCCACGAAGGATGTCAAATAAAGGTTTTAGTTGGCCAGTAGTGAGATTTAGTGTAGGGCGAAGCCAATTAATGTCTCCCAGTAGTTTTTGGAAATCATTGAGGGTGGTCAGATGTTCTTTATTTATTAAAATTTTTTTGGGTCTAACAAAAGTATTCATGATTTTAAATCCTAAATATAATATGGGAGATCTGGTTTGAACTTTTTCTTCTGCTATATATAATCCATATTTTTTTAAATTTTCTACCACATCACTGAATATATTAAATAAGATTTTTTGATTAGGGTGGGCCAATAAAATATCATCCATGTAATGTAGACACATGAGGTTTGGATATTTATTTTTAATGGGTTGGATAGCCTTGTCCACATATATTTGGCATATGGTGGGGCTATTAGCCATTCCCTGTGGTAAAACCTTCCATTGATATCTCTGATCAGGGCCATTATTGTTCATAGAAGGAACGGAAAAAGCAAACCTGGGGGCATCCAGAGGATGTAGGGGAATAGAAAAGAAGCAATCCTTTATATCAAGAGTAATAAGATGGAAATTTTTTGGAATAGCTACGGGACTAGGAAGTCCAGGTTGAGTAGGCCCCATAACTTGCATGGTTTTATTGATTTGTCTAAGATCATGTAACAATCGCCATTTTCCTGACTTTTTCTTGATCACAAATATGGGGGAATTCCAGGGAGAGGTGGAAGGTTCTATATGACCTGCTTCTAATTGTTCCTGAACTAATTGGTGGGCCGCTTGTAATTTCTCTTTAGATAGGGGCCACTGAGGGACCCACACTGGCTTATCAGAAAGCCATGGTATTTTCAAAATTATTTTCTCAGTGGCCCCGAAAAAAAATATCTTTTTCCTTTATGACAATGATTACTTTTAGGGTTGAGATTACTCTGTACTTTTTGATAATGAGTTCTTTTATGGTTAAGATTACCCTGTAGGTTTTCACATTTAACATCTGCAGGCTTGGTTGCAAGGTGTACTCCCATTTGTTGCAAAATATCTCTTCCCCATAAAGTAACCGGTAGATTAGGTAAAACATAAGGCTGAAATGTTCCTTTATGGCCTTCATCATCCTCCCATTTTAAAATTACTGCACTTTTATCTGGGAGGTTATTATATCCCAAGCCTCTTAAACTGGTTGAAGCTTTTTGCAGAGGCCAGTGCTTGGGCCATTGGCGTAAATTAATAATGGAAGAGTCAGCTCCAGTATCTATTAATCCCTCCATTTCTATTCCTTGGATTTTTATTTTACACATAGGCCTCCTTGAACAGTCTCGAACCCAGCAAGCCATGGGACTTGAGTCAGTGGAACAAAATCCTCTATTGTTCCCTTCTTGAGGCATACCCATTTTAAATGAATTATGTAAATTGGGAAGGAGAAGCAACTGAGCAATTCTATCTCCTTGATTAACAGAACTTACACTTTGGGGTGAGCTAAGCATTATTTTTATTTCCCCTTTGTAGTCTGAGTTTATTACACCTGGGGTCACTTGCAAACCTAATAAGCTTTTAGGACTACGCCCGATAATAAGTCCTACAGTCCCTGAGGGAAGAGGTCCCTGACTCCTGTGGGAATCAGTTGAACCCCCATTTCAGGTGTTAACACTATTCGGGCGGTGGAACAGAGGTCTAATCCTGCATTTCCTCTTGTTCCTCTGGCGAGGGAATGGATGGGTAGTAGGGATTGTGTCGGGGAAGCATCTGAGTGGATGCTTGAGGATACTCCTTCTGCAATGCCCCGTACATTTGTGGGCCCCGGGGTACTGGGCCCCGTGCCCCGTTTTTTGAATTCCTGAACAAAGGATTTCCATGGATGTCAAATTTTGAATAGCATTTATTGGCCCAATGATTTCCCTTTTTACACCTGGGGCAGCGGCCTGGGGCACGGTATGAGCTTGATCTTATTTCTCTTTTGGGATTTTGCCTAGAATTGCCTGATTGATTATGATAATTTTGCCTGGAATATCCTGATTGATTATAATGTCTACGTTTAGCCTTTGTGAAATTTCGAGAGGAAGCACCTCTCATTGAGGCTGCAATCACATTTCCTGTGACAAAGGCGCCATTTATATCTTTACATAGTTGTATATATACGGAAAGATCCTTTTTAGTTCTCCATGGCCTGATGGCTGCTTGGCACCATTTATTTGCATTTTCATAAGCTAATTGAACAACTAAAGGCATAGCTTGGTCAACATCTGCAAACACACTACCTGCAGTTCTCAAAAGTCGATCAGCAAAGTCGGCATACGGCTCATTAGGTCCTTGAATCACTTTTGACAAGCTACCTTGTAGATCCCCAGGTCCTTGTACAGTTTTCCATGCCTCTAAGGCAGCTGCATTTATCTGAGCATATATATCTGAGTCATAATCTGTTTGAGCGTGTAAGTCTGCGAATTGCCCTTCTCCTGTGAGCATGTCTATATTATAGTTTTCAAACCCTGCAGCCGCGTTTCTTTTAGCCGTTTCTATACAAAGTTCTTGGAATTGCGATCGCCAAACCAAGAATTGCCCCCCGCTTAATGTTGCTTTACATAGACTTTTCCAGTCTGAGGGGGTTAAGCTAAAGGTGTTAAGGGACTCCAGCATACTCAACGTGAAAGGAGCTTGGGGCCCATAAGTCATTACTGCCTCTTTGAGATTTTTTATAGTTTTGAAATCTACTGACTGATGGACACTCTGTCCATTTTTCTTTTCAAATGCTGGCGGTTCCCAATGTATCTGTGAGTTGTCCTCGAGGGCGCATAAGCGATCAGAAAGACTTTTTATTTCTGTTTCTAGGGTATGCAAATGCCTAGTAATACCCTTCATATTTTCTGTAATGGATTCCACCCATGGGGGAGTAGTCACTTCCACAAGTGACTCCTCTGCCTGACGGACCTTTTTCTCGGTCTTTTTAAATTTCTTTTTCCTCATTTTCTCAGGATCACTTTTACTAGATTCCTCACCACTGCTAATTTCACTGACAGCAATATCCTGAGGCCCAGGTTCCAGTGAGAGCAAGTATCCTTCAGCTTTCGCCAATAACTTCCAATAGCTTTAATAGCTTGGATTTTTGTCATTTTTGGGTCTCTTCTAATACTCTCTTTACTGGTCTCAGTTGGCCCAGTGGAATCTACACTTTTTTGATCACTTTCACTTTTGTCTATATACTCCTCACTGAGAACAGAGTCAGGTATATCAAGGAGTCTTTGCATAGCCTCTATCACTTGGGATTCAGTTATATTCGAACCCATCTTTAGAGACCTTTCAGTTCTTACCTGTCCGCTCCGAAGTTCCCCGTACGGGCCGCCACCTGTCGCTGCCTGAAGCGCTTGAAGCAACGGAGCCGCGGGAAGAACTTCAGAAGCAAACTGGAGACAAACAGCTTTTTATTCTGATAACTTTTCTCTCTGGTTCTAATAACGACTAACACACGCCAAAAACACACCCTAAAATGGCGCTGACTCGATCAGCAATTTCGGCCAAGTCACTCGAGATCACGCAACAATCCCGTGAGACTACGGGTGGCGACAAAGGCCAAATCTCCACGGCTCATAGTCAACCGCAATTCAAGCCAATCCCCAAACAGGGCTCCTGCAGCCATGCAGGATTGTGATTAATTATTGCATTTCTCCCCAACTAGACTGCAAACCACCAGAGGTAGGAAGGGTTTTCATCTCTAGGGAGGCCAAACAGCAATGCCTTGTGCTACACATGCTGGACATAAAGCTACAGGACTTATTCACTTAGCTAAATTTTGGTTTTGGTTTGGTCTAATCTCTTCTTTTTATGCCCCTGTTTCTCCCTGTGGAATGAATATGTTTATTCTATGCCATTATATATCAAATGTATGTAACTTGCTTTTGATTTTTTACAGGGGCTCACACTGAGAGTTTTCCCTGAATCTCAGAGGAGACTTTGGACTTGGACTTTTGGGTAATGCTGAAACTGTTACAACTATGGGGACTCTTGAAAATGGACCAAATAGCACAGTGGCATATACCTGTAATCCCAGCAGCTCAGGAGGCTGAGGCAGGAGGATCTCGAGTTCAAAGCCAGCCTCAGCAACAGTGAGGCACTAAGCAATTCAGTGAGGCTCTGTCTCTAAATAAAATACAAAATAGGGTTGGGGATGTGGCTCAGTGGCTGAGTGCCCCTGAGTTCAATCCCTGATAAACCTTCCCCCCACCAAGAAAAAGAAAATGGACTAAGTATATTTTGAATTGTGAGAGGGGCATGAGATTTTGGGGGCCAGGGGAAGAATATTATGTTTTGGAAATTTTGGTGTCTCCCCAAATGTAAACTGCCTGTCGTGGCCAGCCACGGCGCTGCGGGAGGAAAACTCAGAGGCAGAGTAAAGCTATTACTACTTTTACTTCTACTTTCTTAGAGAGAGCTTAGAGAGAGAAAGAAAGATTTTTCTTCTTCTTAGAAAGAGCTTAGAGAGAAAGATTAGAGATAGCTTCTTCTTCTTCTTCTTCTTAGAGCTTAGAGAGAAAGATAGAGCTTTTTCTTCTTCATCTTCTTAGAGCTTAGAGAGAAAGAGAGAGAGCTTGAAAGAGAGAGATTTCTTCTTTAGAGAGAGAGAGAGAGAGCTTAGCTTTTAGAGCTTCTTTCTTCTTTCTTCTTTCTTCCTCGGGAGCCTCGGTCTAACTCTGACCAGCCATTACTTCTTCTATCTGGTTTCTCTTCTGTAACCGCTCTGCCTACGTTCTGGCCGCTCTGATTCTTTTCTTCTTCTCCGACCCGAACTCTTCTTCCGACCGAGCGACTGCATGACAGACTGAATGAATTCATTCTTCTCCTCCCTCCGACCGCTTTCACCCGGTTATATACCTTTAGCTTTGCGGGTGCCTCACGTGCATTACAGGTGCGTCACATACATACTTATTATCAGGTGGAACTTATGGCTTCCAGCTGACCGCAATAGCCATTTCCCTAATTGGGGCTCCTTCACCCAAAACTCATGTGTGAGACAATATAAGAATGTTTAGAGGTAAAGTGATTAGATTATGAGAGTTATAACATAGTTAGTGGATTAATCCACTGATATGGATTAACTGATTGGTAAGTGTAGGCAGTTAGGGTGTGGCTGGTGGATGTTGGTACTAGGACATGATTTTTGGGTATGTATTTTGTCCCTAGTGAGCAGAGCTCTAGCTCTGCTTCCTGATTGCCATGTCCTGAGCTGCTTTCCTCCATCATGCCCTTCCACCATGATGTTTGACCTCACCTGGGGCCCAGAGCAATGAAATCAGTCATCTATGGACTGAGATCCATGAGCACCAAAAAAACATTTCCTCTAAAAATTTTCTTGTCAGGTCTTTTGGCTACAGTAGTGAAAAAGCCAACTAAAATAGGAGTTAAAATTTTCAGATGATAGCAAATAGTGTTGGGAACACACTAAGTCCTCAAAATTGTTGCATTTCTTTCCATGTATAATTCTACACTTCTATATAATCAATAACTTTATCATCTGGTGCTTGATAAAGTTCCCAAAAATATATGTTGGAAAAGAGATGGTCTTTTAAACAAATGGTGCTGGGAAAATTGGATATCAATATGTAGAAGATATTTCTATCATCCTGAACAATGGTCAAATCAAAGTGAATCAAGGACTTAGGAATTAGACCAGAAACTTTGTAAGTGCTAGAAGAAAACATAGGGTTTACACTCCATCATATAAGTTCTAGCACTGACAGGAAGACCCCTAAACAAGAACCCTAAAGCTCAAGAAATAAAACCAAGAATCAATAGGTGGGGTGGCATCAAATTAAAAAGATTCTGCACGGCCGGGCGTGGTGGCGCACACCTGTAATCCCAGCACTTTGGGAGGCTGAGGCAGGAGGATCGCGAGTTCAAAGCCAGCCTCAGCAATGGCGAGGCACTTAGTAATTCAGTGAGACCCTGCTTCTAATAAAATACAAAAAAGGGCTAGGGATGTGGCCTAGTGGTCGAGTGCCCCTGAGTTCAAGCCCCAGTACCAAAAAAAAAAAAAAAAAAAAAAAAAAAAAAAAATCTGCAAAGTAAAGTAAACAATTGAAAGAACGAAGAGAGATCTTACAGAATAGGAGGAAATCTTTGCCAGCTACTCCTCTGATAGGGAATTAGTATCTAGAATAAAGAAATCAAAAAATTTAGCACCATAAAAACAAATAACCCAATCAATAAATGTATAAAAGAACTAAAAACATATTTCTCCAAATTAGAAACAAATTGTCAACAAATATGTGAAAAAATGTTTAATATCTCTAGCAATCAGAGAAATGCAAATCAAAACTACATTGAAATTTCTTCTCACTCCAGTCAGAATGGCAATTATCAATACAAATAATAATAAATACTGGTGAGGATATGAGAAAAAGTTACATTCATACATTGTTGGTGGGGCTGCAAATTAGTACAACCACTCTGGAAAGCAGTATGGAGATTCCTTAAAACTAGGAATGGAACCACTATATGACCCAGCTGTCCCACTGCTTGGTATTTATCCAAAATAACTCAAATTAGCATACTACACTGATACAATCACAACAGTGTTTATAGCAGCACACTTCACAATAATCAAATTATGGAAATAGCCCAGATGCCCATCAATAGATGAATTGATTAAGAAAATGTGATTTATACACAATGGAATTATACTCAGCCATAAAGAAGAATGAAATTTATGGCATTTTCCAGTAAAGGGGTGGAAATGGAAAACATCATGCTAAGTGAAATAAGCCAGACTCAGAAAATCAAGGATCAAATATTTTCTCTCATATGTGGAAGCTAGAACAAAATAAGGGAAAAAAAAAGTGTGTGTGTGTGTGTGTGTGTGTGTGTGTGTGTGTGTATTGTAAACATATAGGGAAGATCAGTGGAGTAGGAAAAGAAGATTGAGAGGGAGGAAGAATGGACAGTGTTTTAGTTAGCTTTTTCATTGCTTTGACCAGAAGACCTGCCAAGAACAATTTTGGAGTGTTAAAGTTTATTTGGCACTCATGGTTTCAGAGATCTCAGTTGGTAGACAGCTGGCTCCATTGCTTTGGGCCCCAAATGAGGAAAAACATGATGGAGGAAGAGAGTAGTGAGGAAAGTAGCTCAGAATATGGTCATCAGGAAGCAGAGATAGAGCTCCACTCATGAGGGACAAAAGATATGCCCCAAAGTCACACCTCCAGTAACCACCCCTGCCCAACCCTACCTGCCTATAGTCACTACCCAGTTAATTCATTCAAGTGGATTAATATATTGATTAGGTTAAGGCTCTCATAACCCAATCATTTCACCTCTAAACTTTCCTGCATTGTCTCACACTTGAGCTTTTGGGGGACAACTTATATCTAAAACTATAACAGATGGGGAAGGGGAGAAAATATGGAATGAATTTAACAAAACCAGGGGGTGTGCATATATAAATATACCACAGGGAATTCCACCTTTATGTATATGTAGAAAGCACCAATCAAAAATAAATAAGCAAGCAAAACGAAGACCAGTAGATTAGAGGAAGGAGAAGAGGGGAAGGGAAGAGTGCAGGGAAAGGAGGGGAACTGGGGGCTGAAATAGAGTAAATTAAATTCCATGCATGTATGATTTTGTCAAAATGAACCCAACTACTATGTGTAACTATAATGCTCTGATAAAAATCTTATATTGAAAAGTTTTTTTTTTTTTTTTTTTTTTTACCCAAGGGAATTCAGAAGTTGTTTTTCTTATGATTTCCCTTCTCAGGCCAGTGGCATGTATAACAACAATGGATCTTACAACATGCACACCTATCTCATACACTATAACACAAAGATATGTGTTCCCCAAGCACCCTACTTTTCCATTTCCACAAACACATAAACAACCATTATTGGAGTTGTTAGCCTTGAAATTTTTCTGTTCCACTTTCAAAACTTTCAGAAATATTTGTAGTGAGGGCACAGAGAAAAGTCAAATTTAATTGCAAAACTGTCCATTTTGGAATAGCCCAAATCCCTTTGGGGGACTATGCATTCACACAAATATTAAAAAATCTGGTTTCATGTAGTCAAGTATATGGAAATGGAGGAACACCTCCTATTAGTAAACTCGGGGGTAGTCTTGGGTTGTGTTTGAGAACATTCATTCCCCTACCTATTAAGGGAGGATTGAGTTGAAATTAAGCATCTTTGATTTTCATCAAAGTACTGTATTTATTAAGTTATGTGTATCATTGGGGCTGGAAGAATAATGTGTTTTTGGAATGTGTGTTTGTGTGTGTTATAGTATTCTCAATGGTCAGAATATCTCAACTTGGTGTGGCATGTTCTGTACACTTTCTTCATATTTCCAAGTTCTATTTCTCCTTTAAAGTCAAATTCAAATCTTGAATGTGAAGGAATAAGTGGGGGCAACTTTCCCCCAAAGCATCAATACTCATGCTGATGTAGGAGTTGCAGAAATTCCTCAGAGATATGCATCACTTATTGAGATAACCGGTACCATGTTAGTTAGGATAGACTATGTTACTCTGTAGTAACATATTAGCTCCCAAAGCTCAGTGGCCTAACCCATAAAGCTTTCTTTCTTGCTTCAGCTGTATATCCCATATGAGTAGGCAGGTGGTGGGATGCACAAAAAGGGGTAGGGAAGTGGTGGTAGAGCTCTGTCAACATAGTCAGTTGTTCAGGGACCAGGCTTATAGTGGCTAAACCATCTGGAATGTCTCTGCCCCAGCCAGGCAAGGGAGGAAGTGGAGATGAGGCAGAGCTATTTCATATGTATTTATCCCTGGCTCAGTCTACAAGTGACACAGTTCATTTCTCACATTTTATTGGCCAGAACCACTCACATGTCCACTTCTGACTGCAAGATGTCTGGGAAACGCAATCTTCTGTTTGCCCGCTAAGAAAAAATAAATCTGTATGGGGATGAGAATGGTAATGTTTACTAAAGCACATAAATATTTAAGCTCTGGGGTTGCAGCTCATGGAGGGGAGGGATGCTTTGAAGGATTGTGAGTTTTACCCGCAGAAGTAACAGAAAAGTCACTGAGACTTCTGTTAAACCCAGATATATCTGGCCTTGGGATAATGTGGTATAATTAAAACCCAACTTCACAACCTATGGAACCTCGAATCCTCAAGATGGTTAAGGATGGACTGAGCATAGCAAGTAGTGCATACAGCAGAAGAAAATCAGAATCATCTGATCCACAATCTTGGACCACAGGAAGATCTCTGGCTCAAGAACTAGGGCACCAAGGCATTGTGATTTTTGGTTAGTAACTTGTCATTTACCTTAACATTTGACTTCAGTTGGCAAACAATAACTGTGAGCAATAATAAATCAATTAGAGTCAGCTGTCCAGTAGTTTAGATTATGAGATTTAAATGTAGGCAAATGCTAATTTATTCATTTATGCTTGTCTAACTGCTAAGACATGGAAATATACCCTTTCTTGTAAATAGAAAGTAGCAACCAAAGTGCCCTTGGCAAAGAAGCAGGTCCTGCCCCGCTCCTGAAATATCTTTAAAATGGAACTTAAACAGGCTTTTAATATTCACATAGAAAGTTTTAAAAAAGAAACCATTTTAAAAAAGTTAAAAGCATTATTAAAAATGGACAAGGAATGAAGAAAGCCTTTTCAGATTAGATTGTATTAGAAAATTTAAAAAATTTATTATTATTATTATTATTTTGGTACCTGGGATTGAATCCAGGAGTGCTTAACCACTAAGCCACATCACCAGCCCTTTTTATTTTTCATTTTGAGACAGGGTCCCACTAAGTTTCTGAGGCTGACTTTGAACACATGATCCTCCTGCCTCAGCCTTCTGATCTATTGGGATTACAGGTGTGTGCCACCATGCCTGGCATTAAAACACATCTTTTATTTTTACTTATAAAAATTACATAAAAGTACTCTGTGATATTTTGGTTCATTTATATGTTGTACAATAGTCAAATCAGCGTAAACATATCTCTCTTCACAAACATTTATCACTGGATAGTTTTTACATGCTTGAGTCGAACATTCTAGGAGTGTGAAATCTTTAGGGACAATGTGCCTCTATGTGGGATTCCTGTTCTTCTCCTTTGACCCATGCCTCCAGTTCCTTTTTTAATTTTTGCTATTAGAGAAAGATAAGAACCTCACATCCTGTCCTGTAGGAAACTCTACTGGAACGATGGTTTGTGATTTCCTCTTAGAAGGCCAGACTCCTCATGAAGCCAGTAAGTGACAATAACACATTCTTCCATTGTTTTTTTTTAAGGTTACCTACAGGGTGAGAAACTCCGAAGACGGGGAGGACCACCCTGGTCTATAGACCATTTACTGCTAAAATGACTGCAAACCCTTAGTTTTAAACATATATGAATTTGGAAACATCTATTCTAGATGAAAATCTGAGCAGCTGGTCCCGTGCAAAAATGAACTGTAATCTCAACTGACTGCATATTATGTTTTCACTAGAACTTTTCCTTTCCATGTGTCTGACAGAAGAAACAAATTTAACTGGGGCCTAATATTTTGAAGAATCCATTTCAGCATTCTTGTAAACCCAAAAATGTATACTTGGAAACTGTTTGGGCTTTAGACACCTGGATTTGTGTCCAGTCAGGCCAGAAACATTGGATATTAAGGAGGGAAGATTAAGATCCTGATCTGATGGGTAGGGAATGACCCTGGTGGCAAGTTTAAGATCCAGACAAATTTTATAGGTCATAAGTTCATTAGTGATCATTAATATTATAGGCAACTTTTGCTTCCGTTTTATCTAGTCTAGAATTAATACTCTGAAATGAAGACTCCAGTAGGTCATGATATGTCTGCTCATATTTCATCTCAAAGCAAGTTGTTGGGCCATTTTCAAAGCATACAGGATATGGTAGGGGAATGTTATATTTTGGATCTTAAATGTCCCCAAATTCAGCCCATGTGCTGAAGGTTTGGTTACCAGCCAGTGGCACTATTGGTAGGTGGTGGAATCTTTAAGAAATGAGACCTAAATGTAGAAAGTTAGGTCATGCTCTTGAAGGGGATGTTGGAACCCCAGTACCTGTCTTTCTCTCTTTGCTTCCTAGATGCCATGATGGGAACGGGTTTCCTCTGCCATGTGCTTCTGCCACGATGTACTGCTTCTCCACGTGCCCAAGAACAACAGGGCCATGTGACTAGGGACAAAACGAAATCTCTGAAACCAGGAGCCGAAAAAGCCTTTCCTCCTTTTAAGTTAATTATCTCACATATTTTGTCCCAGTGACAGAAATCTGACTATTGCAGGAGAGAGTGATTATTTCTGAGCAATGATTTAAACCAGCCTCAAAGTCCAGAGGTGAGGCATACAGATGCTGTCTCTTTATCCTCTCTACAGAGAGAAGGCAAGTCAAAGCAAGTCCTGTGGAGGTGGAAGGGAAAGGTGGAGAAAGCCCTGTTAGGGACCCCAGAGCAGTCTGGCTGTTCTGTTCAACTGGAAGCCCATACTACATTTTGTGGTCATGTATAGAACTTGGGGGATCAAAAGTTTTCAGTCCACATAATATATATGAATATATCAAGGACATATTTACACAAAGAAATATCACTTATTGAGCTCCTACTATATGCCAAGTGATTTTAATTCTTATCTCAAACTTATTCTGTTGAGAAAAGACTAACTATTTTGGCTTTGTGGGTCATAACCTGTGGCAACTGCTCACCTCTGCTTGGGCCAAAAAATCTCTATGGTCCCCGTTCACCTCTGCAAGCAAAGCAGAAAAGAGGTCACAGACAATGCAGAAGTGAATGAGTGTAGCTGCTTCCCAATATTACTTTATTTATGGACTTGGAAGCTTAAATTTCACGTCATAACATATTACTCTTTAAAAATTTTCTAACCAAGCCGGGCGCAGTGGCGCATGCCTGTAATCCCAGCACTTTGGGAGGCTGAGGCAGGAGGATGGAGAGTTCAAAGCCAGCCTCAGCAATGGTGAGGCACTTAGCAACTCAGTGAGACCCTGTCTCTAAATAAAATACAAAAAAGGTCTGGGGATGTGACCCAGTGGTTGAGTGCCCCTGAGTTCAATCCCCGGTACCACAAACAAACAAACAAACAAACAAACAAACAAACAAAAAACCAGTCTCATCTTGTGGGTTATATAGAGGTAAGCATCCGGCCAGATATGGCTCATGGTCCATATTTGCTGTCTTCTGCTTTATTTTATTAAATCTTCACAAGAAATTGTATGAGATAGTTATTTTATCCCATTATTATAGATGAGCACTGCAGAGGTTTAATACTTCTTCTAACTTCTGGCAATCAAATAATGTCCCACTAAAAAGTTAGCATGATTTTTTTGTGGCTTTTGACTAATTCTGTGTTCATAAGTGTAACAGAGGAATACAGTATAAAATTTTTTTCAGCATATTTTAAATATCATCTATACCACAGAAAGAAGATACATTTATCTTATTTTTAATAATTTTAAACACACGGGTCTTAAATCATTTGTTGACAAATAACAAATAATTTAGACTTCTCCATAAAACTCTTTGTTTTGTTTGGGTTAATGTTAAAATGCACTGATTTCTCCTGAATATGCTGTTGAGAAGAGATGAGGTAGTTCTGAGTGATGGCAGGTGAAATTAGTGTGGGATGAAACTTTGCCATTTATGTGGTTGAGAGATGACTACTGTGGATAAATATGAATGCACATGTATGTGCACGTACACACACGTGCTTTCCAGGGAAAGAATTCCCTTCCTGAATTTTGCAAAGCCTAGAAGAGGTACAAAAAGAAGTTTTCTCTCTTTCACATACTCAGTGTGGTGCATAACTGATATGTTGGTGAGTTTAAATCAAACAACGAGACTCATAAGAATTCATACATATTTCCAGCATATTATATTTTATACTATAATAAATTCTTTCATAATGTGAATTTTTTGTTTAGAAGGGTTTAGATAGAATATGAGCCAAATAATGTTCTTTAAAAAAACACAGTGTCTGCATAGAGTAAAGATCTGATCCATTATAGATATTAGTTTTAGCTCCCAGAATTCTCCTATATTTAAAAAATCGAAACTTCTTATTTAAACAACAGGCAATTAAAAATTCAGAATGAACCAATATGCATATGACCAAGATATTTGTACCAAAGGGCTATATATAAGGACTTAGGAATCTCATGTGCTTATGAACAAAATATTTAGTTTGTATGTTGAAAAAAATCTAAATTACTCAGCATGGCTGTATCTAATTGCATATCACAATATCAGTGGGTAATTTTGCTTTCTGTGATAAAAATTTGTTCCAAAGTCAAAATATCACCTTGCTGTCAAATAATCCCACAGATTACTATAAACAGAGCTGGAGAAATTGTGCTGTAACTGAGAAGATGTGATGTGAATCCTGCTTATTACCTAAGACATGACTTCCATTGTAATTATCTACCTATCACAATAACTTCCCTCTGCCATCTCCTGCCTACCTGCTCCCATACACACCTCATTAACATTTGGTCAATACAGTACCATTTGCATGGCTAACCTCTGAGCAAAGTGGGGTCATTACTTCATTATGATGGATTCTGTAATACATAACAACCTGCATCAAGGATTAATATTTCTCTTTTCTTCATTTTTGGTTAAATTAAAAATTAGTCTAACACCTGGGTTCCATTATGCTCTCATTTTTCTGATCTTGTGTTGGGAATTCAATTGGCTTGGAGGGAACCTCAGAAGCCTCTTGCCAAGGAAGAGCTATTCTCTGGCTGACATCTACTTTAGAAAGCATAAAAAAATATTTGGCATCATGACTGGTCGGAATATGAAAAACATCGGCAATATAAAATGAACCAAAGGAACATATGGTCTAGAAAGTCCATTGTGGTTTTCAGAAACTGAGATTAGATTAAGGTAGATGAAAGTTCTAGCAATCTGTTTATTGTGATGAGAAACTTGAGAGAGTTCATTCTAGTGTTTTTAACTGAAGTATAAAGATCTTATGTTTGGGCTTTGTTTTCATAGTCCTTCAGTCTAGTGTCTTTCACCATTTGGTAAGCCATAGTAAATTGCTCCATCCTGCTTTAAGAAGCAGTTAATTTACTCATAAGTAGTCATTTGAATTTTCTTTTTTGTTGGTTCTTTTTAGTTATACATGACAATAGAAACAATTTTTATGTAATTATACAAGCATGGAATATATCTTATTCTAATTAGGACCCCATTCTTATGGATGTACATGATGGTGGGATTCACTGTGGTTTATTATTCATAAATGTTCGAAGGAAAATTATGTCCGATTCATTCCACTGTCTTTCTTTTTCCTATTGTCATTTGAACTTTTTAAGTTGAGAAAAGAATTGTTATAGCAAGATACTTTTAAGAGAAATGGAATTTCCTTTTAAAACATCTCTCCTTATGAAGAATAATAACAGAAGTCAGGGAGAGGCAGCAAGCAGAGAGCTAATGTTTCTGAGAATCACTATTAACCTTTGATGGCTGTGCCCATCACTACTTTTTTCTGAACAATTCTGGAATATTGTTTAGAAATTATATGGTAATTAGTGGAACATTTTACTAAGCTTTATTTTATGCTTTTGTGACTGTCTTTGGAATGAAAGTTCAAATTAACTTGGCATGCTTACAATTGTTACCACTGGCAGTTGAATAAAATCCTTAATAATATTAGAGCAGCAAAACTATCATATCCAGGCCATCTTTTATTCATTTGTATTCTTTAATGTATATGGTCATATTATTTCATATTGCTTTATTCTGATTTTTTCTGGCCACCTTCTCTGGAGCAAGTACTCTACTCTGATTATATAGAACACTATCTGCCCAAACCTACACAAGGTTTGGTAAAAGTCCCTTTAACAAAGGGGCTTTTCAATGCCCTAAATCAATATTCAGGAATATTCTAAATGTAGACTTTTCATAATGGATAGACTATCCTTTATTTCTTCTATTTTTCAGAATCTGGAGCTTCACACTTATGCATGATTTTGGAGTTATTTTTTTTTTATATAAGAAAGTACCTTGCATTAGAATGTTGCAACATTTGAGAAGTATAATACTGCAGTCCATCAACAGTCCGCAGTCCATCAACAGTCCACAGTCCATGCTGTGAATATTATATTCAAAGAAGAAGAGATGGTGTGCCAATGATTAATTTATTGCCTCTAAACTTCAAATCCATCAATTACTGCATGCTCTATAAAAAATGGACGTGGGCCCTTGAAATAGTTCTGCCATTGGCCATGAGGTTAAGCTTTGTCAATAGAGTGCTAGAGGAATACTGAAGGAAAATTCATTTGTATTCTTGACTTTAGTGTGCTTTGTTGGCAGGTTCCTGCTCCATGTGTGGCTTCTTCCTCCATGTTGGCAATACAGGTTACAGGTTTCTTTCTTTCTTTTTTTTATTATTTATTTACTTATTCATCATGCACAAGTATAGTATCTTTTTACATACAACTGCTTGTATACAAAGTATATAAGTACCATTCAGATCTTCAATCATGCATTTAGGATAATGATATCCATCTCATTCAACCACCAATTTTTTTCCAACCCCCCCTTACTCCCTCCCTCCCCTCCCTTTCCGTTGACCATTTTAGTGTTCCTCTGATCCTATGTACCCCCTTCCAACAACACTGTGAACCACTCAGTTGTTCCAAAGTAGTTTCTCAGCACCTTGTTCCTTCAGTGAATGGCTCCTTTGGTGCTCACTTTCTATAGTGTATGGCAACCAAAAGCATCCAGCATCTAGCAGCTTCCCTTGGCATCCCTTGTGCAGACTTGCAGCAGGTTTTAGGGCATGGGATCTTTCTATGGATGGTTTTCTTTGGTGGGTTTCCAGAAAGTTCCATGAGGATGGCACCCTAGCACCTTCTCTCTATCCTGTGAACCACGACTCTTTCCTCTAGTAACCTTTGGATCTCAGCTGTAGGAGGAGGAGAGCTCTACTTCAGCAAAGGGCAGCACCTGCAATTCTTATATTCTCTTAGAGTTTTCTTTATTTTTTTACTAGGGTATCCTCTGTTATGCTAATCTTCTATTATAGCTAAACTTTCCCCATTAAAATTAATGTGTGGTTTTTGTCTCCCAGTTGGACACTGACTGACCTAGGTATAGTAGACATGTTCTGGGAGGTAGATAATGCCTAGATACTGTAGGAATCTTTAGTGGTCTTGGGAGAGTACAAACAGGGTTGGAGAAGTGTGGGAAAAGAATATCTTGATATTTGATAGGTTTTGAAATAAACAACTTAAGGGAAGGGTAAAGCCTTGTGGGGCTGTTAATTCTCTGAAGTGTGGTCTTCCCATCTCACTTAGAAAAAAAGCCCAAGTTTCCACAGTGTCTTGGTTGCCTTCTTACCTCTGACCCCACCGCCAACTTTTGTCCTCATAGTTCCCTCCAGTAGCTCCATCCATAGTGGCCTTGATGTGGTCCTGGAATGCTCAGGTATACACCTGCCTCCAGCCTTGTACTTACTGTTCCTTCTCCCTGGAACACTTTTTTTTTTTTTTTTTTTTTTTTTGGTACCAGGGATTGAACTCAGGGGCACTCGACCACTGGGCCACATCCCCAGCCCTTTTTTGTATTTTATTTAGAGACAGGGTCTCACTAAGTTGCTAAGTGCCTCGCCATTGCTGAGGCTGGCTTTGAACTCGCGATCCTCCTGCCTCAGCCTCCCAAAGTGCTGGGATTACAGGCGTGCGCCACCGCGCCCGGCTGGAACACTTTTTTTAGATGTCTTTAAGATGTCTTCCTGACTTATTCCTTTTCTCCTTTCAAGTCTGTGCTCCTTTGTCACCTCAGGGGGGCCTTCCCTGACCATTCTTTAAATTTGCAACTCTGACCTGCTATTCACTATCAGCATTCCATTGTTTATTTTTCTCCATAGCAGTTGTCATCTTCTAAGATGTTACATAATTCACTTGTTTGTCTTCCTCTGAGATATAAGTTCCATGAAGCAGGCATTAAAAAATTGTTTTTTAGTGCTGCAACCTCAATATTTAGAAGAGTACCTAAATAATTGTGAATGAATGAACAAATCATCTGTATTATCAGGCTGAATGTCATTCAAACTTATAATTTTTACTTCTAGGGCTGGGGTCGTGGCTCAGCGGTAGAGCGCTCGCCTAGCACGTAGGTCGCCCAGGTTTGATCCTCAGCACCATGTAAGAATAAAGGCATTATGTACAACTAAAACAAGTAAATAAATATTTAAAAAACAATAATTTTTACTTCTAGTTTTTGGTGTGTGTGTGTGTGTGTGTGTGTGTGTCTTCAATTATATAACCAGAATGAAAATATGATAGGAGACCCTTTCCTTGGTGGCTTCTGCTTATTGAATGAGGGATTTCTACGACTGTCTTGCTTTAAGTGGTATTTTGCCCATGTTTTAAAAATTAATGATTGCAGTGGATATTTGCTATTTTTGCCTCCCATCAGCTACCAGTATCCCATTTTTATTTTGGTGGAACTGTCAAGAAGTGCCTTAATCCAAGACAGGTAGCTGGAAGCTATTTGTAAGAATGATATAAAGACCAAAAATGACTGGCAATTTTTATTTCTGTAGAATTCCCAGAAGTGACACTCATCAGGTCCTTCTTCCATTGCTGTTTGGGGTTATCATAGCTCCCGCCCTTTATGAGCCTGTTTATTCCATATTTGGTTCCATTCTGTGAGTTGCCAAATTCTTCTTTCTATACATTCCTTTTCTGCTTAAGTTAGCCAGGCATTTTCTATTCCTTGCAACCAACTCCTCTTAACTGATAAAATAATTCACCTTAAATTAGGGAAGAATTTGTACGTTATCCTATAGATTGAACATAATATGCTTGGATTAATTTTTCTGTAGAAAATATGCTTTTAAGATACTTAATATTTAGCATAAAAATGCCGACTTCTGGTAGTGTATTTCAATCCTCATAGACTAAAGGTATTTAGCCAAATCAGATCAAGAAATAGAAATGACATAACTTATATATGATACATGGTGTTTTAAATGGCTCCTTTGGATTTTTTGTCACCAGTAATTTTATAATGAATGATTGATTGACACCTGTGTATTTTGTTAAGAAGGGCTCAGTTATGGAGCAATGAGAGTCTTTAGTAAAATTTATGTAACAAAATGTCATGTTACAGGCTATTTTACTACATAGAGAGTCTCTTCATTCTATGATAGCTAGAATAAATTTTAAGGAATAATGGAAATGTGCTCCGTTATTTATCTCATTTTGAATACTATAGCAAACTATTTACTGGTATAATGAGAAGGTTAAGATATCCACTGGTGATGAGGTTAAGAAAGTTGGCACTTTTTAAAAAATTCAAGATATCATTATCATAAATATTATAAATCATTGTTAAAATGCCATAGACTCTGATAGTTATAGAAAACAAAGTAGAATATTTGGAAAATATGTTCTCTGTAGTAGTAGAGGTGTTTTTAGATCAAGTAGTCTATTTTTTCCCTGAAAAATTGATAAAGATGTTCAACTGATAGTACGTACAAAATAAGCTTTTAGTGGGTTAGTTTCTGTTTTGCTAAAAATAATGAAAAAAGCTAGGACTATACAAAAAATGTGTGCATGGTAGTTGTTCATTTTGAATGAGATAATAGATTTAAGAATTTCAAAAGGGGTTGTTTTATTTGAGTTTTAATTCCTCTATTAATATTTCCTAAAATATTGGGGACTACTTATTTGACCACTTAGGGAATCAGGTTAAAAAATGTTTGCACTGTGAGAATTTTCAGGGAGGAAGTGACTGAGGCAGAGAGAGAGAGAGAGAGAGAGAGAGAGAGAGAGAGAGAATATACATGTCAGTGTGCATTAGAATCATCTTACTGGCTTGTTAAAACAGATTTATGGGATCCATCTCCAGAGTTTCTGATTGATTAGATCAAGGAGGGGGCTTGAACTTCACATTAAAAAAATATTTATTTGCTTTAGTTGTACACAATGCATTTATTTTTATGTGGTGCTGAGGATCAAACCCGGGCTGCGCATGTGCAAGGCGAGCACTCTACCGCCGAGCCACAACTCCAGCCCCTTGAACTTTACATTTTGAGTAAGTTTCCAAATAATGCTACTGCTGCTGCTGGTCCAGGGACCACCACACTTTGAGATGCACTAGTGTAATAAACTCCTACCCTCAGCTAATTATGATGCTTGACCAATATTTATACTCTCCACACTCATTCCCCTCCTTTCTAATGGAAGATTTAAAAACAAATTCCATCTTTTATATACTTTCTTTTATAAGCTCATGTGAGTCTGTCTATAAATAAGAAGTTGGCAAAATCTGGTCATTTTTTGTTTAATAACCTTTTATTAACACATTTCCACACTCATTTGTTTATATGTTGTATGTGGCTATGGGTATGATGTCATGACTGAGAAGTTGCAATGAAGACTGTAGATCCATCCACAAGGCCTAAAACATTTACCATTTGGCCTGTATAGAAAAGGTTTGCTAAATGTGTAAAATGTTATCCATCAATTAAAAAAACAAAATAAAGGGAAAAGATTTGATGACCTAAAATTGACATAAATTAATATAATCAAATTTCTAGCAATATCAAAATTTCCTTAAAAAATTCTTTGATTGTCTCACATTTTTTTAAACTGTTGGTTTGTTCAAATCAGGATTTAAATCAACCCCACACATTTCATTGGGTGATGTCTTTTTCTTTTAAGAATTTTTAAATGTATAAATTCCCTCTTCTTTTAAATTTTCTTGTACTTTTTTGAGAAAGTAAATTATTTATCTTGTAGACTTTCCCTATTCTGGATTTTACTGATTGCATCCTGAAGGTACTCTTTAGACTATTCTTCTGTCCCTTGCATTTCATGTAAGTGAATGTTAAGCAAAGAGGCTTGATTAGATTCAGGTTAACTTCTTGGCAAGAATACTTCATAATTGGTGTTGGACTTATCCTAATGCCTTACTTCTTTTGATCTTGGATTGATCAGTGGGTTTAGCTGTTATTCACCTGATTCATCTATTCTATACCAGCAGTTTTTCCAAGTGGTCAAGCAGCCACTGATGAGCATTGCCTGCCATTAGAATCCCTGGGAAGATTTTAGACTTCCTTATATCTCATTGCTAGGCCCCCCCCCCCCGGGGCAATTAAACCAGAATATCAGAATATATAAGGCTGGGATCCATTAATCAAGGTGGTTTCTATATGCAGTCAGGGTTGAGAAGCACTGGCCTAATCCTTTATTTCATCAGGACCTAGCATGGTGATATTTGATTATTCTTAATAACTAATAGCTGGAATTTTCCTAAAGAGAATTCCCCCCCACCAATTATTTGAGGTATAATTTATAGAATAAAGACAAAATAAGTACTTGATTTTTTTTTTTTATTACCAGTTCTTAGAATCATGAGTTCTGTGGATGGTAATTTTAGAACTAATGGTCAATCAAGTATCTATCTGCTCCAGGAATCTCTGTCTGTGACAACCCCAGGAAATTCTTTGGTTTGGACCTTGTGAGGACAACAAAAGGATTTTTACTGGAATACGATAGCACTCATACTGTGTTGTCTGTGTGAACAAATGAGATCACATACATTCATCTTTACATTCTGATGATTCTTTGTGCTCAGCCCCTGCAGATTCTCTCCCTCCATTTATTCTTTTTTTTTTTTTTAAATATAATTTTAGTTGTAGATGGACAGAATATCTTTATTTGTTTATTTTTATGTGGTGCTGAAAATTGAACCCAGTGCCTCACAGGTGCTGACAGGTGCTCCACCACTGAACCCCAGCCCCAGCCCTCCATTTATTCTTTCTTTTTAAAAAACTATTTATTTATTTGTTTTTTTAGTTGTACACAATGTATTTATTCTTTACATGGTGCTGAGGATCGAATTTTGGCCGCGCACGTGCTAGTCGAGTGCTCTACCGCTGAGCCACAATCCCAGCCCATCCCCCATTTATTCTTAATTCTCTCTAGTGGTGTCTCCCACTTACCCACCCATTGCCCAATACTTGTCAAATGCCTGCCATGTATGAGGCACACAGTTTTTCTGCCATCGCTGCTGCTTTGACAAGGAGTCTCATCATTGTTTCTGTGGTCAATATCCTCCTTTGAAGATGGCAGTGTATGTGCCAAGGCTGCCATTTGCCCGTGCTTCCAAACCCAGCAGTCCTGCTTGTGCCAGTGTAGTGCTGGCTTCTGGGCAGCAGTGAGATTTTCCCTTCCCTTATCTCAGGTGCTGCATTTTGATTTCTGGGTTCTGGAAGAGCACCTTTTTGTGAGTAGGGTCTCACTGAAACTCTTAGGGAATAAGTTCCTTCACCTTTTGACTTCATCTTTTTTTATTTTCCCCCTACTGGGGCATAAAACACCACACCATTTGTTGTTCTTATCTTCTCTTTTCTTTCCATGCACTGGACCTCTTATTCTTTAGCAAATTAAATCAATCCAAACCACAAACACAAACAAATAAACAAAAATTAAAATAGCCTCCTCATGTATATTTTTTTTACCAATTTATGAAAATAAATTTCTGAAAGGATCACTAGCTCCACAGTTCCACAAATAGTGAGATCATTGCTTCTTGAACGTTAGTGAGCAAATTTATAATCAGAGAGCATCTTGTTAAAATGCAGATTCTGATTCAGCAGGACTGGGATGGAGCTGTGTCTCTGTATTTCTGACATCCCTGGTAATGTGGTAGCTACTGGTCTAAGGACCACATTTTAACTAGTGAGGAGCTAGACTTTGCATTCTGGTTTTGATTCACCTGGGACACTCTACTAACAATTAACTTACTTAAAAATATATAGCAAACTGTATGTAGTCACACTAGGGTCTTGATACAAAAACCAAATTCCCCAGTAAGGAGGCATCATAAGACATGACTGTCTGTCGGCTTTACCTGTGCTATCCAGGGTCTGCTGATCTTCATTTGTCAGGTTGATCTACTCTGTGAGGTTTCTGTCTGCAAACAGGATCCTGATTTAAAAAGTCTCTGTGTATGAACTTTCTCTGTGTTCCAAGTCAGCTATTGTCAATCTTGCCTGTGCATTGGAGTCCCTGCTGGAGTGTTTTAAAAAATGCAAAGGCTCTGGGGGTGGGACCCAGGCATTTCTATTTTTAAAACTCTCCACAGGTAATTCAAATGTGCAGTCAGAGTTGAGAATCAATGCTTTAAATACCAAATTTTTCATTTCAGTGTTGCTAAGGTGATTTGCTCCCTCAAAAATGGCTCTATAAAAAGCCTGCTGTTAATCCTCATGAACTTGGGGATTCCTACATGGTTTGTGTAGCACCATGGTTTTGCCTTTTCCCAGTATGAAGCTCTTTGAGGGTGACGGATTCTGCTCTTTTTATATACCTGCTGCTCAAATGGAAGGACTGTTTTATTTCGTGGTCTTTCATAGATTAATAACTTCCCTCTTGTGGTCCAATATGAAAACAGGATGTTCCATTAGGCAGAAACACAGACACTGGGAAATATCCTGTGCTGTTAAAAGGTTGCCTTTTTATGTTCAGATGGTTTGTGTTGGGTGTTTTTTTTTCCTGAGGTAGGCAGTGGACAGAGCTTTTAGGCCCGTCAAAACAGAGGCAGCAAAGTCTGTAGCAGATATCAGCCAGAAGGAGGAAAAGAGGAACAGAAAGGCCAGTTGCTGTTTGGAGTTAGAAGGCTTTAAAAGGTTGCCAACTGAGAAATGAGTTGTGCTGCTGCCCAATTATCCATCTACCTCTTCTGGTCCACTGGCTCTGTGATATCTGCACGGAGAGAAATACATGATTCTAGGGCTGAGATTGGAAACCAACCTTTAGAACTCTTTGCCAGATTCTAACATTAAATATGCGAAGTTATTTTTCTTTCCAGTTACTAGAGGCAGTTCTTTGTGTACTGAGCCCTCAGTTAAAATGCTTTTAAAAAAAAAGTGAAATAAATACATTGAAGCTTCCTCCTTTTCTTTCTTGGACCAGACAAATATGGTTCCTAAATCTTCCCCTCACCACGAGAAAAAGAAAAATCTTATCTAAAAACAGAAGGAAGAAAGAAGAAAAAGAAGAAAAGGCATTGACTCTGAAATCCTAATTTAAACCCTGCTTAGAAGAGTCTGTCAAGTGGGTCTCTAAAAAGAACAGATGTTAAAGTCATTTTGGGTTTGAATCATGTGATTCCATCAGTGCCTAATGGCTTCTCTGTTCCTGAAGAGGCATGGTGAGAGAAAAGGTGAGGTATAAATTGTCGTCAACCTGGACGTGCCACTCAGCCCTGGAACTGAAGGACCTGCATTACTAAACAGTCCAGGGCAGAACACTCTGAGGGAAGAGTGCTAGAAGGCAAAAGTGAAATGAATGCAAAGAATAAACTCTAGAGACAGGGTCATTTAGACCTGTGAGGAAGGAAGACTACTTCTGGTGAGTTCCTTTAATGGGGGAGTGACAAGACCCTTGTAAATCCCTTATTCCAAAGAATTTACTTGTGGAGGCTTCTGTCATTTATAGTTTTCAAAAACATCACTATTTGAACAGTCATTCTCTAAACAAAACATAATAATAGGCAACAGATATATGAAAAGGTGCTCAATGTTGTTAATCATTGGGAAATACAAATTAAAACTTCTTTGATATATCACCTTATATCTATTTTAATGGCTATTACCAGGAAGACAAGAGATAACAAATGGTTGGTGAGGGTGGGGAGAAAAAGGAAACCTAATACACTCTTGGTGGGAACGTAGATTTGTACAGCCATTATAGAAAACAGTATAGAGGTTCTAATGAGATTAAAAATTGTACTACCAGAAGACCCAGCAATCCCTCTTCTAAGAATGTACTCATAGAAAATGAAATCACCATCTTGTAGAGATAGCACACTCAACAAAATGAGCAATAATTCCAATTATCCAACACCCATTCCATATTCAAATTGTCCCCATGCCTATTTATAGTTGGTTCATTTGAAACAGGGTCTACACAAGGACCAAACAAACATTGCATTTGATTGCATGTCTCTTAAATCTCTCTCTCTCTCTCTTTTTTTTTAAATATTTATTTGCTTTAGTTGTACACAATGCATTTATTTTTATGTGGTGCTGAGGATCAAACCCGGGCCGTGCACATGCTAGGCGAGCACTCTACTGCTGAGCCACATCCCAGCCCCCTCTTAAATCTCTTTAAATTAATAACAGTTTCTCTTATTTCTTCATCTGTAGTATTTATATGTGTCTTGATGCTTCATGATACTGGTATGTTTCAGTCCACAGCAATTAACACATTTTGATTTCCTCTGGGCCAGGGGGAGCCCCTTCGGCTTGGCTCCTATTTTGCTTTGAGATGAACTCATAAGCTTTGAAAGCTTTCTTTATTTCCTTTTTTTTAAATATTTATTTATTTGTTTTAATTGTACACAATGCCTTTATTCTTACATGGTGCTGAGTATCGAACTCTGGCCGCACACGTGCTAGGCAAGTGCTCTACCGCTGAGCCACAACCCCAGCTCCTGAAAGCTTTCTTTCAAAAGGACTGCCCAGACTCATCTTGATGTATTTCTGTCCCTAACTTGGAATGAGTCTTTATTTGATTTCTTTATTCAAGAAATCCTTTTTGAAAGGCACGCTCATACATTGTTGGTGGGACTGCAAAATGGTGCAGCCAATATGGAAAGCAGTATGGAGATTCCTTGGAAAACTTGGAATGGAACCGCCTTATGACCCAGCTATCCCACTCCTTGGTCTATACCCAAAGGACTTAAAAACAGCATACTACAGAGACACAGCCACATCAATGTTTATAGCAGCACAATTCACAATAGCTAAACTGTGGAACCAACCTAGATGCCCTTCAGTAGATGAATGGATAAAGAAAATGTGGTATATATACAAAATGGAGTATTACTCAGCAATAAGAGAGAATAAAACCGGGCGTGGTGGTTCACGCCTGTAATCCCAGCACTTGGGAGGCTGAGGCAGGAGGATGGCGAGTTCAAAGCCAGCCTCAGCAATGGCGAGGCACTTAGCAACTCAGTGAGACCCTGTCTCTAATAAAATACAAAAAAGGGCTGGGGATGTGGCCCAGTGGTCGAGTGCCCCTGAGTTCAATCCCTGGTGAGGTGAGAGAGAGAGAGAGAGAGAGAGAGAGAGAGAGAGAGAGAGAGAAAAATCTTGGCATTCACAGGTAAATGGATGAAGTTAGAGAATATAATGCTAAGTAAAGTTAGCCAATCCCCAAGTCAAATGCTGAATGTTTTCTCTGATATAAGGAGGCCGATTCACAGTGGGGTTGGGATGGGGAGCATAGGAGGATTAGAGGAACACTAGAATGGCCAATGGGAAGGAAGGGGGCAAAAGGGTGAAGAAAAAAAAGAGATGGTAGAATGAGATGGATATCATTACCCTAACTGCATGTATGAAGTTATGAATGGTGTGAATATACTTTGTGTACAGCCAGATATATGTAAAAATGTGCTCTACAAGTATAATATGAAATGTAATACATTCTGCTGTCATTTTTAACAACTTGGAATAAAAAATAAATAAATTTGAAAATAAAAAAGAAATCCTTTTTGATTTGATTTCTTTATTCAAGAAATCCTTTTCTTTTTGGTGGGAATTGGTATGTAGATACCACAACTGGATGCTAGAAGATATTCACTGCTGCTGTAATATATTTGAAAAGTTATTTTATAACCTACTCAGTAAGGTAGCAAATAGAAATAGCTGGATGTTCCATTTGTAATTCAGCCCAATTTGACACACTGTAGTACGGTTTATATGAACAGAGGCCATCAACATGGAGTTTCTGCCTTGAAGGGAGATCTTTCAGGTGATTACCACTATGTTACATTGGAGACAAAGTTCTTAGAAGTTAGGCTGTAGTCATGGCCAACTTGAGGTGAAACTGAAGTGGTCATTATTCTTTTGTCACTTCCCAGCTTCCCTATCTTTGCCCTTGCCCTTTTTCTGATTCTTCATCTTTTCTTCCTGGGTATTTTCAGTGTGTGTGTGTGTGTGTGTGTGTGTGTGTGTGTGTAATTTTATTTCACTTAGGAAAGAAGCTCCTTCACATTCGTGTTATTTGTGACTATCCTCTGAGGGAAATAGTACAATGCAGGGGGAAAGAGCAAGAGCTTCTTAGGCAAATGAAACTATATTCAATTCTAGTTTTGCTTGTTGCATTTTATAAAAATGATGCCTGCACAGAGATTGTTGAGCCCTAAATAATGTGACATTAATAGAGAACTTTAATTATTCAAAGAAAGGTATTTCTGGGTTGAGGATATTTTCCACATGTTTCTCAAATTCTGCCTTTTAATCATTTAATTATTTGTTTGATAAGAAAACAAGAAGTCTTCATAAAGTTTTGCCCCATAAAAGTAAAACTATGTTTCCTTTTTGTAGGGTATCAAAAACAAAACAAAACAATACATTTTATATCTTTCCTGAAATAGAATGGCATTAAATATTTTTATTGCAAAAATACTTTCAGAATATGGAAAACTATATACCCATACTTCCAAGGGTTAAAGAAGAGAGAACTTTTTTTTTTCCACCAAAGTAAATATGTAAGTACAGCCATATTTGCATATGCTGTATTTTAAAATTATGCTTAAAATTGCCTTACATATTCTGAATGTGGCAAGTAGAAGGCAAGGAGGTCACCTGTACAGCTGGTGCAGGTAACAGAATTCCCATCAGGCACATTTCTAAGCTCCAAAGTAATGTAACAAACAGATCTCTCCATCTGTTGGAAGCCTATTGAGATGGGCACCAGCTTTACCATGGGCATGTTCTTGAGGATAACCATTTATATTAAGTACCTTTAATTCCATTTACTTTCCACATAATTAACAGTCACAATATAAACTGTACAGGAGTAAGTGTCCTGGCATACACATAATACTACATGAAGAAAAAAGTGGAAATGTGTTTTAACATAAGACACTTTACAAATCATGTATTATTGAAAACTGATTAATAAAAGCTTTGCGGTCATTAATTCATGATATTCAAAATGGATGCAAATAGCTACATGAAGATTATTTGGGATAAGAAAATGTAATAAACCATTTCTAAAACATGCTGCCATTTTAAACACTTTGGGTCATTAAAAAGATAGGTAATTAAACAAAAAGATTATTTTCAGCAAATTATTACATGCAACACCCAACTGAATATAAGTGATAGGATAGGTTAGGTCATTGCATCCACTACTAATAACTGGCCCTTAGCATCAAGATTGTCGCCTAATTCCATGTCCCTTACCTGGGAGCAGCTGAGTTCCCAATCAAGATATGTCCTTCATGACGTGTGTCTCAAGTAATTTGTTATTAACTATTATCAGTCACCAAAGTTTTAAAATGAATTGCTTGTTAGGTATTAGGGCAAACTCAAAGTGATCTAATGAGGTCATTCACGGACATGGATTTCTGTGAGCTTCCAAAGATGACAGTGAGCTGAGCAGGGGAAATTGTCACCATCTGCAGCATGTTTCATCCATGCCAAAGCCCTTACTAATAGTGCTGCACATAGATACCACCCATCCTGGATGGTACAGAGAGGGTAATAAGGATGGTGATTGCCAAATATGCGATAAGTGAAGGTTGGTTATGGTGCTGTATCCCTCAGGGGCTGGGCTGAGAGGATCCCCTCTGCTTCTCACTTAGTTCTCCACGATAAGGAGTGACACTTAATGTTTCCAGAGGGCAGCATGTTTGCTAATTAACCATCCTATAACACTTGTGTGAAGAATTCTCCCAAAGGAGAGCACCTGCTTTCCCAGGAATGTTTATCTTCCTGAATTATTGAGTAAGAATCCAAGGAAAGTAAAGTATGACATCATCAACAAAAGAATAAAGCAGTGAAAAGTTACAATGGCCTCTCTGTTGAGCTCTTTTTATGATCCTTAATATCACATATTCATTAAGTGCTATAAATTTGCATTCATCATTACAACAGTCCTCTGAAGTAAGTATTATTATCTCCATTTACAGATGGGCCTCGGGGGGTTAAGAACCTTGCTTAGAGTACTGGTTAGTGACAGAATTCAGTTCAAACCTTTTAGTCATCTTTCCATGGCCATGACAAAATACTGGAGGGAAATAAAGAAAAGTTTATTTTGACTCACAATTTCAGAGGTTTTAATCCATCGTTGCTTGGCTGTCTTGTTACTGCACCTGTGGTGAAGCAGGACATCATGATGTGGAGTACGTGGTGTAGCGAAGCTGCTCACCTCATGGTGGTGGGGAAGCAGACAGAGAGGAAGGGGCCCAGGACAAAATATACCCTTCAAGGATGTGCTGCAAGTGACCTACTTCCTTCAATTATGTTTCACCTCCTAAAGATTCCAGCACCCAATAGCACCATCAGCTGGGGAACATCTTCAGCGCATGAGCCTTTGGGAGACATTCCAGATCCAAGCTGAAGCATGTTTTTGTGACACACATTGCTATAGTCTTGTCTACTCTGTTGTATTTTGCAAAGTAAGGGGGGAGGTGTCCAAAATTCCATAAGTGTATCAGTTAAGAGATGTGATAAGCCGGGCGCGGTGGCGCATGCCTGTAATCCCAGCACTTTGGGAGGCTGAGGCAGGAGGATTGCGAGTTCAAAGCCAGCCTCAGCAATGGCGAGGCACTTAGCAACTCAGTGAGACCCTGTCTCTAAATAAAATACAAAAAAAAGGTCTGGGGATGTGGCCCAGAGGTCGAGTGCCCCTGAGTTCAATCCCCGGTACCACAAAAAAAAAAAAAAAAAAAAAAAAAAAAGAGATGATGTGATAAAATATGACATTCTATACTAATATTGACTTACACTTTAATAGATTATTACAGATTAGAAAACTTCATATATGGTATCTCACTGACTATTGAAACAGCTGGATAATATATCTTCTACAGATAAGACTCTGTGTGTGTGTGTGTGTGTGTGTGTGTGTGTGAGAGAGAGAGAGAGAGAGAGAGAGAGAGGAGGGAGGAAGGGAGAGGGATATTTCTATTCTTTTTTACTCACTGTGAAAATAACATGAGAAAAATGTGGAAGTTATAACCTGTAATCTCAGTGACTTTGGAGGCTTGAGGCAGGAGAATCTCAAGTTTGAGGCCAGCGCGGGCAACTTAGCGAGATCTTGTCTCAAAATAAAAAAACAAAAAGGGCTCAGAATGTAGCTTAGTGGTAAAGTGCTCCTGAATTCAATCCCCAGTCCAGAAAAAGAAAAAGTGAAAGTTATAAATACCTTCCACTAGATTGACCTAAATATAGATGGTCAATGTTTACTAATAAGAAATAGAGCCCAACCCTGACTCTTTAGGCATGATCTGGTTCTTGGCTTCTTTTCCATTCTTGATTGATTGGGTGTCCCTTAAGAGCCAGGTTTGTGCTCTGGGTTGGTCTGGATCCAGCATCTGTGAACTTTAATCCCCAGATTATATTACTCCTGACCTGTGAGCAAAAGGCATCAGTGGACTCTGCTGTAAGTACCTGGAGACCAAAGAGGTAGAGGAAACCTGAAGGAATGACAGTCAGGAACTTTACAAAGTATTGATTGATAGATTATACATTTAGTCTTCCAAAAACATTAATTAGGCTCTGAATATACTGGACATTTTGGGGGAATAAGTGACAAATCAGAAATTTGACCTTCAACCATCAAGTTGAAGAGGCAACATGTGTGAAATACTAATGTGTGGAAATTATGTGAAACATCAGACCACATGTCCAGCTTTCCACGTCTATGCTGATGACAGCTGGGGTCGGGTGTGTGAGCCAGAGTGAGTGGGTGCCCAGAAGAACTGCTTCATCTTCCCCTGCATGGAGGGGAAATAGAATGGTGGCTGGGAGGGGAGACAGACCTTCTTTGAGAGGGAAGAGGTCATGGAGTGTTACGTTTGACCCCAGCCTCCTCCCCTTTCTCCCTTTTGTGGGGAGTATAGAGGGTACTCAACCTGTGTTCTCTGCAATCTCCATCACCTCCAAGGGTCCCAGGAGAGGCCCTTGAAGGTGAGACTAGAACAGAGAGCTGGTGCCTGCTTCTTGTCAGGAGCTTCCATGAAGATTGGGGGCTAGAGATGTGCTATACAATAGCTGGATGTGAAAGAGCTGTGGAGCTGTGCTGCTCAGAGAGATGGAGAGAGTGGCTGGCTCCTGCCACATGGTGCATCAAGGATGCTTGAGTTTTTCTGTGGGACCAGAACCCAGCTGTAGCAGTTAGTGGGAGCAGTGGCTAGTCTGAGAGCCTGTTCCTCCTCCCAGGGTATGGAGTCAGAGGGAATAAGGAGAAGAAAGCTGGGAAAGAGACTTGGATGACATTGACAAATATACAGCACTCATTTCTAAATTTGATTTTAAAACACTGCTGGACTGGGTCAAGTTTGGTGGATTTGACTAGATTTAGGTTTCCTACTGTCAAGTGGGAGTGGAAGCGTGTCAAAGAAAGTCTGTGCAGTCATAAAAATGAAGGGAGTTTCATGTTGTCACATAGCTGATTTGTGATTGTCCAATTTGTAACCTTTACACTGGATTTGTTAAATCTACAATGAGGCAGTTATTGAAAGCCATGCTTTGTTGAAAAGAACATGCCTTTATAAATTCCAAAAGCTTCCTTTTAAATCACAGGAACCCAGTTTGGGAGGACTGAGCTTAGAGCTGTATTATAAGTCCTAGTGTGCAGTGGTTGAGAAGCACAGCCTTCCAGCAAGAAGGAGAAGCATGCAGGAGAGGAAGAGAAAGGCAAAGGACTTGACCTGAAGGTCTTGGTCTACCTTCCCTTGTTGTGATTGATAGTCTCCACTAGGAATGGATGGTAGAAATAATCAGAGGACATTATGGAAATCTTGAGCAGGAATCTTTTACCATTACTGAGAATTGGGCTCCAGAGGGAGGTGAAATCAGTTCTAGAAAATAAAGTTTTTTTTTTCTTTGCATATCTGAGTCATATCATGGTAGATGTCGTACTGCTTACAGGATTCAGTGGCCCTCACAGTGGGAAGATTTGACATCCATACTCTACTGAACTCAGACTTGGTTATGTTACTGGCTTTGGTAAAAGAAATAGAAGAAAGAGCAGGAATGGAGCATGTCTTTTCTAGGCAGGAATGTTAAGAAATATGACTGGTTTTTCTTTTTGTTTTTACCTTTATCTCTTACAGCCACCAAAGCATGTGTTGAGACAGAGATTACATCAACGTGGGCTTTCAGGGACTATGGAGGGCATGTCAGTTTATAATAGGGAAGAAGTAAACTTCCCTCTTAAAAGCCAATTTACTGCAGCATAAACTAACTTTTTTCTAATAAACAGTGTGAAAATTTCATCCCTTCTACATAGTCTATATAACACCAGTAGTAACAATTATCTTTGACTTGCTTAATTTGCAGTTGGATTAAATTTCAATCTGAGGAAGGAGCATGCTGCCAGGGTTTCTGCTACTATTGAAGGACTTACTCAGTAACTCTTTAAATGAGACTTACTTTCCACTTGTATTATAGTTATTGGTGAAGTATTTAAACTCCTCTATTAGGTGGAAGAGTCTTTGAGGACAGGAACAACTCTGTCTCATTTTTGAATGAAATCTCACTTGTGTAAGGTTTTATAACTAATAATAGCAACCACTGATAGAAGCTTGCTTAGTCTGAAGCCATTGAAAACAAGCACAATAGATGTCATAATTTCCTAAGATGAAAACAAATTACTATTTTTGTATTGCACAGATATCTATCATTTATGAAACAGCCTTTCTGAGGGGGGCCATCAAATGGTAAACTCTTCAGATAGGGAAAAATATAAAGAAAATGGTAATATTACTATTATAAGCTAATATTTATTTAATATATGTCATGGGCCAAATACTGTTCCAAGCCTTTTACATTTACAACTTTGAAATAATCACACAATTAAGATGCAACCATGCAAATAAGGTACTACTATGATTCCCAACTTCCAGATAAAATTAGACACAGAGTCACAAAATAACTGGCTCGAGATCATGTAGTAAAGTGGTAGATTCAGGATTCATATCCAGTCTGCTTCCAGATAGTTTGCTTTTAACTTCTGTGCTGGACCTCTTAGTATGTAGTAGAAATGCTTTTGAGGCCTCTCCAGCTCTCAGCTGATGTAGTGAGTTTGCTGAAAGTGAAGATTAGTTTCTAAAGAGAATATCTGTGGAGAACTTGCTAATAGATAGCCTGAAGCCCATTAATAAATTACCTTCATATTGTATATTAGAAAAGACAAGATTGACAAGAAAAGGGATTGGCACAAGATAATTTCTTTTGAGAGCTATCAGAATGCTCTATATTTTTTTTCCTCCCTTTTCTCCTGTTCCAAGTCAAGTGAAGAATTCAGGAGAATTGCACAAAGCTATATGTTTTCCTGAATTTGTGGGACTTAAAAATGAATGCCTGACACTCTTACATTGCTGGTGGGGCTGCAAATTGGTGCAGCCAATTTGGAAAGCAGTATGGAGATTCCTTGGAAAACTTGGAATGGAACCACCATTTGACCAGCTATCCCACTCCTCTGTCTATACCCAAAGGACTTAAAAATAGCACACTACAGGGACACAGCCACATCAATGTTCATAGCAGCACTATTCACAATAGCTAGATTGTGGAAACATCCCCAATGCCCATCAATAGATGAATGGATAGGGAAACTTTGGTATATATACACAATGGGACATTACTCAGCACTAAAAGAGAATAAAATCATGGCATTTGCAGGTAAATGGATGGAGTTGGAGAAAATAATACTAAGTGAAGTCAGCCAATCCCAGAACACCAAAGGTCGATTAATTCCTTTGCTATGATGGTACTGAATTATAGTGGCAAGGGAGGGGGATGAGAGGAATGAAGGAATGTTAAAGAGAAAAAAAGGGGGGCCAGGCACGGTGGCACACGCCTGTAATCCCAGCACTTTGGGAGGCTGAGGCAGGAGGATCGTGAGTTCAAAGCCAGCCTCAGCAATGGCAAGGCACTTAGCAACTCAGTGAGACCCTGTCTCTAAATAAAATACAAAAAAGGGCTGGGGATGTAGCCCAGTGGTCGAGTGCCCCTGAGTTCAATCCCCGGTACCACACACACACACACACACACACACACACACACACAAAAGGGTGGGGGAGGAGAGGGAAAGGGAAAAGGAGATAGAAACAATGGCAGAAGGAGTTTGACATCAATATACTAAGTGCATGTATAAAAACTCAAATGGTATGAAAATATTTTGTGTAAAACCAATGACTTGGAAAACTATGCTCTTTATATGTAATATGAAAGGAATTGCACTCTAAAAGCATGTATAACAAATTAAATAAAAAAAAGAAAGAAAGAAACCTTAAAAAAAATTGAATGCCTGGCTCTCTTTGGGAAGTTAAAGAGGAGAGTGTTATGGCTCAGATAAAGGTGTCTCTCAAAAGGTCAGGTGTGAGAAAATGAAAGGTTTAGAGATGAAACAATTGAGTTATGAAAGCCTTAACCTAATCCGTACATTAATCCCCTTATAGGGATTAACTGGGTGGTAACTGCAGGCAAGAAGGGTGTGGCTGCAAGAGGTAGGTCATTGAGGGGTGGGCCTTTGTGATACATAGTTTGCTCATGGTGAGGAGTCTGTTTCTCTCTGCTTCCTAGTAATGTCCTGAGCTGCTTTCCTCCAACATACCCTTCACCATGATGATTCCCCACACTTCAGGTCCTGAGGATTGGAGTTAGCCATCTATGGACTGAGACCTCTGCAATCATGAGCCCCCAAATAAACCTTTCCTCTATGTTGTTCTTGTCAGGTACTTTGATCACAACAGTGAAAATGCTGACTAAAACAGAGAGGATGTGTGGAGATGCTGCTGACCTCAGAGCAAGGAGAAAGGGCCACAAGGGAGGCAGTCTGTATTTGACAACAGAGTATCCTATGGGCTGGAGAAGACTGTACAAAAGGTGGCAGTGGGGTTATTACCTAAGAACATGAGATATCTATAATAGGAAGAATCTCTGTAGGGCCTTTTTAAAGGAACTGCAGCTGGGGTGAAGGGAGCAGAAGACCCTAAAAGTGCACCCCAAAAGAGAAACCCTGTGGCATACACCTCCCCCATCCCCCAGGGATCCAAACTCCAAAAGACAGGAGCATTACTCAGTATAAGCTCCTTTCTCCCTTTTTACCTCTCTTGTACCTTCCTGCCAGGATGAGGGCAGAGACAAGACCTCATCTCCTTATCCCTAAAGAAGGTCTCCAATGGGAAAAAATAGATTACTATTTACTGAGATGGTGAATGCTAAGGAATGTTTTATTTGGGGGAGGAAGAATCAAGAGGAATCAAGAGTTTAGTTTTGCATATGAAAGTACAAAACTCAATGGTATAAGCAAAACCAGAGAATGTAAGTAATAGCATAGGGTAATATTCGGAATACTTGTAATATTTGTAATGGTGATATGTAAAGCAATTTTATCTCACATGACAGGTCCTACTAAATTGCTTAGAGCCTCAGTAAGCTGCTGAGCTGGCTTTGAATCTGCAATACCCCCACCTCACACTCCTAAGTTATTGGGATTACAGGTGAGTATCACCATTCCCAGCTGAAAAATTTATTTTAAAAAACAACTCATAAAAAGATTCATAAAGAATACATTATTGAATTAATTTTGACTCTTCATTAGTTGATCACTTTAAAGGGGTCCAAAATGTGCATATTAGGGGAATTGTCTGAAATCACCAAAGAGATGGGAATTAGGTCATTCTTTCTGGGTAAGGCTCAGACATTTTCTTTCGCTGGCTCCACTGATGTGAGGCCCCACTGGGCCCTGCCCGGCCTGCTGTATAGACATCGGATGTTCAAGGTGATGTGGATGGAAATGTATCGAGAGTTGCCAGTCATGGCAGGGGAAGTTTGTGTTCTGGTGGAAGTGGACAGGGATTGACGCTGTGAAGACGTACCCATGCCCATTAAAACAACTATAGGTCTATAAATTGGTAAGTTATACAAATTACAAAAAGATACTGTTATGGTCTGACTGTGCACCCCCAAAGTTAATGTGTTGGGGGCATGGTCCTCAATGTGGTGGTATTAAGAGATGGTGGGACCTTGAAGAGGTAGGCCAAGTGTGAAGTCATTACTGGCCCCTCTCAGTGCTCTGTCTTCTTGTCTTCCATGTGATTGCTCTCTCTCACATGTAGCTCCCACCTTGATGCTGTCTGCCATGAGGTGGCACAGTCAGGGGAGTCCTCATCAGAGCCTCAGGATGTTTGGAATTTAAGTCAAAATTGTGAGCTTAATAAAATTCTTTATAGAATTACCTAGCCTCAGGTATTTCAGTATAGTAACATAAAATGAACTAATATATATACAAAATTTGACATCAAAATCATAAAATGTGTGTGTGGGAAGTAAAAGTGTAGGGTTTTTGCTATGTGACCAAAGTTAAGCTGTTATCAGATTAAAATAGGCTGTTATAAAAATAAGAAGTTTTATGTAAGCCTAATGGTAATAACAAAGTAAAAACCTATAGTAGTTGTAGAAAATATAAAAAGAAAGTCTTCAAAGCATACTACAGAAAACCATCAAATAGTATAGGAGAGAGCACAGAGGAAGAAAGAAACCAAGTATGAACAAAACAACCAGAAAGAAAACAAATTATAAAATGCAGTAATAAGTCCTTACATATTGGTAATTACATTGAATGTAAATAGATTAAATTATCCAATCAAAACAGACTGGATGAATGGATAAACAAGATCTAGTTATTTACTGCCAGCAAGAAACTCACCTCCCCTTTAAGGACACAGACTGAAAGTGAATAGATAGTGTTTTAGCTATTTTGCTGCTGTGACTAAAAGATCTGGCTAGAACAATTTTAAAGGAGGAAAAGTTTATTTGAGGGCTCATGGTTTCAGAAGTCTCAATCCATAGACAGCAGGCTCCACTCCTCCAGGCTCACGGTGAGTCAGAACATCATAGCAGAAAGAAGAGGCTCATGTCATGATCAGGAAGGAGAGGAGGTGGGGACACTCCACTGGCCAGATACAAATATATGCATCAAAGCCATGCCCAATTCCTGTCTCCTCCAGCCACACCCTACCACTTCAATTACCACTCACTTAATCCTTATTGGGATTAATTCACTGATTAGATTAAGGCTATAACCCAATAATTTCTCCTCTAAACCTCCTTGCATTGTCTCACACTTGAGCTTTTGTGGGGACAACTCACATCCAAACCATAACAGATAGAAAGAGAAATTTTCATTCAAACTGAAACCAAAAGAAAGCAGTAGCTATGCTTAGACAAAATAAGCTTCAGGTTGAAAACTGTGAAAGGAGACAAGTTATTATATAATGATAGAGGGGTCAGTCCATCAGGAGAATATAACAGTTTTAAATATATATGCTCCCACTATTGGAACTCCTAAACATATAAAGCAAATATTAGATGATCTGAAGAGTCAGGTACACTGTAATACAAGAGTAGGGGACCTAAATAAACCCCACTTTCAACAATGGACAGATAATCTGGTCAGAAAAATCAATATTGAAACTTTGAACTTGAATTATATGTTATAACAAAAGAGTCTAATAAATATATACAGAAAATTCCATCCAACAGCAACAGAATACATTTAAATTCAAATGGCACATTCTCCAGAATTGATCATATGTTAGGCTACAAATTAATTCTTAAAATTTTCAGGATTGAAATAATAACAAGTGTCTTTTCTTTTTTCCTTTTCCTTCCCCCACACCAGTACTGGAGATTAAATTCAGGGGCACTTTACCATGGAACTATTTTCCGAACCCTTTTTATTTTTTATTTTGAGATAGGGTCTCACTAAGTGGTCAAGGCTACTTTAAACTTGCAATCTTCCTGCCTTAGCCTCCGTAATAGCTGGGATTACAGGCATGCTCCACTGCACCCAGCTGAAATAATAACAAATATCTTTTCTGATCATAATAATATAAAACTAGAAATCAGAATAGGAGAAATTTTGGAAGATTTGTAAGTATGTGGAAATTAAACAACATACTCCTAAACAACCAGTGGGTAACAGAAGAAATATAAAGGGAAATAAAAAGATACCTTGAGACACATGATGCCCCAAAACTTATAGGGTACAGCAAAAGCAGTCTTAAAAGGGACACTTTTTTTTTTTTGCAATAAATATCTATGTAAAAAAAGAGATCTCAAAGAAATAATCTACTGATACACCCCAAGAAACAAGAAAAAGAACAAACTAAGCCCAAAGGTAGTAGAAAGAAGGAAACAATAAAGATCAGAGCAAAAGTAAATGAAACAGAGACTAGAAAAACAATAAAACAAATCAATGAAAGTAAAAATTGGTATTTTTGGAAAGACAAAATGAAAGTGACATGTCCTTTGTTAGATCAGTTAGGAGAAAGGAGAGAAGAAGTCAGAAATGATACAAACAAAAGAATAGACATTGCAACTGATAGAAAAATATAAGGAATTACAATAATAAACTATTATTAAAAATATATGCCAATAAGTTGGATAATCTAGAAGAAATTGATAAGTTCCTAGACACATACAACCTACCAAGACTGAGTCAGGAAGAAATGAAAAATCTGAATAGAGCAATATTGAGTAAGGGGGTTGAATCAATAATAATAAAGCTCCCATCAAAGAAGAGCCCAGGGCTGGATGACTTCACAGCTGAATTCTAACAAATGTTTAAAGTAGAACTAATATCAGTCCTTTTCAGACAGTTGAAGTGGAGGGAACATCACCAAGCTTATTTTACAAGGCTTCTTTGTTCTAATACCAAAATGAGACAAGGACACAAGAAAAGAAAATTATTGACCAATGTACCTTAAGAACATAGATGTAAAAATCTTAAAAAATACTAGCAAACCAAATTCAACAACACATTAAAAGAATCATCATCACAATCAATTGGGATTTATCCCTGGGATGTAGGAATGATTCAACATACATAAGTCTACAAATGCAATACAACATATTAACAGAACAAAGGACAAAAACCATATGACAATTTCAATAGATGCATAAAAATAATTAACAAAATCCAACATCCTTTCATTATAAAAACCTCAACAGATTAGATATGGAAGGAATGTATCTCAAGATAGTAAGGCCCATATATGACATGTTCCCAGCTAACATCATACTCAGTGGTGAGAAGTTGACAACTTTCCTCCGAGATTAGGAAGAAGACAAGGATATTTACTCTCAACACTTTTATTCAGTATTGGAAGTCCTAGCCAATTAGGCAAATGGAAGAAATAAAAGACTTAATTAGAGAGAAAGAAGTGAAATTGTCTTTGCTCTCTGATGATATGATTTTATATATGAAAACCTCTAAAGACGCCATAAAAAACATTAGAATTGATAAGCAAATTTATCAAAGTTGTGAGTACAAAATCAGCATATAAAAATCAGTAGTATTTCTATATGTTAACAGTGAACTATAGAGGCATTACAATACCAGGCCTTAAGTTATGCTACAGAGATATAATAACAAAAATGGCCTGGTATCAGCACCAAAACAGACATGAAGACCAATGGTATGAATAGAAGACACAGACAAACCCACATACAATTATCTCATACTAGACAAAGGTGCCATAAACATACATTGGAGAAAAGATAGCCTCTTTAACAAATGGTGCTGGAAAAGCTGGAAATCCATATATAGCAAAATGAAATTAGACCCCTCTTGCTCTGTACAAAACTCAGCTCAAAGAAAGCCTAAAGAAAAAGATGGAAAGGGCCTCCTCTACTGAATTTTAATATTCCTAATATAAGAAAAAGGTCCAAAAGGAGCCTCTGGGTATAATTGGCAATGGGGAACTCACTTCAAGTTGATGGCATTTTGATAATGATAAAGAGACACAGGTCAGGCTTAAAAATATCCTGTGCTCCAACCCTTTGAATGTAACATGGGAGAAAAAAGATTTTAAGACAGTTTTTGTATATGCTTGATTGTCCAACCCTCTCCTGAGATGAAATTTGTTGTGTAAATTAAATGCACAGATAACATAAGGATTGTTTCAATATATGAATTAAAAAAAGGGTCCAAAACTAGAAAAGATAAAAGAAAGTTATAGGTATGGAAATATATTTTAGTATATAAAATTAGAAGGTAAAATAAATGTTTCTGGATGAGAAATTATTTGTCTGGAAAAGTAATGTTATTGTGCTAGAGCCCAAGATGAAAGAGGATAAAACTAAATAAACAAGTTGTGAATGTCTAAGTAAGTCACAGAAGGTTTGTGAAAGATAAATTTCAAAAAGTGTGTGTTTGTGATTAAATTGGCCATAATCAGCATGGCCAAAGTTATTTGCACTTTAATGTACTGATATGAAGAAAAGTCTGAAACTAAGTCTTACAGGAATTAGGGTTTGTACCTATTTCAAAGTCTCTTAAATGATACTTTGTAACTGGTTAAAAAAATATTATTTTAGATTACGACAATATAGTTGACACACTAAATACATGTGACTAGATATATGTATACATCTGAGAATTCTATCTTAGCCTTGTCTAAGTGTTATATAAAAAATTTATAAAATGAATGTTTATCTAGGTTTACTGGCAAGGTAACCAATAAGTGCTCACTTTTATACATTGTGTCTGACATAGAAGGTCCACACTGTCATTTGAAGACCTGTCTTGTATCTATTTGCTTTGACTAAGTGCATTTCTGATCATTAACACTGTTTCCTAGATGTGTAAGAGATTTAAGGCTATCCTTTGATTTTTTGCTAGTACTGCTAGCCCATGCAGACCTGTGATTATTTTAGTGTACACTATGGATTCTAAATTGTACTTTAAAAGTTAAACTTAGTTAAATCTAAAGCTTAGGGGAAAGCACTTTAACAATTTGGTGTTCTACATAAAATTATCTGTAGAAATAGTCTCAGATTTGTATAGAAATTACACGTTTGGTTGGTATTTATTCATGTCATTTGCTGTTCTATAGCTGGACAAAGTAACCTATCATCAATAAGTTATATATACAATTTTGTGTTACTCTTTACACTGGAATTGGAATTTAGATGTGTTTTTGGAAGGTAGTAAGGAAAGCCTGATCTGTTTGAAGGTGACATTGTAAAATGTAGAAGTATTTTGCCACTTTTCCCACAAAAAAAATGTCAAAAGCTCTCTTAGTCTTTGTTTGATTTATGTTTCAGATGTAATATTGTATTATATTATTTGTCAAAAGCCCCGCCTTACTTGAGATAAGGCTCTGCTTATCACTTTACTCCATGTTAGAATAGCTGTAAAATAGGTTGTACTTCAGCTTATTTAAAGTTGTATTCAAAAGATTGATTTTTATTATAAAGATTATTATGATCTCAAAATAAAAAGAGAATATACTATGTAATTAAGTAAAGGTTTAGGATTATAAGAATATTTTTTCTTGGTTCATAGCTATAATACAAACTGAATATGTTTTTGCTCTGTTAATTTTATTTTGTATTTTCCTTGTAAATTTGATAATTGTTGCCTGTAAGTATTTTGCAGATGTACTGCTTCTAATAAAACAACCTGAATTAGTTTGAGATAATAAGCCATCATCTATAGGACAGATAGTATATAATGTTGATTTTCAGTACTAATACTAACCCCAATTAAATGAAACAGGTAACTGTAAAATTATATATATTTAAGTTATAACCTGTTACTCCTACTTTAAGACTAGTGAAACTGGCCTTCTGGGTGTTTAAAACCAAAAACTTGGAGACCAAAGTCAAGGAAGCAAAAGCACTAACAAAAAAGCAGCAAATATTTTGGCTTTTGCCCTCTAAAGTGGGCAGGGACCCAGAGAATGATGGGACCCTCTCTCTGGGTCCTGCAACTCAGGTGGGTCACCCAATCAGCTGATCAGGGAGATCAAGAGGACCCTAAAGAACAGGAAGACAACCAGTGCACATTCTGCAAAGAGGAGGGTCATTGGAGATGGAAATGTCCTGATGCTCCCAAGAGAAGCCACATATGGTCAGCAGGAACTTGACCCATCCTGACAGATAGTACCACTGCTAGAGCAAAGCTAAAAGAACCCAGAGGCTTCACACACATTCCCAAGAGTGATCTCTGAGGAATCTCAGCTGACTCTTAAGAACAGATAAGAACAATACACACCTGTAATCCCAACGGTTTGGGAGGCTGAGGCAAGAGAACTGTGAGTTCAAAGCCAGGCTCAGCAATGGCAAGATGCTAAGCTACTCAGTGAGACCCTGTCTCTAAATAAAATACAGAATAGGGCTGGGGATGTGACTCAGGGTTGAGTGCCCCTGTGTTCAATCCCTGGTACCAAAAAAGAAAGAAAGAAAGAAAAAAAAAAAAAAAAAAAAAAAAGGAACAGGGTCAGTTTTGACCAACTCGGTCTGAAACACCTGGCAGGAGAGTATAGCTGAAGCATAGTCCTACAAGGACATTTAAAAGGAAAAACAATTCTTTAAAATGTAATTTAAGATGTATACTTGTGTCAGCCCCACCAAAAGCAAGTAAATCTGGAGGCTATAAAGGAAGTGTTCTTAGCCGGGCGCGGTGGCGCACGCCTGTAATCCCAGCACTTTGGGAGGCTGAGGCAGGAGGATCGCGAGTTCAAAGCCAGCCTCAGCAATGGTGAGGCACTTAGTAACTCAGTGAGACCCTGTCTCTAAATAAAATACAAAAAAGGACTGGGGATGTGACCCAGTGGTCGAGTGCCCCTGAGTTCAATCCCCGGTACCACAAAAAAAAAAAAGGAAGTGTTCTTGTATGGGAGTACCTAATAATAATGACCACAAAGGACTCTAGAATCACAAGTTTGTCCTGAGTTAATTTGAGCCTGATCTCATAGACCTGTAAATCTTTCTAGTGTCCTATAAATGTGATCTCTTTTTCACTGATATGATTATGAGTTATAGTCTTCATGGTTTTCAGAGGCTGGCTGAAATACTAATTTCTTTTGTGCTAATTGTTCACAAAAATGTAATGCTTTGCTGTCTTGTTTATTATTATCTTAGCATGATACCTGCCCTATGTATGCCTTGTCCAGTCACCTGCCATCTGCCACTGTGGACCTCCAAACTGCTCTGATCCCTTACTTGTCCATGCCACACCTGATAGAGAACAAGGATTTTGGGTTACTTCCCCCAACTTCTCACTTTTTTAGCAGGAAGCAGTTTGGAGATGTCATCGCTCATTTTTTTTCATAGGAATGGAATGTAGAAATTGATAGTTGGGAAATATAACAGGATTCCATGTTATGCTATGAATATAGCCCTTGCTGCTCTGCCTCTGCAGCTTATTTTTAAAATGGATGTTTCTTCTCTTCCTTTCTCCCTGCTTCTCCCTAATCTCAGGGGAAATAGGATTACCTTTCTTCCCCATTTCAGGCAGATTTATATGTCCTTGAGTACACAAGCACCTTAGGAACAAGTAATCTAGACTTTGGGGATGGTACCAGAAGATCTTAGAAATGACTATCTCCCAAATTAATAAGTGAATTACAACTCCAACAGAGAACACATGGAATGTAGCTTTTGAATCACCTCTTTAAAAGCCCCCTGTCGATGGGCAGAATCACAGCCTTTGGGACAGAAGTCCCCCGTATTTCTGCTTTGCTAGCAAAGCAATAAAACTTTTTTCCTTTTTCTAAAAAAAAAGATAGAAAAGCATGACCAGTGTAACTACACATAATGTACACCCACAAGAATGGGAAGTTACATTCCATGTATGTATAATATGTCAAAATACATTCTACTGTCATCTATTGCAGGAGCCCTGTTTGGGGATTGACTTGAATTGCAGTTGACTATGAGCCGTGGAGATTTGGCCATTGTCGCCACCCGTAGTCTCACGGGATTTGTTGCGGGATCTCGAGTGACTTGGCCGAAATTGCTGATCGGGTCAGCGCCATTTTAGTGGTGTGTTTGGCGTGTGTTAGTTGTTGTTAGAACCAGAGAGAAAAGTTATCAGAATAAAAAGCTGTTTGTCTCCAGTTTGCTTCTGAAGTTCTTCCCGCGGCTCCGTTGCTCCAAGCGCTTCAGGCGGCTACAGGTGGCGGCCCGTACGGGAACTTCGGAGCGGACAGGTAAGAACTGAAAGGTCTCTAAAGATGGGTTCGAATATAACTGAATCCCAAGTGATAGAGGCTATGCAAAGACTCCTTGATATACCTGACTCTGTTCTCAGTGAGGAGTATATAGACAAAAGTGAAAGTGATCAAAAAAGTGTAGATTCCACTGGGCCAACTGAGACCAGTAAAGAGAGTATTAGAAGAGACCCCAAAATGACAAAAATCCAAGCTATTAAAGCTATTCGGGAGTTATTGGCAAAAGCTGAAGGATACTTGCTCTCACTGGAACCTGGGCCTCAGGATATTGCTGTCAGTGAAATTAGCAGTGGTGAGGAAGCTAGTAAAAGTGATCCTGAGAAAATGAGGAAAAAGAAATTTAAAAAGACCGAGAAAAAGGTCCGTCAGGCAGAGGAGTCACTTGTGTCCTCTACTCCCCCATGGGTGGAATCCATTACAGAAAATATGAAGGGTATTACTAGGCATTTGCATACCCTAGAAACAGAAATAAAAAGTCTTTCTGATCGCTTATGCGCTCTCGAGGACAACTCACAGATACATTGGGAACCGCCAGCATTTGAAAAGAAAAATGGACAGAGTGTCCATCAGTCAGTAGATTTCAAAACAATAAAAAATCTCAAAGAGGCAGTAATGACTTATGGGCCCCAAGCTCCTTTCATGTTGAGTATGCTGGAGTCCCTTAACACCTTTAGCTTAACCCCCTCAGACTGGAAAAGTCTATGTAAAGCAACATTAAGCGGGGGGCAATTCTTGGTTTGGCGATCGCAATTCCAAGAACTTTGTATAGAAACGGCTAAAAGAAACGCGGCTGCAGGGTTTGAAAACTATAATATAGACATGCTCACAGGAGAAGGGCAATTCGCAGACTTACAGGCTCAAACAGATTATGACCCAGATATATATGCTCAGATAAATGCAGCTGCCTTAGAGGCATGGAAAACTGTACAAGGACCTGGGGATCTACAAGGTAGCTTGTCAAAAGTGATTCAAGGACCTAATGAGCCGTATGCCGACTTTGCTGATCGACTTTTGAGAACTGCAGGTAGTGTGTTTGCAGATGTTGACCAAGCTATGCCATTAGTTGTTCAATTAGCTTATGAAAATGCAAATAAATGGTGCCAAGCAGCCATCAGGCCATGGAGAACTAAAAAGGATCTTTCCGTATATATACAACTATGTAAAGATATAAATGACGCCTTTGTCACAGGAAATGTGATTGCAGCCTCAATGAGAGGTGCTTCCTCTCGAAATTTCACAAAGGCTAAACATAGATATTATAATCAATCAGGATATTCCAGGCAAAATTATCATAATCAATCAGGCAATTCTAGGCAAAATCCCAAAAGAGAAATAAGACCAAGCTCATATCGTGCCCCAGGCCGCTGCCCCAGGTGTAAAAAGGGAAATCATTGGGCCAATAAATGCCATTCAAAATTTGACATCCATGGAAATCCTTTGTTTAGGAATTCAAAAAACGGGGCACGGGGCCAATACCCCGGGGCCCACAAATGTACGGGGCATTGCAGAAGGAGTATCCTCAAGCATCCACTCAGATGCTTCCCCGACACAATCCCTACTACCCATCCACTCCCTCGCCAGAGGAACAAGAGGAAATGCAGGATTAGACCTCTGTTCCACCGCCCGAATAGTGTTAACACCTGAAATGGGGGTTCAACTGATTCCCACAGGAGTCAGGGGACCTCTTCCCTCAGGGACTGTAGGACTTATTATCGGGCGTAGTCCTAAAAGCTTATTAGGTTTGCAAGTGACCCCAGGTGTAATAAACTCAGACTACAAAGGGGAAATAAAAATAATGCTTAGCTCACCCCAAAGTATAACTTCTGTTAATCAAGGAGATAGAATTGCTCAGTTGCTTCTCCTTCCCAATTTACATAATTCATTTAAAATGGGTATGCCTCAAGAAGGGAACAATAGAGGATTTTGTTCCACTGACTCAAGTCCCATGGCTTGCTGGGTTCGAGACTGTTCAAGGAGGCCTATGTGTAAAATAAAAATCCAAGGAATAGAAATGGAGGGATTAATAGATACTGGAGCTGACTCTTCCATTATTAATTTACGCCAATGGCCCAAGCACTGGCCTCTGCAGAAAGCTTCAACCAGTTTAAGAGGCTTGGGATATAATAACCTCCCAGATAAAAGTGCAGTAATTTTAAAATGGGAGGATGATGAAGGCCATAAAGGAACATTTCAGCCTTATGTTTTACCTAATCTACCGGTTACTTTATGGGGAAGAGATATTTTGCAACAAATGGGAGTACACCTTGCAACCAAGCCTGCAGATGTTAAATGTGAAAACCTACAGGGTAATCTTAACCATAAAAGAACTCATTATCAAAAAGTACAGAGTAATCTTAACCCTAAAAGTAATAATTGTCATAAAGGAAAAAGATATTTTTTTTTCGGGGCCACTGAGAAAATAATTTTGAAAATACCATGGCTTTCTGATAAGCCAGTGTGGGTCCCTCAGTGGCCCCTATCTAAAGAGAAATTACAAGCGGCCCACCAATTAGTTCAGGAACAATTAGAAGCAGGTCATATAGAACCTTCCACCTCTCCCTGGAATTCCCCCATATTTGTGATCAAGAAAAAGTCAGGAAAATGGCGATTGTTACATGATCTTAGACAAATCAATAAAACCATGCAAGTTATGGGGCCTACTCAACCTGGACTTCCTAGTCCTGTAGCTATTCCAAAAAATTTCCATCTTATTACTCTTGATATAAAGGATTGCTTCTTTTCTATTCCCCTACATCCTCTGGATGCCCCCAGGTTTGCTTTTTCCGTTCCTTCTATGAACAATAATGGCCCTGATCAGAGATATCAATGGAAGGTTTTACCACAGGGAATGGCTAATAGCCCCACCATATGCCAAATATATGTGGACAAGGCTATCCAACCCATTAAAAATAAATATCCAAACCTCATGTGTCTACATTACATGGATGATATTTTATTGGCCCACCCTAATCAAAAAATCTTATTTAATATATTCAGTGATGTGGTAGAAAATTTAAAAAAATATGGATTATATATAGCAGAAGAAAAAGTTCAAACCAGATCTCCCATATTATATTTAGGATTTAAAATCATGGATACTTTTGTTAGACCCCAAAAATTTTAATAAATAAAGAACATTTGACCACCCTCAATGATTTCCAAAAACTACTGGGAGACATTAATTGGCTTCACCCTACACTAAATCTCACTACTGGCCAACTAAAACCTTTATTTGACATCCTTCGTGGAGATCCTGATCCATCTTCACCACGAACATTGACTCCTGACGCTAGGAAAGCTTTAAAGTTAGTAGAAAAAGCCATCGAAGGAGCTCATTGTGATAGATTTGATTTAACTCAACCGCTGATGTTGATTATTATTTCTTCACAATATACACCCACAGGAGTATTTTGGCAACAAGGGCCTTTATTATGGATACATTTGCCCGTCTCTCCTAAAAGTATAATTGAATCTTATACCTCCATGGTGGCTAAACTTATTCTTCAAGGACTTAAGACTTCTACTAAAATATTTGGCATTCACCCTGCTACTATTATTACTCCTATTCATCATCACAGATTGAATACTTATGCTTCAATGATAATGATTGGGCTATAGTTAAATGTTCTACTTCTGCAAATTTTGATAATCATCTTCCTAAGTCCCCTATATTATCTTTTTGTATTAATCATCCTATTATATTTCCACAGGTAATAAAAAATCAACCTATTCCTAAGGCATTTAATGTATTTACAGATGGGTCCTCAAATGGTACTGCTACAGTAGTCACTAAAAAAGAAAATATGACTTACATAACTGCACACAAATCAGCTCAACTAGTGGAACTGGAAGCTGTGGTAAGAGCTCTGGAAAATTTTAGGGACCAGCCCGTAAACATTTTTTCAGATAGCCACTATATTGTACAAGCCGTCCCAAAATTAGAGTTAGCAGGACCAATAGCACCTCATACTCCAGCCTTTAAATTGTTTTATCAAATACAAAAACTTTTGTGGGCAAGAAAAGAACCTCTATTCGTAGGCCATATTAGAGCACATACTAATTTGCCTGGTCCCCTCCATGAAGGTAATCAAAAGGCTGATGAACTTACAAAAACAGTATTTATACTTTCAGTGCTACAACAAGCTACTTTATTTCATTCCCAGTTTCATGTCAACAGCACCACCTTGCAACGTAGGTTTAAAATCACAAAGGAGCAAGCCAGAACAATTGTAAAAGATTGTAAATCTTGTATGACACATTTGCCCAATCCTCATTTCGGAGTTAACCCTAGAGGATTAATGCCCAATCATTTGTGGCAGATGGATGTTACTCATGAGCCAAGTTTTGGAAAATTGCGATTTATTCATGTGACTATAGATACATGCTCAGGCATGGTTTTTGCTTCCTTACATTCTGGAGAAAAAGTTAAAGATGTTACATCTCATTGTTTGCAAGCTTTTGCTGCATTGGGCATCCCCAAAATGCTTAAAACAGATAATGGCCCCGCATATACGTCCTCATCTTTCAAAGAGTTTTGCGCAAAATTCAATATATCCCATAAAACAGGCATCCCATACAATCCTCAGGGTCAGGGCATTATTGAAAGAGCAAACCGAACACTGAAAATTATGTTATTAAAACAAAAAGAAGGAAATTGGAAAAGTCCTAAGGACAGATTGGCAGTTGCCCTGTTTACCTTAAATTTTTTAACTTTAGACTCTAATGGTTATTCTGCTGGAGACAGACATTGGAATCCACACCAACAACATAAACCTTTGGTTTACTGGAAGGATGTTCTTTCAGGTACATGGAAGGGTCCAGATCCAGTATTAATTTGGGGAAGAGGATCTGTTTGTGTTTTTCCAAAAGACGAATCCTCTCCAATATGGATACCATCTAGATTAATAAAACAGGTACCACATCAAAATGATCAAGATGAAGTTATTGAAGAATCAAGATTAATAAAAAAGGTACAAAATCAAGAGGACCAAGATGAAGGTATAGAATGATTCCCTCAAAAGAGTCCTTCAAAATATTTCACAACTTAAGTGTCATTCCTCCCGGCCGGGACGAGGAGATCTCTCTTTAGTGTGCACACAATTGTATTTTTTTTTCTTTTCTTTTTATACATGTCTTTATGTCTGTACATTTGTCTATATTTCATGTTAATGTGACGTCACAAATATATGTTTGTATGTTTGTTCATCTGTCCAGTGTGACGTCACAAAGAACAAAGCGCTTATGAAAAAGAAAATATACATATATATATGGATCCAAATAACTTTAATTCATTTTAGGTTAAGAGTATTCAATTTAGGTAAATAATTTTATAAATGAAGGTACTTTCAATTTTGATTTATAGGTGTCCCTGGGACTTCTCTTTAGCAAACAATATGACTAGTGCTATATAACCTGATATTTTGGTGTTTTTGACTTAAGATTGTTTATTTGTTATTAACTTCATTTGTTTAATAGCTCATTAATTTCAATTATCTCAACAGGTAAAAAATTGCTCTGTATACAGAGACTCAAAGGTTCCAGCTAACAAATTATTTCTCTCAAGTGCCTTTACCTTTTCTTTAATCTATCTTTAATGCAGTAATTACCCTCAGTCTTTCTTTGTTTTGTTCTAAATATGACATTTTTCCAACTTATGTTTGTAGAAGCTCAACCAGCGATGTATGTGAACAAAAATCAACTTTAATTTTCTAATCTAATTATTCTATTTTGTAGTTTGACAACTCGCCTCTTGACTCAGTGCTGCAATAGCACTGCCTTTCCTTTAATAATTGATGCTTGAGTTTCTAGGTAGCGGGCCCTGAAGATTTGCCGGTGGCATTGTCTAAACATAAAAAAGACGTCTGCTGCTCAAACATCAAACAACCTCACCAACAGTGTGGCCTCTGCTCTACATGCATGGGGCCTCCTAGATCAACATGTTATAACAAATGGACATTTTGATCTTTCATTGTTTGGGACTTTACGGGACAATGCCTTGCGGGTATTTGTCTAGAGAATTCAGTGTGTTACTTGATGGAACTTAGGGCAGCTGATTTGTTTAAACAATTTGATATGCTATGCAATTTGGCTCATCACCAAAAGGCTTGTTGCCTTAAAGCCGCAACATCTCCTCACAATTGGACGGCTGTTAGTCATCATATATAGTCGATCCTAAAGGGCTCCATTGGATGGCTGGTTAGCCAATGACGGGTAAGATCCCCAGAGGGGGACAACCTAAGACAGGCACAGTCGCACGGGACAGTCTCATGTGGCCGACATATCAACCTAAGACAGGAGTCAAGGGCACAGCCTTGATTATCCGATGACGGGTAAGAATGTTGGTTGCACATAGACGTCCTAGAGCATTACCTCTTTTAAAACAAAAAGGGGGAAATGCAGGAGCCCTGTTTGGGGATTGACTTGAATTGCAGTTGACTATGAGCCGTGGAGATTTGGCCATTGTCGCCACCCGTAGTCTCACGGGATTTGTTGCGGGATCTCGAGTGACTTGGCCGAAATTGCTGATCGGGTCAGCGCCATTTTAGTGGTGTGTTTGGCGTGTGTTAGTTGTTGTTAGAACCAGAGAGAAAAGTTATCAGAATAAAAAGCTGTTTGTCTCCAGTTTGCTTCTGAAGTTCTTCCCGCGGCTCCGTTGCTCCAAGCGCTTCAGGCGGCTACAATCTATAACTAAAAAGCACACAAAAAAAACAGTGAACCATGGGAAAAAAAGAAATTAAGAAAATAATCCCATTTATAATAGTAACAATAATAAAATACTTCAGTGTAAATTTAACCAAAGAGGTAAAAGATCTGTGTGTGGAAAGCAATAAAGCATTGATAAAAGAAAAATTGTAAGAAAAAAAAAAAACCCACCACAAATAAGTGGAATGATACTCTATGTTTGTGGATTGGAGGAATAAATATTGCTAAAGTGTACATACTACAAAGTGATCTACAAAGTTGATGCAATCCCTATTAAAATTTCAATGTCATTTTTTACAAAAATAGAAAAATATCCTAAAAATTATATGGAACCACAAAAGACCCTAAATAGCCAAAGCAGTCCTCAGCAAAAAGAACAAAACTGGAGACATCACAGTATCTTACATAAAAATAGATTTCAGAGCGGTGGTAATCAAAACAACATGATATTGGCATAAAAACAGACACATTGACCAATGGAATAGGATAAATAGTACAGAAATAAGCCCACATGTTTATGATAATTGATTTTCAATAAAGGTGTCAAGAATAATAGTATGGGGAAATGACAATCTCTTCAATAAATGGTGTGGGGGAAACTGAGTATCCACAAACAGAATATTGAAATTAGACTCCTTTCTCACCTGAAACACATAAAAATAACTCAAAATGAATTGAAGACTTCAATATAAGACCTGAAACTGTATTTTGTTTTTTTCTTTTTAAAAAATTTTATTTATATTAGTATGTATTACAGTTCATACTATACATATAGAGCATCTTTTTACACAAAACAGTTTGTATACAAAGTATATTTGCAGCATTCAAGTCTTCAATCATGCATTTAAAATAATGATATCCATCTTTTTCAACCACTTTTTCTTTCTTTTTTTTCGTCCCTTTCCCCCCTTGCTCCTTCCATTCCCCTCCCTTCCCTTTGACCATTATAGTGTTCCTCTAATCCTCCTATGTACCCCGACCCAACACTACTGTGAACCGGCTTCCTTATATCAGAGGAAACATTTGGTATTTGGATTTTTGAGATTGACTGATTTCACTTAGCATTATATTCTCCAGCTTCATCCATTTACCTGCAAATGTCATTATTTTATTCTCTTTTATTGCTGAGTAAAATTCCATTGTGTATATATACCACATTTTCTTTATCCACTCATCTACCGAGGGACATCTAGGTTGGTTCCACAACCTAGCTATTATGAATTGTGCTGCTATAAACATTGAAGTAGCTGTGTCACTGTAATATGCTGTTTTTAAGTCCTTTGAGAATAGACCCAGGAGTGGGATGGCTGGGTCATAGGGTGGTTCCATTCCCATTTTCCCAAGAAATCTCCATACTGCTTTCCATAACGGTTGCACCATTTTGCAGTTCCACCAGCAATGTACGAGTGTGCCTTTTTCCCTACATCCTCTCCAACATTTATTGTTGTTTGTGTTCTCTATAGCTGCAATTCTGACTGGAGTGAAATGAAATCTTAGAGTAGTTTTGATTTGCATTTCTCTAATTGCCAGCGATGTTGAGCATTTTTTAATGTATTTGTTGATCAATCGTGTATCTTCTTCTGAGAAGTGTCTTTTCAATTCCTTAGCCCATTTATTGATTGGATTATTTGGTTTTTTGGTGTCAAGTTTTTTGAGTTCTTTATATATTCTAGAAATTAGTGCTCTATCCGATATGCATGTATTAAATATTTTTTCCCAATTAGTTGGCTCTCTATTCACCTCACTGATTGTTTCTTTTGCTGAGAAGAAGCTTTTTAGCTTAAATCTATCCCACTCATTAATTCTTGGTATTAATTCTTGTGCTACCGGATTCTTGTTAAGGAACTTGGGGCCCAATCTGAACTGTTGGAAATTGTAGCTTACTTTTTATTCTATTAGGTGTATTGTCTCTGGTCTAATTCCTAAGTCCTTGATCCACTTTGAATTGAATTTTGTACATGGTCAGAGACACAGGGTTAATTTCATTTTGTTGCATATGGCTTTCCAGTTTCCCCAGCACCATTTGTTGAAGAGGCTGTCCTTTCTCCACTGTACATTTTTGGCATCTTTGTCTAATATAAGATAGCTGAAATTACATGTATTAGTCTCTGTGTCCTCAATTCTGTACCATTGGTCTACTAGTCTGTTTTGGTGCCAATACCATGCTGTTTTTGTTACTATTGCTCTATAGTATAATTTAAAGTCTGGTATGGTGATGCTGCCTGCTTCACTTTTCTTGCTCAGGATAGCTTTAGCTATTCTGGGTCTCTTATTTTTCCAGATGAATTTCATGACTGCTTTTTCTATTTCTTTGAGAAATGTCATTGGGATTTTGATTGGAATTGCATTAAATCTGTATAATGCTTTTGGTAGTATGGACATTTTGACAATATTAATTCTACCTATCCAGGAACAAGGTAGGTCTTTCCATCTTCTGAGGTCTTCTACGATTTCTTTCTTTAGTGTTCTATAGTTTTCGTTATAGAGGTCCTTCACCTCTTTCGTTGATTCCCAGGTATTTTTTTTTTTTTTTGGTGCTATTGTAAATGGAGTAGTTTTCATCATTTCCCTTTCAGAGGCTTTGTCACTGATGTACAAAAATGCCTTTGACTTATGGGTATTGATTTTGTATCCTGCTACTTTGCTGAATTCATTTACTAGTTGTAAAAGTTTTCTGGTATGTTTTTTTTGGGTCTTCTAGGTATATTATCATGTCATCAGCAAATAGTGCTAATTTGAGCTCTTCTTTTCCTATCTGGATCCCTTTAATTTCTTTTGTCTGTCTAATTGCTCTGGCCAGAGTTTCAAGTACTATGTTAAATAGCAGTGGTGAGAGGGGGCATCCCTGTCTTGTTCCAGTTTTTAGAGGGAATGCTTTCAATTTTTCTCCATTTAAGATAATGTTAGCTTGAGGTTTTGCATAGATAGCTTTTATAATGTTGAGATATGTTCCTGTTATTCCTAATTTTTCTAGAGCTTTGAACATAAAGGAGTGTTGTATTTTGTCAAATGCTTTTTCTGCGTCTATTGAGATGATCATATGGTTTTTATCTTTAAGTCTATTGATGTGATGTATTATGTTTGTTGATTTCTGAATGTTGAACCAACCTTGCATCCCTGGGATAAACCCCACTTGATCGTGGTGCACTATCTTTTTGATATGTTTTTGAATCCGATTTGCCAGAATTTTGTTGAGGAGTTTTGCATCTATGTTCATTAAAGATATTGGCCTGGAGTTTTCTTTTTTGGCTGTGTCTTTGCCTGGCTTTGGAATTAATGTGATATTGGCCTCATAGAAAGTGTCTGGAAGAGCTCCCTCTTTTTCTATTTATTGAAATAATTTGAAGAGCATCGGTATTAGTTCTTCTTTGAAGGTCTTGTAGAACTCGGCTGTAAACCCATCAGGACCTGGACTTTTTCTTGTTGGTAGTTTTTTGATAGCGTCTTCTATTTCTTCACTTGAAATTGATTTATTTAAATTGTGTATAGCCTCCTGTTCCAGTTTGGGCAATTTGTACGACTCTAAAAATCTGTCTATGCTTTCAGTATTGCAGTCCTACCAGTAATGTATGAGTGTGCATTTTTCCTCACATCCTTGCCAACACTTATTGTTGTTTGTATTCTTAATAGCTGCCATTCTGACTGGAATGAGATGAAATCTTAGAGTAGTTTTGATTTGCATTTCTCTAACTGCTAGAGATATTGAACATTTTTTCATGTATTTGTTAATTGATTGTAAATCTTCTGAGAAGTGTCCTTTCAGTTCCTTGGCCCATTTATTGACTGGGTTGTTTTTTTGGTGTTAAGATTTTTGAGTTCTTTATATATCCTAGAGATTAGTGCTCTATCTGATGTGCGTGTGGTAAAAATTTGCTCCTATTCTGTAGGCTTTCTCTTCACCTCACTGATTATTTCTTTTGCTGAGAAAAAGCTTTTTAGTTTGAACTCCTCCCATTTATTGATTCTTGATTATATTTCTTGTGCTGTAGGAGTCTTATTAAGGAAGTCAGGGTCTAATTCAACATGATGAAGATTTGGGCCTACTTTTCTTCTATTAGGTGCAGGGTTTCTGGTTTGATTTCTAGGTCTTTGATCCATTTGAGTTGAGTTTTGTGCATGGTGAGAGATAGGGGCTTAGTTTCATTTTGCTGCATATGGACTTCCAGTTTTCCCAGAACCATTTGTTGAAGAGGCTATCTTTTCACCAAAATATGTTTTGGCGCCTTTGTCTAATATGAGATAATTGTATTTATGTGGACGTGTCTCTATGTCCTCTATTCTGTACCATTGGTCTACAAGTCTATTTTCGTGCCAATACCATGCTGTTTTTGTTACTACTGCTTTGTAGTATAGTTTAAGATCTGGTATAGTGATGCTATCTGCTTCTCCTTGCTAAGGATTGCTTTGGCTATTCTGGGTCTCTTATTTTTCCAGATGAATTTCATGATTACTTTTTCTATTTCTATGAGGAATGCCATTGGGATTTTGATTGGAATTGCATTAAATCTGTATAGTGCTTTTGGTAGTATGGTCATTTTGACATTATTAATTTTGCCTATCCAAGAACAAGGGAGATCTTTCCATCTTCTAAGGTCTTCTTTAGTTTCTTTCTTTAGCGTTCTGTAGTTTTCATCGTAGAGGTCTTTCACCTCTTTCATTAAGCTGATTCCCAAGTATTTTATTTTTTTGAGGCTATTGTAAAGAAATATCATTTTAATGGAATTGACAACGACTTCTCTCCATCCTTGTCCAGAGCATCTTTATCTCCCACTCAGACTTCCACAATAGTTCCTAACTCATTTCCCTACCTCCCCTGTAGGCTCCCATAAGTCCTTTTCCCACAGCATGGGCTGCGTGATCTTTAAAGAACAGCATCTGCATCTTGTTTCTCTGGTCCTTCTGTGTCTGGTTCCTATCTTAAATGAGTCTAAGCTCTAAGGAGGTTGGCCCTGCATGCTGAGCCCTGCCTCCCTCTCTGACTGCATTTCAAGCACTACTCTCTGCCACCCTGCTTCTTTGGTCACACTGGCATCTTCTTAGATCCAGATCCTCGAACTCTTTTTCCCTCTGCTGGGAGCATTCCTTCCCAATGCTATCCTGCCTTTTGCATGCTTCAAATATCAGCTAAAACATCTTTTCCACAGAGAAGGCTTTCTTGACCTTCCAATTCAGTTAAGTCCTCTGGTTTTTGTGTCTTACCTTTCTTTCATAACACTTAATAAATTTATAATCACACATTTTTTGGTGTGTCTTAATTTCCTTAATGTCTTATCTACAGCTTAACTATTGACGTTATAAGACATAACTCACCAGTATATTTTCCAGTGATTGTCAGGGTACTTGGTACACAGAAGTTACTCAATCAGCGTTTGTTGTATAAATGGATGCCAATGGGACAGGAACAGTATCTCCATGGCTCAATCGTTACTTCTGGTGTAAATTTACCTGGACAGTCAAATTACATCCCAAAGTTGGTGCCAGCATGAAGCCAGGCCCTGGGGGGCTTGTTGGTAACTTTAGTGTCTGGTGTGTTTGGACTATGAAGTTTCAATGCATCCAACTTTATTCAAAGGAAGAATCTGTCAAAGATCCTGAATGCTAAGTCCTTTGCATCTGTTATTTCCTAGGCATCATGCTTACTCTTCCACTAAGACATTCTTTTATCCTGTGGCAAAATAACCATGCTGTAAATAGAGCATGTAGGCTTCTGAAATTACATCTGGGGGTATAGTGAAATTTCTTAGTCGTTTATCTTCAGATTATTATTTTAGGGTGGTTAACTTTTATGGCAATCTATTTTAATTACTGAATTAAAAAAAATAATTTCGTATTTAGCCTTGTCTTCAACATTTGGGGTTATCGTGTCAGATAGGTCAGTGATATTGTGGTGTAAGACTTAAAAATATTTGTTGATTTTGGCTCTCTGGTGTAAAATTCAAATTTATCTCCTCTGTTATTGGAGTCAATCAAGGAAGAAGGTTTTTTAAAAATTATTTTAGTTGTAGATGGACACAGTACCTTTATTTTATTTATTCATTTTATGTGGTGCCGAGGAATGAACCCAGTGCCTTACCTGTGTGAGGCAAGTGCTCTGCCACTGAGCCACCACCCCAGCCCAAGGAAGAAGGTTTTAATTCTTGAAAACAGACCATACAAACTAAATTGAAAAGCTAGATAGAAGCACAATAATCTTCTTTCTAATTTTTTCCACCTTTCTATTAATTACCTTTTGTTATATTGTCTACAGCAAAAGAGCTAACTAGTGAAAGCAGAAATTAGTTGGTCATTCTGGAATATATTAAAATAGAGAATTTGCCATGTGCATTTCCTTAAAGTGAGTTCTCTTTAAGGAAGTCATTTGGTTATTATTATAGTAGAGAATATGGTAAAAATCAGGAAAAACCCAAACAAGAAAATTATAACGTGAGAAAAATCTGAGAATCTTTATTACCTTCATTTACAATTTTTAAAGTAAAAGATATGTCCATTAGCTTTGCCAGACCACCCTCAGTAGCAGATACTATATGGTTAAATCTACTACACGGCATGTTTTACACTACATGAATTATGGGATGTAGAGTGACAGGATTTACGCAACCTTATGAAACATGCCAGAGCAATGTAGCATTTAAGCTAAGATATTTTAATGACCCAATTTGTTCAGACTGCTTGAGGATAAAAAGCGATTTCACAGGATTTGCTACTATTAATCATGGCAGCCCCTAGCATTTAGTACATGGTGGGCAGGTGTTTTCAGGATTATACTAATAACAAAGGAAAACAACAGACATGTTATTAATAGTCAAATTTTAATTAGAGACAATTAGTGTAGCATTTTAATTTAGAATAAAAGGGCAAGGTTAGCATATTATAAAATATTATAATTAATGTATTAAATGCAGATACAATAATCTTACTTAATTTAGTAATGACTCATTCTGCTTACAATAAATAGTTTTCCTAACAGAATCAGACTGAGCTGAACTGGGAAAAAATGAAAGGCGTCATTGCTTAATTCCTGGTGTCTAGGAAGGATTGAGAATAAGCTATATTTTAAGCGACCTCTGAAAAGAAGTTCATTTTAAAAAATGCCAAGACTCAGGTTTATTATTATTCTCCTGGGGAACACACTTTGAAATGATATTTTCACACAAGGTAGAATCTGAAATTTGAATCCTGTCAGAGACACAAAATACTGAAAGTCCAGATCTCACGGGGAATAACATTTAAATATTAAACGTCTATGTCCAAGGCAGAGACGACAAGAATAAAAATGACCCCATTTCAAGTGAAATTTTGTCCTCTTTGTTTTTTAAACTGGGTTAAATTAGCATTTTTGTTCAGTTTGGCCTGAAAGACTACAAAACAAATATGATAAGAAGCCAAGAGTTTGAAGCTATAATGTTCACATAGCTAAAATGATTCTCCATTTCATTGAAGGCCCTTCTTTGCCAAGGAAGCTTAGGATTGTTATTTACTGGCTCTGGGACCAAAATGACTGGGCCATCAGTCAAACTGAATGACTAGTGTTGTGGGAATAAACCAAAGCGTTGATTGACTGAATCTGCAACAAATTGTTTTAGTGTCAGAGAAATCTTATGGTCATCACTGCTTGGCTCTTTCTTCCCTTCATTTTCAGGATTTTATCTCATACATCTTCATCATTGGCCTCCTGAAGAGCTTCAGCTAGATGGGGCTATGCCTTGCTGAAAATTTTAAATAAAAATCACTATAGTCCCCTTTCCCTTACGTTCTAAATTAGTGGAGAAAAAAATATAAGCAATTGCGTATCATGTGTATGTTCAACTGATTGCAGACAGAGGCCAAAATGTCATCCACAAGAAGAGAAGGCTCTGAAACAGGTCCAGGTTGTCATGCCAAGTGCTCTGCCATGTGGTTCAGGAGATCTGATGGTGCTTGCAGTGTCTGTGTAGATTGGGACACGTGTGGAGACTAGTAGGTACTTACAGGTGAATTACAGTGGATAGCTTTAGACTTTTGGAGGAAAGCTTTGCCATTTTTCATAGTTGGCTATTCTGAGAAACAACTTTTGACGTGCTACTTGTCCTTAATAGAGACTCAACACTAGAACACGGGCCACCAAATGAACACGAACTGTTGATTATGAACTGAATATGGTCAGGCCCACTGAACCACAAAGTCGGGCATGCAGGACTCTGATCAGGACCTGAAGTCTCATGAGTAAGTTGCACGAGCAAGTTTCCCAGATGCTGATGAACCCTACTGTCATTATCTTGCTTCCTCTCTCTCAGACCAAATGTATGGCCCCATAAGATGGTTCATTGCAACTAACATTAAATGAGGAAGAAAAAATTCAGGCTTGGCTTACAGATATGCATGATATGCTGGCACATCTCTAAAGCAGATAGCTCAGTACTGCTGCATTACTTGGTTGGACTCTGTAGTATAGTGGTGAAGGAAAATCCTATTGGATAGTTCTTTAAGGAGTGTACATAATTATTTACTTTTGCTAGAAGATGTGGCCTGATGAATGGCTTTATACTGATGTTATGGTTTGGATGTGGGGTGTCCCCCAAAAGCTCACATGTGAGAAAATGCAAGAAGATTCAGAGGAGAAATTAATGGGTTGTGAGAGTCTTAACCCATCAATGAATTAAGGTGGGTAGGGTGTGGCTGGAGGAGGTGGATCATTGGGGGTGTGCCTTTGGGGTATATGTTTTGTATCTGGTGAATCTCTCTTTCTGCTGCCTGATTATCATGTGAACTGCTTTCCTTTGCCATCGTCTTCTGTCATGATGTTCAGCCTCCCCTCAAGCCTAGAGGAATGGAGCCTGCTGTCTATGGACCAAGACCTCTGAAACTGTCAGCCCTCAAACTTTTCCTCCCCTACAATTATTCTGGTCAAGTCTTTTAGTCACAGCATGGAGAGAAAAAAAAATGCTGACTAAAACAACTGTTTGCAGACAGTGGCTCATTATTTGGTTAGACTGTCAATGTTATGGACTGAGTGTGCTTTCCTAAGAAGGAACCCAGCTGGATAATTGGTGACAAGTTGTATGCATAGATCTTTCTAGAATGATCACAGAGAGTGACGATGTTTGTCCTATGTGACTGTTCATCAGAGTAACCTCAGTGGAGGAGGATCCTAATGATCAAATGGACAAGCTGTTCTTCTCTGTGAACATCAATAGGCTCTTCCCCTGGCCACCCCACAGGTGTCTGATGTACACATAGTAGCAATGGTAGCAGGGATAGAGGTTATGCACAGAGTCAGCAGCACGGACTTACACACACTAAGAATATTCTATCTACAGTCGCTGCTGAGTGCTCCACGTGCCAACAGCAGAGATCAACTCTGAGCCTCTGACATGGCACTATTCTCTGGGAGGACGTGATAGCCACCTGGTGGTACATTGATTGGACTGGACCACTTCCACATTGGAAGAGGCAGTACTTTGTTCCCATTGGAAGAGACTTTTACTCTAGATATGAATTTGTTTTCCTTGCCCTCAGTGCTTTTGCCAAAATCACCATCTGTGAACTCATGTAGTATAAGTCTTATCAAGGTATTCCCACAACATTGCCTCTGTCCAAGGAACTTGTTTAATAACAATTGAATTGACTCATGATTATGGAATTCACTGGTCTTAACCATGTTCCCCATCACCCTGAAGTTGATGACCTGACAGAATGATGGAATAGCTTCTCAAAGATTTAGTTTCCATATCATCTTGGTAGCAACATCTTGTAGGTTTGAGATAAAGTTTACTAGGATATGGTAAACTAATATGGTACTGTTTTTCATATAACTAGAATCCACAGACCCAGGAAAACCATGTGATGTGGTGGTAATTCCTTTAATTGTTACCCACAGTGAGTCACTATGTGTGGCAGTTCAGTGTGGGGTGCCAGTCACTCTTGTTGTTCATGCCTATTGTCACTGATTTCCTTCTCATCTCTTGGCAGGAGGCAGCAGCCAAGCCCACAGTTCCTCCAGCTCCTACCGGGCAACTCCCTTAGCTCCTCCAAACCTTGAGCCAGGTGTGTGTGAGGCTCTGTGGTGGAGTGTGCCAGATCTCTATAGGTCACTTGTGTTGTCAAGGCTTGAGGCTGTGAGAGAGAGAGAGATGAGGGCTTCGGGTGGTCCTTTTGAGTTCCAGTTTGTCCTTCTTCTGCCTTTTCCACATCCAACTTTTCTTACCAACTGGTGCTGAGAGGTTCTGCAGAGACTTCAGGTCCACGACAGATAATGAGGCAACTGTTTCCCACGGAATTCAGTAGCTCCTGCAATTGTATAAGGTGTAATCTCTCTTGTAATTCCCATATAGTGGTTCTACTTTTCTGGAACAGCCTAATTGAAGAGCATCCTGTCTCTGTCTCTCTAGATTCTCAGGGAAGACTTGGTCCTTGGTTTAATTTCCTGCCTCTTGGAATTTTCAGTCACTGTCATCTCTACTTCTGTATCTATTCCCTTTCCTATACCCTCAGTCAATCAAAATGTGGAACACAGGCCTTCTCATTAACTTACCTCAGACATCTCTTATAAAAGCAAGGTATTTCATTAAGGTTCCATGGTAAAAATGGGAGTCCTGTTGAAGCAAAATGCCTACACCAGATTGCTGAAAACTGAATCACTGCTAGTTTGAAAAGTCCTGCTTTCTTGGTTTGCAGCCAACTGCCAGTTTTCTTTCCCCTTCTTGCACTTCTTTTTTTAACATAGTGTTTTTTTTTTTTTTTTTTTTTTTTTAGTTGTAGATGGACAGAATACCTTTATTTTTTTAAATTTATTTTTACGTAGTGCTGAGGATCGAACCCAGTGCCTCACAGGTGCTAGGCAAGCACTCCACCGCTGAGCCACAAGCCAAGCCTCCTTTCTCACTTCTTCATCTTCCTAATCTGTGTGATACCCCCTACCTTTCTGACAACTCAAAATTCCTTTTATGAAAAACAAAAGGAGAACAATTCAGCTCTCTCATTGTCTTCTCCTTGATCATGCTGTCCTGTGTTTTCCATTTTGTAGTCAGAGGCCATCAAAGAAAAGGCAGTTTTCTCCTGGAGAGGAAGTTTGCTTCCAGTTGTGAAATACAGGCCCCTCTTCCCATATAATCTTGAACTATTTTACATTAGCTCTCAAAGGACACGATGGAAAGAAACACCATGTTCTCTGTCATCCTGCCACAAATGTGCTCAAAATCAATTTTCTAAAACCAAAACCTTAAATGAAAGATGGGCAAAAATGATTGTATGTGGAGATGTAGGTCCTGCTGAGAAACAGCTGTGGGAAATCTCACATTACAGCCATTTTGTGACAGCTGTGAGTCACAGATTTTCTCTGGCGGGTTGGTGAAGGTGCCACTGGGACTACCTTTCAGCTACACTTCCAGTACCGTTCATGTGGAAAGTTGATATTTTACTTCTGTAAGGGTATAAAAGGAAACTCTGGGCGGTGCCATGGTGTGTGCAACTGTGGGAAAATTGTAGCACATCTTTCTCTCCTTTGGAGATAGGTATGTTTGCCAGTTTTAAAAATATAACTTAAGGGCCAGGTGCAGTGATACATGCCTGTAATCCCAGCGGGTTGGGGGGCTGAGGCAGGAGGATTGCAATTTTGAGGCCAGCCTCAGCAACTTAGTGAGGCCCTGACCAACTTAGCCAGAGCCTGTCTCAAAATAAAGAGGGCTGGGGATGTGGCACAGTGGTAAAGCATCCTTGGGTTAAATCCCCAGCATCAAAACAAAAACAAAACCCCAAAACAAACAACTTAAGGAAACAATAGACTTGTATCAGGATGAGTATGTGGGTATGTAAGTTCAGAGAAGAAATGACAGAGACAAAGGAAAGAAGGTGATTTAAAGAGATTAAAAAAATTTAAATCAAGACATGAATGTAAGTATGTTATGTTTTACAAAACAATGGCTATTTGTAGCCATGTTGAGTTTATCATCCTATCAACAGTCTTCGTATGGTCACATAGATTTCCAGGATATTTAAAAAAAGACTCCAAATTTAGAGCCTAATAGTGTTTCATTGCTGCATTGATATTTTTATGTTACTGGTCCAGAGCCTCAAAATAAAGTTTAAAAAATTTAATTTAATATATTAAAATGAAAATTGAAAGAGAAAATGGCTTCTGTTTGATTGGAGAGATTTTAATTACAGGTTTTTGTGTTCCCCGTGTGGATTCACTATGTAGAAGGTAGGAAGAGACATTATGAGGGAGGGAAAGCCTATAGGAAACACTTTTAGTTGTACTTGTGCAAGAAGACAAGAGTGAGAAGGACTTGTAGGTTTGGTTCCCTAGGCTTTTGATATCCAGTAGACTTGATGACTACAGATGAAATGAACAGAGCACCAGGATTCAGGGTGTGATCAAACTTAGATCAGATCCTACCTTTGGAATTCCTTTCTTTGGAAGTTGTTCTAAGGCAGTGGTTTCTTAACCATTTTTGGTTCATGGAGGTTGTCAAGATTCTATCAGGGTTGTAGACTCTTTCTAGAGGAAAATGTACCTATGTATATAGACACATTTTTTTCCAAAAATATTAGCAGACTTGTAAGGACCCATGAAATGTGTTCAAGGAGTTTAGGTTCTAATCTAAATCATTATCTCTTAGAGAATTGAAAGGGCCTATTTTTGAATGTTAAGGTCCTATTTCAGTCAGCTTTTCATCACTGTGACCAAAATATGTGATAAGAACAACTTAGAGGAGGAAAAGTTTATTTTGGCTAATGGCTTTAGAAGTTCAGGCTTTGGTTGACTGACTTCACAGCTCTGGGCTCAAGGTGAGGCAGAACATCAGGGTGGAAAGGCACGGCAGAGGAAAACACATAGGACTTGGCAACTAGGAAGTGGAAAATGAGCTGTGCTCACCAGGGACAAAATATAAAACCCAAAGTTATGCCCCCAGTGACATACTTCCTTCAGCCACACCTTACCTCCCTACAGTTACCAACCATTGAATCCATATCAGTGGATCAATCCACTGATTAGGTCACTACTCTCAGAATCTAATCATTTTATCTCTAAACATTCTTGTGTTTTCACACACATGAGCTGTGGAGGGACATCTCATATCTAAAGGATAGCAGGTCTTTTTTCAGGTCTGAGTCTGAGTGTCACTCAACTTTTCTGGGACTTAGCAGTGGTCAACATTGTTTCATACACTGCATGGTTGTTTAACACAGGCTGAATGAATTCTAGAGTGAGGGCAGCCATGGAGAAGTTTCTGCCTTATTTACTACTTTAAATAAGATATGTAGAGGGTACTCAAAAAGTAACTTGAAAACTTTTGCTTTAGACTAGAATGCTATAATAAACAGAGATGAGAGATCCGAGGGGGCATTTGTTTGCTCCTGGAGCAGAAGGAGCAACACCTGGAGCTCCAACAATAAGTAGAATGTGAGACTGTGTCTCTAGCTCCTCAGAGACCCTAGACTAACCAATAAATAAGGGACTCCTTATCTTCCTTTAGTCTTGCTGGACATGAGAGGAAACCTGGAATGGCATGAGAAATCTAAGCTGTGGGTAAGGCTGCTGGAAGGTGGAGAAGACCCAGGGAAGGGTTTGTAGAGGGATGGTCCAAGGATTGAGGAAGAAATCCTAACTACTGAGGCAGGAGGATCGCGAGTTCAAAGCCAGCCTCAGCAATGGCGAGGCACTTAGCAACTCAGTGAGACCCTGTCTCTAAATAAAATACAAAAAAGGGCTGGGGATGTGACCCAGTGGTCGAGTGCCCCTGAGTTCAATACCCGGTACCACAAAAAAAAAAAAAAAAAAAAAAAAAAAAAAAAAAAAAAAAAAAAAAAGAAATCCTAACTAGTCCTTGGGCAGGGAAGGTATGAATACTCCCTAGTTGAACTAAGTGCTTCCACGGTGGTTTCTACTCGGTAGGATGTATTCATGAAGCTAGGAGTAAATTGGAAGGAAAAGGTATTCTAATTTTTATTTTAAGAGATTGGGAGGGGGTCTCACTATGTTTCCCAGACTGATCCTGCTCTCCTTGGCTCACGTGAGTGATCCTCCCATCTCAGCCTCTGAGTAGCTGGGACTGCAGGTGCATGCCGCTGCACCCAGCTTAGGTTTTCTAATTTTCAATCCTTTATCCCATTTCAGTAAAATTGAACAAAGTGAGTGTCCAACTGATGAGGGGCCAGTGACTTACACCCCCTTCAGTATCAAACTTGGAACCATTTGGAAAATAGACACAAGAATCAGAAATTAACGAGCAGCTTTATTAGTCAGTGAATGTGGCTTTAACTATATACCAAAATGGACCATTAAAAACTTGTCTCCCTTTCCCCATGTCCAGATCATGGGACCCACTTGGGGAACAACAGTTAGAATCCAGCTTTGCCACTTATTATCTTATTTGCTCTGTAATCCTGGGCAAGATACTTTTCCTCTCTGTGCCTTACACTTCTCTTCTACCAAGTGGGCACAATGATTATGTCCAACTTATAAAGTTATCATGGGTATTAAAATGCTTAAAACAGAACCCAGCACAAAGTAAGTTCTATTAGTTTGTTTTCTGTTGCTAATTACACAATACCACTGACTGGATAAGTGTTAAGGAAAAGAGGTTTATTTTGGCTCATGGATCTGGAGGTCCAAGGTTGAGTGGCTGCATCTGGTGATGGCTTTCTTGCTGGCAGAGTCCTGAGGTAAAGTATGGCAAGGGACAGGGAGTGCAGATGTGTGTCCTCTGGTCTTCTTCCTCCTAATTCCTTCTCTTCATCCTCCTCCTTTTCCTTCTTCTTCTCTTCTAATAAAGCCACCAGTATTCATTTGTGAGCTTCCACCCTGATGACTTTGATCCTAATTACCTTCCAGAGGCCCCACATCTAAACACCATAGTCAGGTTAAGTTTTTAGCCAACTTGTTGTGTTGGATTAGACACCAACATGAGTTTTGGAGGGAACAAATTATGTTCAAACTATAAAATAAATTCTGAGTCAATGCAAGTTGTGGTCATGATAATGATGGTTACTATTAGGTAGACATCCCTGACATACTCAGCTGGCTGCGTGGAGGATTGTGGCCTCCTTCAAGCCCAGAGGCAAGCAGTGACATGAAGACGTTAACTTTAGCGGAGAAATTTGAGTTGGTGCATGCTAGACATTTGCCATATCATCAAGTAGGTTACTAGAGAGAGGAGTCTGAGTGTGGAAAGTTCCTCTTTTATTTTTTATAGTTTCCTTTTTTATAGACTGTCCTCGATAGTGGGCAGCAGCAGGGTGCTGGCTGTAGGTAGTTTGTCCACTGACATGGGAGGCCACAGACATTGAATTCCAATGAGTGTGATCATACTATCCACAGAATCCCTTGGTACTGGAAGATGGTCACTGTTGCCTTATACAAGAGGTTGTATCTGGACAGAGGATAGGTAGGACTGTGAGGAATGCTGCAGAGATGGACATGAGCAAGGTGGCAGGGGGACAGGGATGGTACCCAATGATGGCCCAGAGGTTCATGTAAGGGACTGGTTACAAAGAACCCAGTAAGTCAGGCTGAGATATCTGGACCTGAGGAACAGAAATGGAGACACTTGACATGCATAAAGATGTGTCTTGACATCTTTGCAAGTCTCCTAAGGTAAAGGGCCAAGATGGTATATAGTTTTTTTTTTTTTTTTTAACCCCTAAGCAGTTTCTATTTGTGTCCTAAAATATCTACCCCCCTAGAACTCTCCTTCTGTGCTCTACTCTGCTTTCTTTAGGAAGCAAAAAAAAAAAAATTTTTTTTTAAACACCATTTTCCAGGTGTTAATGAGCAAACAGCACTGAGAGTGGATCCTGGACAGTAAGTTGTTTATTCACTAAATAATTCAATTCTGCACAATTGCCTTGTAGTGTGTATAATTCAAATTTGTGTCTGAGCAACAGGACAAACCATTACATGCCAAGGGCTTTGTGGATGCTTGAAAAAATAGTTCAAACTGAGAACACTCAAGTAGGTTTACTAATGAGCTCATTCAGAGCTATAAACCTGATCCTCAGCTCCTAGGTATCTGCGGCTCAAACCTAACTTTCTAAATCCCCACTCTGCATGTTGTTCCCCAAACATGGTGCTCTTCCCTGATGGCCACTAGAATTGTCATCCTGTGCTCCTCCTGTGCATCTCCTCTTCATCCTTCTCCATCGATTACCTCATGCCCTTCTCCCTGTGCAGCAAAACCTCCTGAAGGAAAGACGTCTTGACTGCGTGTCTGTTCTCACTTCCCACTGTCTCTTGCTGGGACTCCATTTGTGCTTTCACACCCCTTGCTCTGGCTGAGTTCACCAAATTCCACTCTTCCGCAGTTCTCAGCACATTCACCCCTATTCCTGAGATCACTTCTCTTGGTCTCTGGACACATCTCTCTTCTAGTTTTCTCATATTTCACTGACTACTCCTTCTTAGGCTCCTTTTCTGGCTCTTTTTCCTCCTCTTCTTGAACCCCTCTAACATGTGGAATTATGCAGGCTTAGCTCCTGATCCTTTTCTCTTTTGTATCTGTCCTTTACCTCCTAACTGATTTTGTCTAGTCACAGTGATTTTGTCACTCACTTTACCCATATCCTGATGTGTCTGGATCTAACCTCTCCCCTGTATTCCAGATTTGTTTATCCAGCATCCTGCTTAACAACTATTCTAATCAATATTAGGATATTGATTAATCATCTAAACACAGATGGCCAAAGAAAAACTTTTGATTTTTCCCCCAGATATGTTCCTCTACTGCTGTACCTCTCAGTAAATGACACCACCATTCCCGGCTCAGGAAGAATAACAAGTTATTCTTGTTATGAAAAACAATGTAATGAAATGTTCTTGTAATGAAAAACAATGACAACACATGTTGTCATTGTTTTTCATTATACCCTCTCATCCTATTCATCAGCAAATCCTGTCAACACCATACTTAAAGTATACCCTGGATGCAAGGACTTCTCACTATTTTTGCTACTTCTATTCAGGTCCAAACCAGCACCATCTTCCTTGTAGACTACTTTACCTATATCCTGTATCTGATCACCCCCTTCCCCCCCACACACCCAACAGTCTATTTTATACACAGCAGCCAAGGTAAAAACTAAAAAAGTAAATTTGATCTTGTAATTTCCATGTTTTATTTATTGTTTACCCAAATAAATGTAAGCTCTGTATATCCAGCAGTTAGAATAGTACTGTAATAAGCAGAGGCAACTTAAACTGTCTCCACCCAAAGGCCCGTTAACCCACCCTTAAACTGTCTCCACCGGAGGGCCTGAGGGTGTATTAACCCTGCCCTTTATAAACCCTGCCCTGGCTTTGAGGAGGCGCTATTTTCTACCACCCTGCTTTCTTGCATGCGGGATGTAGTTGGTGGCCGTGGCCAGAATAAAGGCTTCTTTGGCTATTACATGAGTGGCTTGTGAGACTTTTTTTCCTGTAAATTGGGTACAACAGTACCTGTCACAGAGTAGATACTTAATATGCTTGTTGAGTAAAAGATGGACGTGAAGAATCTGGCAGGATGCCCTTAGGCTCAGAACATTAGATATCCTGAGATCAGATTCTTGCCATTGAAAAAAGGAGGCCATATTCTTTTTTTAGTTGCATGGTGAATGGGTGCCCCATTCCTTTCCTTCTTGTCTGCTTTGTTCCCCCTTTTCTAAGGAAGAAGGATCTTTGGTCCCCAGAAAGGGAAGTAGATTTAGGTAATAAGGGAAAGAGAGCTGGAGGTGGCAGACAGAAACTGCAGGAACAGTGAGTTGAGGGAGTTTGGGAGGGAGACACTCTGGAGAACACACACTAGCTCAAATGCTTTTCAGATATTTCTTCAGGATGGATTTCCTAGAGAGAAATTACCTGGTCAAATGCTCCAGACATTTTTAAGGCCCAAAATGCTTTTAAGAGAAGTCACACCATTTAGCCTCCTTTTTTTTTCTTCTATTCCAGAAACATAAAAGTGTGCCTGAGTGTTTTTTATGTTTTACAGCTGAGGAAACACATTTTGGAGAAAGTAACTAGTTATACAAGTTGGTCGATATCCTCCCTGTCCATCTCCAAACAACGTGTTTTGCCTTACCTGGCACCATGACTCTGGGAATGTGACAATGTCAGCCTTTGAGGTCTAGGAGCCCTGGGACTAAGGATGTCGACCCAGGCAGGGGGCTGTGGCTTCAGGCTTCAGAGGTGCGATGAGGCCTACATATTCCTTTCTCTCACAAGGCCCGAGAACATGTGCTGGCACGACCACACATTTCTGATCTGCTTTATACTGACTTTCACGTTCTCAAGGTGAACCTTGTCAGGCTTGATGATCAACAAGGTTGCAATGAGTATTCATAGAAATTGGTACAGAAGTTAATGTCCACATCCACGTGAAACGCAGGCAGAAATGAAGACAGTGACGAATACCAATCTTGACAGAAGGGACAGAAGCCTAAACTCTACAAGGAAACGTTTGCATCCCTCATCAGCGTGGCGCTGCGTGTTACAGATAATACGCACATTTAAAAATCTCAGGATCTAAGCGTTATGGAAATGACAATGACAATCTAAGGAGAGCTGTTGTCACTGTGGCAAGGCGCTTAGAAAAATGTACTGCTTCTCAGCATCATTAGGAAATCCCTAAGTCCTTGGATTAGGTAATTTCTCCTCTAAATTTATAAAAGATCTTAAATTCTTCCCAGGTCTTAATTCCTGGATATTTATGGTCAATTACTCACTAAGTGGAAAAATGAAAGGAGGAAAGGGAAGACAAATGAGTTCCCGGCTTTCACAAATTCTGTTTATTTTTTCTACATTTTCTGAAGAAAAGTAATGATAAGGGGGCACATTATACAACCCAAAGGATGGCCCTCTATTAAAGGCTCGTAAGCAGATAAGCTCACAGTATATAAAGTGAAAAAATTTTCCCGTAATGAATATTCAAAATCTGCCTACCAGAAAATTCCAGTTTTCTGATTTTGTTAGGTTTGGAGGTCAGATGTGGTGAGGCAGGGACTTGGTTATCTGCTCTTTTGGCTTCACTTGTGTGGGTCTTTATTATCAATGTGTCCCCAGAGTCAGCCCAGGATGAATCCTTCGTGCATCTCTAGGCCCAGCTCTAATTAGAATTGAGCTTCTGCAAGAAAAATAACCTCTGCCTTTACCTTATCTTTTGCCTGGAAGTAGGATGCTGTGGTTTGTATCCCTTTAAAATTCACAAGTTGAAAACCTAATCACCAGGGAGCTGGTATAAAGTGGGGTCTTTGGGAGGTGATTTGATCAGGAGGGAGAAGCCTTGGTGAATGGGACTAGTGCCTTTATGAAAGAGACCCCAGAGAGCTTCCTGGCCCCTTTCCACCATGTGAAAGCACGGCAAGCAGATAGCTCTTGACAGACCTTGAATCTGCCAGTGCCTTGAGCATGGACTTCCCAGCCTTCAGAGCTGTGAGAAACAAGTCTATGTTGTTTATAAGGTATGTTCCTGGTGTTTTGTTACAGTAACTTGAACAGGCTAAGACAGAGGCTGTTACGAAAATTATAAGAAACATATTCAGAAAAGTAGTTTAAAATTCATGTGGAGAAAAGTTTCTTGGATAATTATTATGGCTAGCAATAATAACTATTGTTATTCATGCATATGCTTTTCTATTTTAATAGCAGCTCTATAAGGTAGAAAATATTATCTCTATATTATAGATAAGGAAATGGAGGTTTGGACTAGTTAGGGTGACTGGCTCATGGCTCCATAACTAGTTGAGCAATGAAGAAAGGATTCAAACCTCATTCTTCTGAGATGAAATTGTTTACTTTTTTGCACTTTGTGTTACCACGGTTTAAGCCAAGGTGTGTTATTGAAGTGTTCATGCTTAAATAATATCTTATTTCATCATTAGTATGCTATATCCAAAAGGTGAAGGGGCGGCTTTAGTCTTGAAGGCCAAATGTTGGGAGGTGTTTCCAGTTAAAAATTAAAAAGCCAAGAAGACTGAAAGTAAGACTCTGAATTTGGACCAATTAAGGATGTGAACACAGTAGTCTTATCTGGTCAAAATTTAATGGGAAAAAAAATGAGCAATGTATCAGGTCAAAAGGCATTTGGTTGTACATAATAGAAAAAGAGAGAAAAATCTGGCCACAATGACTTTACCAACTAGGGATGCATTCATTCATTCATTCATTCATTCATTCATCTATAAATCATATTGAGAGGTCCAGAGGTGGGCAGTCCATGACTGGGGAAGCTAACTCTATCACTCATCAGAATCCCAGCCCCTACTATCCTCCATTCTGCCATCCTTAGCATGAGTCTCTCGTCTTTAGTCTGCTTCCATTTAAAATTTTCGGTAGCACTGCTGATTATTGCAATACAGCTATGATGGTGAATTTTGATAAAGAATATTGTAATTATCCTATGCCCTTTCTCTTAGGACGATTATGTTACAGTCCCATGCTTGACAGAATGCTTTTCTTGGGTTGTTTGTTTAGCCACTATTGATTTCCCTTTCCTTCTGCATCCTCTGTGAAGAGCCATTAAGAACACTGCAGTACTTCTTGCCAGTCATGAGTAGTATACCTGTGGCCACAGAATGATGAGGCTGCCTGATGTCCTAGTATGTGACTCTATTTTCCTTAGACCTGGGTTCAGATCATCAGAGTTACATAGAATTCCACTGCTATAGGAGCTGGATCCTCTGGAGAGAGAGTTGGGGCCATGTAGAAACAGCCCACTGACAGGCCGCCTGAGACTTGTCCTAGAGTAACTGGCTGCAGGCTGGTTCAAAGATGACTAGCAGCTGCATACTGCACAAGTCAGGAAGGAGAACTGGGGCATAGGAGGAAAAGTAGAGGAGAGAGTCCTGTTCTTAAATATGCTAATCCAATAGAATAAGTAGAGACCAAGGTCCATTCTGTAGAAGCTGAACCATTGGGGTCAGAGGCAAGGGATAGGTGCTAGGTCCTAGAAGGCACAATCCTCACACTCAGCAGAATGTCAGCTTGGATGGGGGCAGTAGGTAGCGGGCTAGGGAGAGGTTCTGGGGCTGGTGGAAAACAGCTGAAGATTCATAGGTCTGGTTCTCTTAATATGGAGGCTTGTCTGTCTAATGAGAGTGGTCTGATGCTAACCACTGAAGAAATGAGGTGCCTGGACATGGTGAGCAAAGACTTCCCACTTGGAAGCTCTCTGTAGGGATTGTTGGAAGTTTTGCCATTACCAGGAAACTACTTTCTAATCTACTTGGTACAAGGTGCCTTCTCTTTTCCATTGTTTCATATTGAGTGATATCTTGGTTCGCAGCTCCTGGAAGAGATGTTATGAGTCCAAGTGAGACTATGTAGTTTTTGGAATTCCACTGAGGAAATGGCTATGTAAATTCAACGTATTGTTATTCATGACATGTGTGGTTGAGCTGAATACTCTAGCTACTACCCAACCATGCAAACCATAAAATTAGACCTCCTATCCTGTGCACAGTAATTCTGTTTCTTACAGTAGAAACCACAAACTGATTTTGCCTTACAGAAATGTGTTCTTATCCAAGATTTTTAAAGTACTTTAAAAAAAACTAGCTGAATTTTTACTGTGAAGTCACATCTGAGAAAAGTGACTTAATTAGGAAAAAGATCTGTTTCACATACTGGACCATGTATGTTTATGTGTTTACCAGGAGGTAATTATGAAGATCCTAAACCTACATGATCTAAGAACTTTCTTTTTCACATCACTAGTTCAACTAAGAAATAATTTCCCATAATATAATTGCAAATATATTACATTTCTGAACCTATATGCACCCATCCTGTGGGCATTATCTGATTCTTTTTGATTACTCTTTAATTCTTTATCAGCTGCAATTTTTTAATTTGAAAATGCACTATGGGTAATTTATGTTGTTTTGACATTTTGTTTCTTTGATATAATTTGCAATTCTGCACCCAGAGTTATAATATACTACAGTTTAAATAAACAACATGGAAATACATAGGTTATCTATGTAAAATGATTCATATTTCAAAATAGGGACTTCTGTAAAATGAAAAAAATTGCGATTAATCACACTGTTCATATTACTTTTTTCTTTGACTGAGATTTGTTGCATTTACTATTGTAACATATTTCCAAAACACACATTAGTTAAATGGAGCTGAAAATCATGCATGCATATTTTATGGGAAAAATGTGTAGATATATTTTCAATTTTAAGCTATAAACTATGGCTTTTCTTGGATGATTAAAATATTCTGGCCCATTTAAAATGAGCTACATAATAAAAGTGATGTGCAATAGTAATTTTACAATGCTTAATAATATAAAGTGCTTTATCTGAAAAATGCCTTTTAAAAGGTTTTATGCATAATTCAAACACTTTTGTTCTATTCTGTATAGAAAAGAAGTGAATGATAATGCAAGTGAAACCAGAAATTGAAAAGAAGTGATAAAATTAAAAAAAAAACAGGTTTAGAGATTTCTGTTACTGGAATTAAGAAGTAGTGACACATTAAAAGGTTTGATGCTATTGGCAACTAGGGTAAGTAGGGCAGAGTGACACAATAGAAAAACACATTAGGTCCCAACTTCCTCTAATATAGGTTTTCTGGCTTAAAAAATGGGGTAAAAAGGCTACTGAAGTTTGTTGAATATACTTCTTATTGTCAATTCACGTCACTAAAGAGAGTTTGCCCTTGCTCACACAAGAGAGGAGCTTTTCAGATCTTCAAGCAGATACCTGCCAGGAGTACCTTTAACATGCAAACTAGCCCAGGGAGTTTGTCTGCCTCCTTGTCACCATCAAAGCAAAAGAACCTGAAAGAAGATTATGCACAACCTCCCAGTGCTGCCCTGAGCCATCCCTAATGAAGAGGCTCCAAAATCTGGCTAGAGAACTGTAATGTATTTACTAATGAAGGCTAGGCTATTGTTCACACAGAATTGACCACAAGTTAAAATAATTTTGAAAAAAGCTTCTAGTTTGAAAAAAGGCATGGCAAGTCAGTTCCAATAGGAACAGGTTAATTTCAGTGGGAATCATGACCCATACTTTTATTTCCTCCCTCTTTTCCTTCCTCCTTTCCTTTCTTCCTTTTTGCCCGAAAAGATGGGAAAATATTGATAGCTTAAAAAAACAGTTACAAAAACCAATGACTAGATTGTGAGATGTAATAAAATAGAATACCCTATAAAAATTCAGTATGTTGTCTATGGGTTTATCTACCTAACAGTTATTCTGGTTGGGTGTATTTTTGTTTTGCATTAAGGTTAGGTTGTATAGTCTGCTTCCTTTGAGTTGGGTAGCTGTAAATCTTCATTCCAATTCATCCTCTTATGAACAAATTTCCCAAAGGACAGTTTCACAATTTATAAATTTGGCCATTTTCTTAGTAGTGTAATTTTAAAAAACGCCCAAGTAAAGCACGAACCAGCTGAACTGTAGTCTAAAAACATTCTCAACTGCAAGCAGGGTTTTTGTTTGTTAAATTACTTCATTAGAGCCTTAGAAAATTCTGAGACGGCTTTGTCAAATAGTGTCCTGAAGCCTTGTTCATAAAGGAAGTTGCTTATTCTGGTTTCTATTTTAACAGAGTATGGAGTCATGGTACCAGTCTTGAAAATCAGGATCAGGTCCTAGTTCCCCCAGTGTTGAAGATTAAACATCTGAGAAACAATGAGGCAAGAGCAAAATGTAAATTTTATTTAAAACACAGAACAGAGATAGAGTGTGTCAGTCCTCCGGAGAGGAGGGGACTCAGAGCTTGTTCCTGTAGGAATGGGGTGTCTTGCCACTTTATAGTTTTAGGTATCCTTTCTTCTCCTGTCCCCTGCTTCCTTTTATCTTGCTTATTGACCAAAAGGCAGGAAAGAGTAGCCCCAAAGGGTAATTGCTTGTGTTGGAAAGTGTGATTGTAAAGGTCCAGTTTCACTAATTTCCCATGGTCCAGTTTCGCTAATTTCCCATGAACCACAAAGAAGCCGGTCAGTAATGTAATACACAAACGGAGTTTATTGAGCCAGCTAGCTGGGGTCAAGCTCTCCTGCAGACACGCAGGAAGCGCAAGACCCTGAACAAAGGAAAGCCTCAGATATATAGCATTTACCTACGTCATTGCCTGCGCACTTGAAATTCACCCTGAATAAAGAGAAGCCTCCTTGTTCGAGCAAATAGCCTGCACTCACGAAATTCAAATAGCCCGCCTCGGGGCTTAACATCCTAGCTTGTCTGGGGGCGGGGGTGGGGGGTGGAGGGGTTTACTATCCTAACATTCCAGCCCATGTTTTACTATCCTAACATGATCCTTCCCTTTCCCTTGGAGGTGTTAGCAACCAATTGATGGGGAAGTGCTATCTACCCATTTTCTTTTCTTTGATAATCAGCAATCTGTCCTTTGCCCCAGTCTCAGTCAGGTAGGTCCTCTGTCTCCATGAATTCAAAGAATGAGATTTAAGGACAGCAGAAGTTGAAAGCATAGTATATGAGAATTATTAAAGCAAAGTGAAGTAAAGCACCCCCCCCCCCCCAAATGGCTGGAAGGGGACCTGGGAGGGTTGCCAGTGGGTGGCTATTTTCTAGGCATTTGTATAGATCTATAGGTTTAAGGAAGTCAGCCTCCAACCTAATCCTGGGCAAGACACTCAGTGTCCATGAATGCAGACCTTAGTACAGTGAAAATATTGATCAGGTATTTTTTTGGAGAAGTGTTGGACTGTAGGTAGTGTATGTCCCAATTTAAAAGCAATCTATTTGCAAGTTTCTTAGCAAAAGCCTACAGCTGATGTGTGCACTCTGCTGCTCAGGAAGTTGCCCTGGGGCCCATTTTCCTATCTGCCTAGCTTTATCTCTTCCTCTTGACCTCTCTATGATGTTACTAGGGTCCTAACCTATTTAATGGCACCCATGTCTTAATGGCTCAACCTTAAGCTGTACCACCTGATGATGAGGTGGAGGAGACATAGAGAAAGGGATGCAAGGATAGGCTTCTCTTTTGCTCCCTTCTTTCCCTCCTTGTGGATTTTCTCTTTTCTTTGACCTCAAGGTCTTTGTATGTCCAGGGGTCTATGATCATTACTACTTTAGAGCCAATTATGACTTCTTCTTTGTACAAAACAGAGTAAACTGTGGCACTTAACAAAGACTTGTTAATTGATGGAAACTTAGAGAAAATTTTAATATAGCCTAAATGGACAAAGGATTTTGTTGTGTTAGAGCAATATTTACAAAGTATCCAACACACCTTTAAGAATGAAAATGTGGGGCTGGGGTTGTGGCTCAGCAGTTTAGCGCTCACCTGGCACGTGTGCGACCCTGGTTCGATCCTCAGCACCACGTGAAAATGAAGGCATTGTGTATACCTAAAACAAACAAACAAACAAACAGAATGAAAATGTAAGCAGGTCATCTTTGGTTCATCCTTTGTTTACCAGGGGCAGTCCAGGGAACCCAGGGTTCATGTTGTGTCTCTTATATGTTATTTTTGTGGCTCTTGTGTTTTTGCAGGAGATAATTTCAAGCAAGACACAAAATGTGGTAGAATTCTAGCAAAGTTTATTAAAGGAGAAAGGAAGGACACCCTAAAGGGAGAGACGATGGGTCCTCTCAGAGAGTTGTTTCCCAGTTTGTTTGGGGATCTTAGGGAAGTTTCTAGAGAGTCCCACCCAGGAACCACCTCTTAACTTGGCAGACAGTAGGATTTCTAAGTCCCTACTGTGCATGTTCTTACCCCAGATATTTAAGTGAAACCTATGGGAGAGATTTTATTAGTACAATGAAATTAAAATGATATATTAAAGATCTAAAGGCATGGAGTCACCTTGGCCTGTGCTGACTGGTTTTAATTGGAATTTTTTTTTTTTTTTTTCCTTAAACAGATTTTATGGCTGGTAGGCTTTGCTTTTAATTATCCTATTTGCCTGGGTCTTAGAATCATTGGTTTATATAAAGGTGACAAAAGTCCCCCTTCAGGGTAATTTGTGTTCTTATTGGCAGGGAGGAGTCTTAAATTCCTAGCCCTGAGAGAATAGCCCTAAGGATAACAGGTTGTTTGTCAAGGAATGTAATATCCTATTGACTTAGGCCAGAGCAGGGCCAGGGCCAGAATGGCTTTAGGTAAATTGTTTTTTTTTTTTGGGTAAATTACTTTTTAAGAGGAAAACATCATAGAAGTCCAGAAAGTAGGTCCAGTTTGTAGAATTATCCCATTTTAGTCAGCTTTTTTGTCACTGTGACCAAAATACCTGACAAGAACAACTTAGAGGAGGGAGTTTATTTGGGGGATCATGGTTTCAGGGGTCTCAGTCCACAAATAGCAGACTCCATTGCTCTGGGCCCAAGGTAAGGCAGAACATCATGGGTGAAGGGCCCAGCAAAGGAAAGATGTTCAGCTCATGGCAGCAAGGAAGCAGAGAGAGGGAGTGCCAAAGGATCCTTAGGGAAGAGGCGCCCTTCCAGGACAGGCCCCCAGTGACCCACCTCCTCCAGCCATTCCCTAGCTGCCTATAGTTACCACTCAGTCATTCAAACTAGGGTGGACTGATTAGGTTATGGCTCTCATAATACAAAAATTTTACCTCTGAATATTCCTGCATTAACAGGAGCTTTGGGGGGACACCTCATATCCAAACCATAGCATTCCCCTTAACTTCATTCTTCTATCATGCATGTCTATCTGCTACCTATCACTTTTATAAATTAAAACTGAGATATTTCACTTGATGATCACTTGATTCCTTCTACTTTTTATACCTAATACTCACTTTTTTTTTTCTTTTTTTGGTACTGGGGATTGAACTCAGGGGCACTTGACCACTGGGCCACGTCCCCAGCCCTTTTTTGTGTTTTATTAGAGACAGGGTCTCACTGAGTAGCTAAGTGCCTTGCCATTGCTGAGGCTGGCTTTGAACTCGCGATCCTCTTGCCTCAGCCTCCCAAGTGCTGGGATTACAGGTGTGTGCCACCGCACCTGGCTAATACTCACTTTTGAAATGACAAGATTTCTCTGGAATCCTTAGATAAGTTTAAAGCAACTCTGAAAAATCACTTGTTTAATACTGTGCTTCTTGCCATCTGTTGTCATTTATTCTTGTTTTTATTTTGTTTTTTTACCCAGAGCATCTCCTTAGGAGAGCATTACATGGGTGGACTTAAATAATTGTTGGTTGATTGGATATTATTAGAGAGAGGGTGTTTTGAAGTTGGAGGTTAAATGCAACCCATGCCACAGTTCTAAAAAGGGCGCCTGCATGGTTTATTTGCTAGAGAAAAAACCTAATCCACTGCTGAGAGGGCTAGGTGAAATGCCTCCAGGGGTTTGGACTACACTTTTGATTCCTAATCTACATAGATTACTTTGGAACTGACTGTAAACTAGTTAAATGGTTGGCTGGTGACAAAAAAGATGAAGAAAATAATGAATGCATACGAGGTGGCACAAAAGATTTAGAGGGATTTGTATCAGCTTTGTAACTAGACTTACACATGGGAAATGAAATTTATTGTTGCTAAACATTGAACATTACTCTTGAGGACTAAAATAATGAACACAAGTAAAAATAAATAGCCTTGAACTAGCTAGAGCAGTAAGACTTCCAAAAAGAGTGCTCCGGAGGGAGGCAGGAAGGGTATTCTCTAACACTGTCTAGATAACATAGAGCCACTATTCACCCAGGCAATAACACTAGGCTAATTATGCCCAGAGAGCAGGTCAAAATATTTAGTTCCATCCAATTTATTGACTCTTTTCTCCCAAATTCCAAAGGAAGCATCAATATTTGTTGAAATATACATGTCAAGATTTAATATCCCTAGGCTATTAAAACAGCAAAATATTATAATACAGCTTAGGTTAGAAAATGATTAGAAAGGTTTCAATTCAGCATCTGTGTTGAGTAAACCCATTAGACCTTGAGATACTGCCTTGAAAAACATGAATGACAGCAAAAAGTATTAGTTTAGGGAGTGACCTCCTGGGAAAGAGTTGGAAACTCAACACTGGAGACCTTCAAAATGGGCATAAAATGTGCCAAGCAAATTATTTTCTCTCTGATATTATTCTGGGCACATAGTGAAAGAAATTTGTTTTTATTTTTATCAGTGTGTTACTCTCTCAGTTTACTATTAAGTACATTACAAATCAACTTTGAGTCTTGCAGTATACATGTTTTTCAGTGTCTCAAAATGTCCGAATTGTCATAGTTTAGGAAAATTATCAGTTTTGTCACTTACTCTGGTATTGAATTAAACCTCCTACTAAATACATTTATTTCTTCATTAGTGCACATTCTGAATTGTCATGGCCTTCTATTTTGCTGATGCACAAAGGCCAGTTAGTTTAGTTGAAGGCTAGACCTTGCAAGGTGATGTAAGGCTTTATGTTGGCAGTACCGGACAAGGTGCTGTGGTGGGGATTCTAGCTTTATCTTTGCCACTAAAAGTGGTTGGTGGAAAAGAAGATCAAATTATGCTATGTGCATGTATGAATATGGCATAATGTTTCCCACTGTATAATTATAATGCACCACTAAAAAATTTTTAAAAAGTGCCTGGACTCCAGGTTAGCCAATTAGCAGCTTTAGGTCTTGATTTCTTCATTTGCAAATCTCTTCCAGGTTGCTCTTGGGACTGTCTTTTTTTTTTAAATTAATGAATTTATTTTAATTAGATATACACAATAGCAGTGTGCATTTTGATTCATTGTACACAATGGCAGCACAACTTTTCATTTCTCTGGTCGTATGTGATGTAGCATCACACCATATGTGCAGTCATACATGTACCTAGGGTAATGATGTCCATCTCATTCCACCATCTTTCCTGCCCACATTCCCACTCCCCACCCCACCCTCCCCTTTGCCCAAAAAGTTCCTCCATTCCCTCCCCCCTCCATCACCACCACCAATTATGGATCAGCATCCACTTATCAGAGAGAACATTCAGAACTGTCTTTTATCCATCCAACCCAAAGGCATTGCTGAATGCAAGGGCTATAGAATACAAGGAGTGGTGCTGCCCCTGGAGATCTCCTCTAGAGCAGAGGCTGGAAAACTTTCTCCTAAAGCGCCAGATAGTAAATATTTCCCCTGGGAAATATTACCCTTTGAAGTTGTGGATGAATTAGACTTTTCTCTCAGAATTATTAACACGTACCATTCCTGACAAGCAATGTGCTTCCTTTGTGAAGCAACATGGAGAGGTCAAATATAGGTATTTATATAACATTGAAAAATATTACCATTAAAAATGTAAAAACCATTCTCAAGGGCGGTGCAAAAGCAAGTACTGGGCTGGATTTGGCCCTGCCGTGGTTGTTGACCCTGCTCTAGAGGAATATGAGCAGAATCAACACTCCAAGGTGCGAGTTGTAATGAGAGAAGTAGGAGGTAAAACATTTCCTCAGAGCTGGTCTCTTTATTGAACTGACCAGCCATCTTAGCCAAGGTAGCTTTTCTCGGTATGTGAGAGCACATTGCCTTCCTGGGAACTGTAGAGCCCCAGTGGGACTGTCCTTTCCATGTCCCTCCTCATCTTCCTTTCTCTTTGTTTTCTTTACCTTTCACTTCCATTCCCATTTACCTCAAGAACTCTTTTATTGGGGACAAGATGAAGAGGCCTGGGGAGAGAGGAAAGGAAGGAGGAGGCCAACAAGAATTTTAATTTCCCATGTGCCAACGTAATTACAGAGCAGATACAAATCCCTCCAAATCTTTTGTGCTGCTTTATATGCATTCATTATTTTCCTCATCTTTTTGTCACCAGCCAACCATTTAACTAGTTTACAGTCAGTTCCAGGGAAATTTATGTAGATTAGAAATCACCGACCTAAACAGAAGCCCCGAAGACATCTTACCTGTTGCTGTGACGATAGAGACTGTGTTTTAATAAATTCTGTCTCTATCAGGAGCTTACTGTCTGCTGCACAGCCTCTTTTATCAGAAAGGACCTGAACTGCCCTGACTGTGGAATATGGACAATCAGAAAGCCTCATCTGATTGTTTTGGAGTTTTCTTTTCTCTCTTTTTTTTTAAGTACCATCCAGAATCCATCATTTTGGAAATTCTTAAATGAAACATTTAAATATAGGTAGTAGGAAAAACATTAAGTTTAAGAAATGCATTTAACTTTGTTGGCAATTTCCTCTTTTTTTTTTTTTTTTTTTTTTTTTTTTAATAACTAATTGAATTTCCCCTGGGAAATGTTACCCTTTGAAGTTGTGGATGAATTAGACTTTTCTCTCAGAATTATTTATTAACCGATACCATTCCTGACAAGTACTGTGCTTCCTATGGCGATCTTTGATTTTTCTCAACTTAAATGAAGTTGATATTGAAGAAACAGTTTGTTGTCATTATTAATGTTAATTGTTAATGTGACTTGAACACTAAGAAGTGTTTTTGTTTTGGAATGCATCAGGAATATGCAGGTTCCAGGATAATACATTTCTGTCATACATTCTGACCAGTCTGTGTTGATTTGCTTGTTGATTTGGTGTCTGGTCAGATCAACTCCATCAAAGCAAAACACAGAGGGCTGGTAAACTGTGGCTTGAGCCCAAGCGACAACTATCATGGGATGTAGCATGCATGAGTTCATCTCCCAAATTGATGGGGCACTACTACAAAGGAACTTTAAAAAATATATTTTATATTTTAGTTGTAATGGCTACAATAACTTTATTTTATTTATTATTGTTATTTTCTATGTGATGCTGAGGATCAAATCCAGTGCCTCACATGTGTTAGGCGAGTGCTCTACCACTAAGCCACAGCCCCTGTCCCTGAAAAGAAACCTTTTGATTACTTTTAGGTGAGCATTCACATTAAGAGAGAGGGAGACAGGACTGGCAAACTTTACCAAAACCACAATCACAACCAGTGTGCGTATGAGTGACAGGGAACAGATGTCTGCCACTTAGCCTTATACTTGGCAGTCTCCCATGGACTCATGTCTGGGTTATAGAGGACAGAGAAGCTTTTGCCTCAATTTCCTGTGTGTGAAAGGTGGCATTATGGAATCGAGGTCTGTGACAGACACTGTTAGTTGGTCCTCCTACTAACAACTACTTCCCTCCATTTTTGTAAACACAGTCTTTTTGGGGGGTTGCAGGGGCAGGAGGTGACCTGACTCCTAGTTTCAGGGGCTAAATCATGATAGGTCCAAGTCATTAATAGCAATCTCCTTTGACAGAGTTTCCTCTCCCAGGACTTCCTGGAGCTTGGATGGCCCTCTGAGGCTATTTTTCTCAACACCATGACTGGAAGGATCTGCAGTTTGAGTCTAGAAAAACTCTTCAGTGCTTTAGCCCAGTTGAGTTGTGCGGTGTGTGTGGCAGTCATCGAGTAATCAAGAAGGGTACACCCAAGAATGAAAAGCTGAGGGACAAGAATGGCAGAGACACAAAGGAATCAGATGATTGGTGGCGTTGTAGAGTCACTGGACCAAACCTGGAGCTCCATACTCCAGACTTCTTGTAATGTGAGATAAGTAGATACTTTCATTGCCTAAGTCAGTTAGTTGGCCTTTCTCTTTCTTTCAGTTGCTGAAGTCAAATCCAAGTGGAGAGAGACATGCTTGTCTTTGGCACCAGAGAGTTTAGAGCTGCTTCAGTACCTGAGCTCCAGCTAAAGAGGCATCAGGGTGCACACAGTGGGGAGTGTCAGGTCAGAGGCTCAAGATCCAGGGTAAGTAGTGAAAGTGCCAGTAGAAGCTGTGCAACACAGCAGCAAGAGCAGCAGCAGCTGGTGGCCCTAGCAAAAGTAGCAGCAGTGCCCAGAGAAGGTAATACAGGTGGCAAAGCCCAGCAGATATAGTGGCTCCTGGCTGACACTAGGGTGCCTTATAGAAAAAAAGAAGCTATGATACATAGTAGCTGGTAAATAACTGATTTTACTTTATGAATGCATATAAGAAATCTCCTGGTATTTTCCAGAGCATCTGCTGGTGCACATATGCCCAAATGATGAATTGCTGTTATTGTTTGGACCTGAAATGTCCCCCCAAAAGTTCATGTAATGAAAGCATGGTCTCTCAGAAAGATTCAGAGATGGGACTTTTAGGTGATGTCTGGATCATGATGGCTCTGACCTAATCCTGTCAATGGATTAATCCATTGATAGCTGGATGGACTACTGGTAGGTGGGACCTCGTTGGAGAAAGTAGATCACTGGGGATGTGCCTGGGAAGGGTTTATCTCTTCCCTAACCCTCCGCTGATGCTCTCTGGCTGCCGTGTGCTGAGCAGCTTTCCTGTGCCATGCCCTTCTGCCGTGATGTTTCTGCACCCGAATCAGCCCATCATTGACTGAGGCCTCAGAAGTCATGAGCAAAAATAAATCTTTCTTTCTCCAAGTTGTTTTTCTCAGGTATTTTGATCATAGCAATGAAAAGCTGACTAACACAGGCTCAAACACAATAGGAGTTTATATTCTGCTACAAAGTGGTTCAGCGGTCAGTCTGTGGTTCCCCTTGTATGTAGTGAATCAGGGGCCCAGGAGACGGCCATCTGGAGACCCTGCAGTTCTCAAGGGCTTGGTGGTCTCCACATTGAGCTGGTGGAGGGGCAAAAAGGACATGGAGGAGAGATGCTTGCTTACTAAAAGCCTTGGTCCAGAAATAGCCCACATTATTCCGGCCTCCACTTCATGATGAGGCACATGTCTCTATCAAACTGTTGAAGCAGTGGGAAATGGGTTTCCCTGGCTGGGCAGCAGCTCCTAGTTATATCTTTTTTTTTTTTTCCGCTTCAGTATTGGGGATTGAACCCAGTGGTGCTCTGTCACTGATTTATAGCCCCAGCCCTTTTTATTTTTATTTTTTTGATATAGAATCTCACTAAATTGCCCAGGATGGCCTCAAACTTGCAATTCTCTTGCCTCAACCCTCCAAGTCACTGAGATTACAGGTGTGCACTATCAGGTCTGGTCCACTTACTTCTTCATGCCTTGAGAGAGAAGAATGGATTTTGATGAGTGATCGCTGCCAGATCTAGCCACCTCTGTAGGGATGGGGTTGGGATGGGAAGATAATTTGCAGGGCCCTGGAGTTTTGAATTAGCTGGTAGGGTAAGCCAGTGACTCATGGGTAATAAGACCCAACCATTCACTACATGTTGCCGATTAGAGTATAGGCAGGAGTGGCATTTCCCCCCTTCTTGGAATTAGCTGCTTGACTATGTAAAATTACTGAATAATTGAAAAACCCTCTCATTTGTTTAACTATTTGGATCTCATATGGCAATAGTATTGAATTTCATTTATGATTGAACATAAACCATTTATCAACAGTCTACGTTCTAATATATGCATCTGACAAGTCCTTTATTATTGAGAACAAAACACTTAAAGGCATATGGTAATTTTTTCTTTTCTTTTTAAAAGTATTTCTGATGACTGCATGGCTTATGACTACTAAGAAATGGAATTTCAAAATGAGCATCAGACTTATTTTTCAAGTGCCTTGTCATAAATGCACTGCTACCCATGTAATAAAGTAATTTTCCCTTGTGTGATAAATATAGCACTAAAGAAGAATGAGCCTTGTCTGATAAAATGGCTTTTATTAATCTCCTAATGCTTTTATTTTGTTCTAGAATTATGAATCGTTTCAAGAGAGTAGCAAACAGGTTATGATCAGAGTTGAATATTATTGCTATTCAGATATCTATGGCTAATGCCTGCTGTTTATTTTCAAACACAAAATGCCCCATTAAGAAAAATCAACTATAATGATCTGACTTTATTATCAAGAAATTATACCTGTTATGTAAACCTTGCTAATTATAAGCACTTGGATTCATTTGGGTGATATAACAGATGAAAAGGGCCGTTTGTTAGGGGAAGTACTTGGTGTTTGTAACCAGTGTAATAAAACTGAAATAATAAAAAACAATCTGAGGAAAGAAGAAATATTAATGAGGAATGGAATTTGCCCAGGCAGTCATTATCCCAGGAGACAGTGTGGAGCATGGGAGTGTGCATTAACATAGGGGCTTTATCTTGGACACCGATTCCCCTCATCACCACAGCTGCCCATCCTTGTCTCCTTACGTTCCTGCTTACTTTTCCTTACTGAGCTTATTCATATACCCACTTGCTGGGGTTGCTGAGTTATGAATGGAGCCGGGCTCTAAGTTGCGCTTCCCTTTTTGGGCCCTAAAAGGGAAATTTTCCTGCCTCACCCGGCGGGGTGAGCTTAAGGACAGAAATCGCTAGGTGCCTTACCTTTATTTGAACAGAAAACACGCCACACCTAGGGAGTCTTGTATAGCACGCGGGATGCCCGAAGAACTCAGATTTATTGAACAAGCATTGACTTAAATAGGCCTAGAACTAACCAATCAGCAAGCAAGGCGGTTCAGTCTCTCACACTATGTCATAGCCACACCCCTTGGTTTAGCCCCGGTCCTTTAGGGCGTGGTAAGCAGTCAAAACCTTGCCCCTTGGCAGACATAGTCCCAACAATTCCCCTTTTTTTGTTTATTTAAAAAATGGGTCTCTCCATTTATATTTAAATGGGATGTCCCATCTTGTAGGGTGTCCAACTCATAGAGAGTGTGCCCGTCTAGGTCGACTTCTCCTCTCTGGGAAAAATCTTACCTGTTATTGGCTATCACTCTAGCACTTTAGGTGGACATACCTAGGGCCAGCAGGTGGCCAAGGGGAGCACACGGGACATGACAGTCACCTTTGGGAAGGCTTGACTGGATGGCATACCTCTACATCCTGTTAAGGACCGTGGCCAAGCCTATAGGGCTATAGCTCAGCATGACAGTAGACCACCCAGCTGTATCTGGCTAGTTCTATAGGGCTAAAGGTGCACACAAAGACAATGACAATCAGGGATTTCACCAAAAAGAGAAAGTCCACCCATTTAGCAGGGATTTCACCAAAAAGAGAAAGTCCATCTATTTAGTTTAAAGGAAGCCTTTTGGCATAAAGTCCGGATGGCTGTCACAGGAATGGGACTCTTCTCTTAGAGTCCAAAGGAAGCTGTCCAGCACAAAGTCCAGATAATTGTCATAAGATATAGTGCTCTTCTCTCAGAGTCCAAAGGAAGTCGTCTAGCATAAAGTCCAGATAATTGTCACAGGAATGGCACAGTCCTTCTTCTCTCATCGCAGAGGGTTGAGATGTTGACAAAGAAGGAGTCCAGGATAGTGTCTTTGATGAATTTTGAAACGGATGTGATGAGAAGTTTAATCACAGCAGGACAGGAGCTTTGTCACGGTTTTTTCATTTCTGTGGAAAAAAGAAAGGATCACTCCTCAAGAGCTTGTGCTCCTGGGTAGTCATTTTGGTCGGATTGGCAGTATTTGAGATCTGGCAGGCACCCATATAGGGTTCTGTTCTCCCATTGGGAAGACACATCCAAAACCTCTGCCAGCACTTATTAATGGATCAGGACCTCTCCAGACTCCAGTTAATGGGTCTTTCCATCGGACCTCAACTTTTATATAAGGCGTTTGGTTAGACCAGTGTCTTTGAAACGCAGATAGAGGCTACTGTTTGGAAAAATTTAAAATATTTAAAGTAAGCATAGCTGTTTTCAACTGGTCATGGGGGTTGCTTCCCCCATTTTGTTTTATTAATTGGTCCTTTAAGGTTTTATTATGTCTTTCTATTATGGCTTGTCCTTTTGGGTTATATGGGATCCCTGTGGTATGCTTAATATGCCAAGTTTGGAAGAACTTTTGTAATGATTTGCTTACAAAACAGGGTCCATTATCAGTTTTAACTTGTTTTTTTGGCAATCCAAGAATAGCAAAGCATTGTAAAAAGTGACTTTCAGCATGTTTAACCCTTTCTCCAGAGTGTGCCGTGGCCCAACAAGCATGTGAATAAGTATCTATGGACATAAATATATATTTTTAATTTTCCAAATGGCACATAATGGGTTACATCAGTTTGCCAGATAGCGTTGGGCCTTAGGCCTCTGGGATTTACCCCAGGGGACTGGAGAGGTGGGACCTGTAAGAAGGGCAAACAAGATTTACATGTCCTTATAATCTTTTTTAAATCTTTTATAGGAACTAAAGGAAATTTATTATGTAGACCTCTCCAATTTAAATGAGTAAGGTTGTGAAGACCTTGAGCTAACTGAAGGTCTTGTTGATATGGGACTGTAACTGTTAATACACCTGTGGTGGCCAAACGGTCAGCAGCCTGATTTCCCTCAGAGAGGGGCCCAGATAAGCCTTGATGTCCCCTAAGATGTTGGAGGAACATAGGTTCATTACGCCCCTTTAACAGGGATCGAACCTGGATCATCAGAGGGGTGATAGGATTATTATCTATCTTTATATATGAGGCATTTAGAGTAGGTAATAGGTTAATTACATATAAACTATCTGAGAAAAGATTCATAGGCTCTTGGACATGGGTCAAGGCTAATGCAACAGCATATAATTCTTTAAATTGAGCAGAACCAGTAACTGCTTCAAAGTATTGTGTCTTTTGGCCTGAGGATGGGTGAAAAACTACAACTGCTGACCCTTCTTTTCCTCCATCTGTGAAGACATTTACTGCCTTGGGGAGTGGCTTGCTGGAGAGCAAGATGGGGGGAGTCCACTCCAGTTTGGGGAAAGAAGAAGTCCATTTGCTTGACCCGTAATGACAGTCAACTTTTCCTAGAAATCCTTCTAATGCATAGGAGACTCTAGGGTTGTTTCTCTGTATCCATTCAAAATCTGACAAACGGTAAGGAATTGTTAAAATATCTGGGTCTTTTCCATAATGCCTCAATGATGTATCTCTCCCTTTTATTATAAGATCTGCTAATTGATCTAATTGGGAATAAACTCGAGGTGCTCCTCCCACAGAGGAATGTATCCATTCTAATGGATTTCCCATCTGGGTTAGTACAGCTGTCAGGAGCTTAGCACCTGAGAAAATCCACAGATATAGAGGTTGTTTTGGTTGGTATCGAGCCAATTGGACTGAATTGAGGGCATCTTGGACTTTTTGTAATATCAACAGATGACTTTCTTCTAGTATAATTATATCAGAGGGGGATTGTCCCTGTAGCAATTCAAAGAGAGGTAATAAATCCTCAGTAGAGATATGAAGCCAAAGTCTTAACCAGTTTAGCTCTCCTAATAGCTTTTGTAACTCTGTCAAGGAATAAGATTTTTGAATGAGAAGCTGGGGTTTGAGAGGACAAACCGAGTCTAGGCTAAGTTTTGTCCCCAATATTTTAAAGGGAGGAATAGTTTGTATTTTATCATTGGATATGTGTAATCCTCCTTTTTCTAAGAGCTCTCGAAGGGTTAAGTAAGCAGAGTTGAATTGTTGGACATCAGCAGCTCCCAGGATGATGTCATCCATATAGACATATAAGGTAAGCTGTGATTTTTTTCATTAATGGTGACAGAAGACATGAAACATAATATTGACAAAAAGCTGGGCTATTAGCCATACCTTGAGGGAGAACAATCCATTCATATCTTTCATCTGGCTTATGACAATTGGTTGATGGGACAGAGAATGCAAATTTTTCATAATCATCTGGATGAAGAGGTATTGAAAAATAACAATCTTTAATATCAATAACAATTAAGGTTAAATCTGTTGAGATAGAAGGGATCCAGGGAAGGCCACGCAAAGGTGTGCCAACAAGGAACATCCTATCATTAATTTTTCGGAGGTCTTGTAACATCCTCCATTTCCCTGTGGCCTTTTGTATAACAAAAACAGGACTGTTCCATGGGCTAAGAGAAGGTCTAATGTGTCCTAGGGCTAACTGTTCTTGGACAATTGCCCTCAAATGGTTTAGTTTTTCAGTAGGAAGGGGCCACTGCTCGACCCAGATTGGGGGGCCATCTCGCCATTGAATGGCAGGAACTTGGGGAGCAGTGGCCCTTAGGATTGGGGGTGAAACCCTATTTGATGATTGGAAGTTTTTCTCCCCATATCATTTTTAAGCTCTCTATGGGTTGTAGTAATGTAAGCCTCAGCTTCTCCTAGGATGTCTTGACCTAATAAATTAGAGGTTAATCCAAGGGCCACAAGGGGACGAACTTCCCCTTGGTTTCCATCTATATCTCCCCATTTAAGCCAATTTCTGGTCTCTTCTGAATGAGTGTTTCCACCTACTCCAAGTAACTGAGGCCCTGGGATTAGTTCCCATTGGGGTGGAATCTCTTCTTTCCTTAGTATAGTACGATCTGCCCCAGTATCAATTAGGCAACGAAATTTCTTTCCTGATATATAAATATCCATCTTTGGTCTAATCCCTGGAACAATAGGAACTGTCCAATGGACCTGAGGGGGACTGGGAGCAGGGGAACCTCCTTGATGTAACGGGGCTGGAGGCTGCCCCCTTAGGAGTTTAAAGGTTTCCCCTGAATATCAAATTTAGACCTGCAATCTTTTTCCCAATGATATCCTCTTTTACATCTAGGACAGAGTGTTCTAGGGGCAGCTGGACTTAGAGTCTGGCCAGGGGAGCATTCTGGAGGCCGACAATGGCCATTAGGGCAGTCTCTTTTAAAATGGCCTTGCTGTCCACACTTAAAACAGGTTCCTTTTCCATTTAAAACTGTTGCTAATACCTCAGTGTGGGCATTGAGAGCAGTGCTCAATATCTGAGATTGGTGAGTTGTTGAACCCACATCTTTGGTGGCAATAATCCATCTTCCCAAGGACCTATCTTTTAACCCAGCACAGGCCAGTTTGTGATCTGCAGTCATTCCTTCCCACACTAACATTTTGGCGAATTGGTCCCTCATCGCACCAGGTGGAAATTTCCTTTGAAGGCTTTTTTCCACTCTCTCAATAAATGTGGCTAAATCCTCATTAGCTTTTTGAGTGATTCCAGCTATAGGAAGCTCTGTGGGGCCTTCCTCTAGCTTCTTCCATGATGCCAACCCTAGAGCTCGCACCTGTTCTCGGTACGGAGCTGGTAATGCTGCTTGTTGAATTCCTGTGGCATACTGATCACTAGTTCCTGACAGCATCCCAAAGGTTATTGGTATGGGAGGATTTGTTGTTTGATTCCTCTCAGCCTGCGTATGGCATTCATCAGAAAAATATGCACACCATTTAAGGAATAACGGTCCCGGGAGCACAGCTTTTGTTAAATCTTTTCAATCTCTAGTGGTACAGGCGCGATGAGCGAGATTTTGTAATATACATTCTGCCCATGGTGAGTTTACACCATCTTCTGCTACAGCCTTTTTTAATTCTTTTAATTCTTGAGTTTCCCAGGGATACCATATATTTGGCTTGTCTTCCCTCGGATTTAAATTAACTGGAAATGCCATTACAGGTGAAAGCCCACTAGAGGGCGCTGGTGCCTCTCGGTATAGTGATGGCGCCAAAGGCTCCATAGGAGCTGACTCATGAAATGGCGGATCCCTCTCATAGGGTACTGAGCCACGTGGCTGGTGGCTTTTGTCCCTAGGGCATTTGTTAGAGATCTCTAAAGGAGGGGCTGTAATTTCTAATTCCCTGGAGTGAGATTTCTTTAAATTCGCAGACCTGGAGGGGATGTTTAATTCTCCGGACCGGGAAAAATTAGATGTTTGTTTTTCTTGTAAAAGCGAGTACGCTTTTAGGGCGGATAAAACTGGATAAACTCCCGGAGGCGGGGATTCCCCGTACTCAATTTCTCGGTCCATTAAAATTTGTTTTATTTCATCCCATGTCTCCCAAGAATCAAAATCAGACTTTGGGAGCCAGGGAGCCGCCCGTTTTAACGAATTCCAAATCACCTCCGTCCCCGTACTCAATTTCTCGGTCCCTTAAAATTTGTTTTATTTCATCCCATGTCTCCCAAGAATCAAAATCAGACTTTGGGAGCCAGGGAGCCGCCCGTTTTAACGAATTCCAAATCACCTCCGATTGGCTATCAGATATTTGGAGACCTTGCTTTCTTAAAATACTGCACCACGCCTCGAGGGCTGGGTCTTGTGATTTCCTGAATGTTAAAATTTGTCCCATAATAAAGGGTATTTCTGTCAGCGAGAGAGACGCTGTGTCTCTAACCTTATTAAGCTCACCGATAATTTTTTTTTTTCCTGTTCCCGCCCTGCGTTGGGCGCCAACCTGCTGGGGTTGCTGAGTTATGAATGGAGCCGGGCTCTAAGTTGCACTTCCCTTTTTGGGCCCTAAAAGGGAAATTTTCCTGCCTGCAGGAAAATTTGCAACTCACCCGGCGGGGTGAGCTTAAGGACAGAAATCGCTAGGTGCCTTACCTCTGTTTATTTGAACAGAAAACACGCCACACCTAGGGAGTCTTGTATAGCACGCGGGATGCCCGAAGAACTCAGATTTATTGAACAAGCATTGACTTAAATAGGCCTAGAACTAACCAATCAGCAAGCAAGGCGGTTCAGTCTCTCACGCTACGTCATAGCCACACCCCTTGGTTTAGCCCCGGTCCTTTAGGGCGTGGTAAGCAGTCAAAACCTTGCCCCTTGGCAGACATAGTCCCAACACCCACTTCAGCTTCTGTTGTCTGCTATGTCTTTATAACTTCAGCACTGCCCCCTTGCCCACTGTCCCATCTCCTTCTTGCCATCTCTACCTGGATTCCTCATAGGAACGTGAACCCATGTATCCAAATAGGATTTATCTTCTGTTCTCTTCTTGAATGGTTTCCCTCAGCTGATATCACAGTGTCACCCTCGACTCCTCCCTCCCTCCCACCCCACATCTGGTCAAACACCTCCTCTTATTTTCAGTTAGAACTCTCTTGATTCTATTTCTTCATCCACCCCCACTCCCATTGCCTGGATCTGGGCCATCATCACTTCTTGTTCTAATTACTATAAACCTATATATCTACCCAGCAGACTTAGAGCACACAGTCATTAAAGCAATTTCATTTTTGACTTCTGCACTCTTTTATTTCCTCAACTTTTTATTTTTAAAATTTTTATTTATTCATTTCTCTATTTTTCTTTTATTAGTGCATTGTAGTTATACATAATAGTTGGGTTCACTTTGACAAAATTCACACATGCCTGGAATTTGATTTACTCCATTTCAGTTCCTGACTCTCTTTTCCCTCCCTCCTTACTCCCCCTATTCTCCTTCTTCTACTGGGCTTCCTCTCATTCATTTATATATTTACTTTTGTTGGTGCTTTATAGATATACACAAATGTAAAATTTACTATGGTATATTTATACATGTACATAGAGCAATTTTGTTAAATTCATTCCATATTTCTTCCCCTTTCCCATCCCTCCTCTTGATCTCCTTCTTCTACTCCACTGATCTTTCCTATATCTTTATGATATTCAGCCTCCCTACCCTTTTCCCCACATTTTCTCCTACTTTCCACATATGAGAGGAAACATTCAACCTTGATTTTCTGGGTCTGACTCATTTCACTTAGCATGATATTCTTCAGTCCATCTATTTACTGGAAAATGACACAGTTTCATTCTTCTTCATGGCTGAGTCAAACTCCATTGTGTATATATACCACAGTTTCTTTATTGTACCATAATTTGACCATTGACCTCAACTTATTATTTAAAAATGTCAAACCTACAGAAAAGTTGGATGAGTAGAACAATAGGTATGTGGATAAGCTTTACTTTGTAGGCTCAGTGATGTTTAACACTTTGCTACATTTATTTCTCTCCATCTCTCTGTACCCCTCACCTCTATCTCTTATAGTCTATTATTCTCTTACTTACTTTTTTTTTTTTTTTTTTGTGTGTGTGTGTGTGGTGATGGGGATCGAACCCAGGGCCTTGTGCATGCAAGGCAAGCACTCTACCAACTGAGCTGTATCCCCAGCCTTCTTATAGTCTATTCTCTACAACTTTGCAGGAACCCAGCCCTGCTCTGGCTCCCTGAGGATCATGACAAGGTTGGAGTGGATGCTGCCCTTCCCATGTGTTTTTTTTAGTGGTTTGACTCCAGTGGTAAATGGTGCTTCAGGCCAAAGTGGAGGGAGAGAGAGAGAGAGGAAGAAAAGGGGTTATGTGGTAAGGGCCACTGTGAGGCTTGGTGAACTACCAGCATTGGTTTGAGAGTCTGGGTGTCAGCATTGGCAAGCAGGCCAATTTCCCAAACTGAGCTTGGCCATAACTGGAAATAGAGGGCTCAGGGTGGTGCCAGAATGTCAGGTGAGATTGTGTCCTCCAGAGCAACGTCTTCCCAGATGACAATGGAAGTGGTGGCTGGATCCAGATGCCTCTTTCAAGTAACTCTTTGACAGTGAACATGTGGAGTAGAAGGTGTGAACTGGCTTGATTTTGGTAGAATGCTCTCAGATTCCAGAATGGGTGAGGCTTTGAAGCCAGGGAGGTGGCAATGGTGTGAAACCTTGGGAATGAAATTGGAGGTCAAAAAACAGCAATGTGTGTGTCTTGTTTCTACTGTGGCCTCATAGGCTGCTCAGGGACAGGTATAAATATATCAGAAGAAATATAAGGCTAGGTGCGGTAGTGCGTGCCTGTAATACCAGCAGCTTGAGAGGCTGAGGCAGGAGGATCACAAGTTCAAAGCCAGCCTTAGTAATTTACTGAGGCCCTAAGCAACTCAGTGAGACCTTGTCTCGAAATAAATTATAAAAAGGGGTGGGGATGTGGCTCAGTGGTTAAGAGCCCCTGGGTTCAATCCCTGGTACAAAAAAAAAAAAAAAAAAAAGAAAGAAATATAAGCTGCTAGGGGAATGCCTCCCTTACTCTCTCTGCTTCCTGGCTGCCACAAGCTGACAGCTCTGTTCTGCTCACCTGGGCCCAGAGCATTGGTGTCAGCTGATCGTGGACTGAACCCCTGAAACTGTGAACCCAAATAAACTTTTCCTCCTCGAAGTCTTCTTGAATTTTGGTCACAGTGATGAAAAGCTGACTGATACATGTCTGTCAGTTGCAGGTCCATGCTGCCACGTGAAATGTGAAGACTGATTTGTGCCATTGCAGCTCTGGGACTTCAGACACCCGGATGCACACCTCTAAGCTCTCTGTACCTCCTACTGTCTGGAATCTCTCAACTCCACTGGCTGTACAGATGAGGACACTGTCCCGGGTCTTGGAATGACTGAAGTGAGATCCACTCAATAATATGGAAGACTCACCATGAATTTTCAGGTGAACAAAAGCTGTTTTTTAATCTTTAAATTTTATCTTTGAGATTGTTTTTTTAAATGTTTATTTATTTAGTTGTACACAGTGCCTTTATTTATTTTTACATGGAGCTGAGGATTGAACCCGGGCCGCACTCGTGCTAGGCGAGCGCTTTACTGCTGAGCCACAACCCCAGCCTGAGATTGTTTTTATCAAGTTAGCTTTTCTCTAACCAATATAGTTGTGCATCCAACAAATGTTGAACTACATATTAGATTCTGTGAAGATGATGGGGCTACAGTGGCAAGCCTAAAATCCACTGGGGAATGCAGACAAGTAAGATATAATTACTATTATGATACATACTAAGGCCTAGAGGAGAGTTTTTTGGTGAAATAAGAGGATATAGCTAGGGGAATTGGCCCTGACATGGAGATGAATAAAGGATTCTAGAAGAAAAAATTAATGGTTCAATAAAAGTCTTCAGGAAGAGCTGGAGTTACCTTGTGGGTGGGAAGTAATTGGTGGAGATCATCTACCTAGAGGCAGAAGGAACTGTATGTAAAAAGGCCCTGGGGTAGCAGTTTCTAGAGTACCCTTCAGGATCTGAAAGGAGGCCAGTATGACTGACATGAAGAGAAAGAACATGGTTAAAGGTTTGGCTGAAGAGATAGAATGAGGCATGATGAGCTTTGTAGGCCAAGATCTGGGTCTTTATCCTGAAAGAAGAGATTATAAGTAATTGAAAGATGACTAAAGTTATTGAAGAATTAAAGCTTAGGGGTGACTTACAGTTGTACTTGGAAAATATTTCCTTGGTAGCTATGTGGAGAACAAGGGAGTTTAGGGAGTCTAGTTAAGGGGCTACTGAAATAATCCATGTTAGCTGGGGACATGTGTGTTAGAAACCTTTGAGATCACCAAGAATGATCTGGCATGATTTTTTTGTGGTACTGGAGATTGAGCCCAGTGGGGCTCTACCACTGAGCCACATACCCAGCTCTTTTAATTTTATTTTCCTACATTTTGAGACGGGGTATCACTAAGTTGCTGAGGCTGGCCTCAAATTGGCCTCAGCCTCTGGAATAGCAGGGATTGTAGTCGTGTACCACAACACCCTGCTTGCGGGGTGATTATGAGTTGGGGTTAAAATTTTCCAAAGTTGTAGGTTGGCATAAGCCCCACCAGTATTATTTCATGTTTGCAGCCCTTGTTTTGCATGCAGGCTGGGAAACTGGGGAAGATCAGATTATAAAGGTAAAACTACAGCATCTCTATTTTGTGAATCCCAAATTCAAGTGTATGACCTGACAATGGAACAAATATTTGAAGATCCAGGATAATTCTTGGAAAGTCTGGATTTACCTGAGTTAGATTTGGTGGTTCATTCCTCCTAATTCACGTGGTATAAAAGCACATTAGGTTATTTCATGCAACCCCTGGCGGTGTGTGCACATCTTGGTGGAGCATGAATGTTTAATGTGTTACTAAGATGCTTTGTGTGATGCCAAACTGCTGAAGATCATGGGGCATCTGATACTCGGCAGGCTCTTTCATTTTTCGCTCTTATGTTGATGTCACTAGTGGGCTGTCTAAGGACCTGTGCAGTTTAGGGAACTGATGCCTTCAGTTTTTTTGTCTTTATCGTACAAAGCAGACTCTTGAGCCATTGACTGAGCTTTTTTCCTTTGCAGTGGTTGACAAGGGTTTCCGTGTTCTACTGCGTCTCTCACTTCAGCTCTTTAATTGTAGTTCTTCCCTTTGGGTAATCTCATTGATGAAAAGTGTAACTCCAGCAATGATCTACATTACCTCTATAGAAGAAAGGGGATTTAGGACTATTTTCAACTCAGTCAATTAGGCACAGTTCTGAGGACCATGTGAGAGCCCTGTGATAGGTGTTGTGAGATTATAATGTTAAAGACTTTTTAAGAAGCAAATCTCTATTATAGCTTGTAGCTTATTTTCCCTACAGTTATTCCTATCAATCACTGATTGATGTGATTTCTGTGAAACAGCATCCATGAGAATAAAGAACAGTTGTTTCTTTTTCCTTATCCCTGATATGTAGCGAGACATATAGGTATGATTTGACTATGACAATTTATAAAGAACCGTCTTTCATTACAATTAGCATTTAAAATATTGCCTCTTGGATAGTAAGACTGGTAACTTGGTTTTAAAAATTTGCATTTTTTGGATTGTGAGTGACAGTAACCATCACTAAGTTCCACTGATCTCCCTTTTTGATTCTTGAATTTGTCTACTTCTTTTCATCTCTACCTCTGTAATTTCTTGTCTGGATCACTAAAATAATCTCTTTGAGCAATTAGTTATAAAAGTTGAAGAGCTGTGACTGAATTTGCACCCAGGTCTGTGGAATAAGCCACACCAGGCTCTTATAGGCTCTTCTGTGGGTACCCACTCGATACTATGGATTTATTTATTGATTCTTGTGCCAGTACCTCACTGTTTAATGTTTGTTTTTATAGTAAGTATTAATGCCTGCTTGGGATTAAATATTCCTGGACAATTTTGTGCTAGATCCCTTAGAAATTTTTGTAAGAGGGCTTGTCCTGGATTGGAGTCAATCTTAGGGTGCAATTCTCCTGAATAGAGAAATGGTTGTGGATTTTTTGGTTGGTCAGTAGACATATTCAAGGGTATGAAAGAAACTTGTTAAAATTCTTCCCACCTGGCTCTGTGGATTCACTTTCAGGGGATCATGTTCTTTTTGGTTAGGAGAGATTCCTTCAGGGTTCTTTAAGATGGATAGTATTTTTAATTTTTTAAAGTTGTTGCAAATTTTATACTTTTGTTATATGCTCTCCTGGGTTGTTCAGAAGGTGGGAAATGGACTAGTTACTATCATAACCCAGAAGTCCACTGGCTTTTTAAAAATTGTCTATTCAGCATGTGATCATTTGACCTGTGTTAAGTTCTGAAGATACAAAGATCAATCAAGATGATTGAGATCAAGATGAACATTGAGATCTTCAATAAAATGCAGTCTTAGCCTTTGACGAATGGAATGGGACTTATAAACAGGGTGGTAGGCTCTTCTTTCTATATCACAGAGATTTAATTAGGGACTGGGGATCAAAGAAAAAATAAGAGTTTTCCTTAAATTTATTTCTTGATTTTGTGGGAGGTTCTGTAATTCTGAAGTTTTAGCTCTTAGAAGGGTTTAGGGAATACCAGTTTAAGTCATTTTTCCCTTAATTTAAAGCCATTTTCCAGAAGGGAAAAGACCCCTACAGAGGTGAGGCAATGTGTCACCACGGCCACATAGCCTTTGATGCTCAGGCCACCATCCCCTGCACTGGCAAGGACCTTCTGAATGGTCTCTGCAGGGTGAATATAGGACTCTGTCTTGTTACACACAGAGGTGTGAGTGTGAGTCTCTGGTGGGTTCAATCCAAGGAAACAGAAGAGCCCATTAATAATAAAGATTTGTGTACAAGTGGCAATTTGGTCTTGACATAAAATAACTCGATAGCTGTTTTTTTCCTTTTCCCTCCTTTTTGATTCCTCCAAATCTTCTGATTGCTTTATGGTATGAATCTTTATTCTCAATCAGCTCTGCTTGCCTCTAAGGAGACATTTCTGTTTAATAAAGAGGGTTTTCTGAGGGCAGTAAAAGCAGCAGTAGAGGGACTTATACTAGCTGGGACTCTCTTGGTACTGAGAGAAAGAAATGAACTTGAACTAGGGAAAGCAGAAAAGAACACTTACTGGCTTATGTGACTGGGAAGGGTGGAGTCACCATTAGGGAAAATTGGAACCGGGGATTTGAACACCAGGAGGACTCCTGTTTCACTGCTTGCCTTGGCTTCTCTGAGCATCAGCCTGTTTGCTCAGACCAGCTTATGCTGTGGTTGGAGCCATGGTTGCTGTAGGTCCAGCATCACATATTCCCAGTTCCAAGTCCAGAGAGGAAAGTTCCTTTTTTTTCCAGCATAGGTTTATTAAGGAAAAAAAAAAACCAAAAAACAAAAAACAAAAAAAACAACCCAGGATAGAAATCTGATTGGCTATATTTGAGTCACATGTCTGTTCCTGGACCAGTCATAGTGACTAAGGGATGAGACTATAAGATTGGCCTAATTAGACCAATGCCCCATTTCTTGGCACATGTTGGAAACATCTGCCAGATCTATGTGGTTCAAAAAGTGTCTACTCGAAGATGCTGTTCTGGACATCTGTTTTAATAGATTTTTTTAAAAAAAGTTCTCCTTACCTTTGTTTCCTTATATTTCTCTATTTATTAAATGACATCAAGGAAACATCTGAACAGAGGTTAGGTCTAAATCCTCTTTATCCCACCATGGTAGCATATGATTATTCTTAACAAAGGGGAGTGGCCTGAGTATCTCTTAAAGAGGAGATGTGCTAAGTGCAGGAACTCAGGCTGAGTGGCCCCAGAGAGCAGGTCCCATTGAACTTATTTTGATTGGCAGGATACACAGTAATGGATTACAATAGAAATCCTGAATCTGTGATAAGAGAGGGGTTTCTGTATTTCTGGCTGCTAGTAGATAAGAACCAGAAATTCCTGTGCGCTGAAAATTGGAGCACAGAAAGATGGTTGCTTTTATGAGAGGAGAGAGGCAATGAGAAAGAAAGAAAGAAAAAAAAAAGGTGCCTATCTTGTTTCTGATCTCTGTGGCCACAGCCTTCTCTTTTCTTGGCATGACTCTCAACTCAGGAGCTTACTTGGGGGCTTCTCCAGCCAGTCTTCTGCTCCTAAAGGCAGGAAACAATGCTTGTTAATTTTTTGGTCTGAGTTTTAATTGGCTTGAACATTTAATCAGAATAATGCCAGGTACATGCAATTGTAAGGAAAAAAAAAAAAAAAAAAAGGAAAGAAGAGAAAATCTATTAATTAGCTACCCACAGCCTGCCTTCTCAAGTTTGATTTAAACTCTGAGAAGAAAATGCCATGTAGCTGCATTCTATACTGCCTGTATGGAAATCACTACCTGCGGGGAGAACATTAGCAAAGAGAGGGCTTTGGAGGGAGTCAGACTTTAGAGAAGGAAGGTGGTGTGAAGGCTTAGACCTGGATCACCGAACTGGTGAGAATTATAGAGAGCTCCCTTTTCTCTTTTGTTTTAGCGGTTCCTTGCAGCTCTGGTGTGACAATAGTCTCACAAAGGGCCAAACATTCACTCTGCTAATGACAGTTGACATTTCTAATCACCTGATGCCTCATTTCAGGAGATGTGCATGAAAGTGTAACAATCCGCCTACAGTGCAGGCTCTGTGGAGGGCTGGACACTCGAAAGGGACACAGCCTCAGTTTAGTTCAGGAACACCTTTCAAACATGCAGTGGAGCCGATTTTCCTTCCATCCAAACTTCATGCTCATGACCTTTGGTTCATCTACCTCACCAGAATTCAGTCAAGGGAGGCAGGCAGCTTGCCTCAGAGGTGGCATGTTCATCAGCCTGTCATATTCTTTCTCATTCTGTTTCTCTCTCTCTCTCTCCCACTCATTTGGGGACTTGGTAAAATGAAGATCCTGATTCACTGGGGCTGGGGTGGGCCTGAAATCCTGCATTTCTTTCTTTCTTCTTTTTTGGTTCTGGGGATTTTATTTTATTTTTTGGACAGGGTCTCACTAAGTTGCTCAGGGCCTCACTCGTTTGCTGAGGCTGGGCTCGAATGTGTGGTCATGCTGCCTCAGCCTCCTGAGTCACTGGAACTACAGGTGTGCACCACCATGCCCCATGAAATTCTACATTTCTAATAAATTCCCAGTTGATGCCAATATTGTTGGTCCCAGGGTCACTTTTTGAATAGAAAGTGATTAAGTCACAGAGACAGAGGAAAAAGGAGCCCAGACAATTTAACTGTGAATAAGGCATGACAGTCTGAGAACTTGTGCTGCACAGAATCCCAGACAAGCCCTAGTTTGTCCTCTGGGTCCTGCTTTTATTTTCTGCTGCTCTTCTATGGATTCCATCTGAGATGTATCTTTTGAACAGAGCCCTTTTTGTGAGCTAACTTGAGGGGATTTTATTCTATTCCTTGCAGCAAGATGTGCCTTGGTTAGATCAAGAAACAGTTACATCAGCATTTAGAGAAAAGCCCACGGGTGAGGCTGTATAAAGGACAAATAACCAGACTTTGACTTCCCTCGGGCTGTGGCCCGGTGACTTTCCCTGTTACCTGCATCTCTATATCAGGCAGGCACTCCAAGTCTGTGCCTTTGGGGGCAAGCCCTTCCTCTGACCCTGTTAACTTGCTCATTTCTCCCAGTTACCTCCTTTAGTTAAGAGATGCAGTTTCAAAGTGGAAACACTTCCAATACAGCAGACCAAAGAAAGCAGCAAACTTAGCTGTTTTGAGACAAAAGCTATCAGAATATATAGCAAATAAATCCATGGTGGGAATGCTAAAAGTTAATTTTATTTGCAATGTGAATGTCACACTAGTTGTGCTTTTACCATGACCTAGAAAAATTTCTAACTATAGCCACATCAAATAGAAAATAGCTATTATTTAAAATAGTCACAAACTGGGGAGAAGATTAGGAAGAACTGAATGTATACAGTGACTGTCTTGGGTTGTTTTAATATTAACCTTGCATGGCAACCACACTTACATTGGGCTCAGGCAATGAAAATGAAATGGAAAAAATGTATTTAGTGACATAAATACCAAAAAAGACAATAAATTCTGCTTAGCACTTGGCATGTGGATGAAAAAAAAAATCCAAATCCACTGGGTACCCTTCAGTCACATAAGACATACCAAGCACACACTTTTGGTCAAGGCACCATGCTTAGGGGCACAGGGGCTCAACAGTGAGGAAGAGGCTATGCCTTTTCCCAGGTACTTACAGTCTAGGAAAAAAATGACAAGAGAAATTTCTATTCTCTCTCTATTTTTCTTAATAGCTGTCAGCTACATTGATCCCCTTTTTCTTAACCCAATGAAATATATCTCTGATGGTGAAATTTTAATCCCAGTATCAGGCTAATGAGGGAGATTTTTTTTTTTTTAACAGAATTCAAGTGCTCCTCAGATTCTGTGATGCAAATTTTTTGGTGCTAGGATTGAAATCAGAGAATATAACTACTAAGCCACATTCCCAGCCCTTTTTGATTTTGAGACAGGGTCTTGCTTAAGTTGCTGAGGTTGACTGATAGGGTGGCCAGCACCCTGACAGAGCAGGTTCCTGCTCAGGAGGTGTGAGCTACCTGGGAAAGTATATAATCTGAAATAATCAGTAAGAAATAAGACAAATCCAAAGATTTGATTTAAAAGTGGGGGATGGGTCTTTCAGTACTGATAGGTACTGGAAGTGAACAATTGAAAAAGGCCCCAATTCTTTATTTAAGGGGGAGTACAGGGCTGGGGTTGTGACTCAGTGGTAGAGCGCTCACCTAGCACGTGCGCGGCCCGGGTTCGATCCTCAGCACCACGTAAACATAAATGCATTGAATTGTGTACAACTAAAGCCAATAAATAAATATTAAAAAAAGGGGGAGTACATCAAAGGCAGGGATAATGTTTCAGTGTGGGAGGAGTCTTTTTTCAGTACTTATTTCTCCGTGTGTCAAATGGTTGTTTGGTGTTTAGAAGGTTACAGCCATCTCTGGGAGGCTGTTTGATCCTAAGGCCCTGAGCTAAGACAGGGTACCAGCATGATCTGGGCTTTTCTTGAACCATGGTATTTCACCCAGGAGTTCCCAGAGAAGTAGCTTCCATTCCTTAATGGCTTGAACAAACCCATAATTTATATATGGCCTCTAACAGCTGACCTTGAACTTGAGATCCTCCTGCCTCATCCTCCCTGCTTGCTGGGATTACAGGCATGTACCCCTGCACCCAGGCTAGCCCCCATGAGTCCATCCTTCCAGATGATCCTATTTCTCACAGTCAGAGCTTAGATAGCCACAAACACTTCTGATGAAACAGCCCCTCCCCTACTCCATTGACCCTTACCTCTTGAAGTTTCTGCCTTGGCTTCTGCAAGGGGCCACATGATAAAAATATGTCAGGGGGCAGATGGCAAAAATGTTACAGCCTGGTGAACTGGGTGAGCCCTGCCACCCACCACTCACCATCCATTCTTTCCACACAGCTTCTTCAAGCCCCTCCCCCCCTTTTAAAATAGGATGGTGTGTCATGGTGAATAAAAGCATAAAACTATCATGTGTGTCTCCAAAATTTATATGCTGAAGCCCTACCCCCCCAATGTGGGCTGTATTGGTGATAAGGTCTTGCAGGGAGTAAATTAGGTTAAATGAGGTTATAGGGTGAAGCCCCAATCTGAAGAACTGGTACCCTAATAATAAGAAGAGGAGCCACCAGAGCTCTCTTTCTGCCATATGAGTGAAGAGGCTGCCATCTGCAATCCAGGAAGAGAGCCCTCACCAGAACCAGCCATGATGGCAGATTTATATTGGATTTTGTGTATTCAGTTTTCTGTCACAGTGACAGAGACCTAAGATTATCAACTTCAAAAGAGGAACAGTTTGTTTTGGCTCACGGTATCAGAGGTTTTGGTTCATGGTCACTTGGCCACGTTGCTTTGGGCCTTTCGTGGTGTAGTGGTACCCCCTCTTCCACAGAAAATCTTAACTAAGTTTCTCCAGAAATCTTCACCATGGCTGATTTTAGGACTGTCAGCAAAAGAGTCTCTACAGAAAAGTTCAATGTAGATAAACTTCCTATTTTCCTGTTGCTCTATTTCTTGGCCACTGCCTGAAAGAAATCAGCACTCCAGGTGCTAGACACCCCTTTACTTGTTTTTCACAAACATGTATCCAGTATAGTAGTTTGTAGAAGTGTGTTTGCAAATGCAAAGTGTGATAATAAAAGGACAAATTCTCTAAACAAGGCCTCTGGCCTTGAGCTGGAGCTTCACAGAGATGTCTACATTTGTAAGATAAGAGAAGTTATCAATTGGGCTCCATGGTAACAGCTGGCAGGGGAAGGAAAGAACTGGGAGAAGAAGTTCTCCCCTTCTCAGGTGTTGTTCTTGAAGGGTTAACTTGCCCAGAACAGTGAAAGAAAAAAACTGCTTTTATGTGAACTTCTGTAAACTGTGAACCTCTGAGCCCCTCCCCTTACATGCTGGGTATAAAATTCTGAAACTACCTGAACTCGGGGTTCAGGGGATTAATTAATTGATTACAGTGAGATCTATACCCTCTGGACCTGGATGCAGCCAAATAAAACTGTTTTCTGTTATCTTTGGTGTCTTGCCTGGTCTGTCCCTACAACAGTAGCATGGTACATCATGGCCGAAGTGGTGATGGAGGAGGACGCTCACATGGTGGCCAAGAAGCAGGGATCCTGTCCCTTTCTCAAAGGACATGCCCAAACTTCTATCTTCTAGATTCTCCCTCCTAAAGGTTTCACCTCCCCACTAGCAACTTGGGCTGGGGACAAAGCTTCAATCACATGGGCCTTTGGGGGATATTCAAGATTCAAACTCTAGCAGTCCTCAAACCTCCAGAACTATGAGCAAATAAATTTCTATTGTCTAAGCCATCCAGCATGTGGAGCTTTGTCATGGCATCTTGATATGATTGATGATCACAAGGGGAGACTGAGTGTCTGGGAAGCCAGGTGAGACAGGGAGGGAGGGAGTGAGTGGCCAGGTGTGCCCTTCACTGGAGTTGAGGGCTGGTAACTGGCCTGACTTCTGGGAGAGATCGGCTTCATCCTTTTCTTCAAAGAGTTTAAAATCTACAGCTGGGAACCGTGATTTTACTTCTTATGGGGAATTACAAGTTTTGCAAGAAAAATGGTCTGCAACAAGATGTACAGTATCTTTAATTTCAACAGTTCTGGCAGAAACATCACTTTATTTTAAATTACAAAGAACATGCTCTTCTTATGACATAGATAGTGGAAGAGTCACATAAAAATTTGGCCTCAGAACCACAGTCAAAGTTTGAGTCCTGAATATTTCTGAATTGTGACAGCATCCCTAAGAACGTACATTGCCACAGCGTCCCAACTTGCTGATGTGATCATTAAGGTTTCTGTTTCTCAGGAGTTATTAGGAGGGAAAACAGCTATATCCAAGTTATCAGGAGATGCACAACCACTGATAATTAGAGTGAAATAAAATCGATGACTAAATGAATGTGCAGTTTACGCGCAAAGGTAACCTTTTATTCTTTCCAATTAGGCTCTCTCCTGTAGAGTTGGCAGATGAGGCTGTGTTATAAATAGAAGTGATATTTTCTAGGGTTCTTCTAACTAAAATGTGCATGAGGTCAAATTCTAATCAAGGTAATATATATAAGTAATGAGCTGAGCCCACATTCCCAGGCATTTATCTGTTTAGTGGTAATAAATGAGCAAAGATGAAAAGAGAGCTTCCAGACAAATGTAGCAAAATAGTTACCACTGTGGCTGGAGCACAGCAGCTTATCTACTTGTAATGAATGCTTGCCAGTAATAATTGACTTCATTAGTTAATTGTATTCATGATATTAATGAGCTCGTTAGCATAACAGTCACATCCTATTCTCCTGTGGTCAAAGTCTGGGGAATTACAAGTTTTGCACACCTTGTTGCTATAGACATTCTTATGCATCCCAATTACGTACAAATTCAAATGCCATCTGTGTTGACTTTATACAAGGATACCTTGAAATCATTACTTGCCTGTTTCTAAAGGGGCTTTGTGAGAATTTGGTAGAGATCTTTCCAGAGTGATATATTTCATGTTTATAATAACAATCCAAATTCAGTTCCTATTGTTGGTAAGATGATTTTTTCTCTCTCTTGAATTCCACTCACTAGTAGACTTAGCCATGACCTAAGAAGGATTCTGGAATCTGGAAGAAGGAGGAGAAAGTGATTGTGTTAGTCAATTTTTCATTGCTGGAACAAAACACCTGAGAAAAACAGCTTATAGGAGGAGAGGCTGCAGTTTCAGAGGTTTCTGAGGTCAGCCAGGTTCATTGCTTTGGGCCTGAGGCAAGGCAGACATCACCACACAATGCCAAGACAGAAGAAATCTGCTTACTTCATGTCAGCTGGGAAGCAGAGAAAGAGACAGGAAGGGTCAGGGACAAGATGTTGTCCCCAGGACATGCCCCCAAGGACTCACTTCCTTCAACCAGGTCCTGCCTCTTATAGTTTCTACCACCTCCCAATAATGTCATTGAGCTGTAAATCCCTCAATGGATTAATCCACTGATGAAGTCAGAGCCCGCACGATCCAATCACATCCCCAAAGTCTCTCCTCTGAACATTGCTGCCTTGGGGACCAAGCCTTCAGCAAATGAGCCTTTGGGGGACATTCCAGATCCAAATCATAATAGTAACAATGGGCAAGTCTCAGTGAAAGAGGAAACAGAAGTGACAGCACATTACTCCAAAGCATTTGAGAAAACCATGGAAAATCTCCCTGCTTCCTGGCTGTCCCGAACTTAGCAACTCTCCTCCATGCCCTTCCTTGATGATGTTCTGCCTCACCTCAGACCCAGAGCTATGAGTTGGCACACCATGAACTGAACCTCTGAAACCATGAGCCAAAATTAACTTTGCCTCCTCTTAAAAGAAAAAAGAAAAGAGAACCGTAGAAGAGGGGAAGGTCTTTTCATCTTCCCTTCATTATCCAGGTTTGGTACCTGGAATTCCTCAGCTTTCCCTTTTGACCTTGATACTTGTCTAGTGAGGAAGCTATGCTTTATTAGTTCAGAGAAGAATCTGAACTAAAAGGACTTGCTAGGTTCCCCCTAGTTTGTTACCATTAGATCCTGATTCTTCATCTCACCGTAATTCCCCATGACCATCCACCTTTTCATCAAACCTAAGTATCAAAATACACAAATTTCCTTGTATCTTTGGAACCTCATTCTTAAGGCTCCTGTGTTACATTAAAAGTTATAGTAAATAAATTTGCATGCTTTTCTCTTGTTAATCAGTCTTTTGCAATAAGTCCCTCAGCAATGAACCTAGTGATGAGTGAGAAAAGAAATATTATAGAAAAAGTGAAAGTTTACCCCTTTTTGCTGGCAGGGATTGTGAGAAAAAAAAGAGAAACTCTATAGGCAGGGGAGTTATGGGTTTGTTGGATGACACCTTCAAACAGGAGTGGGTATTTTTCCAATGTAGATTTGGGACTTTGAAAGGAAACTGGATTATCCCTTCTCCATGGCCAACTCCTGAATTTATTTATGTGTGTGGAGGAGATCTAGATTTGTCCCTAGGCTGCTCCCCATCCCCAAAGGGATAGTGAAGGAGACTATGAGAGCCAGTGAGTCTACCCTGGAATCTGGCATGGCAAGAGGAAGATGACCCTGAGAGGCCAGATAAAGGATGTGGCAGATAAAAGTGAGGCCAGATAAAAGTGAGTCAGCCAGGGAGAACCTCCAGGCCATTGCAGAGCTACCAGCCCAGCCCAGCAGGGGCTCCTGCAGGAGGCATAGCACCTCCCCTGATGCCAGAAATACTCAGTCCAGGCGTTTTGTGGCAAGGGACACTATGCAAAATCGAGGACCCCTTCTTTTCCTTTGACATCATCCTGGGGAAGGGAAGAAGGAAGAAAGAATATCTGAAAGATTGAACATTTATCCCAAAGACTTCAAATTACCTATGAACTCTATTCATAGAGTTTGGGATTGGCCTGAGATTGTAGAATTGAATGAAATTTTTAGCTCCCTCTTTCTGCTTGCAAGAGAAATAGTGGAACTTTTAATTAATAGGAAAATAATACAGATTCTTTTTCTCTACTTTTTGAGGTTGTGTAAACCAGTCTACAACCCTGCTACATAGAAAGTTGCTATCAGGAGGCAACTTCGTTTGGTCCTTTACCCTTCTAGGTATATTCTAGTTATTCATAATTTATGCTTGGTATAACTGTGGAAAGACTAGCAGGCTTGGGAATAGTTATGACTATCTGTCACCATGAACCAGGATCTCAGGCACAATCTGAAACTCCTGAGATGTGGCCTTGCTTTTTATCCCTGTGAAGTCCCATTATTCCTGATTTGGTTTGGTACCTGGAATTCCTCAGCCTTCCCCTTGACCTTGGTATTTGTATAGTGAGGAAACTATGCCTTGGTCCTCAGCTGACTAGTAGGACTCATCTGTCTGTCTTGTCCTTACTAGTGCTGTCCACATTTTACAGATGGGGCACAAAGAAGCTAGGTGACTGGCTTCACAGAGTTAGCGGTGAAACCAGGGTTTGAACTCATGTCAGTTTTCATTGTCTCTGTGCTTAATCCTACCCTAATCTTTGGCATCACCTTGGGGAAGAGAAGAAGGAAGAAAGAACATCTGAAAGATTGAAAGTTTATCCCAAAGACTTCAAATTACCTACAAACTCTATTCAGAGTTTGGGATTGGCCTGAGATTGTAGAATTGAATGAAGATTTCTAGTCATGCAGGTATCCAGGATGCTGTACCTAACAAAAGACCCAGTTTTTTTTTTTCTGCAAGTATTTAGCAGGAAAAAGGAGCTAGAACACTGATAGCTTAGTTCAATTTTTCAACCTACATGGATACATTTTACTTTGAAGACAACATGCTATCCGGAGGCAACTTCATTTGGTCATTATCTACTAAAGTAGACAAAGTCATTATCTACTAAATTATGTTATCCATTGTTTTCCATGATCAAAGTCTAAAATTCATTTTTTTGGAGGAAATCATCCAACACACCATACAGAACTTATGCTAGGGTCTATGTAAAAGATGGGAAGAAAGAAATGGGTTGGGTTTAAAAGGGCTGACCAATGCAAACTCAGAAAGTCACCAGTAGGAAAAGATGAGCATCTAGAGGAGTCTAACCTAGTTAAGACTGCAGATTTGCTGTCTTCTTCACCTTTCCTCTTCTTTCCTGAAACTTACAATATATATGGATGTGGCTTCTATGTCTGCAAATAATTATTTGCATAAAGTTTGAGGCAAAGAGCTAGTGGATTTGCTCATAGTCAAATATCTTGTTAATAGGATTATAACATGAAGTTAATGGGGTGCTAAGCCATTGCTTAGCTTGTAAGTCTCATTACCTATGCCTGTGCTGCTACTGGCACTATTTATGTACCAATAGCCATAATTCTGAACAACTAAATACATGTTAACACACCAAGCTCTGTATATCTCTCTTGATATACATGTATTCTCAAGCACAAGTTTGAAAATTCTCTTCCTCTAATTTCCCCTCCCTCCCTTCTTTTCTTCCTTTGCCTCCTTCCTTCCTTCCTAACTTTCTTCCTCTTTCTCTTCATTGCTATATAGTATCAGTTTGAGTCGAAGTTTATCTTCTTCTGGCATGGCAAGAGGAAGGTGACTCCACGATGCAGACGTGTCTGGGGCACTGTAGAATCATGGAGCCACAGCTCTCTGTGCCTGTTTTTTTTTTTTTTTTTTTTTTTTTTAGCGTCAGAATAGGACCCTCACTATTTAGTGAACAAATTAATGAATGACCCTATTTGCAGCAGGGACTGTAGAGTCTCATGGGGAAAAGCTTGACCCAAAAGAATAGGGAGTCAGGTATTCAATTTTAGTGCAATAAAAATCCAAGTCCTGGGGTAAAAGGGGGTTAATTGGAATCCATTTTTCTATCTGTCACTCATATTGCCCTTAGATCTCATGTGGACTGTGTCCTTGGAAGGAAAAACATATAATTAGAATTCATTAAAGACTTTGGGAGATACCATGAACACCTGGAAACATTGCTTTGAGGAACTTGGAATTAGACCTTTGACCCAGAGTGGCTCCATCTTAATGTGGCAGGTGTGCAGAGTAGTGATATTGTGTTGGGGACACCTTTGATTTAGCATCATCAGCAGAATCTGCAGCAGCTTTGGCCCAGCAGGGTAGCTTTAGGGCACTGTAGTGTTGGGTGAGTGACTTTGAGGAGCACAATAGGAGTATGACACCAGCAACAGCCTTCAGGCTTCTTTAGGGTCTCCATGAGCCCCCAGGCCTTAGCAGTAGCCATTACTACCTGGTCACAGAAAGGGCCGACCTCCTGAACACACAGGCATTCTTATGGCTCCTGGACCCAGGGAGACAATGAGGGAAGTGGGGCCACAATAACGTATGAAGGAAAAGTCAGAAAAATCTTGTTTATTATTGGTTGATGTGCTCTTATTTTACCGTTCAGACCAGTCTTGGGGAAACATAGGTAATGCATAACTAAGATGTGTATTATATGTGCAAGTAATATTTACCCACACATAGCAAAGTAGGTGGCTTAGAGGGACCCCTCTCTCTCTCTCTCTCTCTCTCTCTCTCTCTCTCTCTCTATATATATATATATATATATATCCCTCTCTCTCTCTCTATATATATAATGTTACTATTATATAGTAACATTACTTGCACATGCAAGTAAGATAATATATATATTATAACCATTACATATATGATAGTATGTATGTGTGTACACATTCATGCATGCACACATATTTAAATTGGTGATTGGAATTTTTATTGCCAGAAAGACTGACCTGCTTAGTTACATGAAGACAAAGTGTGGAAAACAGTAAAGGTCATTAAAAAGCAATCAATGGGCCAACCTAATTTATACGTGGTCAAGCAAATAAAGTGTCTGGACTAGCAGAGAGTGTGGTAAACAACCCCAGGAGATAGTGTAAGGCCATCAGGTTTGTGTGTATATGTGTGTGTGTGTGTGTGTGTGTGTGTTTTCTAAGAAGGGAGAGAAGAAAAATTGCAAAAACTACCTTGGGTGCAAGGATTTATCTAGTTTATTAAAAGTCAAACCTAACATTCTTAATGGCTCTATTGCTCTAAATCTGGAAAGAGATACGTGCTTATTTTCATACAAGGTTTTCTGACAATATTATCTGGTCTTCTTATGAAAATACAAAACTTAATGGAACATTTGTTATCAAAAATTGCAAAATACCAAGAATGGTATTTCCATAGATAATTCAGAAAAATATGGCTTTTATTGTGTTGTTTTCCTGTTTATTTCCTAGTTCTCAGGGTGAGAGTTAATAGTTTTAGGTTTTGGAGTATTCTATGGGGACGGTATTTGTCTGGCAGTGGGAAGACCACTCTGTCAGTGCATTTAAATGTGGAAAGTCAGTGTGTGTGTGTGTGTGTGTGTGTGTGTGTGTGTGTGTGTGTGTGTACTGCTGTGACTGTAGGGTGGTTGCGGGCTTCATGCTTCAAGGGCAGAAGAGAATGACTTGATCACCATAGGTGTAATTTGATCCCCAAGAGTGTGAAGGGGAATGGAGGGTTGGAGATTCTGAGGGTGACAGAGACCTGAGCGTTCTGGAGCTGGGCACCCCAGGTGTATTAGAACCTCAGGCAGTATATTAGTTTTTTGTTGCTGCTCTAACAAATTACTATGAATGTAGTGATTTAAGACAATACAGATTATCTGGAGTTCCATATGCCAGAAGCCTGGCATGCTCATTTGAATCTCATTAGGCTAAAATCAAGGTGTCAGCCAGCAGGGCTGCTTTCCTTCTGGAGGCTCTAGGGAAGAATCCATTTCCTCCCTAGTTCAGGTTGCTGGCAGAATTCAGTTCCTTGTGGTTGTGGGACTGAGATCCCTGTTTGCTTGCTGGCTGTCAGCAGAAGGCTTTTAGCTTTTAGAGGTTACCTGCATTCCTCAGCCCAAGGTACTACTCCTCCATTTAAAGCCAGCAACATCAGGCCCAGTCCCTCTCATGCCCCTTCTTCCATCTTCTCTCAAATTGCTCTGCCTTCCTCTTCCCTCATGTGATGGCACTGGGGTCATTGGATAATCCAAGATAATATGCTTTAAGCTCTGTCATCTTAATTCTACCTGTAAAAATATTTTTTTGCCTTATAATGTATTTGTGCACAGGTGTAACATCAGGGGGTGAAGATCATGGTGGTGGTGGGTGCAGGCAAAATTTTACCTGCCACATGTAGGGATGGTTACTCAGGGTACTTGTTAGGCTAATACCTTCGACATTTCACTGATCATTCCTTTGGCCAAACTTGGTGCTGAGGGAGTAAAACTATTAGTGGATGTAGCATTTCCTAAATGCATCTGAAGGGCCTGGGAAGGACTAACAGCAGTGGTGACCACCCCAGTCTGCTATCTTATTAGGTGTCGTAAGCCCTAGAGATCTTATTTGATTAAATAGGTGGATTATTCTTAAAAAAAATTAGCATAGGACTTCTGGCCACACTTGGAATGCTAGGGTATATAACAGGACGCTTTTTGCTACAAACAATAGAACCTTAGATTCTGCTGGCTAAATACTATGAAACTTTATTATAGTTAACCAACATGAAGTGTAAAGGCAGGAGGCCAAGCAGTTGATAAAACCTGTGGATCAACACAACCACTGACGATCCAGATTCTTCTCATCTTTCTTCTCTGACATCTTCAACTCCTTGGTCTTGTTCTTGGGCTGCTGTCCCTTATGGTTCCAAGTTGCTGCCTTTGTTTTACATCTAGAGTTGCCTATATCCAAAAGAGAAAACATCATCTCTTTTGGCGTTTCTTGTTAAGATGGAGTATATATTTCATGTGCATATACTGTGTATCTCCTTGTGTGTCACAAGCCAGAACTGTACCTTATCCCTATTTCCCAGTCCATTTATTAGCAAGATATTCTGGTAGGGTCATTCTGGGCTGGGGCTGTGGTGGTGAAGGGTGAATGCATGGAAAAAAAATCAAGGTTCTGTTAAGAAGAGCATTGAAGGGAACATTGGACAGACTATTGATGGTGTCCATTACAGGTGAAAGTGCCAGATTTAATTTGACTTAGAAAAATAAAGAATATAACATTTACTGCATTTACTGTGTTCCATTTATACAGGGTATTAATGATCACGTGAATCTTCACACTGCCTTAAGCAGGAAGACCTGCTCAGAGAGTTTAAGAGACTTGTCCAGTAGGTAAACTGAGGTTTTACCCACTTAGACCCAGGTTTGCTGACTCAAATCAACTTTTCTTTCCACCATCCTAAAATTGCATTGTAATAGCTGAGTAGATCATTATTCATGCCAAAATCATACTGTATTCTTTGATAGTATATTTTGATTTATGGCACAAAAACATGCTTATTTCTGAAGTACCTATTACAATTTTGCCTTGTCTTCCACAGAAATATTAAATTAATATACTGGAAAGAAGATAAATTCTTCCCTGTCTCCTACATTATAAATTTACATTAAGAGAGATAACTGTAAGAAGGGAGAGGGTCAAAATATTTGTGGATCTTTAGTTTGGTATTTAGTGGGGCATGATATAAATTTTTTATTTTTTTTCTTCAAGAAAAAAGTATTTTTTTAAAAAAGGTGAAACTTATAAATTTAAAATAGCAGGGATTAGGGATATTGCTTAGTTGTACTTGTCTTGCGAGTGAAAGGCCCCAGGTTTGATCCCTAGCACTTGGAAATGAAAAAGTATTAAAAATGTCACCCTCACAACAAAAACAAAACAATACAAGGCAAAACCATAGGTAAATGGATTCTCCTAAACTCTGCTGCAAATTACATCTGGCTGAGAAGAAAATGGGTTAGGTTAGGTTTTAGCATAAAATATAATTATTTGGGAGCCAATAAGACACAGAGAACAGAGGTGAAGTAAGAAAGACCATTGTGAGCCAGAACAGTAATAAACAGAAGTAGCAAGTCAGTGTGTTTTTGCAAGATTAAATTATTTTGTATGGGATTTTTATATGGATTGCGTAACACATAAAACTATCCAAATCACTGAACATTTGTGAATAATCCATTGCACTTGGAAATTGAACCAGGCCTCTGCGTATAAAAGTGGAGAAACCACTAAATAAGCTAAAGAAAATTACCTCTCTGCCCTGGGCCCTGCCTTCTGTCAGTCTTCTATGACGCTTTTAAGGAATAGTCAACTGCACAAAAGCAACATCTGCTTGACAGATTTCCTTTTGTCCTGGAGTCTAAACCCGTTCTATCCCACTGAGCATGTTTATTGGAAAGTATGAGCAGATTCCAGAGGAAGCACAGATGTATTTATTTAACTAGCTGCTTTCGTCTTTGGAATTGCCTGTTCAAATGAAGGTAATGGTTCTGGGGCTGGATACCATGGGTGACAATGTGAAGTGTTGAATGATGGATCATGTAACAACTGCAATGAGCATATGGCAGAATGAGAAATGTTCTAGGTTTAACTCTCTTGCACTCATGACCAGGCTATGATCAGTATTTTAGCATGATAAGGGCAGAAAGTCATTTATTAGCCAAAATACTCACTAAGGTCAGAAGTTAACTTTTGGTAGTCTCCTGTGTTTTTAAGAGCTGTCACAGGTCTTTGGATTTTTCTTTTGAAGGCCATATTCTGAATTAATAGGCTTCAAAGTTGTATGTGGCCAGGATAATGGATTTCAGTGAAAATCAAGAACACTGTATTTGCTAAAAAGACATTTATTATCTAGTCATGTATATCAAATCTGAAGATGCCTTTCTTCTCCCATATTGGTAGTATCTGTGAGGTTGCTCTCATGTAATTGCCAGTACTTGATGTTTTGACTTTAAAAAAGGCAACTTTATATGGTTTAACCGAATATACTAGATTTTAACTCAATTCAATTCTTGTTATGGTTTGGATCTGAAACATTACAGAGTTACAGCTCTGTGGTAAAAGCTTGGTTGCCAGCCTGTGATCTTTGATATTAGGCTGGGGGCCTAGAGGAAGTAGTAGGTCACTGGAGGTGGGCCTTGGAAAGGTCTATTTTGTCCCTGGCCTCTTCCTTGTGCTCTCTTTCTCTTTGCTTCCCAGAAGTCATGAGGTGAGTAGCTTTGCTCTCTCACATGCTTCTCACCGTGATGTTCTGCTTCTCCACAGGCCCAGAAACACTGGCGCCAAGTGACCACAGACTGAAAACTCTAAAACCATGAGCCAAAGATAAATCTTTCCTCCTCAAAGCTGATTTTCTCACGTTTTGTAACAGCCACAGAAAGGTGACCAATACAATACTTCAACAAATATTAAGTTCCTACTGAGGCCCTATGCTAAGGGCTAAAGTGACAATGATGAAGAAGATAGTCATAGATCTTGTCCTCTCAGAGTCTACAGTCTAGGGAGATGGAAGACGGTTAAACCACTGCTTTGATAGAACAGTTACTGTAGGGCTTCACAGTGAGGGGAACCTAGTCCATTTTAGGACAGCCATAAGAGTCTTTGTAGAGGAATGAAAGCCAAGCTGAACCCAAAGGATGAACAAGAGTGTGACAGATGACTGGCCAGGGGTGAAGAGGTTCTAGCATTCAGCCATGAAAAGGTACGGAGGTGAGAGAATGTGGCAGGAATGAGCGATGTTACAAGAAACTGAGCAACACTCTCTATGGCTATAGCAAAGAATAGTGGGGGGCTGTGTAGAAAGATGATGATGATGGGAGGGAGGAAAAGAAAAATCTCACAATTCTGTAGCAAAAGATTTATCTCTATCTGGAAGGCAGTGAGAAACTACTGTGTAGGGAGTGACTTGATCACAGTGGTTCTGTATAAAAAGGATCATGTTGTTGCTGGATGGAGAGTAGATGACTCTGAGAAATCATCCAGGGAGCTGTTTCTGAAGTTCAGGTAATAAAAGATGGAGGCATGTATGGGGCAGTGAACCTGGATGATACTTGGAGGACTCAGAAATGTTTAGGAGGCAAATATAAAGGTTTTGGTGTTGGTGGGTGACAGAGATGGGAGAAAGGATTGCTGTAAGAATGTAGGATGCATCTGGGACTGGGACTTTCACTGGTGTCATGGTTTAGATGTGAGGCATCCCCCAAAAGCTCATCTTTGAGGCAATGCAAGAAAGTTTAGAAGTGAAATGATTGAGAGAACCTTAACCTAGTCAGCCCATTAGTCCCTGAAAGGGATTAACTGGGTGGTGACTATAGGCAGGTAGGATGTGGCTGGAGGAAGTGGGTCCCTGAGGGTGTGCCTTTGGGATATATATTTTGTCCTGGTTGAGTGGAGCTCTCTCTCTTCTCTGCTTCTTGGTGCAATGTCCTGAGCCACTTTCCTCCACCACACTCTTCCCCCATGATATTACCCTGAGCCCCAAGGAATGGAGCTAGCCTTCTATGAACTGAACCTCTGAAACTGTGAGCCTCAAATAAATGTTTATTTCTTAAAATTGTTCTTGTTGGGGGCCAGGGTTGTAGCTCAGTGGTAGAGCACTCACCTAGCACATGTGAGGCACTGGGCTTGATCCTCAGCACCACATAAAATAAATAAATAAATAAATAAATAAATAAATAAATAAAATAAAGGTAATATGTTAAAAAATGTTCTTGTCAGATCATAGCAGCATAAAAGCTGACTAAAATAACTGGCCACAACTGTCATCCTTTTACCTCTTTGATGACCCAGTGGGCTGCAATATCACAGTTTGCTAGTAGGTGTGGTTCTCTTAACACCTTCTGAATTATAGTTTAAAAACTTGAAACAGGAGGTTGCAGGCATATAATACTTACAAGATTTTTAGCTTTGGCCATTCAAAAGGTGTTTTTTTTTTTTTTTTTTTTTTTAATATGGAGGAAAACCAGCAAAGTTTTGTTACTCAAAACCTGACAATACAAATTTGTTTATGATCCAATCATATGGACATGGTAGGACTTGACTTCAAGTTGTTCTGCTTACATATAGCCTGGACTTGAATTTGGTAAAGATGGGCAAGGGATGAAGCTGGTCTGTTGTTGAAAGACTGATCCCTCAAAACAACAAACAGCAACAAAACACAAAAACCAAAAGGGCTGGATTTTCATTTCATAGAGATAGCTCTGTTGCCATCATTGTTTTAAGAAGGGTCTTTCCCCTAGACTGCAAGAAAAGTGAAGATAACATTTATGTGCCTATTTAATTAATTTAGCACTCACGCCATCCTTTTGAGGTAGTTCTTTTTATCCCCATTTCATAGATGATGAAATCTAAGGCAAAGGAGGTTAATTAATGTGCCTGAGATCACATAGCTGCCAAATAACATAACTAAGACTTGGTTCTAAAACATACTCTCCCCTCTACTTTATGGTTCATTTCCGCTATGTCCCACACCCACATAATTCCATCATGCACAGATGTGTGATTAAAATGGGAGCTCTTTGATTTCCTATTTAGATTTGGGTTAACTATCTTATATCACATTCATTTAATCATTGTACTATTTCAGTCAAGTAAGTTTAGTAGATTCATGTTGATAATGGGCTTAGTAAGTGAGTTTGTAAAAAGATACTGTTTTAATTTGAGACTTTTTTTTTTTTTTTTTTTTTTTTTTTCTGTACTGGGGATTGAACTCAGGGCCACTCAACCACTGAGCCATATCCCCACCCCTATTTTGTATTTTATTTAGAGACAGGACTTACTGAGTTGCTTAGTGCCTTGCCATTGCTGAGGCTGGCTTTGAACTTTTGATCCTCCTGTCTCAGCCTCTCAAGCCGCTGGGATTACAGGTGTGCATCACTACGCCTGGCTCTTTTTGAGACATTTTTGAAGTGATTTTGAAGACATTTTGCATGATTTAATTGATAAAAAAAAACAGTTACTATAGGACACTTTTTGGGGGCTTTATTACTCATAGCAGATGGAATCCTATCAATGCAACTTTTAGACAAAAATTTAAACACCAGTGATAAAGAAGCAATGCTCACATTCATAGATAGTTGCTTATAGGACCAGTGAATAGAAGCCAATATAGTTGGTTATAGGATCACTGAGAGAGATTCTGCCATGTTGCTACAGTTATGAAAATCATCTGAAATCTCCTTGTAAGGAGAATCCACTCACAAGTAATTTTAGAATGATATAAAAGAAAGGAAAGAAAAGGAAAGATGACAGGAGTCATTTGGACCTCTTGAACAAAGGGGCTAGGACATGACCACCATTTTCAATTTCTTACATAGACTGACAACTGTAATTAAGCCCACAGGAACAGGAAAAAATGATGAAATAATACTAAGGCAGACAAGAGAGCTTATAAGATAAACATTATTATTAGAGATGAGAAAGTTGCTACATAATTATAAGTTTGATTCACCAGTGTTTTAGTCAGCTTTTTTTTTTTTTTACTGCTGTGACTTAAAGACCTGACCAAAACAACTGTAGAGGAGGAAAAGTTTATTTGAGAGCTTATGGTTTCAGAGGTCTTAGTTCACAGAAAGCTGGCTCCAATCCTCAGGGCTTGAGGTGAGGTAGAACGTCATGGCAGAGAGTGTGGCAGAGGGAAGCAGCTCACATGATGATTAGGAAGCAGAGAGAGTCTCCACTCTCCAGACACAAAATCTGTATCCCAAAGCCCACCTCCAATGATCTACCTCCTCTAGCCACACCCTACCACTTCAGTTACCACTCAGTTAATCCCTTTCACAATCCAATCATTTCTCCTCTGAACCTTCTTGCATTGTCTCACACATGAGCTTTTGGGGGACACCACATCTTAACCATAACAACCAGGGAGATATGAAAATTCTAAACTGGTATATGCTAATAAAATATTTCTAAATACATAAAGTTTGACAGAATTGCAAAGAGATAAGGATGGGGCTACCAGACACACCTGAGAGGTTTTGTTTGTTTGTTTGTTTGCTTATTTATTTATTTATTTATTTATTTTTATGTGGTGCTGAGGATCGAACTCATTGCCTCACAGTGTGAGATAAGTGCTCTATCACTGAGCTACAGCCCCAGCCCCTGAGTGAGAGTTTATAACCTATTTCTCTCAGTAATTAAGCAGATAAAAAAGTCAGAGGTGATATAGAAGATTTCAGTAATACAATTGACAATCTTGGTCCATGCTGCACCCACAATATTAGGAAATTAAAAAAATTTCTAAATAGAGGGGATGAGAGGAATGAAAGAGCTTTACATAGAACAAAGAGGGGGGAGGGTGGAGAGGGGCAAGGGGATAGGAATAATGGCAGATTGAGTTATCCATGATTGCCCTAAATACATGTATGAAGACACAATTGTTGTAAAAATACTTTATATAAAACCAGCAACTTGAAAAATTGGCTCTTTATGTGTAATATGAAATGAAATGTACTCTGCAAATATGTATAACAAATTAGAATAATAAAAAATTAAAAAAATTCTAAATAAATTAAATATTAAGAAAGAAAATTACAATGAAAAAACAAAACACTGAACAATAATGAATATAAAAAAATAGCATATAAGATGCAGCCAAAACAATACTTTGAGGAAAATGTACTACTGTGAAGGTATATATTAAAAAAGAAAGAATAATCAAAAATTAAAGAATGAAGCATTCAGCTTGACATTACAAAAAGATAGCAAAACAAGACTTTCAAAGAAGAGGAAGATAACAGTAAACAGCATTTATTAATGAAACATCAAACAAAGATACCACAGAATGATCAAAAGAGAAGTTGCATTTTTAAAGATTAATAAAATTGACAAACTCCTCAGAAGAGTCATCAAAAAGGGAGAGAAGTCACAAAAATTATTTGGAATTAAAAAACAGCATAATCATCAGATGATGTGGATATTAAAAGAAAATTTAAGAACATAATGAAAAACATTTTGTCTATAAAATGTTTAGTTAAAATGGATACATTTCTAAAACAAATTCCCAAAAGAGTCTCATGAAAGTATAGAAACTTATATCAAGAAATCAAGTCAGTAGCTGAAAGTCTTCCTTTAAAGAAGCCACCATGCCAGATGGCTTCATGTCTGTGAAATGTTCAAGTAAAAGACAGCAAATCATACTCAGACTATTCCAGAGAATAGAAGAGAGAAATATTCTCAACTCATTTATGGGGTTTATGTATCTTGGTATCAGCGAGGGAAGCCACCTTCTGGTTCTTAGAGACTCCACAGGGCTGGAGACTGTTGAGGTGCCACTGCAGAGCTGGTGTTTGCCCACAAAGGGTGCACTCAGGGATTTGTGCTTTGGGTGTCAAAAAATTTAGGGAAGCAAAGCTGTTTGCTGCTGCAAGAGGAGTGTCAACTGGAGTTGCAAAACAGGAAGTCCCTTCTCCTTCTTCCTGCCTTCCAATCTCCTGTTGGTATCTTCCAGCAAAATCAAATAAGAAGTCAGCATCTGGGAAATATACTATGTAGAATCACAGCTCTCTCAATACAAAGTGGAGCATGAAGTGGTCACTCTGTGTTGACAGAAAGAGGTAAATAATTGTCACAATTTTTAAATAGAATTCTTAAAAATATTCTGTATATATAAGACAAAAATGTATACTTATCACTACTTCTATTTAACTTTGTACTGGATATCTAGTGCAAAAATGTAACTGGCCAAGAAAAGTAAATGAAAAAATACAAGAATTAGAGAGGACATAGAAAAATGATAGTTATTTTCAAATGATATGATTATTTAGCCTCCAAGAATCTACAGACAAATTATAATAAGAAAGTTTTACAAGGTTGCTGGACATAGTACTATTATACAAAAAAATTCAAATGCATTTCTATATATCAAGAACCGTTAAAAATTTAACATTTAACATTTACAGTAGTTAGCAAAAGAAAGGATACTTAGGTATAAATCTCACCAAGATATCTGAGATCTTTTTTAAAATTATTTTTTATTCTAAGATGTTATAAATGACAGCAGAATACATTACATTTCATATTACACATATATAGAGCACTTTTTTTTTTTTTTTACAAATCTCTGGTTGTATGCAAAGTATATTCACACCATTCGTGACTTCATATATGCATTTAGGGTAATGATATCCATCTCATCCTACCATCTTTTTTGTTATCTGAGATCTTTATGGAGAAAATCATAAAGCTTTATTGAAAGGCATTTAAAAATGAAGAGCTGTGTCATTTTCAAGGACAGAAAGACTTGATATCATTAAGATTTAATATCAAATTGATCAATAGATTTAATACAATTCCAGTAAAAAGTCTAAAAGGGTTTTTGTGTAGCTTGAAAAACTTACTCTAAAATTTAAATTGTGAAGCAAAGAGGAACAATAGCCAATTTTAATGAAGAACAATGAAACTGAGGAAACTAGTTCTAATATAAAACTTATTTGTGCACTTAAGGATGTTTAGACAATGTACACTGGTGCATGGGTATGCAAATATGTCAGTGCAACAGTAAACAGAATTCAGAAACAGACTCATCTCTATAAAGAAAGATAGTAGAAATCATGTACATTAGATCAGTGGAGAAAAATGGAAGATTCAATAAAAGTGCTTGGACAATTGACTCTCCTTATGGGAAAAGTGGATTACTATACATACTATATAAAAATTAATTCTAGAAGGCTTAAAGACTGAAATGTTGAAGGTGAAATTTCAAAACTTTAAAAAAAGATATAGGAGAATATCCTGTTGCATCAGAATTGGGAAAGTTCTTTATTTCCACCCCAGCTTTATTAAAGTATAATTGACAAAAATTGTATATACTTACAGTGTATAACATGATAGTTTTATATATGTATGCATTATAAGATGATTCAATCAATATAATTAACATATCCATCGCCTTACATACTTAGCATATTTTTGTGGTGAGAACATTTAAGATATGCTCTTTTAGTAGCTTTCAAGTGTACAACCTTATTATTAACTATATAGTCACTGTATTGTAAAATAGATCTCCAGAACAGAAAGGCTTTTAAATGAGGATACAAAGACTATGCATCACTAAAGGAAAAGAGTGATAAATTCAACTACATTAAAAATAATTTCTATTTTCAAAATGTACATAAATAACTTGAAAAGATAATACACAACCCAAGAGAATTTCAACTCTATATGACTAACAATGACTTAATTTCCAGAATTGATACAGAATTTCTGAAATAAATAAGAAAAAAAAAAGACAAAAATATGACCCAGCTCATCCAGTGGTTCTTAGAGTGTCTATGGCATATCCCCATAGATAAATACTGGTGCAGAGCTTTTGAGTTGGGAAACAAAGCTCTATCAGCTTCTCTAGAAAACTATGTTCTTTTGCTAGTAAGACCTTAATAGAAGTTTAGCATTGACAATGGGCCCCAAGTTACCATGTGACCTGAGATGCCTAGAATGAACACTATGAAGAAGTGACCACACTTCTGCTATTTCTTTCCTAGTAATAATGATCCTGAAGTGGTTGTCTTTTTCTCCACCATTGAAACTGCAGTGGTGGCCTCAGTGTCTCTCCCCAAACTTTTGGGTGTCAAGAAGCAGGATTTGGTGACTTAGTACCAGAGGTACTATGCTCCCTGAAACCAGCATTTGAGGTGCTGGCTATGAATTCCTTGTATTCTTGGTCTCGACAGACTATAGTTCCTTTGGGGAAGTTTTGTCTCATTGTTCTGGGAATTCCTAGAAGCTCAGTATATCAGATCAGGTCAGTTGGTAAACAGAATTCGACATGTGAGTGATTTATTGGTCAAGATGTCTTTAAATAATAAAGGGCAGAGACAACAGGAATGGGCAGGAAGAATTTCAGACCATGATGAACTTTTGACACTTATGGAAAGAGAGAGGGAGGGAGGAAGAGCTAGGTAGGAAGGTTCGTAGACTGTTATGCAGCTCTGAGAGTCTTGGCCATACTGATGTATCAGGCAGGTATTCCTGGCTTTAGGACCCGTGCTATCTGTACTCAGTTATTGGCATGGAAGCAGCCTAGAGAATGTGTGACCCTGTGTGGATGCTGCAGTGGATCCTGAAAGTGGCAGCTGGAGGCTGTCAGCTAAATATCCTGAGATATTTCCTGAGAAGGGCAGGCTCTTTCTCAAGGAGAGATCTGAACAGCACGTTACCATGGTTGCCTTACTCAGTCTGGAGGCTCCTCCTCTTGTCTTTCCAACACTTACATTTTAGAAAGTCTAGATTCTGTTTTAAATCAATCTCAGCTCAAACTAGCTGGAACAGTTTCTGTTGTTTGCAGTTAAATCCTGACCAATATAAACCCCAAGCTCAGCAGAATATGTGGCATATGATAGATGATCAATAAATCTTTCTTGCATGAATTTATTTAAGTGGGGTCGCTAAAGGTCTTTTAAGAACAGGATACTTACTATTTAACTGTTTATTTTTTTTATTTAAAAAATTTATTGACTGGACTCACAATGTCATGATTTTCTTTCCTTATACCTTCTTTTTATTTATTTATTTTTATGTGGTGCTGAGATCAAACCCAGTGCCTCTCACGTGCTAGGCAAGCACTCTACCACTGAGCTACAACCCCGGCCCAATATTTAACTGTTGATTGGTTGTGACATTGCAAACAATCTTTTTAGCAAAACTTGATAGACTCATGGAAGTGTGTTTAGTGGTGATCTGGCTGCCCCCGTTCATCTGTCTGCTGTTGCTTGTTTTGGGGCCACAAGAGGGGATCTGGTCCAGGGGTTTCAGGCTGTGGAATTGAATGAATCATTCCTAATGCATAGAATTCCATACAGAAATTGATGAAAGGAAAAATAGACTTTTGGTAGGTCATTGCAAAATGGGTGGGTGAATGGCAGGCAGAGGCTGACATTTGGATTTATATGCAAACCAACGAATTCTGCTTGTATTTACATAGCTCTTTCTCAGAGATTCAACAACAACAGCAACAACAACAATAACAAAACCCAGCCACGGAGCTACCACCTTTCTCTCTCTTGCTGTTATCCCAAAGGATCATCAGTTCTTATTATAGCTAAGCAGTCCCCTTAAATTGAAGGATTAGGTCAATCACCCCAATGTAGTCTACCCTTGGGGAGGTTGATGTGTTCATAAAATCTCAGTTATTTTCTGAGAACTATGTTTATTAAACTTTGAACACTATCATCAAATTCCCCAAAGACATTGAATATAATAAAGAACAATATTTTTGAAAGAGGTAGATGTCAAAGAAGTTTTGCTGAAAAATTCCCAAAGGGGAAAACATACTTAAAATTGAGACTTTTAGAATTGAAATTTAATCAGTACTTCCTTAAAAGCACTTTTCTTTTTGCTGAGAAGAACTTAAGAACGAGAGTAGCAATCGAAGTTTCTCCTCAACCATATCTCAGACTAATGGAGCAGAGTGTTTTCTGGTTGAGCATTTCTTCACCGCATCTGGAACCACCCCGGCTGATGAATGAAATTGATCTGGTATTTAGCTTTGCCAAGCATTATTTAATATTCCAATTGAAGAGCTGTGGATCTCATTTGAAAAAGAGGACACATAGCAACTAATGTCTCATTCTCAATCTTCCTTTTTATTTTCTTGTCCTCATGGTGACCTGCTGTTCCCCTGGTACAGTGCTTAGGTTCATATATTGTGTCTGAGACAATAATTCAGGGACTGCACTCTCCATAAAAGAAACACTTAATTTAAACATTTGAGAAGATACCATTAATGTACTTTGAGAAAGTTTTAAATATATCCATCTACAAGTATATATGACATGCTGATAATTGTTTTAAAGTTTTGACAATTTTTAAAAAGTATTTTTACAGCACTTTTAGTTTCACAGTGAAATAAAAGGTTGGTACACAGATTTCTCATATAACCCCTGCCCCATACAAGAACAGCCTCTCTCAGGATTAACATCCCCTACCAGAGTAGTATATTTGTTGTGACTGATTAACCTACTGACTGATTAACACCATTCTCACCCACAGTCCCTCATTGACACTAGAGTTCACTCTTGGTATTGTATGCTCTATGGGTTTAGACACATATATTATGTCATGTATCCACCATTGTAGTATGATACAGATATTTTTATTAACCATAATTAACATTAATTATTTAATATATCTAATGAGTATTAAAATTTACAATTTTCTCTTAAATGCTGTAGGGCTTTTTAGTCTTACACTTTATTTAAACCAGGATCTAAATAGGGTTCACACACTGAGATTGACTCACATGTATTTAAGCCTCTTTTTATCCCTTCACCCCTGCCCCTGTCTCTCTCTCTCTCTCTTTGCAATTTATTTGTTGAGGAAATTATGTTATTTGTTCTACAGAGTTTCCCACAATGTGGATCTTGCTCGTTACATTCTTGTGATGTTGTTAACAGGTGCCTCTGTCCTTTGTATTTCCTATGCATTGGTAGTTGGATGGCGGATCAGATTCATTTTGGCATGACTTCTTCATGGATAGTGCTATCTGTACCTGTTTGGAGGTGCATGATGCTTAGTTGCCTCTCTCTGTGGGATGGTGACCAACCCCTGGGGATCATTGACCAGATTCATTAATTCCTAAGTTGACACTAGAGTTCACTCTTGGTATTGACTTGTTATTTTGAAAACATTATAAACTCATAAGAAGTTGCAAAAACAGTATAGAGTCACATGTAGTAAGTACCCAACTTCTCTCATCTGTATAAGTAATAGAAAACCCTAGTTCAATAGCAACACCAGGCAATTGATCCTACTACAAAATATACAGTTAAAAAAACATAGTTTAAGATGTGCTCTGGTAACAAGATTTTTTTTTTTTTTTTTTTTTTTTTTTTTTTGTGGTACCAGGGATTGAACTCAGGGGCCCTCGACCACTGGGTTACATCCCTAGCCCTTTTTTGTATTTTATTTAGAGACAGGGTCTCACTGAATTGCTAAGTGCCTCGCCATTGCTGAGGCTGGCTTTGAACTCACGATCCTCCTGCCTCAGCCTCCCACAGTGCTGGGATTACAGGCATGTGCCACTGCGCCCGGCTGCTCTGGTAACAAGATTTTACCTTTAAAAGTGCACTTGTAAAAGTATAAAAATCAGAACTGTAGTTTGGTTAATTATATGTGAATTTCAGTTTTGTTCCATCTCAAAAATCAATACCTTTTTCTGAAAGTTAATTTATAAACATAGGTTAAAATGATGTCAAAGATATCTTTATTTTGGGCTGAAGACAGGATTGACATTGTCTGATTCTGTTTTAGGAGATTTATTTGTAATTCAGTGGTATAAGTTTAGATTCAGGGTGTACAGAAAAGAAAATGCCAAAGACCCATTTTCCTTTTGCTAGTTGTGAAAAAACCCCAGCATTTTACAAGTGAGATCATCTTCTTCCTTTGAAATTTGAGTAATGTATTCATGTAATGACTTCATGGAAAAATAACATATACATCCAACAGGACAGCAGATGCATATTTAGTGCTTTTTAATTTACAAAATGCTCTAGTTAAATAAAACTACACTACACTATAATAAGTTATCTGGGCTAAAGAGTTGGTATAGAGCATATCTTGCTTGGAATACGAATTCTTTTGTGACAGCACAAGAAAACTTGGCAATTTTGACACATTAATAGTGCTGTTTACAGCAGTTTAAACATCCTTATTTGAAGGAATATTTCTGAAGACTCTTTTTTTTGCCTACTTTTGAAATTTAAAATTATTCTTTAGAGTGGTGACTTGCAAGAGAAAAATAATCTGGGAGATCATTTGGGATCCCTGCTCTTGTGAGGAACCGAGTGAGGCTCAAAGAAGTCAAGCAATTTGCCGGAGGGATCCCAGCAGGCTGTTGGCTGGGCCAGGTCGAGTTGTGCCTCTACACCACAACCAGGATTTGGGTAGATGTGGCAGCAAATGTGAAAAGACAGAGGAAGAGAGAATGTGCTACTTTCAAGGACATGCAGGGAGACTCTAGGTTCCACAAGGGCAGGGGCAGGTCTTCCTGTCCACTCTTGTGTCTCCAGAGTTTACTACAACATTGGCACAGAGAAGCCATGTGTGGGCATGTGTGAGTTGTTCAGTGTGGCTCTAGTATAGGATTTGTATGGGGGAGTGACAGGAGATGAGATGCTTCAGGCTGGCAGGAACAGTTCATCACACAATTTTTTTTTAATTCTAATTTGTTATACACGTTTGCAGAGTACATTTCATTTCATATTACATATAAAGAGCACAATTTCTCAAGTTGCTGATTTTATATGAAGTATTTTTACTACAATTGTGTCTTCCTACATATATTTAGGGTAATCATGGATAACTCAGTCTGCCCTTATTCCTATCCCCTTGTCTCCTCCCCTTCCCCCCCATTGTTCTATTTAAAGCTCTTCCATTCCTCTCATTCCCTCTCTCTTGCCTTTATAAGTTAGTATCTTCATATCAAAGAGATCATTCGACCTTTGGTTTTTTGGGATTGGCTAACTTCACTTAGCATTATTTTCTCCAACTCCATCCGTTTACCTGTTAATGCCATGATTTTATTCTCTTTTAGTGCTGAGTAGTGTTCCATTGTGTATATATACTAAAGTTTCCCTATCCATTCATCAGCTGATGGGCATCAGGGTTGGTTCCACAATGTAGCTATTGTGAATTGTGCTGCTATAAACATTGATGTGGCTGTGTCCTTGTAGTAGTCTGTTTTTAACTCCTTTGGGAATAGGCCAAGAAGTGGGATAGCTGGGTCAAATGGTGGTTCCATTCCAAGTTTTCCTAGGAATCTCCATACTACTTTCCAGATTGGCTTCACCAATTTGCAGTTCCACCAGCAATGTAAGAGTGTGCCTTTCATTTGCAGGTAAATGGATGAAATTGGAGAATATAATGCTAAGTGAAATTAGTCAATCTCAAAAATCCAAATACCAAATGTTTTCTCTGATATAAGGAGGCTAGTTCACAGTGTTGTTGGATGGGGGTACATAGGAGGATTAGAGGAACACTAGAATGGTCAAAGGAAAGGGAGGGGAAGGGAGGGAGCAATGGGGGAGAGAAGGGGAAAAAAGAAAAAAAAATGGTGGTTGAATGAGATGGATATCATTATCCTAAATGCATGATTGAAGATCTGAATGATACTTATATACTTTGTATACAAACAGTTGTATGTAAAAAGATGCTATATATGTGCATTATGAACTGTAATACATACTACTATTATAAATAAAAAAAGAAAAATAAAAAAGTAAAAAAAAAAAACCAGAATAAAAAAAAAAAAGAGTGTGCCTTTCCCCCACATCCTCGCCAGCATTTATTGTTGTTTGTTATTTTGATAGCTGCCATTCTGACTGGAGTAAGATGAAATCTTAGAGTAGTTTTGATTTGCATTTCTCTAATTGCTAGAGATGTTGAACATTTTTTCATATATTTGTTGATTGTATATCATCTTCTGAGAAGTGTCTGTTTAGTTCCTTGGCCCATTTATTGATTGGATTATTTGTTTTTTTGGTGTTAAGGCTTTTGAGAGCTTTATAAATCCTTGAGGTTAGTGTTCTACCTGATGTGCTTGTGGTAAAGATTTGCTCCCATTCTGTAGGTTTTCTATTCACCTCACTAATTGTTTCTTTTGCTCAGAAGAAGCTTTTTAGTTTGAATCCATCCCATTTATTGATTCTTGGTTTTAGTTTTTGCGCTATGGGATTCTTATTGAGGAAGTTGGGGCCTCAACCAACATGATGGAGATTTGGGCCTACTTTTTCTTCTATTAGGTGCAAGGTCTCTGGTTTAATTCCTAGGTCCTTGATCCACTTTGAGTTAAGTTTTGTGCATGGTCATCACACAATTTTTACATAATGTTAGAGTTTGAATTTTATGCTAATGGATGTTACTTCTGAAAAGTTTTAATCTAACAATCAAATTACTGTTTTAGAAAAAGCATTTGGCTTGAAAGATGAAAGATGACCAGCTAGAAGCTGATGAGCCTGGGACAGAGACACCACAGAGAAAGATATGGTGGTGAGGAAGAGAGAAATGATAAGGGTCTGAACTAAGGCAGTGACTCGGTGGGTGGAGTTTACAGAGGTGTATTTGAAAAATGCTTAGCAGGTAGATGTAGTTAAACTGTGACTAATGTGGAGAGGGGCAGTTGAGGCAGGCAATCAGGCTGACTGCTGTGTTTCTAGAGTGGGTAAAAGGGCTTGATGGTGCTTTGCTGAGATAAGGAAGGCAGGCTTGCTGGGGGAAGGTGAGGAGATTAACTCTGGAGATGATGGACAGAGATCTGGAGCTCACAGAGCAGCACCACCTCTTCAGGGATGAGATGGTACATTGGAAGCATACAGATTTAGCCAAGATTTTTAAAAAGCATTTTTTCTATGCAATATAGTCCTTGGTGTTTTTTCTCGCACTAAGAAAGTCATCCAGTTTGCTGTTTCTTTGCAGAAATTCTGAAAATAAAAGTGCTTCTGATGGTTTTAAAACCTTAAAACAAGGTATCATTTCTCCTTTTGCTCTGTCCACATTTGTTTCAAGAGGCTGAACTTTGCAGACCGGAGAGCACAGAGCAGGACCGCCAGGGGGCAGTGTCACCTATTGCACACACAACTCAGCAAAACAAGCCCTCTACTGGGGGCTGAGCAACCACCTTGTGTAGAGCTTGAAATATGAATTCTTTTATGATAGCACACACAAAAGAAGTATGCTTCTTGGTTCTCATGACCTTCTTTCCTAGCCTATCATTCCTCAGCAGCTTAGCCCAGTCTTCTTCTAACTCATACAATGAGCCCTTCCTCAGCGGAGTCCTGGAAAATATAACTTTTTTTCTGTCTCATTACATTTCTGCCCTTTAAAAGCTGGTTTTTCATTTTAGCACATTCATCTATTTTTTGTGGGGGTATTGGGGATTGAACTCAGGGACACTCAACCACTAAGCTATATCTCCAACCCTTCTTTATATTTTATTTAGAGACAGGGTCTCACTGAGTTGCTTAGTGCCTTGCTTTTGCTGAGGCTGGCTTTGAACTGGCGTTCCTCCTGCCTCAGCCTCCCAAGCCACTGGGGTTACAGGTGTGCACCACCATGCCCGGCCACATTCATCTATCTGAACTTCTGGATCTCTTACTAAATTATAAATTCTTTGAGGGGAGAACGTATGACTTATTTCTCTTTTAAAATCCAGCTCCACATTTAGTTCTTGGTATAGCTCTTTAGTGAGTGGAATTGAATGGAAAGCATTTTGCATTTTAGGTTTATAACTTTTTTTATAAATGAAGTTTCTATACATTATTATAAGAGCTTTTGTGAAAGAAATAAGTGCCCTACTCTTTCTCATTTGGCTCATTCAGAAATCTTTTTTTTTTTTTTTTTAACACTAAAAGTAGTGCTTAGAATATGAAATACTTTCTATAAAAATTATTTTTATTTTTTTGAGCTTAAGGTATAACCTATTTTTAGCAACCTTTAGCATTTGGATTTTGCAATGCCTTATATTTTATTCATGTGACCTCTAAAGTGAGGATTGGTTGCATTTTGGGCAGATTGAATTTCCACAAAAATGCCCAGGTCTTCCATGGAGGTCAGCAAGGGTGAGAATAGGATATTCATTTTGCAACAAATAATAAACCAATTGGTCTCTAAGTTGGCCATTTAGGAAAGCAAGGGTGTATAGGAACTGATGGGAAGCTGAACATCTTTAACAATCTGGAAGTAAAATTCTCAGTGACATGGAGAGGTAGGACTTTAACAGGGTTTCTATTTCAAAGACATGGGAGGAGGCAAACAAAACATCTTGTTGGAGTGATTTTGTTTTCTTTCTTAGAACCAGCAGTGGATTGGATTTTACAGAACACTTGTTTATCCCTTGAATTAAAAAAGAAGAAACAGACATCTTCATATAGCTCATGTTCTTTTCAGCAGTTTCATTTATACAGCTTTTTATTTTTTTTTTTTAAGGAAAAGTAAAATTTTAAGGAAGTAATTTATAAATTGTTGTATGTTCTTAAAAATTCAAACAATACAGAAGTAAGTATAAAGTAAATAGAAAAAAGTTCTTTTAAACATACCCTCTTCCTTCCCCACTACCTCCTCAGTAGGGAGGTTATGAGTTTGATATTTTCCCCACTCCTGATTTTTTTTTTTTTTTTTTGGTACTAGGGATTGAACCCAGGGGTGCTTTACCACTTAGATACATCCCTAGCTCTTTTTTAGGTTTTGAGACAGTGGCTCACTAAGTTGTGGAGGCTGTCCTTGAACTTGGGATCTTCCTGTCCCAACCTCCCAAGCAGCAGGAATAATAGGCATGTGCCACTGCACCTGACTTCTCAACCCTTTTTCATGTATTTCTGTACATATATATGCACTCAGACAGAATTGCAGTTCTTATTTTTTAAAAACTTAGAATATTATATGTCATTTTACAATTTGCTATTCTTTTCTGAATGATAGATCTTTGAGTTTTTATCCATGTTGCTACATATAAATCAACCTTATTCTATTTAACTTCTGTCCAGTACTATTTAATATGTATGGTAGAATGCAGTTATATATCCTTCCTAATACCCTCTGGATATTTCTGGGTAGAAGGCACCTTGATCTCAGGGAAGATAGGCCTTTCTAACAGCCAGTCATGATGCATACATAGCCAGAGTGTATTATTTACTTCCCAACATCTCAGTAGGGAGATGATGTGACGCAAATCTGGTCTATGAAATATAAAGAAAAGTTGGCAGAGAGGCTTCTGAGAAGTATCATTGTTGTTTGACCCAAAAGCAACAGTGGCATGGAGAAAATTTTTGTCTGCTCATGGCTGTCCTCTCCACATTCCTAACTTACTGCCTTTGAATGCAGTTGTGATTTCATTGGAACATCACACGGTCACAGGTCTAAGGAAAGTCAACATGCAAAATTTATTAGTCAGTTTTGCTACCAGCAAGAACCTTGAACTCTCTGTGACTTACAACAATAAATATTCATTTTCTTGCATACAGGTATTAAAATTAGCTCTGGCTCTGCTGGGCTTACCCAGGATTGGGTAGGCTTGGCTCTAAACTATGAATTTGGTTTGGTTCTGTATTTTTTAAATCTTCTTAAGTCAGTGATTCCCTTAGGAGTACTCACGGTGGATCACAAAAATGAAAGAACATGAGTGGAAACATGTGACCATGGCTTGGAACTGGCACAGACACTTTGCTTTCACCCACATTCAATTGGCCCATGCATACTGCAAAGGCAAGTCTAACATCAGCAGATTCTAGCACACTGTAAGATTATATTGCAGAGGAAGGGGCTGGAGAGCTGAGAACAGTAATCCAATTGACATACAAGAGTGAAGGACTAGAAGGGTGAGGTGACCCTAGGTTCTGATGACAAATAGAGCAGCTGACCCAACACTGGCAATGGGTTTCTCCAGACTTCTGTTATAGGATGAAATAATCTCCATTTATTTACAGCATAATTTCTCCTTGCAGTTGAAAACATTCAATAATGACAAAATGCAGTCATATTCTAGCTTAACTGTTTCTTTATGGACATGTTTCCAATTTTCCATTATTATAAGTACTACTACAATTAACATTTCATATTAAACTTGGCCAAATGTTTGTGTATTTTTATCAGATAGATTTCTAGAAATGAAATTGTTGGGTGAAGGCATATTTACATTTAAATTTTTGGTATACAATGTTAAATTGCCTTGCATAAGACCATGTCAGTTCATCCTTTTTTTTTTGGTACTGGGGATTGAACTCATGGGCACTTGACCACTGGGCCACATCCCCAGCCCTTTTTTGTATTTTATTAGAAGCAGGGTCTCACTGAGTTACTAAGTGCCTGGCCTTTGCTGAGGCTGGCTTTGAACTCGTGATCCTCCTGCCTCAGCCTCCCAAAGTGCTGGGATTACAGGCATGCGCCACCGCGCCCGGCTCAGTTCATTCTTTATACCCTTACAATCCTGATACTATCTCATTTCAAAAAATGTTTCCAATCTGATGCAAAATATAGTTTGATTTCATTTACATTCAAAGATTAGTGAAGTCAATTCTTTTCATACATATATATGTCATTTGTATTTCTTATTGTGTGAGATGGATGTTCATATCCTTTGCTTATTTTTTTCCCATTGTATTGTTTTCCTTTTTTCTTAGTAATTGTCAGGGGATTATTTTATTTTATGCTTTTAATTCTTTTTTTTTTCTGTTTTACACATGTGATAAATATTTTCTCTGTCATTTACTTATTTTTTCTTTTAAACATAATTTTTATTTAGTATTGCAGATACAAAAGAGTATATATGAAATATGTTTAACTCTAAAGAATGACAATAATACAATTTCCCAGGAATTCATGATCTGGTAAAGGATTTGTACATTCTCATTACCTCTGAAGTTTCCCCCACCCTTTGCTCCACATTTGGAATAAACATAATCCTGCAGTTTGTGTTTGTCATTCTCCTGTTTTTCTTTGTAGTTTTACTACATACATTTGTGTCCAAAGCCAATATAGTATCCAGTTTGCATAATTTTGAATCTTTATACAAATGAAATTATAAGTATTTTTTGTTGAGACATACTTTTTGTACATATTTATCATGTACATCATGTTAATTTCATACATGTATACAATATGTATTAATCAAATCAAGGGAATAAGTATTTCTGTCTCTTTAACCACTCATCATTTTTATGTCTTGGGAATTTCATACTTTTTTCCTAGTCATTTTGAAATACATTACAGATTGTTTTAACCAATGGTTACCCTACTGCGCTGGGAACCAGAAATGACTCCTCCACTGTGGTGTTCTGTGAACCTTTCATCTTCTCCCTCACTCCTTCTACTAACCACTGTTCCATTCCATTTGTCTACGAGATTGATTTATTAATCTCTGCAAATGTGCGAGAACGTGTGGTATTTGTCTTTCTGTAGCTGGCTTATTTCATTTAACACAATGACCTTTAGTTCTATTCATAATGCTGTAAAAGATAGGATTTCATTTTTCTTATGATTGAATAGTATCCATCTGTGTAAATATACTATAATTTCTTTATCCATTCATTCACCGAAGGGCATCTGAGTTGATTCCATATTTTGACTATTGTGAATAGTGCTATAAGAAGCATGGAGTACCAGCAGTTTTTTGGTATGATGATTTCATGTCCTTTGGCTACATACCCAGTAGTGGAATTGCTGAATCATCTGGTAGTTCTATTTTTAATTTTTTGAGGCATCTCCCTATTGTTTTCCATAATTCTATACTAATTTATATTCGTAATAACAATGTGTAAGAGTTCCTTTTTCTCTGCATCCTAGCCAGCACTTATGTTTTGTCTTTTGGTTAAAACCATTATAATTGAGGAGAGATGATATCTCATTGTGGTTTTGATTTGCATTTCTCTGATGATTAGTGAAATTGAGCATTTTTTCATATACTTGTTGACCATTTGTATGTTTTATTTTGAGAAGTATCTGTTTAGTTCTTTAGCCCATTTTAAGATTGGGTTGTTTTCTGGTGTTCAGCTTTTTGAGTTTCTTATATATTCTGGATATTAATTCCTTGTTGGATAAATACTTTGCAAATACTTGATCACATTCTGTAGGTTGTCTCTAAATTCTGCTGATCAGATACTTCTTAGTTCAATGTAATCCTATTGGTCTATTTTTACTTTTATTGCCTGTGCCTTTGATGTCCTATCTAAAAAATAATTGCCTACACCAACGTCTTGAAGTGTTTTCTTATAGTCATTTCCTAGATTCAAGTTTAATATTTAGTTCTCTGATTCATTTTGAGTTGATTTTTGTGTATGGTGAGAGGATGGGGTCTAGTTCCATTCTTCTGCATTTGATATGGAGTTTTACTAGCAAGGTTTATTGAAGAGACTGACTTTTCTCCATTGTAAGTTACTTGTAACTTTGTCAAAAATCAGTTGGCTATATGAATGTGGATTAACTTCTGCATTCTGTGTTTTGTTACATTGTCCTATCTGTTTTTATGTGAATCCCGTTCTCTTAGTTACTATAGCTTTGTGTATATAATGTTTTCTTCAGTGATGTTTTCATTTAACATGTTTGTGAGATTCTTCTACTTTGTTGCCAGTAAGCTCTAGTTCACAGTGGCAAATAATATTATTATATGGAATGACATGACATAATTTATTAATTATTCCTCTGTTGATAGTCATTTGGGTTGTTCCAGTCCCTGTGCCCCTACCCCTACTGAAAACAGTGGTTTTTTGAACATATTATTTGAGGCCCATGTGCAAGAGTTTTGTAGTTTATCTAGGAGTGGAGTTGATAGGACCTAGGTTAAGGATTATCAGCATAACCTGATAATGCCAAGGAATTTTCTCCCTTCCTTCCTTCCTTCCTCCCTCCCTCCCTCCCTCCCTCCCTCCTTTCCTTCCTTTGTCTTTCCTTCTTCCTTCCTTTCTTTCTTTGCCTGCCTTTCTTTTTCACATTTAATTATATCAGCATCCCTGCCAAAACTTGATAATGTGATTTTTAAGTTTTTGCCTATCTGACAGAAGGAAGTCTAACTTATTATGATTTTAATTTGCACTTTTCTAATTCTTAGGGAGGTTGGTATTTTTCCTATGTTTATGGAGTGTTCCTATTTTCTTTTCCATGAAATGTTTGTTTATGTCTTTGCTTACTTTTCTGTTGAGCTGTTTGTATTTTCTTATTGATTTATAACAGTCCTTTATATAGTCTGGATATGTGCATCTTGTTACTTTGTTGGTTCCCTACTCTGTGCCTTGCTTTTTAACCCTCTTAATAGTTTCCTTTGGTGAAGGGAAATTCTAAATTTTAATATAGTCATCTACATTTTAATGTAGTCATTTTAATGTTGTCTATCTTTTGTTTTATAGTTAGATGTGTAAGTTTGTGGGAATTTGCTTAAGAAACTTTTCCTGACCCTGCAGTCACAAAGATAATCTAGATTGTCATGTAAACACTTTTATGGTTTTGCCTTTTGTATTTAAGTTGTTAATCCTCATAGAATTGTGTATGTAAGTGCGTGGATTAGATATGTGTATGTTACTAAGGGTGGTCTCTATCCTGTCCTCCCTATGTCTTTCTCTCTTATTCTTGACTACAACTTGGAATACAGATCATCTGGAACCAGTTTCTGTAAACCTTCCTCTGCTTCATTTATTCAAACATATTTGAGTGTCTCTCATGAACCCAGGGTTATATTATGTGCTCATTCAAATTTATTCATGCCGATAAGTATTTATTGCACACTATATATTTGCTAGATAGTACCTGGATGAATAATGCACACTGCTTGGACCCAAGAAAATCACTGTTTAGGTAGAAATAAACATACACATTTTATGACAAATCATGTGGTAGTTTTTCACTGGCACAAAATATGGATACAGCTGCTTTGACCTGCTGCTTATGAAAACTACATTTTTGTGTAATTACTAATGTCTCATAATCTAAGTGTACTAGAAAAATGTTAATTTTTAAAATTATTTCTTTTATTTTACTTCTTTGAAACAGACTAGGGTCTACTGTCTCCTTTCCCTCTAACTCTTAACAAACTGTCACTGTGAGTTCCAGTGTATACAGAGGACATACCCAAAGCAAAGGAACAAGAAAACTGGTGTCCTCACAGTGGGGGAGGTTGCTGGTGGTGACATTTTCTAAGATTCTCTAAGAATTTCACTGGACACAAAGGAACAAGGTCCAGATGCCACTGGACAGCCTAGGTTTACTTTAAATGTAGAAAAATGCCACCAATACAAAATGACTGAGGAAACTGAGCTATACAGAGTTTTAATTGTTTAAAGAAATGTTGTTTTCTTTCTTTCTTCATTCTTTTTTCCTTCCTTCCTTCCTTCCTTCCTTCCTTCCTTCCTTCCTTCCTTCCTTCCTTCCTTCATGCTAGAGGGTCAGCTCTGTATAGATGATGATAATCATACTAGCTTGAAGGTTTATTATGTTCTAGGAAGTTGTCTTAGTGCATTATGAGCTCTAACCTTCATGACAGTCTGCTATGGCGTGTATACTATTCCATTCCCACTTTATGGATGAGAAAACAGAGGCACAGTGCAGTTAAACAATTTTAAGAGCATGACAGCTTTAAGGGAAAGATTCAAACTCAGGTGGAATGGCTCCAGAGTTCATGCTCTTAAGCTTTATTACCTTGAGTTTGCTTTTAATTACAATAGTATAAGCATTTTCAACTTTTTTGTATTGTTTTCCAAGGTATCCTTTACTCCATCAATTCACTTAGCAAATATTTTCCTCGTTGATTATAGAAATGCCACTCAAGACAGTGTCTAATTTATTAAAAATTAAGATTTTCAGAGCCCAAATTTACAAATTGTAGTCTAGGATTATTTTGACGGATGATGATTTATATTCTGAAATAGTTATATATATACATATATATATGTGTGTGTGTGTATATATATATATATATATATATATATATATATATATATATATATTTTTCTAAAAAGTATTTCTGAAAAAGCAAAAAGAAGAAGAAAGGCTTGTGCATACATAAGTCCACAGTGACAAATTGGATAATTCACAGTGATGTTTAATCCTCTTAGGGAATGGGTTATTTTCTTCCAGTCTTTGAATGTTCATCCTGATAGAGTAGCATATTCTCATTAACCCCTTCCATTAGATGGTGGTCTATAATTTTGCTTCTGTTGTGTTTCTGTCCTACCTTGGGAAGAGAGAGATGATGGATTCAGCACGATGCTGGACCTCATTGTATTAGTGAGCAGCCTGACTGCTGTGCACATCAGGGTAACTTTCATGATACATAGAGGTAACACAATGGAAATCACAGTCTAGAAATCCAATTTATCTTGCTGTGAATAGAATTGCCTCCAATACAGACGACAATTAGTTTTGTTCCATAACACTGTTATAGAAATGTGACATTGAAAAACTACTTGCAAACTACTAAAGCATTCATCTACCACAAGTTCATGCCATGGAGGGAAAAATGTTAATTCCACTTATGCGCAAAAACATAAAAGGGTTTTTTTTTTACAAAGAATAGCCACAAGGTCAGGATACGACTGCTGAGGTAATGAAGTGAAGGCTTCCCTGAAACTTTTAGTTGCTTATACATTCTATTAAAGCTGCAAAATTCTGCTGATTCTTGTTTCTTGAAACCACTGGGGTTGCAGCTCAGTCACATTATAGATTAAGTGCAGAGTGATGCCAACCTTTAATGTTTCCTCTTGAACTGCATAAGGGCCTGCTGCTGATGCTCTTGGCTGGCCTTGGTTCTTCTCTTTTGTTCCAGAATCTTCCTCCCCTTTTTCTTCCTGACACCACTAGTCAAGTCAGTATACTGCTTACCCCATTATACAGCAAAGCTTCAAAATGCACCTTCATATTCACTGTGAGAATCAAAAGGTCCCTGCTGTAGAGCACTCTAAAAATTAAAAAAATCAAAACATAGAATTTTCCCACCTTTCTGTAGGCAAGTGTATATCATAAGAAAATGTCTATAGTCTAATAAGATTGGACCTAGACATCTTGCAACTCAGCTGTACACAGATTTATTGTTTACTTACAGGCTATGCAAGACATTTTTTGGGGAGAGAATGATATGGTGGAAAGAGCATGAGATCTGGAGAAGACGAGACCTGATTTCCACCTGTAAGGGACTTGTTCTAGAAGAAGAGGGAAAACAAGTGCATAAATATGTGTGCTTCAAGGCATACAGGATAAAGGCCAAAAGGAACTTCAAAATGTCTTATTGAGGGTGCTGTGGAGAGGCTCTATTGGCTGGGCTATTGTAACAGCCCCTAAACTGGTCTCACTGACTCCTCCAACTTATTCTTCATCCAACAGACAGCATATTCTTTCTTAAATCCAAAGATGATCATATCAAGGTCATGCTTAAGATACTACAATGGATTTTGTTTCCTTTGGGATAAAGTGTTCAGTATATAAAATAAGGAATTGGCTCAAACAACTATGGAGGCTAAGAATTTCCCAAATCTGCAGTTGGCAAGCTGGAGGCTTCAGAGGGCTGTGGATATTTGTGTTAGAGAAGCAAGAGCTCCAGTGGTATGAGTTCCCATCCGAGGGAGGGAGGAGATCTATATTTCACCTCAAGTAGTATGGCAGGCAAAATTTCCTCTTAATCTGTCTTTTTGCTCTATTCAAGTCTTCTTTTAATTGAATGATAATCACCCACATTTGGAAGGGCAATCTGCTTTACTCAGCCTACCAACTCAGATGTTAGATCTAATTCAGAAAGTCCCACAATAATGCTTGAATAAATGTCTGGGCACCCCCATACCCAGTCAAGTGGACACACAGTTAACGTCACAAGTTCTAAGAACATGTTGTGTTCTTGTTTACTTCTGTTCATTGCACATGCTGTTCCCTATACCTAGTTATTCTTGGTCTTCTAAGTAAGTCACTGCTACTGGTTTTTCAGGTCTCAGTTCAGAAGTCACTCCTTCCAGGCTGGATTAGGTCCCTCTCCTGTGACACCCCCAGACCCCCACATCACAGCATGCACCTTTTTGCACTGTAATTTAATATTTTCTTGTCCAGAAGAAGAGCTATTTGGTGTGTTTTGAAATATTGATTTTTCTTTAATAAAAGGAAGTTAGACTCTAACTTCATTCTTTTCAAAGGGGTTTTCTTTTGTCTTTTAAAAAAAGTTTTAACAAGTATTTTATATATTATATATTTAGTATATTCCTACCAATTGAAATCATCATTCTTTCTGATGCTCAAAATTGTCCCATCTCTGGCCAGAGGGAGCCCTATTAAGCTGGTTTCTATGACCCTTTGAAGAGTCTCATTAAACTTTGATAGCTTTCTTGTTTCTTGGAGTAATAAAATACTCCAAGCTTATCTATATATTTCCTATTCCAGATTTGGAATCAACTTTTTCTCCAAGATCTAGTTCCTTGCAGTGGAATATGCTCTTTGAATCCCAAATATGGCCCGTAGGGGTGCTCATTATGTACTGGACTGTCAATACTTCCCAAGACTTTCCAGTAGATAAGAGCTAGGAAATATGTACTTAAATAACTCATGAGTTCATTCTGAAATTTCCAGTTCAAATTTAATAACTTTTTTTACTTAAAAAATTATATATATGCTTCTATCTTCTTCAGTGAAAATTTTGATTCCTAATAACAACAGCATATTTTTATAGCTTTATTCAAAATATATAACATATGATATGTAATAATGTACATGATAATAATACATATTATGTTATATTATTACTAACAATTAATCTACTAATGATTCATCTACTAAATAAAGTTTAAGTTTTTTTTGCCCTTGTAGAATATAGTTTATAAAATAAGCAGGGCCCAAACATTGTGTTTTAAAGTCCGCTATTTCTTTTCTCTTGGTAGTAAGTTATCTTTTTAAATGACTTATACACCACCACTAATGAGTCCTCATTATTCTTGAAAAAGCAAGATTTTTATTCTAATAGACCTCTTTCCTATGTGGGACCAGCACAAAAGATTAGAATTATATTCTAAAATAATTAGATAGAGCAACAAAACCCAGGAAGATTTGTTAAGTAAATACGTGGTCACAATGTAGTTTCACTTAAAGAAGATTGTCAGGGAGTGGAGAGCAGCAGACACAAAATTTTCCTGCCACTGTGTGATATTGAGCCTCCTGGTGAAAAACAGTATTCTCTTAAGTTTCTCAATAGGATCCATCAGCAACCTAAGGATGGATTTCCCATTACCTGCTTGGCTTCTCACTGATTTTTGGCATAAGCATGTATTGAGCAGAGCATTTGGAAGGAGGTTGGGTTAGAACCCAAGAATGCAGCCGCCCTTCACCATTGTGCAAAGTGGGCATAGAGATACTGGATGATTCTGCTGCTTCAGGAGAGATTCTGCTGGGGTAGGAGGTGTGAAGGAGAAGTCAGATTTAGGAAAAGGAGATGAAAATAAAGGAACGAGGGACAAGAAGTTTAAGATCATAATGGTTTTTCTGCTACTATAACACATACTAGGCAATTTAATTAATTTGAACTGTTCTCAGAACACAAGTCACTTTCACACCATCTCTTTATAATGAACTAGAGGGTGTGTATTATCAACACCACTTTAGTGGAGGTTTTATACAGTTATTTGTTTGAAAGGAAAGAACCAAATGAAAGAAATAGAGGTGGCTTAACAGTAACACAGATTTATTTGGGACAAACCTGCTGAGGGGGGCCCAGTGGAGACTGAGACCTATATTCTGCTTACAGGCTGGGGCAGACATGGTGGGGGAGAGGGGATTTTTTTGATTAGGCCATTGCTGGGGGTTGTCAGGGAAGGGTCCTTGGGGTGTTACCTTCATATGTTAAACCAGGTGTTTTTCATGATTTGAGTCCCAGATAACCTTTTCCTTTCTGTGCATGATGAGTTTAGGTCAGGCTGAGTCAGAGCGACTGTGAGGTGACTCTTTGTTCTAAGACAGAGGATACGTTTCAAAATGGTGCTGCCTGTGTCAGGGTTTCCCTCAAACTGTCAAGTCAGACATTTTGCTGGACTAGATGTGTACTTGGGTTGAGGCTGAGATCAGGTCTCTCCATGTTTTTTGCAGAGAGATAATTAAGAACATCAGTATCATAATCACTCTTATCCTGCTGTCCCAAGCCCCTGTCCTAGGACCTGATGCGCAATTGCTCAATAAATGTCTATTGAATGAATCACTCAATTAATTTTGATCCTTCCAAACCTATGATGGAATGGAAAAGTAGAAATATACTCAGGATTTTTTTCTTTTTGGTACTGGGGATTGAACACAGGGGTGCTTCCCACTAAGCCATATCCCAACCCCCTCCTTTTAAAAATTTTTAGAAATTTTGAGACAGGGTCTGGCTAAATTGCTGAGACTGGCCACAAACTTGTGATCCTTCTGCCTCAGCCTCCTGAGTCACTGGGATTACAGGCGGGTGCCACCACACCTGACTTACTCATAAAAATTATATACAAACAATTTATACATATAAGAAACTATACTATTGGAAATATCATCAATGTTGAAATAAGAATTTACACTCTATGGTAGTGAAAGAAAACATCAGGAAAATATGAGGATAAGAATAAGCTTTCAGTGTTTGGAAGGGGCTTAGAAATCATCCAAACCTCATATTGTGAAGGAGGAGCCTGAGGATCAGTTGTGCTTGTGACTTGTGCAGGGTCACACCCCTGATTAGAACAAATCAGCTGATCCTGGTTTTCAGACTTCTCCCGCCAGGTATACTCCTCCCTACTCACACCAAAGACCACCTAAAGACAGAGAGGAGGAACTGACTTTGATGTTCACTGAACCCCAAGTAGTTACTTTTAGAATCCCAGGAGAAATCATTTCCTGAGATAAGGACGAAGCCTGCAAGTCATGCATTTCAGAAAATAAATGAGAAAATTTAACAAATCTAAATAAGCCTCTTTACACCGGCAATCTGATACAGAAGAGTCTCTTAAGAGACTAGATAGATGCTGAAATATTATGGACATTTCAGTGATGATGACATAAAACTTTTGGGATGTCTGGGAGAGAGTTAGTTTTCCATTCCGCTGAGAGGTTGGACAGAATGACTAGTTCTATTTTCAATTTCCCTCATTTTCATTATCTGTGTTTGGGATGGACAATCACAGCCTTAATTATTTCTGTTCGGGGGGTAAGGGTGGAGGACAAAACTAATGATGTCACCCAAGTAAGCACACAGAGAGTATTTACCATCCTGGAGATCAGTCAACCGAAAATTTTGCTAGCACATCACTCCTAGGGCGATGAGCTCAGTGGGAGCTGAGAGTAGCAATGAGTTGTGCCAGCTGCCCACTGAGGGTGACAGTTTAAAAACAATGGACTGAAAAATGTTGTAAATCTGAAAAACAATGAACTGCCTGGTGTCAGGGTTAGGAGATTGATGGGACTAGTGCCTTGAAAGTCAGATAGAAGGAGTGTGGAAATTCAACCATTTTAACAATCAAAATGGTCCTTGCAGTGATTCATTAAAAACCATATATATATATATATATATATATATATATATATATGTATGTATGTATATATATATATATACACACACACATACATTATTCATATTGTTCTCTGTGTTTAAAATGCTCAGAAGTTGAAACTTGTTTGGAAATGTTCAGTCAAGCGAAATGGTTCCTTTTGCAATATGCAGTTAGTCTTGGTAGCTCAAGCTGCCTTTAGCTTTCTTTTCCTTTTCTCTCCATGTCATTAGAGGTGAAGGGCAAGCAGGAGACAGAGAGGATTTTACTTATTCTGGTGTTCTCCTGGCAGTGCTACTACAATGGCCAGATGAGCACTGCATTGCGGGACATAGAGTGCAATATGAACGGTGCTCCTCAAAGTGGTACAGTGGGACTGACAGTCCAATGTTGTAGCCAGATGGAGTTGGGAAGAGGATCAGTTAGCTATTGCTACTTGGTATTCCAAAACATTGTGGTTTGAAGTAATAATCCTTCATTATATCTCATAAGTTAAGGGGTCAGCTAGGTTCTTTTAAGCTTGACTGGGCTGTGTTGTAGTGGCACCCCCTCTTCCACAGAAAATCTTAACTAAGCTTCTCTAGAAATCTTCACCATAATTGATTTTAGGACTATCAACAAAAGAGTCTCTACAAAAGAGTTCAATGTAGGTAAACTTTCTGTTTTCCTGTTGCTCTATTACTTGGCCACTGGCCTGGAAGAAATCAGCACACCAGGTGCTGGACGCCCCTGTACTTGTTTTTCACAAACATGTATCCAGTATAGTAGTTTGTAGAAGTGTGTTTGCAGATGCAAAATGTGATAATAAAAGAACAAATTCTTTAAACAAGGCCTCTGGCCTTGAGCTGGAGTTTCACAGAGATGTCTACATTTGTAAGATAAGAGAAGTTACCAGTTGGGCTCCATGGTAACAGCTGGCAGGGGGAAGAAAGAAGGGGGAGAAGAAGCTCTCCCCTTCTCAGGTGTTGTCCTTGAAGAGTTAACTTGCCCAGAACATTGAAAGAAAAAAACTGCTTTTATGTGAACTTTTATGTGAACTTCTGAGCCCCTCCACTTACATGCTGGGTATAAAATTCTGAAACTACCTGAACTTGGGGTTCAGGGGATTAATTGATTACAGCAAGAGCTATGCTCTCTGAACCTGGCTGCAGCCAAGTAAAACTGTTTCTTTCTATCTTCGGTGCCTTTCCTCGCCTGTCCCTACAACAGTGTCACTCATCTCTGTGGTTGGCTGGTGCATAGACTGATGGCTGGTAGGTCCAAGATGACCTTGGCAGGGACAGTTTATCTGTCTTCCATTTGTTTTTCACATCCTTCCTGTGGGACAGCTCAGGCTTATTCTCCTGTTAGTGGTAGTTAATGTGCAAGTTTTTTTTTTTTTTTTTTTTTTTTTTTTTTTTTCAAGCCTCTCTTTAGTCAAGTTTGCTGTTTTAAAATTAAGTCACAAGGCTAAGTCCAGATCCAATGTGGAAAGGTACTACCAAAGAGTGTGGATGCTGGGAGGTGTGAAAAATTCGGACTCTTAATGTAAGCAATCTAACACAGAATGAGTTAGCAAACAAGAGGTTCAGAGAGATTATCATGAATGTCAGTGGACATGGTGTTTAAATCAGAAATGTTTTTCTTTGGAGTTGTTATTTATTCATTTATTCATTCATCCAATATTTATTAGGGGACTACCATGTTTGGACACTATTCTAGAGACAAAGACAACTGTGCTCAAAATGGTTACCTGGTAGAACAGTGTTTTCTTTGTCCCTTACATCTTTGATTTTTTTCTCATTTTAGATATGAAGTTTTTCTTTCTTTCTTTCTTTCTTTTTTAATAAAATGGAATTAAGAGATAGAGACTCTGTTAGCATAATAATAAATTCAAAAGTCTACTCTAGGACACAGATAAAGCTAATTTGAGAAGGACTGGAAAGTCTCAAAGCTTGTTCACGCAGAAACATCACCTCTCTTGGATGGAGCTGGGACTTGGAGGGAGGGAAAAGAGGTAGAGAGAAGGTCTGAGGAGAGGAGGGCTGGGAGGGGAGGGAGGAAAGAGAAAGGAAGTTCCAGGTGGGGTAGGGGAAGAAGAGGGACCTGTAGATAAAAGGAGATTTAAATTCATATCAATTGATTGGAATGCACAATAAAGTGGAGGGTAAAGTGTGTTTGGAACCAAGTCTCAGTTCTGTTATTTGGCAGCTGTGTGACCTTGGGCATATTAATCTGGCTTGTTTGAGATAACTGAATTAAGTCAAGGATGACAATGTGGGGCAGCAAAGATGTTTTACATCTTCTTCTGGGTTCCATGTGTGTACAAAACTGGAAAATGCTTTTCTGCAATGGGCTGTTCTAATGCGGTCTGCCCCACTAGGACATCCTGGGAATATTGAAGAGTGATCATCAGGCCTCTCCATTCTTTCCCTCACAGGCTTTCACGCCTACTTAACCTTCTCATCCTTATTACATAACAGCTGCCATCATCTGCTTTTGGCTTCAGGGGCTTCCCCATATGACAATAATCTGCCTCAACTATTAATCTCTTTAGTTTACCCTCTACAGAATACTAGAATTCACATCTTCTTGATCTTTATTCCTTAAGAACATCTCTGTCTAGCTCCCAGCAGATCACCTGGATTCTGATTTCATCCATTCACGAACATTTAGAATGTCATTGATTACTCTAGGCAGTGTGATTACAAACAGTGCTATGAAAATAAAGACAATTAAGAATGTACTTATATGAAATCTTATTGCAGCACATTTACTTGTATCAACTCTCTCTCACAACCATGTGCAGAGAGGTCAACTAACTGAAATAATATAACACTGGCAGAATTGTGATTTAGATCAATGTGGTAAGGCACAACTAAATAAGATAAAAAAGACCCATTTTTGCCCTCACAGAGTGACAATACTTTCATTTTCTTTTTTTATCTATTCATAACTTTTCACTGCTTCAAACGCTTTCTGCCTTCTTTCATTTGCAGGAAAATTTCCTTGACTCTTCAAAATGAACAATACTGTTTTAATTCCTACCTCCACTATTTCCCTCCTCCCTTTCCTTAGCTAGTTTGTTATTTCCATTAACTTGGTTTTATACTTTTATTTTCTATCATTCATCTCTGCTAGCTTTATTCCCTCAGTAAGCCAACATATCGAACAGTAAAAACCCACCTATCTTCTGACTTGTTACTTTCTTGAACCACAAAATTAAAAATTTTGGACCTTTAGTAAAACACCCTTTGATGGAATTGCTCTCCTCCAGTTTGTAAAGACCACACCAAAGCTGACCATCTTTCCCCAGTCACACTACTTCACATCTCTGAACACACTCTTCTACTTCTCCGATCCCATAATTGAATGCGACTCCTTTTCTTATCCACACACGACCATCACCCAAGGTTCTGTCTTGTGGGCACTTCTCTAATCTTTTCATAGTGTTAAGGTGGGCATATAATTTATTGTCCAAAGTGAGACACTGTTGTCTGGGATAAATGCTACACTAGATGTAATGCCACAGTACAGGAGCAAACCAGGACTGGATCCATTCCCATCTCCCTCAGTCCTACATTTTCAACCCAATCCTGATGGTTTCTACTTGTATGTTCAGGACTTCAAGCTTTATGTTTTATAAGTCAGACCCTATTATGGTTTGGATGTGAGGTGTCTCCCAAAAACTCATGTGTGAGACAATGCAAGGAGGTTCAGAGAATAAATGATTGGGTTGTGAGAGTCTTAACCCAATCAGTGAATTAATCCCTAATGGGATCATCTGAGTGGTAACTGGAGGCAGGTGGGATGTGGCTGGAGGAAGTGGCTCATTGGGGGACATGGGATATATATTTTGTATCTGGAGAGTGGAGATTCTCTCTCTCTGCTTCCTGATTATCATGTGAGCTGCTTCCCTCTGCCACGCTCTTCCGCCATGATGTTTTGCCTCACCTTGAGCCCTCAGGAATGGAGCTGACCTTCTATGGATTAAGATCTCTGAACTATGAGCCCCTAATGAAACCTTTCCTTCTTTACAATTGTTCTGGTTAGGTCCTTTAGTCACAGCAGTGAAAAAGCTGACCCTTTCCCTTTCTTCTCCAGGGAACTATTTATGGATTCTCTTACCTCTAATGGAGTTGTCATCTTGCAGTGACAGAGACTTAGAAACCTGGGGTCATGTCTGAATTCTTCTCAGTTGTCCATGGCATTGATCTCCAAGTCTGTTCAGTTGGCCTTTGTAATGTTTCAACTCATTCCTTCTTTTCCATTTTCAGTGCTACTATCCTAGTTTAGGCCTTTGTTACTTTTAAACAGAACTATTTTAGTAGCCTAATCCTAACCAATTTTTAAGATGGTCTCTCCTACTTATCCCAAAATTCTACACATTTTATAATCCTTTTCCTATCTCCTGGCCTGCATGGAATAATTGGCTTGCAATAGTTTGATTATTGTGTGTCTAGGTGTGACTGTCTTTGAATTTATCCTACTTGGAACTTCTTAAACATGGAAAAGTTTTTCAAAAATTAAATTTAGGAAGGTTTTTGCCATTATTTCTTCAAATATTCTTCATCTTTCTCTCTTCTCCTTATGGGGATCCCATTATGTGTAAATTGGTATGTTTGATGGTATTTCACTTGTCTCTGAGACTTTGTTATTTTTCTTTATTGTTTTTCTTTTCCTCAGAATGGGTAATTTCAATCTATATATCTTTAATTCATTGAGTCTTTTTTTTAAACAAATGCTAGCATATATTGATTGTACAAATAAATTGATTTTGTGACATTTCCATACACACATATAATGTGCTTTGATAAGTTCACTGGTTCTTCAATCTGCCAGTGCAAATTTGCTGTTAAGTTCCTTAGTGATTTTTCCATTTTAGTTATTGTACTTTTTTATTATTCTAATTTTTTATACATGTTTGCAGAGTATATTTCATTTCATATTACATATAAAGAGCACAATTTTTCAAGTTGCTGGTTTTATATAAAGTATTTTTACAACAATTGTGTCTTCATACATATATTTAGGGTAATCATGAATAACTCAGTCTACCATTATTCCTATCCTCTTTCCCCTTCCCTTCCCTCTCCCTTCTTTGTTCTATTTAAAGCTCTTTCTTTTTTTTCTTTTTTTTTATATATAGCAGATTTATTTGTAATTGCCATATTTGGAGACAATCAAGATGTCATTCAATAGGTAGAGGATAAATGTTTGGGTGGTATAGTCTAACAGTGGATGTTGTTCAGTAATAAGAAGAAATTAATTAGCAAGCCACAAAAAGTCATGGAGGAACCTTAAATGCATGCTGCTAAGTGAAAGAAGACAATCTGAAAGGCTATGTTCTGTATGATTCCAGTGAAAAAACAAAACAATAAAGAGTGAAATTGTCAGTGGCTGCCTGAGGTTTGAGAGTGTGGAGGAAGGGATGAATAGATGAAACCCAAGAGTGAATTAAGGCAGTAAAACCATTCAGTATCATACTGCAGTGCTGGAATATGTTCTTATGTACTCTTTTCATAACCTACTGAACTGCATGACACACTCTACTATAAACCATGGACTATAGTTGATAATAACATATCAATATTGGTTCAAGAATTATTAGAAATAAGTAAAAAGCTTAAAAAGATCAATGTCATTTGATTATTAAGACAAATATTCTGTCTCTCTCAATGAGAATGAATAATATGTTATAAAAATAATTACCATAAACAAGTTATGTTGATTCTAGGAATGAGGTCTTGTATGCATAGGGTGGAATTCACTCTAGTTACATTAAGGATAAGGGATATATTAAAAATATTTCCATAATTTATAAAATTTCCAGGAACTACAGAGACCCCTGTTAGGATGCTGCATGGGTAGGGGAAAAAAAAATGAAGCCAGGAGAAAGGTCCAAACACAACACAGAAGTATTCCAGTGAAACTGCCCCCACCTTGTACCACTACCACCTTGCTGCCAGGAACCCAACTCCAGAGCTTCATCAGGACACCCACTGTGTTCACAAGAAATGCAGATTTCCCACATGCCATCCTACCACTCATTGTCTATATGCACGTGTCAGTTTGTCTCATGTGGATTCATCTCTTTGCAGAATCTATGCCAATCTGGAACCCTTACTACATAAGAGGCCAGGAAACATCATTTATAAAATTTTAGTTTATGCAGTATTAGAAGGCATGATAAATGGAGGAAAAGACATTAGAATCATGGACTATTTATAGAAATTCATATACTTTTCAGTCTAAAGCTTTTTCATTCCTCTCATCCCTACTCCCTTGCCTTTATAAGTTAGTATCTTCATATCAAAGAGATCATTCGACGTTTGGTTTTTTGGGATTGGCTAACTTCACTTAGCATTATTTTCTTCAACTCCATCCATTTACCTGCAAATTCCATGATTTTATTCTCTTTTAGTGCCGAGTAGTGTTCCATTGTGTGTATATATACCAAAGTTTTCCTATCCATTCATCTGCTGATGGGCATCGGGTTTGGTTCCACAATGTAGCCATTGTGAATTGTGCTGCTATAAACATTGATGTGGCTGTGTCCCTGTGGTAAGCTGTTTTTAAGTCCTTTGGGAATAGACCAAGGAGTGGGATAGCTGGGTCAAATGGTGGTTCCATTTCAAGTTTTCCTAGGAATCTCCATACTACTTTCCAGATTGGCTTCACCAATTTGCAGTTCCACCAGCAATGTAAGAGTGTGCCTTTTGCCCCACATCCTCGCCAGCATTTATTGTTGTTTGTTTTTTTTTGATAGCTGCCATTCTGACTGGCGTGAGATGAAATCTTAGAGTAGTTTTGATTTGCATTTCTCTAACTGCTAGAGATGTTGAAAAATTTTTCATATGTTTGTTGACTGATTATACATCATCTTCTGAGAAGTATCTGTTCAGTTCTTTGGCCCATTTATTGATTGGGTTATTTGTTTTTTTTTGGTGTTAAGGCTTTTGGGAGCTTTATAAATCCTTGAGGTTAGTGTTCAATCTGATGTGCTTGTGGTAAAGATTTGCTCCCATTCTGTAGGTTCTCTGTTCACCTCACTAATTATTTCTTTTGCTGAGAAGAAGCTTGTTAGTTTAAATCCATCCTATTTATTGATTCTTATTGAGGTCTTATTGAGGAAGTTGGGGCCTAAACCAACATGATGGAGATTTGGGCCTACTTTTTCTTCTATTAGGTGCAAAGTCTCTGGTTTAATTTCTAGGTCCTTGATCCACTTTGAGTTAAGTTTTGTTCATGGTGAGAAAAAGAGATTTAATTTCATTTTATTACATGAGGATTTCCAGTTTTCCCAACACCATTTGTTGAAGAGGCTATCTTTTCTCCAGTGAACATTTTGGGCCCCTTTGTCTAATAGAAGATAACTGTAGGTGTGTGGGTTCATCTCTGTGTCTTCTATTCTGTACCATTGGTCAACTGGTCTATTTTGGTGCCAATACCATGCTGTTTTTGTTACTATTGCTTTGTAGTACAATTTAAGGTCTGGAATAGTAATTCCACCAGCTTCATTCTTCCTGCTAAGAATCGCTTTGGCTATTCTGGGTCTCTTATTTTTCCAGATGAATTTCATGATTGCTTTTTCTATTTCTATGAGGAATGATATTGGGATTTTGATTGGTATTGCATTGAATCTGTATAACGTGCTTTTGGGAGAATGGTCATTTTGACAATATTAGTTCTACCTATCCATGAACAAGGTAGATCTTTCTATTTTCTAAGATCTTCATTAATTTCTTTCTTTAGTGTGCTGTAGTTTTCATTGTAGAGGTCTTTCGCTTCTTTTGTTAAGTTGATTCCCAAATATTTTATTTTTTTTGATGCTATAGTAAACGAGGTGGAATTCCTAATTTCTCTTTCTGAGGATTTGGCACTGATGTACAGAAATGCCTTTGATTTGTGGGTATTGATTTTATATCCAGCTATGATGCTGAATTAATTTATTAGATCTAGAAGATTTCTGGTGGAATTTTTGGATCTTCTATGTATAGAATCATATCATCTGCAAATAGTGATAATTTGAGTTCTTCTTTTCCTATCCGTGTCCCTTTAATTTCTTTTGTCTGTCTAATTGCTCTGGCTAGGGCTTCAAGAACTATGTTAAATAGGAGGGCATCCCTGTCTTGTTCCAGTTTTTAGAGGGAATGCTTTCAATTTTTCTCCATTTAGGATGATGTTGGCCTGGGGCTTAGCATAGATGGCCTTTACGATGTTGAGTTATGTTCCTGTTATCCCTATTTTTTCTAGCATTTTGAACATGAAGGGATGTTGTATTTTGTCAGATGCTTTCTCTGCATCTATTGATATGATCATATGATTTTTTATCTTTGAGCCTGTTGATGTAATGAATTACACTTATTGATTTTCTTATATTGAACCAACCTTGCATCCCTGGAAGGAAGCCCACTTGATCGTGGTGTACTATCTTTTTGATGTGTTTTTGTATTTGATTTGCCAGAATTTTATTGAGAATTTTTGCATCTATATTCATTAGAGATATTGGTCTGAAGTTTTCTTTCTTTGATTTGTCTCTGTCTGGTTTTGGAATCAGGATGATATTGGCCTCATAGAATGAGTATGGGAGTGTTCCCTTTTTTTCTATTTCATGAAATAGTTTGAGAAGTGTTGGTGTTAGTTCTTCTTTAAAGGTCTTGTAGAAATTGGCTGTGTATCCATCCAGTCCTGGGCTTTTCTTGGTTGGTAAGTTTTTTTTATGGCATCTTCTATTTCTTTGGTTGAAATTGATCTATTTAAATTGTGTATATCATCCTGATTTAGTTTGGGCATATCATATGTCTCTAGAAATTTGTCGATGCCTTCATTATTTTCTATTTTATTGGAGTATAAATTTTCAAAATAATTTCTAATTATCTTGTGTATTTCTGTAGTGTCCATCGTGATATTTCCTTTTTCATTGTAGATATTGGTAATTTGTGTTGTCTCTCTTCTTTTCTTTGTTAGCATAGCTAAGGGTTTATCAATTCTATTTATGTTTTCAAAGAACCAACTTTTTGTTCTGTCGATTTTTTCAATTTTTTTTTAGTTTCAATTTCATTAATTTCAGCTCTGATTTTAATTATTTCCTGTCTTCTGCTTCTTTTGGTGTTGATTTGTTCTTCTTTTTCTAGGGGTTTGAGATGTAATGTTAGTTCATTTATTTGTTGACTTTTTCTTTTTTGAAGGAATGAGCTCCATGCAATGACCCTTTCCTCTTAGTACTGCCTTCAGAGTGTCCCAGAGAGTTTGGTATGTTGAATCGTTGTTCTCATTTACCTCTAAGAATTTCTTAATCTCCTTTTTGATGTCTTCTGCAACCCATTGATTGTTCATTAGCATATTATTTAGTCTCCAGGTGTTAGAGTAGCTTTTCTTTCTTTTTTTTTTTTATCATTGATTTCTAATTTCATTCCATTATGATCTGATAGAATGCAGGGTAGTATCCCTACTTTTTAATATTTGCTTAGAGTTGCTTTATGGCATAATATATGGTCTATTTTTGAGAAGGATCCATGTGCTGCTGAGAAGAAAGTGTATTGGCTCACTGATGGATGATATACTCTATATATGTCAGTTAAGTCTAAGTTATTAATGTATTAAGTCTATTTTTGAGAAGGATCCATGTGCTGCTGAGAAGAAAGTGTATTGGCTCATTGATGGATGATATACTCTATATATGTCAGTTAAGTCTAAGTTATTAATTGTATTATTGAGTCCTATAGTTTCTTTGTTTAACTTTTGTTTGGAAGATCTATCCAGTGGTGAAAGAGGTGTGTTAAAATCACCTAGAATTATTGTGTTGTGGTCTGTTTGATTCTAGAACTTGAGAAGAGTTTGATTGATGAATGTAGATGCTCCATTATTTGGGGCATATATATTTATAACAGTTATATCTTGTTGATCTATGATTCCCTTACACAATATGAAATGTCCATCTTTATCTCTTTTGACTAACTTTGGCTTCAAGTCTACTTTATTTGACATGAGGATGGAGACCCCTGCTTGCTTACATAGACCATGTGGGTGATATATTTTATCCCATCCTTTCACCTTCAGTCTATGGGTGTCTTTTCCTATGAGATGTGTCTCTTGAAGGCAACATATTGTTGGGTCTGTTTTTTTAATCCAATCTATTAGCCTATGTCTTTTCATTGGTGAGTTTAGGCCATTAACATTCAGGGTTATTATTGAGACATAATTTGTATTACCAGTCATTTTTATTTTTAAATTATTTTTGGTATTTAGTTTGACTTGGTTTTTCCTTTGGTTGGTTTTTCCCTTTATTGTAGTTCTTTCCTTTGCAGATTTTCATTATTATTTTTCATTTCCTCCTCATGGAATATTTCACCAAGAATGTTCTGTAGAGCAGGATTTCTTGTTGTAAATTCTTTTAGCTTTTGTTTATCATGGAAGGTTTTTATTTCATCCTCAAATCTAAAGCTTAATTTTGCTGGATATAAAGTTCTTGGTTGGCATCTCTTATCCTTTAGAGCCTGGTATATGTTGTTCTAGGCTCTCCTGGCTTTGAGGGTCTGGATTGAAAAATCTGCTGAGATGTGAATTGGTTTTCCCTTACAGGTAATCTGACTTTTCTCTCCTGAAGCCTTTAAAATTCTACTTTATTTTGTATGCTAGGCATTTTCATTACAATGTGCCTTGGTGTGGACCTGTTGTAATTTTGTACATTTGGCGTCCTATAGCCCTCTTGTATTTGATTTTCAAATCCATTCTTTCTGCTTGGGAAATTTTCTGATATTATTTAATTGAAGAGATTGTGCATTCCTTTGGTTTGAATCTCTGCACCTTCCTCTATTCCAATAAATCTTATATTTGGTCTTTTAATGGTATCCCATAGTTCTTGGATATTCTGTTCATGGTTTCTTACCATCTTCACTGTGAGGTCAACTTTATTTTCAAGATTATATATTTTGTCCTCATTGTCTGAGGTCCTATCTTCCAAGTGGTCTAATCTGTTGGTGATGCTTTCTATTGAAATTTTTAAGTGGCTTACTGCTTCTTTCATTTCAAGGATTTCTGTTTGTTTTTTTTCTCAAACTCTCTATCTCTTTCTTGAAGTAATCTTTTGCTACCTGGATTTGTTCTCTTATCTCTTTGTTGGTGTGATCAATGGTTGCCTGTATTTGATCTCTTATCTCTTTGTTGGAGAGATCAATTTTTGCCTGTATCTGTTCACTTAGGTCATTTTTAAAATCCCTTATCATTTTAATTATGTATATACGGAACTCCTTCTCTGACATTTTACCTACTGTGCTTTCTATGGTTTCTATTGTTGTAGTATCTTGGTTTGTTTGGGGCATTTTCCTCCCTTGTTTCTTCATGATGTCTATGAATTTTCCTCTCTTTCAAGGTAAGTCTAAGGTATTACAGCTTCTGCCCTTTTGTCTTATAAGGTCCTTCCAGGTTACCCAAAATCTCACTTTTTAGGGAAATATCAATATTAGAGCTTTCCATGTACCCACTGTGTTTCCATATATCAGTTAGTTTCTATTTTTATACTTACAGTTTTGTTGCTATAAACAGAAATGATGAGATCAGTTATCTTATACCATAAAGTCTCTGTTTGTGTGGTGGTTTACAGTATCTAATGGTAGAAGGGGACATAGAGTTTGGCTTAAATGTTTATGAAGTAAGATGGGAGAAAATAGAGGTATTAGATTATTTGACTAAAGAGAGTATAATCATTAGAATTTGGCTGTTAGTAGAAGAAGCAAGAGATAGGCAACCCCATGTAAGATTCCCTGTTAGTTCACAACAGCATAACTGGTTGCACCTTCTGGTGCAGCCTGGTTCCCAGAGACCTTAGTGATGTCTTACCTGGACCTTTTTGTTGTTCCTTGGTGGTAGCGTCGCTAATTCAGTTTTGTGGCAGTGGCAGCCTCAGGCCTATAATTATATTGGTGTTGGGTTGAGTACCTATGGAATCCCAGTGTGGTGTGTCTCTCTCTGGGCAGACATGGGTTGCCTCTCTGATTTGCGAGTGTGGAGTGGGCCTCTCTCTCCAGATCTCCTCCTGGCCCCAGTGTGGTGGAGCAGGGAGTCTGGCTTTCTTCTCCCCACTCTCCTCCAGCTGGATCTCCTCCCAGTCTAGTTGTTTTGGTGGGGGTTGGGCTGGTGGGCAGCAGGGCCCTTCTACACGGTGGAGCCTGCAGTTTCTGGTTCTGGTGATGGAGTGGGCTGGTGGCCTGGCGGGCTGGTGGCTGGGCCGCTCCTTCTGTTGGGTGTCTACCGCTTGTTCCAGTGGCAGCTGGGCAGGTCCCAGTTCCCCAGGGAATGGAAGGGACCCTTTTTCTGGTTGGGCCCTCTCTGCAGCAGGGACCTACTATTCCCAGCCCCGGTGGAGGGGGCAGCATCAGTTATTGTACTTTTCCTCCATTTTTTCTTTTTATAATTTCTCTTCATTGTTATTGATTTGTTGAGTCATTGTTTTTAAAACTTTCCTTCAGTTCTTCAAACATAGGTTCCTTTAGTTCTTTGAACTTTTTTTTTTTTGTGGGGGTACCAGGGATTGAACTCAGGGACACTCAACCACTAAGCCACATCCCCAGCCCTATTCTGTATTTTTTATTTAGAGGCAGGGTCTCACTGAGGCACTTAGCACATCACTTTTGCTGAGACTGGCTTTAAACTCGCAATCTTCCTGCCTCAGCCTCCTGAGCCACTGGAATTACAGGTGTGCACCCTCGTGCCTGGCTTTTCTTTGAACATTTTTCTAACAGCCAATTTAAAGTCTCTGTCTAGTAACCTAACAATTGTGCTTCCTCACACATAGCTTGTAGTGAGGGCTCTCAGCTCACCTCCACTCAATATGGGCCATACTGACTTGTTTATTTCCATGTCTCATAATATGTTTTTTTTTTTTTTAAACTGGACATTTAAAATAGTACAACATGGAAATTCTGAAAATCAGATTCCATTCCCTGTTCCTGTCTACTTGGTGTATTGCTGTTGTTTAAGTTTGCTGAATGAATTCTGGTGTCTGTATTTTTGTGTGTGGCCACTGAAGTCTGTGCATAGTTAGCTTAGTGGCTAGCTAATGTTTGGACTGAGGTTTCCTTAAATGCCTTGTGTTAATAAATCTCTCAGCTTTTTCTGAGGGGCTCTGTGTGTGTGTTGGGAAATGCCTTTGATGCTCTGGCAGACATTTTGCAGTACTCTGTTGGCCTTTACTTTCTTATTGCTCGAAGCCTTATGGTTAGTCAGAGCTGAGATATATGCCCCACTCTGCACATGGGCCTCAGAGACACCCATGCATAAGTCAGAACTTTTTAAAGACCCCTATGGACTTCTGATTTCCCAATGTTTTCTTTTAATTTTTTGGTCAGCTTCTTGTTTGTCACAAGTGTTGTTGCTGCCTCTGGCAGATGTAATGTCACAATTCCTACTGATTGTTTTTGATCAGTGCTACAGTGAGGAAAATGCTATTTTTAATGAATAAGCTCTGAGTTAGGCTGAGTAAAGATGAGCTTTGGAGGTTGGGGTTGTACAGGGAACTTCTGAACAGGTCAAATAGTGGGATGGGGTTTCTGTTTTCCCCTCCCTGCAATGGTTGCTAGGAGGCTGTTTTTATTTATTTTTAAATATTTAATCAGACATTGTTTTCCGGCACTCACCCTTCCTTCCTTCCTTCCTTCCTTTCTTTCTTTTTTGGGAGGCTGGTTTTTATGGCTATTGTGATTGAGAGGTTGTTGGTTTTCAAAGCTACTAAAGAGCTGAAGAGAGGGGATGAGACAAGGATACACTAAAGCGCCATAAGGCTCCCTGTTCTTAATGAGCTTCAGTCTCTTTTCCTAAATAAACACTCCTTGGATGGTTATAAGGCTTTGACTAGTGCTCAAAGATCTTACAAAGATGATTTCAACAATTATTATTGGTGTTCTTATTGCTTTTATGGGAAGAGTAGATTTTTGGAGGTCCTCACTCCATTATTCTGGAATACAGAATCACTGCATGGAATATTTTGACTTTTAGGTTTTAGATAACAAAATTTTATTCATCAATAATGAATTCATAAATTCTTCCTTGACCATAACAACTGAAGGAGAATTCTTTATTTCTATAATACACTGCATATGCCACTTAATGCCAATGTTCTAAATAGTCCCCAGGGATCTGCATTAAGGAGACCTAGAGAGGAGCTTTAGCATCTGCATTTTAAACAAGTTCTATGGAATTGGGGTGCTAGATGCTCAAGGACCAAACTTTAAAAAAATCCTGCTTTAAATGCTATTCATAGAACTTACCATATCCCAGTTTTTATCATACATATATGGTTATTGTTATTTGTTATTATCATTATTATTTGCATAACCCTATCTTCCCCATTAGAATAAAAACTCTGTATTAAGGAACAATATCCTGTACCCTCTGAATTCCCAAGGGCTTCAATCTTACAGCTAACCTCTAAATATTTACCGAGTGAATCAATATATAAGGGCATTGTTTCCATGTGCAAATAAGTTCCCATTTCCAAACCACTGATTTTTTGGAGTTTGAAAAGTCATTAGTAAATTGAAAATTGCCAGCAACTGCTTTCTTAATTAAGAAAGTAGTGAAGCTGGGCACAGTGATGTGTGTCTGTAATCCCAGTGACTCTGGAGGCTGAGACAAGAGGATCTCAAGTGCAAGTCTAGCCTCAGCAATTTAGCAAGGCCCTAAGCAACTTAGTAAGATCCTGTATCAAATAAAAAAATAAAAATAAAAAAGGTCTGGAGATGTAGTTCAGTGGTAAGTGTCCCTGGGTTAAATCTCTAGCACACAAAAAAAGTAGAGAGTTGAACTTAGAAAAATCACCTCAACTATTTCCACAAATTGTTTTCATGAAAAGTGCTAAGTAGTCAAACTCTAGCAAAATGTCCAAATGCTTAAATTTTCATCTCTGATGCTTTGAGAGAAAGGATAGGAAACATTGAAATGCAAAAAAGATATATGTACTGCAAGGTATTAATTTCTTATTCACCGGAGATGATGGTTTTAGTTGAACGAAATGTCAGCAGTTTTGTCATCATTCATCTTCTAAGTCTCAAAGCTGGTAAGTTACAGACATCCTCTGCTACATGGCCATCTGCCTCTCACAAGACAGGCGTGGGTTGCCCGAACCAGTGGATCTGGCTCCAACACAGAGTGATGTTTTCTTTGATCTCAGATGGTCTCTGCAGTCCTGAGATGGTTTCCTGAGTAGTGAATTAACATTTTCTTGCCCAGAGAAAATATGAGACATTAGAGGAATCTTGTGGGGGAGAAAGATACAGTAGGACACTAGACTCTGTGGGAACCAGTCTGGTTTATAGATTGTTAAATTGTGAGCTCAGCAAGTCTCCAGAATTCAGTTATTTGGCCTGTCCAAATGAAAGGAGTTTATTAGAAATTGGTTAGGTAATTACAGGTTCTCTTTCTTAGTGCATTGTATAAATAGATATTAGTTTTGGCTTATTTAAGAAGATAGCATTAAAAAAAATCATAATGTTTCTAATACTAAATATGTTCACTAGAAATAGTAGGTCTTGATTGTAGCATTCAGGAAAGGGGATTACATTGGGGAAGTTTTAAAAAATAATTAATAAAAGCTCTATTTTGGAATAATTGATAAATAATAACCCGCACGCTTTTAAAGTGTACAGTTGATGAGTCTTGACTATGTATATATGAAGGAAACCAACCCCACAGTCAAGTTCAAGTCTGCCTCCCCCTAACAGTGCTCCATTCTCCTTCCTAGTCATTCCAGATCATCCCTTCCTGCCCTCCATCCCCAGAAGCTACTATCTGCATTCTGTCACTGTAGATTAGTTTGTATTTTTTAGAGTTTTACATAGATGGTATAAATTAAGTCATATAGTGAACACTCTTTTTTATGGTTTCTTTCACTCTGTATGCTTATATTGAGATTCATATTGTAGTGTTTATCAATAACTCATTTGTTTTTATTTCTGAGTAGTTGTATTAGTCAGAATTCTCTACATAGTCTGGAGATATATTATGAGGAATTGGCTTACAAGGTTATAGAGGCTGATAGGTCCCAAGATCTGCAATCAGCAAGCGAGGCACCTTGGTGTAGTTCCAGTTCAAATGTGGGCAGACTTGAGACATTGTTTCAGTTTAAGTGTGACATCAGAAAAAAGCCCATGTCCCAGTTCTAGCAGCCAGGCAGAGGGAGTTCCCCTTTACTTGCAGGGCAGCTGGCTCTTTTTTTATGTTCAGGCATTGGACTGATTGGCTAATGCCCATTCATGTTCGTAGTCTTTTTTACTTAGTCTACCAATTCAAATGTTATTCTCATCTAAAACACCTCACAAATTCACCCATAATAATGTTTGACCAAACTTCTGTGTACCCCATGGTCCTGTCAAGTTGACAAATGTAGTTAACTATCACAAGTCTACACTTTGCTAAGTTGGCACCCCTATAGATCTGTTTAAGTCATACTCAATCTCCAAACACAGATAGTGACAGGATCATAATTACACCTGAAGGGATACAACTGGAATGCACTCACCTCTTCCCCAGAAGAAGAAGTAAAGTCTTTGAGTAAAGTTCACTCTTTCCCTGATATCTCATAACTTAAATACTAGAATGTAAAATTAACAACACTTAAATAATATGCTATAAAGTCAATATATTTTATAATACATGATAAAGGACTAAGAGGGAAGAAAACAAAAGTATTATATATAATATATATTTATAAAATACAAAAATTTTATATTACATAAAAGTATTATATAAACATATATTCACAACAAAGTAAAGAGGAAATACCCATGGCAATTTTAGTTCTCAGTTTGTAACCAGTCATGTGTTCATAGATAGTGTTTGCAATTACCACGTCTCCCCATTCAGTATACTTTGCCTTCAGCAAGCACCTCAGCTGTTTGTGGTTCTTTTACTGGTGGGGTGACTCAGACCTTCCTTCCCAAAGGGTCTGGGCCATTTAGTAGTTATGTCTGTGTTGAATTATTATAGTTTTCCATTGATTTCCATCACAGGGTGTGGTGATGCTAAAAGACTCCATAAGGCATCTCCTGTATTTCAATTATTTTCTTCCTTGCTTCCATTATGAAGTAGTAGTCCAATATCCCATTTGAAAGCCAGGATTGATCATGCTGGTTAGTGCAATAACTCTTTCTTTGACTGTTAACTCAGACGCAATAGGAGTCCTGAGTGAGCGAGTGACAATCTTAACTTGCAGTTCAGCAGAATAATATTCCCTAGTGGGTATGTTCTTCACACAGGAATCAAAACCTCTGGACCAGCAGAGTATAAGTTTGTGAGAACAGAAAGAGAAAATGTTGCTGGAGGTTACTGGGGCTGGTAAATGAATTTTGCCAATTCTATTTCCATCCTTTTATTTTAGGACTCATGATTCCTAGCTATTGGAGGAATAGTACCATATATTTGATGCTGATTCAGAGCATATGCAGAGCCTTATGGAAGAATTTGCTCTTACAAGTTATTGTAACCTAACTGGCACTACAACTTTGTCTTCAAAGACCATTCCACAGTTCTATCAAACTAGTTCCTTCAGGCTTGATGGGGAATATGGTAAGACCAGAAGACCAGTGAATTCCTTGAGAATGGGCCAATTGTTGCACTTCTTTAACTGTGAAGTGAGTTCCTTGAGCAGAATAATGCTATGTGCAATACCACAATAGTGGATAAAACATTTCTACAAGTCCGCAGATAGTAGTAGTACAAGCATTGAAGCAGGGAAAGCAAATCCACATTTATGAGAAATATCTTCTCTAGTAAGGACAAAATACTGCCACTTTTCACGATGGAAGCAGTCTCTTATTCAGTGCAGGCTGCTATAACAAGACACCCTAGATGTTGTAATTTATAAACAACAAAAATTTATTTTTCAGTTCTAAAGGTTGTGGGGCCCAAGATCAAGGTGCTAGCAGATTCAGTGTCTGGTAAGGGCTAGTTACTCATAGATAGTACCTTCTAGATATCCTCATGTGGTGGAAGGTAAAAATGGGACAACAAGCTCCCTCATGCCTTTTTTAAAAAAAAAAATAAATGTACTAATCATTTCCTAAAGGCCTCCTTATCTCTTAATATTGCCATCTTGTGGTTAGGTTTCAACATATGAATTTTTGGGGAGCACATACATTCAGACCACAGCATAGTCAAATGTAATCAGCCTGCCACCAGGTAGCAGGTTCATCACCCTAGGAAATGGTGCCACTCAGGGGCTCAGTGTTGGCTTCTTATGCTGGAAGATTGGACACTAAGTCATGGCTGTGTCCAGGTCAGCCTTGGAAAGCCAGTGGTATAGTACCAGTGCAATGGCATAAATTAAATCATATAATGCATGCTCTTTTTATTTGGATTTAGTTTATTTCACTCAGTATAGTTATTTTGAGGTTCATTCATATTATAGAGTTTATCAGTAATTCTTTTAAAAATTTTTTTTGAGTAGCTGTATACTACTCAAAAATAAAATGGAATGAAAACCCATTTTCTTAGGCTCACATATAAGTTCCATCCTTGCCACCATGGCCACTTCATTCATGAGCTCATTGGGTGATGATGGATGGGGAGAGAGGCACATTGGTAGCCGCAGCATAGGGCAACTCAGTCTATTGATTCAAGTGCTAATCTCTTCTGGAAACACGCTTATAGATGCACCCAGAAATAATGTCTTACTAGCTACGTGGGCATCCCTTGGCCAAGTCAAGCTGACATATAAAATTAACCATCACAGTGAATCTTCAGTTTTCATCAGGTTTGGAGAATTTTTTATTCATTATTTCTTCATATATATATTTTTTTCTATACCCTCCTTTCATTGAGGGACTATATTTGATGCTTTCCCATAGCTACTGATACAATGTTCATTTATTTACTTATTTTTATTATAACTATTAACAAATATTCATTGTACAAATTAATGGGTTTCACTACGTTAATTTAAAAAAATTCACTTTTCTCGTGATGTTTCATTTTGGATGGTTTCTGTGAGTTGTTTTTTAGTTCACTGAACCTTTTTTCCTGCAGTGTTTGACAATAACTGTTATGGTTTGGATGGGAGGTGTCACCCAAAAGCTCATGTGTGAGACAATACCAGATCGAATGTTTTCTCTGATATGTGAACGCTAACCCATAATAAGGTTGCGGGGAGAGAGGAAGAATAGAAGTTCAGTGGATTAGATAAAGGGGAATGAAGGGAAGGGAGGGTGGATAGGAAAAGGAAAAACAGTGGAATGAATCTGACATAACTTTCCTTTGTACATATAAGAATATATCACAGTGAATCTCTCCATCATGTACACCTACAAGACTGGGGTCCTAATTAGAAAAATATGTATTCCAGGCTTGTATAATTATATCAAAATGGACTTTACTGTCATGTATAATTAAAAAGAACCAATAAAATAAAAAGAAAGTTTAGAGGCAAAATGATTAGGTTAAAGCTCTTATAACCCAATCAATGAATTAATCCCCTGATAGGGATTAACTGAGTTGTGACTGTAGGCAGGTAGGCTATGGCTGGAGGAGGTGGGTTGGTGGCGGCATGCTTTTGGGGTTTATATTTTATCCATGAGGGGAACTCTCTCTCTGTGTTCTGGTGTCATGCTCCTAGCTGATGTCCTCTGCCACACTCTTCCACCTCACCTCGCTCCTGGAGGAATGGAGTTAGCTATCTATGGACTAAAACCTCTGAAACTGTGAACCCTCAAATAAGCTTTTCCTCCTTTAATTATTCTTTTCAGGTCTTTGGTCACAGTAGTGAAAAAAAGCTGACTAACACAGAAATTTGTATCAGGAAGTGGGGTCATTGCTGTGACTAACCTGACCATGCAGTTTAGAAGCTTTTGGAGCCTTTTGAATTTGTGGGAGGAATTTTGAAAGTTTAGTAATGCAAGCTGGAAATGCTTTAGAATGTTTCCAGTGACCTTAATGGGCAATTCCCGTGGGAGTTTAGAAGACCAGAATGCTGATAAGACTGTGGACAGCAAAGATTAAGGTCATGAGGTTTCAGAGGAAAAGAAGGACTCTATTGGAAATTGGACTAGAGGCTATTCATGTTACATTTTGGCTAAGAAGTTAAGTACATTTTGCCCATGTCCTGAGACTTTCTGTGAGGCTGGATTTAAAGAAGATGGATTTATTAATCAGGCAGAAATTTTTTTTAGGCAGCATAGCATTCAGGCAGTGACATGGATATTGCTGGTGGCTTTTAGCCAAATTTATTGTGATAATCAGGAACAGAAAGCAAAGCAGAATGATTAAAAAAACTTGCAGTTTGGCCAGAAAACTGTGAGTAAAACTGGGGTAAGGAATGCATGGTTGTTAAAAACATTATAACCACTAAAGAAATGCTGAAGACTTTTCCAAGAGACAATAGAAAAGATGGCTTGAAGGCATCTCAGGAATTGGCAAGATTACACTCATCTCAGGCTCAAGGGTATAAAAGCAAAAATTCCTTTGAGAAGAGAGCAGTGGAGCACCCTGCATGGGATGTTGTTTCGCCATGCTCAGCCACCCAGGAACTCCAAGGCTGCTGCAACCAGAGTCCCTGGAGGCTTGGCTACTGATGGTGGCAGACTTTGCCGTCAATCACATGGTGCTAGTTCTACAGGATTACAGGATGCTGGAGTTAGGGGGTCAAGGAGGCTTTCACTAAGATTTTGAAGAAAGGCCTGGGAGGCCAAGCAAAGTGCCCTAAAGTTGGGGTCCCTGTGGGCTGCCCATGATAGAGCAATGCATGGAGATATGAGGAGGAAGCTGAAGCTACAGTGGAGACCCCCAAGATTAAGAGATGTCAGTACTGTGGAACATTTGCCCAGGAAAGCTGTAGGAATCAAGCAGAGACAAGCCAACAGAAAGGCCCTGTGGGCTGCACCCACAAAGGAATAGGTTGGAGTTACACAAGTCCTTTGGAGATGTCATGTGCGCTAGATGCTGGACGTGGAACTATAGGACTTGTTTGCCCAGCTGGATTTCAGTCTTGTTTTTGTACATACCCCACACCCTTTTATTCTATTGCTTATATTTCTTCTCCCTTTTGGAATGGAAATGTTTACTCTGTGCCTTTATATATTGGACATATGTAACCTGCTTTTGATTTTTACAGGGGCTCACGCTGATAGTTTGCTTTGAGTCTAGGAGGAGATTTTGGCCTTGGACTTTTTGGCAATCTTAGAACTATTGAGACTACGGGGACTCTTGGAAATGGACTAAATATCTTTTGCATTGTGAGATGGTCATGAGCTTTTGTGAGCCAGGGGCGAAATGTTTGATGTCCCCCAGAAGCTCAAGTGTGAGACAAGGCAAGAAAATGTAAAGGCCAAATGATTGGGTTATGAAAGCCTTAACCTAATCAGTGTATTAATATTCTGATAGGGATTAAATGAGTGGTGACTGTAGGCAGGTAGGGTGTGGCTAGAGGAGGTGGGTCAGTGGGGCACTTGGGTTATTTTTGTCCGTGAGGGACACTTTCTCTCCACTTCCTGGTGCTATGCTCCCAGCTGCTCCACCACTGTCTTCTGCCATGATGTTCTGCTTCCCCTCCCTCCCTAAGGAATGTAGTCAGCTGTCTATGGACTCATATCTCTGAAACTTTGAGCCCTAAAATAAACTATTCATCTGTTAATTGTTCTTTTCAGGTCTTTTATCCACAACAGTGAAATGCTGGCTAAAACGATAACTCTATTTACTGCATCTTTTATATCAAACATTGCAGTATGCATCTTCAGGCATTCAGTGTGGGTCTTTTTATATCTATGCCTCTCTAACATTTTGAACATATGGAATATAATGATTGTTTTAATGTCTTGTCTGCCAATTCTGACATCTGTGTCAATTCTGGTTTGGTTTTGATGAGTTGGTATTTACCTTCATTGTTGGTTGCATTTTCCTGGTTCTTTTCCTGTCTCTCATTTTTTTTTATTGTATCTAAGATGTTATTTTTACCTTGTTGGATGCTAGATATTTTTGTATTCTTACTAATATCCTTGAGATTTGTTTATAAGCATGAAGTTACTTGATATTTTGTGGTCTTTTGACGTTTATCTTGAGGGACAGGACAGCATTTAGGCTAGATGAGGGCTAATTATTCCACGGTGTTGGTGAAAGTCCCTTTTGGGTGCCCTGTCTAGTACTCTCTGAAACATGAGGTGTTCCTGTCTGGCTGGTGGAAACAGTTACCTTCCCACTCTGTGTAAGTGTAGGGCACTATTACCTTTAGTCTTTTTGGGTGACTTCATCTGGACTTCCAGGTAGTTTTTCCACATCCTGCACTGGTCAGGACTCAGATGAATACTTGGACAGCCCCTTTTCGATATTGGGAGTTATGTCTATGTATCACTCTCCTCTCCTATCCTCAGTTTTCCAAACTCTAGCTGTCTAGGTCTCCCCATGCTTTTAGCCCTGTTCCCTTATCTCAGGGAGTCTGCTGAGGTCTGTCTGTATTCCCTGTCCCTAAGCTATGGCACGGGAACTCTCCCAAGGCAGTAAGCTGGAGAAATCATAGGTTTCATTTCATTTGTTTCCTTTCTTTTAGTCATCACTGTCCTTTTGGCTTTATATCCTATGTCTCAAAAACCAATATTTCAGGTACCCATCAATTTTTTTGGTTGCTTTAAGTGGGAGTGTAAATCTGGTCCCCGATAGCCAAGCTTGGGCAGCAGGAGAGTCTCTGGGGAGTGTTTTGAAACACAAGCTTGCTTCATCAGTATTGTGACCAAGCCTGGAGTCTAAGTTACATGTAGATCCTAAAGGACCTTTTCTTCTCCCAACATAATACTCCATTAATTTGTTACTTTTATCATTTGACATTCACAATTATACTGATATTTTCTTGCCCTAATTAAATCAATTTGCCTTTTAGCAGGGTGCCAGTTGAATGGATTCTACTTCTAATTGAAAAGATATTGTGGCCATTCCAAGAAGTAGAAAATTGCTCTTTTTGAAGAACATCAGTGTTTCAGTTCTATTTAATATGAGAGAGTGAAAATCTATTTGGTGTACTGGCCTGACTTGAAAGAGTTCTCGGTCATTAGAGAGTGGGCAATTACCCACTGGTTTAACCAAGTCCCGAATTTGTCTGACTTGGCCTTTCTTAGATATTTGCCTGTATTTCTGAGAAGATAAAATGTTATTTTTATGAAATGTTGGTATTGTTAGAATGATAAAAGAGAAAAAACATCAAAGTGGGACTTGGGAGTGCTGGATTCCATACTCACTTCTGCCACCAATTAACCAGGTAACCTTGGGCAAGTCAATGAACTGTTCTAGCTCTCACATTCATGATCTGATCACTAATTTTTAAATGAGGCTGACCACTAATTTTTAACATGCTTCTCAGTTCACGCATTCTAGGATGTAACAACAGCTTCTCAACCAAGGTTTGGAGTACAGATTTTGAAGGACAGGTAACAAAAACAACAACAGCAATAACAACAGAGTAAGTCCTCTGATATGGCATCAAGCTCCAGTTAGATAATTGATTAAAAAAAAAAAAAAAGGTGAACTCTAGAATTAGCAAGCTAGTGTCAAGAATTTTTTTGCTTACATGATTTTAGAATGACAGAACTCAGCTATTAGCACTGATATGGGCCAGGCCCCTCCTGCCTCTTTTTTTTTGTTTTTTAAATTAAAAATTGTTTAGGGCTGGGGTTGTAGCTCAGTGGTAGGGCACTTGCCTAGCACACATGTGGCACTGGATTTGATCCTTAGCACCACATAAAGAAATAAACAGATGAAATAAAGGTATTGTGTCCATCTATAACAAAAAAAATTAAAAAAATTGTTCACAGTATAATTGAAGTATACCATACATACAGTGAAGTACAATAGTCTGAAGTACTATAGATTGAAAGTCTTAAGTACTACAGATTGAATAGTCTTAAATTCATACAGATTGAAATTTTTTTTTTTTTTGGTACCGGGGATTGAACTCAGGGGCACTCGACCATTGTATTTTATTAGAGACAGTGTCTCACTGAGTTGCTAAGTGCCTTGCCATTGCTGAGGCTGGCTTTGAACTTGCAATCCTTCTGCTTCAGTCCTCCAAGTGTTGGGATTACAGGTGTGCGCCAGCGCGCCCGGCCAGATTGAAAAATTTTTATGTAAGTACACACCCACATGGCCATCACCCTACATAAGAGGCCAAAAAGAGGTTTGTGAAACATTTTTTTCACCTCACAAAGTTCCTTTATGCCCCCTTTCCCAGTCAATTCCTACTCCACTCCTCCTCCTCTCCCTGAGGTATATCAGTACTGATCTTGAACTTTACATGAATGTAATTATATAGTGTTTACTCTGGGGTTGGGCTTCAGTCACTGAACATAATCATGCTATTGTATTTGTGATTAGTGTTTTCTTTCTCATCCTTTTTCTTTTTTTCATTTTTGCAGTGCTCCAGATTGAATCCAGGGTCTTCCTCATGTTAGGCAAGTGCTCTGCCACTGAAATCCATCCCAGCCCACTTTTTAAAATTGGTGTTTAGTGTTCCATTGTGTGAATACACCACACTTTATTTACGTATTTACTGGCTGATGGGCATTTGTATTGTTTCCAGTTTTTGTCCATTATGGTTATGAACATTCTTCTACATGTCCTTTTGGTAGATGTATGCACTCATTTCTCTTGGGTATCTACTCAGGGAAACAAGTGCAGGCCATAGGAAAGGTTTGTTTGACCTTAGAAAATGCTGTTCTGGGTCTTAAGCCGCTTTGGCATTCTCATTTTCTGAGAAAAGAATCCCTTTGAAAGAATCACAGAAGCAGAGGATTAGCAAGTGGGACCTAAAGAAGAGAGGTCTGGAGTGATTTTGTTTAGATTTAAGTGCACTGGGCTGTCAGAGGGTCAGAAGGGGAGGAGGTCCAGGCCAGATGTGCAACAGGGGTCACACTTAGAGTGTGGGTTTGGATCTCTGGAGGGAGCACAGGACATAGGCAGAGCTGGAGTCAGTGCTGAGTATGTCGGGGGGGTCCCTGCGTATATTGAGGGCTGTGACCCTGCGAGGACAGAGGTGGTGGTGGAGTCTGGGGATATCTACACAGGCTGGGTTTAGGCTCCAAAGAGGAGAGAAATGGGGAATTGAGTTCAAACTAGGAACTGGAATTGAACATGAAAATCCTGAACAAAGAGCTGTCTCTTGCAGAGAAACTGCTCTCTGCTCTACCTGGGCTTCCTATACGGTATGACAATTCTTCAGCTTTGTCGTCAATGGTGCAGGGTCTGTCCACTAATATACATATGTATATATATATATATATACACACACACACACATATATATACACACACACACACATATATATATTTTTACAGATCTCAATTATTTTAATAGACAGTGTTACTGGTTGAATAATGTCTCCCAAAAGATGGTGAGGTCTCAATAGCCAATCCCTATGCATGTGACCTCAGTTGGAATTAGTGTCTTTGCAGATGCTCATGTTAAGGTGAGTCCAAAATGACCGTGTTCTTATAAAAGGGGAAATTTGAGCACAATAACAGGCACTCACAGAGGGAAGACACAGAAACAAAGATGTGGACCCAGGCAGAATGCCATCTATAAGCCAGGGAGCACCTGAGGCTGCAGACTAGGAGAAAGGCCTGGAATAGTCTTTCTTAGTTCTCAGAAGGAAGTGACCCTGCTGACACCTTGACTTTAGACTTCTAGTCTCCAGAACTATGAGACTAGTTGTTTCACCCCAATCCAGTCTATGGCATTTTGTTACAGTGGCCCCAGGAAACTGATACAGTTAGTCAGGCTGAGAACTGCTGACCTGGGTATGTTGATTGCACGGAGACACTGAGCTCAACTCAGGACCTCCCAGCTGGTTTGCCAGGGCTCTTGAACTTGCCCCAAATGGTTTATAGGTCTGACCTGAATTGGCTCCAGGTGTGTCAAGGTATTGTATTTCCCCCAAACCCTTAATTCAGTGAGATGGCTGAATCACCAAAGTAGTTGCATTGGTTATAAATAAGCTCCTCTTTATATTACCAGTATTTTAGACAAATATTACCATTTTCTTTAGGTCCCATGAAATGAAAAGAGTGGAAAAAGTGAGAGCACTTATCCCTGCTGTTTAGTGCAAAGCTTAGCACTGTCATATCATATTTCTAGCTATGCACAGGGCCAGGGTATTTGTGTACTGGGGGAGGTGCCAGTAAAGACTCCTTCCTTATTTCCTACCTTCCTTCCTTCCTTTCTTTCATTCTTTCTACTTATTTTTTTGAGATAGGATATTGCTATGTTTCCCAGGCTGGTCTGGAACTCCTGAACTCAAGCTGTTCTTCTGCCTCAGACCCCTGAGTAGATGGGACTACAAGAGTGTACTACCACTTCCAGCTAAGACCCTATTTTTATGTCGGTCAGAAGAATAATTTTTAAATTTGTGCATATGAATTATATTTAATTAATGGTGAATTTCATTATGGCATATTTGTACATGTATATCACATAATTTGGTCAATTTCACTCCCCAGTTCCTCCCCTCCTCCCTCCTCTTGATCCTCTTCTTCCTTAATAGTTTCCCTTCTATTTTCATGATGTTTTTTTTTTCCCCCTTTAACTTCCACATGAAAGAAAACTTAGGATACTTCTCTTTTCAGAGTCCGCTTACTTCTCTTAATATGGTGCTCTCTATTCTATCTATTTTTCTGCAAATAAGGTAATTTTGTTCTTGTGACTAAATAAAAATCCATATGTATATACACCATATTGTATTTCCCACGCATCATTTATGGATACCTAGGCTGATTCTATAATTTGACTATTGTGAATTGTGTTCCAATAAACATGGGCATTCAGGTATCTCAAAAATATTTTGACTTTAATTCCTTTGGACAAATACCAAGGAGTAGCATAGCTAGGTCATATAATAGTACTAGTTTTAGTTTTTTTGAGGAACCTCCATACTTATTTCCATATTGAATGTACCAATTTACATTCCCACCAACAGTACACAGGAGTTCTGTTTCCTCCTGCATCCTTACTGGCATTTATTTAAATTTATATTCTTGACGTTTGCCATTGTGACTGGGATGAAATGGAATATCAAGGCAATTTTCATTTGCAATTTCTTGAAGGCTAAAGATGTGGAACATTTAATAAAAATATAATAGTTGAACATTTGTACTTTCTTTTTTAAGAAGTGTCTGTTAAGTTTATCTGCTCACTTATTGAATAGATTATTTTTTTTTTTGGTGCTGAATTTTAAAATATATTCTGGATACTAATTCTGTGTTGTTCAGCTTTTTGCCACTATGACCAAAATACATGATATAAGCAACTTAAAGGAGGAAAAATTTAATTTGGTCCATGGTTAGCCAGCTCCATTGCTTTAGGCCTGAGGTGAAGCAGAACATCATGGCAGAGAGGGTGGCAGAGGAAAGCTGCTCATCCCATAGCATCAGGGAAGGAGAGGTAATGAGAGAAGAAGAAGAAGAAAAGAAGGAGGATGAGGAGGGGTGGGGAAGGAGAAAAGGGACCAGGGACAAGATATAGTCCTCAGGAGTATGTCCCCAGTGACCCATAATAATGCCCTACCACCTATAATCTCCACCACCTCCCAGTAGTCCATCCAGCGGTCAATGGATTAGTCCACTGAGGAGGTCAGAGCTTTCATGTTCTAATAACTTCCCAAAAGTCCCACCTGAGCATTGCTCCCTTGGAGATCATTCCTTCAACACATGAGACTTTGAGGGACATTCTAGGTCCAGACCATAACAAATCCTCTGTCAGAAAAGTAGTGGGTGAAGATTTTCCCGTGTTCCATAGGCTTTTTCTTCAAACTTAATCCCCCCCCCCTTGCTCTGCAAAAGCTTTTTATTTTGATGCCACCCTATCAGTTTTTGCTATTATTTTCTGAGCTATAAGAGTTTTGTTCAGGTTGAAGTGTTTCCCTTATGTTTTCTTCTAGAAGTTGCAAAGTTTATGGTTTTGTATCTAGGTCTTTGATCCATTCTGAGTTGACTTGTTCAGGGTGAGAAACATGAATCTAGTTTCATTTCAGAAGAATAATTTTCCTTTAGACTATTTTTATGTTGGTTCATCATTTATGCTAAATGATTTCAGATGGGAAGTAGATGAAATTAGAAGGATCAATTTCAAGGGGTCAAAATTGTCATTTAAAGGTAAGAAACTAACCAGGCACGTTGGCGCGTGCCTATAATCCCTGTGGCTCAGGAGGGTGAGACAGGGGGATCACAAGTTCAAAGCCAGTCTCAGCAAAAGTGAGGTGCTAAGCAACTCTGTGAGACCCTGTCTCAAATAAAATACAAAATAGGGCTGGGGATGTAGCTTAGTGGTTGAGTGCCCCTGGGTTCAATCCCTAGTACCAAAATAAATAAATAAATAAATAAATAAAGTTAAGAAACTGGTCTTTCCAAGCCATTTTTTTCCTTGATAAATTGTACCAGTTAAGCAGGCTTATAGCTGATACTACGTCAAATTGAATGACAAATTAGATCCAAGATTTACTGTCGTTTAGAGATCCTAAGGATTAAAACACTCAAATTGCACTGAGTGTGGTGGCGCATACCTGTAATCCCAGTGACTCAGGAGACCAAGCCAGGAGGATTGCAAGTATGAGAGTTTAGCAAGTATCAGTAGTTTAGCAAGACCTTCAGTAGCTTAGCGAGACCCTGTCTCAAAATAAAAAATAGAACTGGGGCTGTAGCTCAGTGGTTAATTGCCCCTGGGATTAATCCCCAGTACCAAAAAGCAAAGCAAAGCTAAACAAAATAATGAAAGCACTCAAATTGTTTGTATAATTCTCTCTCTTCTACAAATACCATTAAAACCAAAGAAGAGGAAATAAGTACTTGGGGAAATCCACCTGTTTTCAACCACTTCCAACCATGGCACTTTCTTCCCTTACCTGCCACCCTCAAAAGGAAATGCCCTGAGCATAAAACGGTTCCTGGGCAGTCTTGACTTTGGACCTGGTGCATTGGAGGCAGATAACTCAATATGGAAGGAGGGATGGGAGCATGGCAAAGGGTGGTTCTACAAAGAGAAAGATGGTCTCTTTATAATTAGATTTGTGTCACACAATGGGAGAAAGACACAGACAGGGATGACACATTGTTTTTGGAAATATTCTTGGGTAGAATTTTCTGGCATGAGACAGAAAGCACTTTTCCTAAAGTGATTTCTGAGAAACACTTGTTTCATTCTTGTTTCTCAGAATGTAAATAAATGTTCCTTGGAAAATAAAAAGGGTTTTTATTGCTAAATACTCTTGTACCTCAGTGTTAATCAGGTGCATGGCTGCTGAGCTCCTCTGAGCACCACTCTTCTGCTGTGCCCAGGGTTCTCTGAGAGAGTTGCCCAGTATGAGGCCTTTTCCAAACTGACTTTACTGGGGGATTGTGTTATCCTGGAACATTTCTTGGGGCTGGTACTTCACAGAGTTTGTGCTAGGAAATGACCTGTTAGAGACACATAGAAACATAGACTGCAAATGTTTTTGTTTGCTCCACCAAAGCCTTGCAAGTCATGACCTGGGAAACATTTTTTTTTCTTTTTTCTCTGTTTCCTTTAAATTTCTTTTTCTTATCATTCTTCAAATCTTTGCCAAACTGAAGTACTCCATATGTATCATGAGCTATAAAAGAGAAGTAATTCAAGTTATTTGTTTGGTCTGGGTCTCATTCATTCATCTATGAAATGAGACGATTGGATTATGATTGGTAATGATTGTCTTTTCCAGATCTTTAATTCTATGCTTTTTTGATTTGAAGAGCAAGATCCTTGATCCAAGGTGATAACTGCCTAGCTTTTGGGTAAAAGGCTATTGCAAATGACATACTAGCAAGCAATTAGAAATGGTGCATATCTGTGTGCCAAATTATGTGGTGCAGATTAGAAGGGCTGGCAAATGCAGAGAGGGGAAGCCAGAGGCTGGAGCACTTCTAGCTCTCTGTTTTTTTCTTGCAACATTAGGCACTCAACAGAGCTCCTAAAACCATGATTTAACGAGAATGTACTTGGCTATAGAGATATAAAATGCATTTACTACATGGAAGGGCTTTGTCCTATGTCTACTTAAGCTCTCTTAATAACAGTGCAGAGGTTAGCTACAGTGTGAGATTAATGAAAACACCTCTGTTGATGTAAGCATTTAGTACTTATTGAAACAATCATTAGGTTGCTGATGCCTTTAGCAGAACTGACACTGGAACTAAAGGATGTCATAGACAGGAGGCAGGAACAGGACCCTAGAGTATTGGGCTAGAAGAATCGTCAGGGACCATCTAGGTCAGGGTTGGCACACTATTCCTGGAAAGGGTCAGATAGAAAATTTTTTAGACTTTTCAGGCCATTAGATCACTGCTGCAACTACTCAACTGTGCTGTGGTAGCACAGAAACAGCCGTAGACAGTAAATAAATAACTGAATGTGGCTGTGTACTAATTAAGTTTTATATTATAGGAGGTAAGTTGGATTTAGCCTGTAAGCTATGGTTGATGAACCTTGATCTGAATGAAGACCAAGGTAATAAAGGAGTTTGGTCAAAGTCACATAGTGTTATGGGCTGAATCATGTCTCTGCAAAATTCATATATTGAAGCCCTAACCTCCAATGATACAGCATTTGGAGATAGGGTTTACCAGTAGGTAATTAAAGGTTATATGAAGTTATAATAATGGAGTCTGGATATGATAGGAATGATGTCTTCATAAGAGGAGACAACACGAAGTGAGAACACAATAAGAAGCAGCCATCATAGCCGGGCGCGGTGGCGCACTCCTATAATCCCAGCACTTGGGAGGCTGAGGCGAGAGGATCGCGAGTTCAAAGCCAGCCTCAGCAATGGCGAGGCACTTAGCAACTCAGTGAGACCCTGTCTCTAATAAAATACAAAAAAGGGCTGGGGATGTGGCCCAGTGGTCCAGTGCCCCTGAGTTCAATCCCCAGTACAAAAAACAAAAAACAAAAAACAAAACAAAACAAAACAAAAAAGAAGGCAGCCATCTACAGACAGAAAGAGGGCTCTTAGGGCCCTCACCAGAACCCAAACATGCTGGAACCCTGATCTGAGACTTCCAGCCTCCAGTGCTGTGAGAAAATAAATTTCTGTTGCTTAAGCCTCCTAGTCTTTATTTATTTATTTATTTATTTATTTATTTTTTATTCTAAGTTGTTATAAATGACAGCAAAGTCTCCTAGTCTTTAATGTTTTGTTTTGATAGCCTTAGCTGATGAATACACACAGCAAGCCAGAGGCACAGTTAGAACTGGCATCCAGATCTTCTGACGGGATTCCAAGCAGCATTGAGTGGAAGAAGAATGAACTTATTGGCTTAAGTTGAAAAGGAAAGTGTTTAATTGTTTCCACCTTTTTATGCTTTGGTGCAATATATAGATTAATAAATCAAAGAATTAAATCTTCATTTTGGAAAGCTGGAGTACTGAGTAGGATATAAAATAAAATCTGTTAGGATATTGAAGAAAGGCATAGATAAAAGTTGGGAATTTAGACATTTCTAACTTTGCCTCCATCTCCTTTGGGGTGTTAATCTTCCCCTTGTCTGGTTTCTTCCAGTAGTCCAGTGCCTCTCTTCTTACACCATGCTTCTGCTATGTGTTTGTTTTTGTCTTTAAAGCTTTTCAAGGGTAGCTTCACACTTTGTTTGTGCATGGCATGTGAGTGGAATCGAACAATCATGGTGGTTATAAGTCATTCATCCAACCAACAAACATTTGTTGAGCATCTATGAGTGCCCAGCTCTGTATGAGATGCTGAGGGTAATGGCCAATTAAGAGGACACCACTTTTGCCCTTAAAGAGCTCCTATTGGGGTGGGGGGAGACAGATTCAATAAATAATCATTCAATTTAGCCCTTCATTTACAAATTTTGATAAGTGATATGAAGAAAAGGTACAGATTAAATGACATAAGGTAGAGAAACCCAAGAAGGCTTTCCTAAGGAAGTGATGTTTGTGATGAGATTTAAAGAAACACACAGGTGTTAACCAGGTGAAAGAAAGATGTGAGGGGGAGGAAAGATCAAGGGTGGAAGCCTACAGATGAAAGGAAGCATGATGCACTTGGAGAATCGATGGCCTCCAGGATGGCTGGAGCACAGTTGGGTGAGGACAGAATGACAAGCACTGGGCTATTCAGAGCCCTGCAGGCCAGATTTGTGGTCATCCTAAGCATAATGAGAAGCTGCTGCTGTTGCTGCCTGACGTACAGCCACAATACCGCGGGAGGAGATTCGGTGGCAGGAATCTATTATTCTTAGTCTCTGGCTTTCTCTTTCTTTCTTAGTCTCTGTAGCTCTCATTTCTTTCTTAGTCTCTGTAGCTCTCATTTCTTTCTTAGTCTCTGTACGCTGCAGATCTTTAAGGTCTTTAAGATCACTCAGGCTACATGCAATGTATCATGGAGAACAAGAGTGACCCAGAGGCCAGTTCAGACTCCCTTGTTTTATGCTGGTGTTTTGAACCAGGGATCTCAGTGGTGGTTGAGATGGAGAGAAGAAATGGAATTGAGAGACTTCAGAGAGAAGTTGGTGAGGATCAGGTATGAGAGTAAGAGAGTGCAAGGTGTTGGATAATTCCCAGATCCTTGGCATGTGAAACTGGAGGTGTGGGGGTATTATTCCTTGGGCGGGGAACACTAGAAGAAAATGGGTTCAGAGAGGGACAGGTGGGAACAGATTGTGGTTGAATTTGAGGTACCCACAGGGACACTGAAGAGGCAGTTAGATAAATGGAGCTGGCTATACTGTACCTTAACCCTAATTTAAATTTGTGGTATCTTCAAAAGGAAAAGGGAAAGAAAAAGCACTTTGGTTAGAAAATGAGTACAGAAAGACTAACTCACCAGACTCTGATTCATGACCCTGGGGAGATATCCTGGAGCTGAGTCTGCTAGGAAAGGCCAGTGCTAGGATTGGCTTAAAGTAAAATTATATGACCCTTCAGTGCCCCTCATATCAAAGAAGGAGCTCTCTTCTAAAATCTTAACAGATCTGATGGTAGCTTTTCAGGCAGTGATTTTAGTATGTTCTGATTCTCATTTAAAGTAATATCTAAACTTCCTTTTTGCAAGATCTTGCATGATTTAGCCCCACTCAACCTATGTCTAGATTCAAGGGAGTCTGGCTTCCTCTTATAAACCAAACTTACTTCTGCTCAGGCTTTTGAACTTGAAGCTCTTCCTTTGCTGTCACTTTCTATTCAATTACCTTGTTTTATTTCTTTTGTTGATCTTCCACTAGCTGGAACTGGGCTTATGAGTTTGCTCATCTCTTTCTCCTTATTCAATGAAAGTGTCATGAGAATGGGAACCGGGTCTATCTTGTTCCGTGCCTTCTCACCAGCATCTGCTATAGTGCCTGCTAATCTGGAAGTGCTCAATAAGCTTCTGTTTAATCACTGAGTTCTTTTGGGCAGAGAGAAAATGCTGGCTGCAAATGCCAGACATTGGAGAAATATTGGTGCTTTGGAGAAAAGTTGAGCATGAAGGATAAGTTCTGAGCAGAGACACTGAGGCCAAACCGTTCTGAAAAGTGCTGTGCAAATATTTTCACTTTTCAATACTTAGCATGTCATGGTCCTGGCCACTGGCTGGCAAAAGCTTTCAACTCTGTCTTTTAGGAAGTTTAGAAAAAAAAAAACCTCCCAATTTTATCATGGCAGTCAAGGGGAAAATGGGATTGATTTTCTAAAGAACTACTTTAAAGTAAGTGTTGATGGAGCAAAGTCCCTAAGTGAAGGACTCTGAATTCAAAATGGGCAACCTTAGGTGGTTTCAGAAGATGACTTCATTTAAATAAGGATTCTGATTACACTGGCAGGAGTTTTCTGGCTCTTGAAGAGGTCTGGAAATCCGTGAAAGTAATCCTACTTCCTTGGAAATCAGTGGTCTCCTTTGAATGATCATTATGTAATTCTACAGTCTGTATTCAAACCCCCTCCAGTACAGCTTACTCTCACATGCTGTAAATGTGTGACTTGTTGCTTAAGGAGAAAAAAAAAAAATAAAAATCCAGGGCTTTTAAAATTAGAGATTTGAATGAAAGTTTTGACAGTTATCACTCAGCATGCAAAGTTGCTGCTATTGCATATTGAAACCCACTTTTGGGGCAGGTGAATTTTAATATTAAATCTGGCCTCCACACAGGTATCTAACTGTAGAGAGGAAGTCTGTGCTACAAAGTTGTGCTAGAATCTCAAGTCATAAGCCATATTTGGGGATCTGACCTACCAGTTGAATGGGGGAATTGTGATTCATTTCTGGCTTTCCCAAAAAACTGTACAGTACTGGGTCAGATAAGTCCCTGCCATTATGGAGGAAACAATAACAGCAAAAATAACAATAAGAATTATAGTAATAAAAAAGTATTGAAGAGAAGCTGTGGCTGTGGCTCAGTAGTAGAGTGCTTGCCTCGCACAAGTGAGGCACTGGGTTTGATCCTCAGCACCACATAAAAACAAACAAACAAACAAACAAACAAACAAACAAAGAAACAAAATGTATTGAAGAATTCTTATGTGCCAGGAATTGCTCCAACTGATTGATACAGACTAACTCATTTAACCCTCCCAGTGTCAATACTACTATTATGGTTATTTTCCAGATAAAGAAATGGAGGCATTGAGATGTTATGTAACTTGCCTAAGGTCTGCAACTAAGAAGTAGCAAAGCCAGATTTTGAATCAGATGCCACAATGCACCCTCTTAACCATACACCGTCATGGATAAATACCATACAGGGTGATGAATGCCACTGTGGAAGCATGGGTAACCTGCCTTAACCTAAGTAACCTACTAAATTAACCAACACTCCCCTTCCTTATGTAAAACATACTTGAAGATGCTTCTAGCACCTTGAACTCTACAGCTGGAAGGCTGTCCTCTGGTATACTTGGACTATGTGTTGCCAACAGGTAAGTTGTATGTGGAAACAATGAGCTTCCCTCTTTGAGAACTAAAATATAAAATCAGAAGCATGAATTTCCTTTAAGAAGCAAATCATTTTTAATTAAAAGGAAACTAGTAAATAGTCAATTGAATCTAAAATTACTTAATTTCATTGTGCTACTAAATCAGATTTATGACCTAGTAAACCAAATGAAGGGTTTTGGGGAGCTGACTAATCAACTGAGAGGAAGTTTATTTGAAATATATTAAAATTTGATTATGTTCTCTGCTCTCTACCATAAAGGACAGTTTTCTTTACTGGATTTTTCTTCCATGAAACATAAAGAGACAAGGACTGTCTTGCTGTCAAATTGTCTTGTTAGGAGACTAAACTTTTATGTTTGTAAAGCCTATTTTTAATCATTGCAGAAAAGCATAAAATATGGCTAGGATAGGGATAATCATAGATTATACATTTTACCTACTTTAATGAATTCAGATACAATGGGACCTAAAATGAACCATATAGCAACAATGTACAGAACAAACAAACAAAAAAAAAGAAGAGTCAGTTGTAACCTGAATCCTTAATAATCTAAGTCAGTGACATCCTGCTGTAGTTGTCCTTTGTACCAGCCAGGACAAGCTCATGAGCTCAGGCCAGCTCTCCCCAGATTGGCATTTGGAAGGTCATCACAATGTTTGCCTCTTTGATTCTCTGACTCATCTGTTTATATGATTCAGTCTATGGCCAACTCTCTATGACTGAGCTATTCTTTAAAAAAATACTGAATTTTTTCTTTATGTAAAAGTTTTGTGTATGCATTGCTGAAAATGTGTGAAGATAAATATAAAGAAGATAAAATTCTCTGTAATATTTTCAAAAAAGTTAACATTTGGAGTGTTTTTACCCAGGCTAAGTTGTTTTATTTTTAGAAAATTGCATAAACAATGTAGTATTTCTTGTTCTTATTCTGCTTAATAGTTCATGAACATTTTCCCCAACATAAAATATTTTTTGTAAAAATTATTTTTAATGGCTTCATAATATCCCACAGATATATGTGCACTATTCCCCTACTTTGAAAGTAAGTGAATTTTTCCAATCTTTCTTCCTCCTTTCATTCCTCCCTTCCTCCCTCTGTTCTTTCCTTCCTAAGTTCCATTCTATAAATCTAAATTTAGTAATTACTTTTTTTTCTCAAGTAGGCAGAATGGTTGGTTATAATTTTAAATGTAGTCTTGATAATCTTTAGTAACATAACAAATTGAATTAGAAAAGATTCATTTATAAGTAATTATGGAACAAAGAAAAGAACAGAGCCAGGAAGAGTGGGGGAGACACTTGAGTAAGTACTGTGTTGACAAATTTCAAACTTTCATTTTTAGGAAAGGTGAAGTTTAATTTGAGGACCAACATTATGCAAAGAAAGATTTCATTGCCATAGAGACTGGTTTCCCATTAGCAAACTGCTTCCTGCTTTCAGTAGGGTGAGACACATTTACAGAGCCTTCTCTGCAGCTTCAGAGTAGAACTGCTCTTGGCATTTGTCTCCTTTCCTGCCAGGTGTACACTCTGCACCGGTTTGTGCTCCACCCCCCTGGCCATATGACTCTGTCCCTTTTGGTACGTCATAGTCTGCATCAAGTTCTAGTATCTCAGGCTATTCTCTGATTCTTTATTATGCATCCATTTCTGACAAGAAATATCTGGCACCATGAGCAATGTTTTTCTTTTGGACATCAGAGAGAAGCCTCTGAATCAAGGATTGCTATCTTTTTCCAAATTAACTAAATTCTGGATGTGTGAAGTTTGCTTCACTCTTCTAGTTAGGTGAATTGCTGATAGAATTTATCAGCTAATGCTAGAGGGGGTTCATATTCTTTTGGTTACATAGATGAGAAACAAAATGTCACTATGGTTCAGAAAGTCATCAAGATAGCAACAAAGAGTTCTTTGATTGGCAAGTATATCATAAACCCAATGCAAAGCATTTGAGGTTCCGGATTCCAGTTTGAGGATGAAGCTGGAAGAAATCTTCAGGGACCTGCTATGAGAAACTTCCCCATGTTCTGGAATGATAGGCAACATGAAAGACTTGACAACCTCATGTATAAGCCTTGGTCTTCTTTACTCCCTTCCCAGGGAGATATGTGTTCTTCAAAGATGGAGCTACAATGTCAGTGGTAGAAAGTACCCTGTGGGACAAAATAGTGAGTCCTCAGTGCACCTGTGACCTGCATGGCAGAACCAGTCAATTGTGAGGCTAAGATGGCAGCTTCTTATTTTTCAATCAATGATTTTTGTGAACGTCTTTATTAGGTTGGAATTCTAAAGTATTTAGTAAGACATAAATTATCTATTTTTAATATGAACATTTAGGATATAGTGTTTTTTTTTAAATAACCCCACCCATCTGCATTGGTTGGATGTGGTCAGTCCTTGGGAAGAGACCTGTAGAGGTCAGGTGAGTAGCCTGAGTTCACAGAGCCTGTGCGTGACAGTGCTGGGGTCCAGGCTGCTTCTCCACAGCAGCAGTGACACACTAGGTTGAGATCTTTGCTTGTCATCAAAATTTCCCTTAAGGACACATTCCCTTTAGAATTCCCCTTAGGAATCCTGCTCAGAACTTCAGGTCTCATTTCTAAACATTGCTGCAAGTTCAAGAAAAAGCCCATGTCATCATCAGAATGGAAACAGGTGCTTTGGGTCTGCAACCAGGAGTGATCTGGAGTGGAGTGTGTGTACACAGGTGGTGGCATCCTCACAGGATTTAATTTGTATATTGATGGAAGTCCTTGCTGACCATGTTATTATTCATGGTAACAATTTTAGTTAGTTAATTATTTATTATGTTCCCCTCCCTTCCCAGTTGATGTAATGGAACAAGAATCTTGATACAAGGACTATACAAACGTTGTCCTTCTACCTTATATAATGGAAGGCACTTTTGCCAGTTAAAGATAATTGCTATCATTAAATATTGATAGAGCATAGTTTTAAAAAAATTCTAGAAGTAAAAATGAAGAAAACAAGTCTGGGAAATATAATCAATGTGTCCTAGACTTTTCATCCAACAGATACTAGGCCTCAAGGAGGAAGAAAATTATTTGGAAGGAGGATGCTCTTCTTTTTGATTTTTAACAGCAGACATCTCAGGTGCTGACTATTGCCTGAGATGTGAGAGAAAGGAGACATTTTATAAGGCAGAAGTAAAGAAAGAATGAGCACTTTTAAACACCGGGTCAGAATCTAACTGTGTGTGTTCTCTGACCTTGGGCATGCTGCCTAGAAAGGAATGCAAAGGGAAAATATAAGTTGGCTTCTGCAGGAGGAGTAAGGCTAATTAGAGGAAAGCAGCAAAGGTCTTTGGCATCACTGTAGAGAATGCAGTCTTAGGCTGGCATGACCAAATCTGAGACAATAGCAGCCCCTGGACAGATGAAAGCAAATGAAATCATAAGCTGGAGTCAACCTTGACTAAATCAGTCTAAAGAACAAGAAGGCAAGCCACAGTGTTCTCTCCAGGGGGCCTTGGCACGCCCAGAGGAAGACACACCCTTTGCCCTCTTCCTGCTTTCCCAGGTTGATCTGAGTGACTTCTATTTTTATGAAAATAAAATAAATTTATTCATTTACTGCCACTTGCAAAAAATATTTGAAGAGGTTAATGGAGCATCAAGGAAAATCGCTTGTAAAAGGGTAATGTGGGGTCTCAAGCAGGATGTGGGCACTAGGAATGGAGTATGGAATGGATTTGCCTCGTCGTTGCCTCGGTGGATGTGCAATGGTGGTGGTAGGGTACATGGGGCTGCTCCACACATGAGAGCTGTTAATGTGTGAGCAAGTGTGTGTGCGTGTGTGTAGGGGAGTGTTTCACCTTCATCTCCTACCACTGGGTGAATTTGCAGCCACTGTTAGATTTTGCACAGATCTGGAGGGGTGTTTCATTCAGAACCAACAAAAGAGGGGAAATTTGGCATTTCTCCTACCATTTACATGCTGGACAGTCCCTAATCTGGTAGGAAATGCTTTGGCGGATGTACCCATCCCCCTGCACGCTAGCCCCCAACGTGGAGGTGGAAGTGCACATGAGCGCAGTCTACACAGCCCGCCCACTTCAGGGCTTCCTGCTTGAGGTTTTCTCTCTGTTGGTTCTCCCAGGCTGTGTGGGGACTTTTTCCCTCACATTTTTCTAACTCTCCATATTTTCTCAGGTACATCCCAATGAGATTAGATTCAGTAGGAGAAAGGAAATTTCTTGTTGGGTTTGAGGGTAGAAAGAATTTGGAATAAATCAAATGTCTTAAAATTGGAGGGCGGCCAAAGAGAGCTGAGCACCATGGGTAGTGTTATGTAGTCACATGACCTATACACCCCTGCACAGGAAGTGGTTTTTTTTTTTTTTTTTTTCCCCTAAACTAGATGTTGTCTTCCTTCCTGACCACACTCTGCTAGAAGGCGTAGTTAGGGCAAGATGCAGAAACTGAGTTTACACTTGCTAATTTATGCTATCTCCATACCCTGGGATTTAAATAGTCTCTCTTGGATGATTTGGTTTCTTTTGGGTAAATGTTCAGTCGTTTAGAGTTCCATTCTCCTGCCTCTCCTCCTCTAGGATGGCACCTGCATAGATCAGGGTGTGGGGCCTCTGTGACATCAAGATGGGCTTTTGATGCAAACAGTGTACTTTGCCTTCTCACTGGTCTTCACTGCAAGGTGGCTGATCTGTCCTGTTCCCTGAGCTGGTGTTAGAGATGGGCCTGTCTGGCCCTTTGGAGATCAGGCACGCAACAATGAGTTCATGTTTTTACTTTGATCATGATGTCCCTAAATGCAGTAACCATGGTCCTGATTGCAATCCCCCACAGACTCTCCTGTCTCTAAACCCCTGCTTCAGTAAACTGGTCTCTTGAGGTCCTCGCCCAGGCTTTGTGAAGCCAGGAGAGCTGTCAGGGCTCCTCTCTTTAGCCTCCTTGCTTGTTCAGTGCTGCATTATGGTTTCCATGACACTTAGGATGAAGCCCTGCATGTGTGTCCCCTGCAGCCTTCTAGGCTGCTCAGCTGGTCCAGAGAAGCAGGCCAATTGAAATCTTCCTCACAGCTCCTTTGCTTCCCCTTTTTATCTAGATGTTTCTATCGTGCCTTCTCCCAGGTTCTACTTCAGAGGGGAAAAGTGAGTCATGGGCGCTTAATCTCTACTCCCCATGCCACTAGGATTTGAGAGAGGAAGGCTTTCCATTTTCTTTTCCTGTCTGGTGGGGACCTCCTCGACATCATGTTCTCCTCCTTCCTGAGGTGGCATTTTGTTCCTTCTCCCCCATACCATAATAAGGGAATGGTTGTGGGGGAGGCCTGCAGTAATAGTTTCACAAATATTTTTCTAGTTGTGTGTTCTCAGAGAGTGGTGAGTTCGTTTGTCCCTGTAACAGCTGTGAAAGTTTTCTTTTGCAGTGGTTGCCAAGGAATGGAAGAGGTGGTGCTGATCAAATACTATTTATGATCAACTATTAAAATGTTAAACTCATCAGTGTGGAAACCAGAAACCTTTGCCTCTGCAAATCGAGCACTCACAGTTTTTGTGATAGAAACTACTATTAACACTCCTTGTTTTCAGAACTTGGGATGGTGTAATGGTCCTTTTTTTTTTTTTTTTTTTTTTTTTTGTCTTCAGTTTTACTGGAAATATTCATGTTTGATTTCAACACATTCACAGAACATTCACAGGAAATAATTGCAAGTTCACACAATATGCTCTATGGGTGAGGTTTAGATCAGCTCTCAAGAGCACAGAATGAAGGGTCTCAGCCATTTATGCAAAAAACATTAAAATAAAGATAAAAGGATCCCAGTGCAATTGAAGGGAGTGGAAAAGAATTAGATATTAAGGGCTCATGGTTTATCTTTCTTGGGAATCAAAAGCTGCTGGACATACCCATGGATTTGAACCTCTATTATATTGAGAAGTAGTCTTAGGGTTTTAAGGATTTGAGCCATGTTAATTATGATTGCTAAATCCTGGTCATAATAAAATTTCATTTTGTGGAGGCAGGAACAGGGAAAATTCACAGAATTGAGCTTTATCAAAGAAAGTACTAAAGACTTGAAACTTTGTTTTTATAAAATGTGAAAGTATCTTTATGCTGCCAGACTTGTCTCCTGAGAGACTTCTTGGTACTTAACCTTGATCTAAAAGCACTGTGAGGGATGAACAGGAAAATGAAAGATGGGACACTTACCTTGAGATTCACATAAGCCATCTTGGGAAATAGAATGTGCTTATGTGGAAGGATGACTTCACAAAACTAAATACAAGTTAATGCAATTTAATGTGTGCTCAACCCAAGAAACAGCAATCTGAAAAGCAGAACAGAACATGAAAGACTGAGTCTGTGAGCATATAAAGCTATTTGTATAACCAACGATCATACGTAGGATACATTAAAGATGTAAATATATATTTCATTTTAACAATAAGTCCAGCTTGCATCTGTGTTGCCCCTGATAGTTTTCTAAGTTTTTCCATGTACTTATTTTCACAGTTCTCACTATTGTAGACATACTTATCTGTTTTTCTGTGAGGCAGATATCAGACAGTTATTAGAGCTTTTTGTAATTTTCATACCAAAGAATCATCACCACTAATTGCTATCGTGTCCTTAGCACTAGGATAGTGCCTGACAGGTATGGGCACTCAATTTTTATCAAATTTAAAAAAGCAACTTAAAACAAAACTCACTTATTGTCTCACGTGGTTTCTGACTGTCAGTAATCTGACGTTTCCATGTCTCATGATATAGCAAACTAGCTCTTCCTGGGGAGAACAATCCAAGAGAGAGTAAGAGAGAGTAATAATTATCTGTTGACTATATGAGTCACAGAATTGAAAGAACTTTGTGGGTATTGTGGATCTTCAAATCAGCTAGGTTCCTTCACTGGGATGGTGGGCTCATGGCCTCAGCAAGTGGCCTGCATCACTGTCAATGAATTATCAGCTCTCTCTTGCTGAGCACTGAGTGTGGGACACTTTAGTAGGTGAACTTCCTAACCATGCTGTGCTTTATCTTGTCAAACAGATTTCATTATTAGGAAGCTGTTTCTTACTTTGAATTGAAATCCGTCTCTTCCTATTTTCCTATGATTGTATGAATGTTCCTCTCCTAAGGTTTAGATGGGGTGCCCATCAGGATGATTTTGAGAAAAAATAGAACAGTTTTGAAAGTGGAAAGAGCTACAAATAGTTAGCTCAGTACATCAATTTAAAAAATATTTTAAAGTTGTAGATAGACATGATAACTTTATTTTTATTAATGTGGTGCTGAGGATTGAACCCAGTGCCTCATATGTGCTAGGCAAGCACTCTACCACTGAGCCACAACACCAGTCCACTGCATCAATTTTCGAAGCACTTTCTAATTGATGTACAATATTTGCATTTTATATAAACTTTATTAAAATATTTTCAAGTTCAATTACTTTAACAATGTATATATAAAAAAACTTCTAAAGCTTGACTGTTACAATTTCATTTTATTGGTAGATTATTTGTAGTTTATTTGGATAAAATTATGAATTGTGTCTGTGCCAATTTCAGGTCATTTTGACTTATAGTTTATTCTTATAAATTTTTTGATTTTTGATTTTTGTCACTAGGTGACAAACCAACTTATCAGAATAGCCATAGACACACTGGGATTAGAGCACATGGTCTTCAATCAAGATTTATTTTTCAGCTATTCTTTTTGAATAACAATATTGTGTTTATCACAACACTCTAAGTTCCCAATTGTATTTTCACTGTTGAACTTTTTCATGAGATTGATAGAAATATTTTAAATATCAGAACTATTATTGCAATTAACTGATTTTCTATTTGAAGCTTAAGTGATGATTATGATTATGAAACTGAAAAATTTTAACTTTATTAAAGTAATTAGCTTTTGAAGTAAATGCTGATGCTTCTTCAGAGATTAGTCTTCAAGTTTTCATGTGGTCAACAATATCACCAAGACTTGCATGGATGATGGTAAATATCAAAAAACATTTTTCAGAAATAGAAATACAATATTTAATATTTTATTAACAGGCACTTAAAAGATTATTGCAGTCAAAGGGTTTATTACAAAATAAAAACAATTATTACTGAATTATAAGACATCACATTATAAATGACAAAAATCACTTTAGTAAGGGCTTTCAGAATACTTTCTATGGTGCAGCTGTGGTAAAACTGTCTAGACTCTATTTTGATATGTGACATACTTCCCACATTTCCCACCTGTGTATTGGTGAACTCAGGGTTTGGTGTCTGCATTTAAACATCTCACCAGCCTGCCCAGCTGGCTATTCAACACATCGCCAGCAGAGGGAGCAGTGCTGACGGCGTCTCCTAATGCCTGAGTCTGGAGGGTGTCATTCCTAAGTGCTCGTATCTGAGTATCTTTGGTCATAAGAGCCAAGGAACACCCTGAATGTTGTTTTTGAAAGTGAGGTATTAATCACATTGCCTCTGAAAAGGGTTGGGAAAAGGGATGAATTGTTGATCACCTTTCAGTTGTAAGCCACCTGTTAGATCTTTGTTCACTGTGTATGTGCTTTATACCAAGCTAAACTAGAATGTGGCAGAAGCAGGAAGTACAAAGTGGAAGTCTACAAAAGGCATCCTGGTTTATTTTGATGAAACTTTAATGAAAATGATTCTATAGGGAACAAATGCAAACTGGCTTTGGGTCAACAGACTCTCCATTACTTTCCCAGGGACAATTATGGAGAATTATGTTCATCCTAGTTAAAGGAGAAATCAGCTCTTTATCATCTTAGCCTTCTCATGCTTGAAGCTCCCTGCCTTCTCTCAAATCGATCTCTTCTCCAGTTTAAGCATCCTCAGTCTCTTCCTCTGTCAATCACATGAAGTGGAGCTTTGCATTACTCCCTTCCTGGGTGAAGTGTAAGACTATTCAGCATCTTTACTTGGACTTCATGTATAAGGGACTCCCCAACCAGGTGTTTACACCTATGTGGATTAATTCTTCTGGCTCTGCCAGTGGATATGGTTGGCCTAATGGGGTGTTGTGGTTTGGATGTGTGGTATCCCCCTAAAAGTTTATGTGTTGGGCAATGCAGGAATGTTCAGAGGTGGAATGATTAGATTATGAGGGTTGTAGCCTCATCAGTGAATTAATCTATTTGATGGATTAATAATTTGAATAGGCTGCTGGGTGGTAACTATAGGCAGGTGGAGTGTGGCTGGAGGAAGTAGATCACTGGGGGCATACCTTAGATTCTATCTGTCCCTGGCTCCTTATTTTCCACCACCCCCCATTTCTTTCTCTGCTTCCTGATTGCCAGTTGCTGAGCTGCTTTTTTCCATCCTGCCCTTTTGCCCTGATGTTCTGCCTCACCTCAGGCCCTGAGCAATGGAACTGGCCAATCATAGACTGAGACCTCTAAAACCATGAGCCTGAAATAAACTTCATCCTCTAAGTTATTCATATCAGGATTTTTTTTTGTCACAATGATGAAAAGATGACACATGGGATTTACAGGAAAAATAATTAAGGGACAAAATAGGCAGCTGTTTCATGCTCCCAATTCTATCTGGAGCACAGATGTGATTCTGCCCTGCTCCTTTTATCTCTGTTTTATAATCTTCTCTGTCTGCCTTCTCTCTGTGGCTTTGGGAGCTCTTCTGAGCATCTGAATCTGTCCCATGTTATCTGAAAGCCAGTGGAGAGGGCGATGGGTCTGCTTGTTTTGTCTAACCTTAGCATTCTATCTCACCTCCACCCTTTTTTAAACCTAGGGCATGAATTATGCTTTCCACCCCATGTAGTTCTTATGAAATTTGTGAGTATATACCTATTACCTTAAATCAGTACCTCCTCATAGTTCAAAAAGAGGAGATATACATTATCTTGGAGATAGAATCGAAATTATTTCTCATATTTTGTCTATTGCTTATTTCTACAAGACATGCAATGTGCCCTTACAGAACTGGTTGCTCTTTCATGTAGATAGCTGGTGTGTAACCATCAGGCACACAGGACACATTGTCTAGACTCCTGCTGAAGATACCTCCCCAAATCTCCTTTCCCTTCCTAGTGTTCATAACATTCCACCAACATTGCTTCACAAGAGGGTGAAAGCCTTGGAGGAAGATATCAAGGAGTTGAATGAAAGACTGGACAGCTTTAGAAAGTGATCAGTCAGAGCAGAGGCTGTAGATGGCAGTGGGATTCCTGTCCCACTCTCCACCCGTAAACATGGTGTCAGTAGAATCATAGAAGGTTGTTGCTGGTCAGAATCTTTGCAATCCTATGGTTTCAATACCTTCATTTTAGAGAAGAGAAATCAGAAGTTGAAGGAGGTATCAGTTTGGGGTAGAATATGGGTGTCTTGATTCTGTTCATCACAGTGTCGTTTTATTCATCACTACCTGGCATAGTAGAAGTTGGGGACAGAGGAGAAAAGAGAAGAGATACCAGAAAGAGCATTGGCCTGAGAGTCAGGGAATTTGTAATATAGTACCAGCTCTGCCATCAAATGTCTTGTGATTATAGGAAGTCAGCTTCCCTCTCTAAGCATCAGTATCTTCATTTCTTCCACTTTTAAAATTTCACTGTGTGATTGCTCCTTTTCTAGCATTTACAGAGTTTTATGATGGGCTATGTCCTCTGCTAAATAAATAATCATATTTAACCTGTAAACAATCCTGAGGTACTCTGTTATCCTATTTTACAAATGAGGAATCTGGGTAACAGGTTAAGTGACTCACTCAAGGTTATGGGGCTAAGAAGTGGAAGAATTTGGAATGTAATTGCAGGGCCCGCTCAATGGGTAGAAGACAGGTGTGTGTGTGTGTGTGTGTGTGTGTGTGTGTGTGTGTGTTTTGTGTGTGTGTATTGAGTGCACACAACACACATGTGAAGGGGTCTTTAATTGCAGCATTTACTGAGGAGGGAGTCTAGTAAAAAAGAGCTGGGAAGCATTGACTTTAGTCTTGCAAACAGATCTAAGATATGAATTTTGGATAAATTTATTGACTGCTATGCCAACTGAAGTTTTTATGCAGATTGTGAAAAATAAAGGCATTTTCATATTGAGCAACCAGGCACATGCTGCATGCATCTTAATGCATAGATCTCAAAGCTCGTACCAATCACTCTGGCTTCATAAAATGCCTTTGTTCACCATCACTTGCAATCACATTTCCCTGATTGCCTTCTTGAGTTAAAATATTTTTCTCTGCTCCCATAAAAAAGAGACTAAAAATAATAAAGCAATATTGTAATAGGCAATTCATAATCAGAGAATTGATTTAAAATCTATTATGACAGGCAAGCAAAAGTGAAATTTTAATGAAGGCTTTTGAACAACACTTTTTCCTCTTTGATTCTTCAATAGACTGACAATTTGTCATTTTTAAAAAGGGCTTATTTTTGTGCTGTCATTAGGCGGAGTGTAATGCTGTATATTCTGTCCTGTGAGGTGATGTCTCAAAGAGAACTACCTGGGGCTTTCCATGTCCCAAAGAAAGACGCTTGGAGTGTTCTTCTTTTTTTGTACTGGTGATTGAACCCAGGACTGCTTTACCACTCAGCCACACCCCCAGTACTTTTTATTTTTTATTTTGAGACAAGGTCTCCACAAGTTGCCGAGAGTCTTGCAAAGTTGCTGAGTCTGGACTCAAACTTAGGATCCTTCTGCCTCAGTCTCCCGAGATGCCAGGATTACAGAGAGTGTGCCACTGCAGAAGTAAATTACATCTTAAAGTGGATGATTCCTATAAGAAAGTAATAGTTAAACTTTTTCTTCATTGAGGAATAATATATGTATGGTAAATATGCACAGATCTTAAGTTCAGTCACTTTTGACAGATATATGCACCCATGTTGGCATTATTTAAAATTGAGATGCAGAACAGTTTTATTAGCCTCAAAAGTTCAGTTAAATTCTCCAACCAAAGACAATCACTGTGTGTATTCTCTCTCTCTCTCTCTCTCTCTCTCTCTCTCTCTCACACACACACATATATATTTATGTACATATTTACATTTTGACTTTTTTCAGTCAACATACTCTTTTCAGGTTCTGTGATATTGCACGTATTCTTAGTTCGTTTTCCTTTTTATTACTGGGTAACATTCATGTTCTCTTGTATGAATATACCACATTTTGTTATTCACTTCCTTGCTGGTGGATGTTTGGGTAGTTTCCAGGTTTCTATTGTTATGCATAAAAAGTACTATGAATAGTCACATACAAATGTTTGCGTGGACTTATGTGTCCATTTCTCTTGGGTATGAACCCAGAAGTAAAATTGCTGCATCGCAGTGTAGGGATGTGATTTAGTTTTGGGGGAGCTTGACTTTGAGTCCACTTAGGTAATGGAAGATATCCCTGTAGCTAGATAGATGGTTACTTGTTAATTATTGATAGATGTATCAGTGATTTGTTAAGAGTCTAAAGTATCTAAGCCACAAGTGCAAGAGATACAAAGATATATCATTTTTTGATGGCTGAGGATGTTGCTCAGTGGTTTAGCACTTGCCTAGCATGTACAAAGCCCTTGGTTCAATTCCCAATACTACAAAAACAAACAAACAAAAAATAAATAGATATATGATTTCTACTCTGCAGGAGCTAACAGTCAAATAGAAAAAGACATGTAAACAAATACCTGTGGCATCAGGCAAATGCTGCAATGGCTAGTGTGTTGAAGAGGACATTTGTCTTCATCTGTGAAGATCAGGGAAGGCTTTAGAGAGATGTTTCAAGAGCTGAGTCCTGAAGGATATCAAGAAATCTACTAGATGGCAAGGATGTAAGGCATTGCAAGGGGTGGGATCACATTGTGTGGACCTTGGAAATTATGCACAGATTGGACTGGGAGCAGTTTTGCAATTTCTTGACACTCATGGTTATAGAAAAAGAGATTTTTGTCAAAGGACAATAATATCACAAATTACTGTTGATTGCAATGGTAAGAGAATACTTGACAAATCTAGTCCTTGAATGACCATCATATTACTATATAGTAATAAAGGTGCCAAGAAACTTTATGTTATATGGTCAATACTGGGGCCCAGGTACCAGTGCTCTGCTTTTTGGGACCCCTGTACATGATAGGGACAATCTAGCTTATGTCTCTTCTTCTCAGGAGCCTTTTCCTTGGTTGTCCTGTCTTGTTCACATTCTTGATATTAGCAGGGAATGTGATAAGGGCACCTCCCTCCATTCCTTACCTGTATCACCACCATTTTCCCACTTTCTTCTGAAGAACAGCAGCACCCCTCCTTCTTGGCTGAAGAACTAAGGAAAACAAACAACAAATAACAACCTCAAAAACAGAACAAAGCCTCTTTCCAGGCTATTTCCTTTTTCCACTCTCTTGTGCTCAGTCATCAAATCTGGCCACACTCTCACCTTCTGGCACCTGAGAAGTGTTGCTGTGTTCTAGGTTCATCACCAGGCCACTTGAGAAGTTGAAACTCTCCAGCAGTCCACCAGGGACAATAAGGACAAAACCCACAGTTGATTAGCAAAACTGCTACTCCAACAATAGCAATTCCTTTGGTGGCCCCTTCCTCTCTGCTTCTGCTTTGTCCCTAATACTTGGGCACCAGTTTGAAAGATTGTTAAGGAATGATGTCTGAAGAGAGCCTCCTCCTTTTTTATTTCCTAGGATGACCATTCTTCAACCTGAAACAAAACCAGGGAACCCCAGCCGGTCAGTGAGGTACAGATGGTGCTGACCTGTTCTGCACCTTCACAGATGACTCCACAAAGGGAAGTGGTTCAAATCACATCAGAAAGTATTAAGCTAGCAGCATACATGGTCTTATAGCTACCTACCCAAGGGTAAGGTCAAATTCTGAAGTTTAAAAATACATTGCACATTTTAAATACATTGTATTTAAAAATACATTGAACATTTATTTATTCATCAAATCTTTTCTGTGCTCTTGTTGTACGTCAGGTGTTTTTCTAAAAGCTAGGGAAACAGAAATCAGTAATATTTGATTCTTGCCCTCACAGAGCTCTCAGTTAGATAGAGACATACATGAGACTCATCACAGGCTGTTGATTTATTAAAGTCATATATAGAGAAGCAGCCGACGAAGCACGTAATCACCTGGAAGGGTGAGGCCAGTTTGCCCAGAGCTGCTGATGCCAGACTCTTGAGGGCAGGCAGGAGTTCAGCAGGTGGGCTTTTGGGTAAAACACCTGTTTTTCTTCTCCTGACCTAGACATATACGTAAGCACTGAGGCTCAAGGCAGAGGTGCCTTTAAAAGTGGGGAAAATGGGAGAAGACATCATTTTCCCATTCTACACTATGCCGATTAGCCCAGTGACAATGAAGTAGGCTACCTATGGTGGGCAGAAACGGAAGATTTGCTTTTTTTCAAAGTCAAGATCACAAGGAGGCAGAATATCTATGGTGCCAACTTCTGGTAAGAAGACGGTGAGGACCCCTGAGGCCTGAGGTGGCCCTGCCATGAGAGTTCCATTGCTCCTGCCTGTGTTCAGAGGGTCATTGTACATTAGTGCATGGAATCACTGAATATTGCTTTGGAAAAGATTTTCTAGTTCTCCAATTTCAAAGATGAAGAAATTGAGTGACTTGCCTAATGTCACACTACTGATCTGGGATTGGTGTGCATGCCAACTGGACTCACAGTGACAGAGATAAAGGGAAAATAATAAGTAATTCCAACTGTGGCTCCTCTGGAGAGTGAGGGAGGGCAGGAAGGGGGCTGTATTCCATCATTACTTAGAAGATGTTAAGGATGAATTTTGCAGGGCATACACGTGGACATCAGCAATACATTGCTACCAATTTCATTTTCACAGAGAGTGCTCAATGTGAGCAGACTTAGTTCTTTGAGATCTCAACCACTCCTTTTGTTTGGATTACAATATTTTTCTCCAACCCATTTCTGGAGCCCTTCACCAGCCTTGTGATGCTTATTTCACTTCCTTCTGTCTTTTTGCTTGATCATGTGTGACTGTGACCTCATGGTCCAAGATGGTGGCCTTGTATTCTAGGTCATAGTAGAAAAGGACAAAGAAGAGGCAAAGGGTGCACTCACATGCTTTCTCTTAAGGGTGGTGAATGATAACTTCCATTTGGCTGCCATCTACTCATATGCCAACACTTTACTGAAATGAAGTCTGGGAAATAGAGTATTTGTTCCAGTTAGCCAAGCACATAGCTAAAAATCAGGAGCCCTTTCAGTGCTCTCTACCATATGTTCTCAGTCTGACTTGATTTTTAGAGCGACTCAGTTGTATGAGCATTGTAGACTCCTTTTTACAAACAAGGGAGGTAAATATCAAAAAAGCCACACAGGGAGAGGTAATAGAACCTTACTCCAGGGTTTTTTATTATTAATACTGCATTTGTCCCAATGTGTTACATGGCCCCTGTGGGGGTTTAGATATTAGGTGCCCCCCAAAAGCTCACGTGTGAAACAATGCAAGAAAGTTTACAGATGAAATGACTTGGTTATAAGAGATTTAACATAATCAGTGCATTAATTCCCTGATAGGGATTAACTTGGTGGTAACTGTATGTAGGTAGGGTATGGCTGGGGGAGGTGGATCCCTGGGGTTGTACCTTTGGGGGTATATATTTTGTCCTGGTTGAATGGAACTCTCTCTTTCTGCTTCTGGGTGGCCACGTGCCAAGCTGATTTCCTCTGTCACACTCTTCCCCCATGATGTTCTGCCTCACTGTGGGCCCTGAGGAATGGAATTGGCAATTTATGGACTGAGACCTCTGAAAACATGAGCCCTAGAATAAGCTTTCCCTCTTAAAATTGTTCTTGGCAGGTCTTTTGGTCACAGCAGCAAAAGATCTGACTAAAATAGCCCCTAGTGCTTAGCATGTGTTTCATACCTAGTAAATACTCAGTAAAGGATAGCTTTTATTTCTGTAAACATGCATAGTATAAAATAAAACTCTACTATTTCTTTGGATTATCTTAGGACTCCTTTTTGTTCCTGGGGTCCCCATTTCTTGTACTGTGCATCCTTTCTCACACTGCAGGATGATGTCAGTCCTGTGACAAGACCATTTCTCTCCAGGGTAGAAGAGTCTACTTAACTATTTGAATTGCTTGGATCTGCATTGCTTTCCAAAGCAAATTAAGCCAATGGTGTATGAAGGGCAATGGATACACCCGATTCTTAATAATTGGATGGGTTTTCTCATTTTGGCCTTGTTAGTCAATTCAGTGCAGTACAATTAAATCAGGGGAGAAGGGGACATTCAGTTAAGTGGCTTCTTTTTCCAGCCCCAGCCTTCTCTTCTGCACTGGAACATTGAGAGATTCTCTTTTTTGTCTGCCTGAGGTATCCAATGTGCAGCTGATTAATAGATTTGTCTGAGTTCCAGTTCTGTGGGACCAAAGGTTATGAGATGATAATAGGAAAAGGGTTAACATAGGTGTCAAATTATTGAATTAATTGACTGATTAACTTATGTAAATCTGGCCCTAGGGAAGGCTCACAACAACTGAGTGCTATGTGAAATATACTATTTTTATTTTGCTTTTTAAAAAAAATTATCTTCTCCTGTGCCCAAGAGTGTACCACGGACACCAAATTAAACATTAATTCTCAGCAGTCAAATGTATTGTTTTACACTTATTAATCTTTCTGTAGTCATCTAGAGATTATCTGGCTAGAAGAAAGGCCTTGCATTCATATATATTTAAAAAGTCATTTTGTATGGTCATAACATTTTTTTTCACCATAAGATTTTCTTTTCTTTTTATTTTTTCATGTATGTCTTGCCAAAGGAAATGTAAGTGTAGTGTTTTGAGCACACACACACACACACACACACACACACACACACACAAAAGAGCATGGGTATACAGACAGAGTATCTGTTATGGTTAGATATGAGATGTTCTCCAAACACTTATGTGTGAGACAATGCAAGAAAATTTAGAGGTGAAATGATTGGGTTATGAGAGCCTTGACATAATCAGAGCATTATTCCACTTGAACGGATTAGCTAGGTGGTAACTGTAGGCAGGTAGGGTGTGGCTGGAGGATGTAGGTTACTGTGGGAGTGTTTTGGGGGTACATATTTTGTGCCTGTTTATCAGAGCTCTCTCTCTGCTTCCTGATTGTCATGTTCTGAACTGCTTTCCTCTGTTGCACCCTTTTATCCTTATGTTTTGCCTTAACTTGGGCCCAGAGCAATGGAGTTGACCATCTATGGCTGAGACCTCTAAAATTATGAGCCCCAAATAAACTTTTCCTCTTCTACATTGTTCTTGTTGGGTCTTTTGGCCATAACAGCAAAAGAGATGAATAAAATGGTATCTATTTATTGAATTGAGTCATTCACCTCTACCTTCCCAAAGACTTTGCAAAAATGTGTGTTATTTCCAAACCTCAAATAATAAAGCTGCACTTCCAAAAGCCTTGACCTTTGCATTCCACAATGGGAACTACAAGCATGAGAACCCAGTCTCTGTGAGAGATGGTGCTGAGTGCTGGTTGAGACCCTGGAGCTGGCCCCAGCTTGTTGGCATTTGAAGCTCAGCCATGTCACTGTAGGCAATTGACTTAATTTCTCTGTCTCAAATTATTATTTTTAAATTAGGGTTGACAACAATAGTACCTACCTTGTATGGCTTCGAGGATTAAAAATAAACACATATTACATTTAGATAGTGCCTGACACACAATAAATGCTACATCAAGGACTTACTATAATTATTTAGTCGTTTTCTCTAAGGCAAGGTTTTTACTTGACATGAACATTAATGAGAGACATATAACCCTTCTCCTCCACTGCCACCCCAAGATGACCTGAAAAACACATAGTACCCCTCCAAATAGTCTGATCCAGTTTCTGGCTGAGCTGTTTTTTAGGAGGGCTTGTGTGAGTGGAGATCACATTGAAATTGTCTTGAACAAGGGCTTCTAAATCAAACAGTGAAGGGCTTAAATTTGGCTCAGTCACTTATAAATTGTGTTCTGAGCCATGGTTTCTTCTTCTAAGGAAGGATCATTGCGGGCAGAAAATGGGGAAAAGTATGAAAAGGACTTTGTTTTATATCTAGACTATAGTAAGTGTTCAATAAAAGGTAACTTTAAAAAATTGCTGTGGCTAAGTACTGGAGGGAGATCATGCAAGAGATTTGGAGTGAAAAAAAGGTGGAATGATTTTTCCCTTTATGCCTGTGAGTGTATAATTAAAAAAATTCTTTGCTGAAATATGTCTCAGAAAGCTACTAATGTTAATTGCACATTAACTGGTTAAACTCAATTATTTAGAGTACGTGGGAAACCTTCTGCCAGATTAGACCAAATTACTGCTAAAGCATAAGAACATGAACATTCCAATTCACAGCATGTGCAGAAATTTCACTGTAGGACTATGTATACACAAAAAAAAAAAAAAAAAAAAAAACTACATTCTTCTAAATCAGCTGTTTGATGGAATTATTTTACTTTTCAAACAGTTGACTGTCTACCATGTTACTCACAAACCAAGGTACAAATTAAACTATTCACACATTTAAATGCAAAAATCACTACTGTTGATAATTTGTCCCCAGTTTTGTACAACATACTTGTAACTATTGTGAGATGGGAACATAATTACATGTACAGGCTGCCTGTGGCTGTAACATTGACTATATTTTGCATAATATACCACATCAACAAATATTTCTTGCATTTTATATGCAAAGTAGCATGAGAAACTCACAGCAATGCCTTAAAAATTCATCTTAAATAAATAGGTAGCTTTTTATTTTAACTTAGTTCAAATGATTACCCAATAGTGAAAAAAAGTAACTCTCTCTGATAGGATGTGATGTGAAAAAGAGATGGGGAAAGAACTGAACTCTAATAAAGCTCTTATCCTTTCCTCTGCCCTTTGCTTCCCCGAGTACCAACAAGGTCCTGGGGCTCTGTCATTCCTGCCCCTGAAAGAATATAACATTTGTGAAGAAACTACATGGTCACTCTCCCTGGATCCATCTGGGTTGTTGGTCATTGCCAGTCCAACTAAGTTGTTCACAAATGTTAACTGATGAGAAGAATAATTTGTTCAAGAATTTCTGGTTTTCAGTACTGGTTTTGTTGTAAGTTTTTTTTCCAAAAAAATTTACATAAAAATTATAAAAAACATTAAAAATATTTATCATGAAAAACTAGAAAATATAAACATAAAATGTTTAAATAAATAAATGAATCACTTTAATTCATGAATACTATTAATATCATGGTATAACTCTCAATCTTCTTGTAAGGACTTTGAAAGACATAGGTCTGGGAACTAAGAGAGAACATAGAATGGCACCTTATTGCTTTAAGTGAGAAGTGCTGAAACTGAGAACTTAACATTAGTCTCCAGTTCCAGCCTTTTCTGTACCTCAACTCCCTACACTACTGTATGCTTGTTGCTTTCCTCACCTTTATTTCCCTATCCAATATTTTAAGTTCAAATCTAACTTGCTGCCATGACATAATAAAAATAGTAACAATAGTAGTTACCACTCATGCCAACCATATGCAGTACTAAGCACTGTTAGGTTTCTTCATATTCCATCCTTACAGCTACTCTATGAAGCAGCTTCCCTCACTTCATAGATTAAAGAAAGATGAGGTGCAGTGAAGTGATTGGCTTGTCCAAAGTCATGTGTTAAGGGGCAGAGTGGGAAAATCAAATTTGCACCTGACGTGTAGCCTTCTTCCACCTGGCTTTATTCTTCCACTGTACTTCTGTTCAGAAATTCTCCCCTCTGGCCAATAGGTCTGTCAGCACTGCTTCGAACTCTCCATCAGGATTCTGTGTATGACCATTCTATCAGATCCAATTAAATCCCATCTTTATTTATTCATCTATTCCTTGATTTAACATATACCGCATATTGCAGGGACTGTGCTAGGGGCTATTGGGAATCATTTCCCAGACTATGCTGGCTGGTCCCTGATTGTCAGATCATCTGCTATATATTTTGTTCTCCCAGCCAAATTATAAACCATTTATTCCAAAGTAATGATGGTGCTGTCCTTTTAGGGAATACTTGAAAATGTGTGACAATCTTTGTTATTATGACTACATACAATGACTGTGATGTATATTATGATGAGGTATCACTGGCCTGGAATAGTAAATGTTATACCATATAATCCTGTGCAATGGAGACTTTGTCCCACCCAGATGATAATACTGGCTTCCTCCAGAAATACTACCATGAATGGATCTAGGGAAGAGATCCTCTTACAATGGAGCTTGATAAAGACACAGACACTCTCTGTCTTTATCAAGTCTGTCTTCTACTCATAGAAGTATTGCTTGGCTGTAATGGTGATATTTTCTTGATTAATGAAAAAGTTTAAGCAACATTTTCAGAGAGAGATATTTTTAAATGGAGATATGGAATATGGCGATTTATCTGATTGGAATGAAAGAAAATTGTTTTCTGAAACAAAGTCCTCTCCTCATCCATATGTGAAGCCTTGAGGTTATAGGAATATAAAAATTCTTTCCTTGATTCATAACACTTTCCCCCCAAATATTTATATGAATCCTCTTTTAAATAAGCTGGTAGAGTTCACTGCTCTTACTAGAGTCACTTCCATTTGCTTTATTAGTCACAAAGTCATGAACCAGGACCACAGCCCCTCCAAAATTGAAGTATAGCAGGTTAACAAGATGACAAAAGATAGTTGAGAGGAAGTATATCTTCATCCAAAGTCCACATTTGTCATTTTTATTTGGTTGTCCAATATCTAGTCTCCCTTCTTGTTCTTGGGAAATCCATCGTCAGCTGGTCTTGGTGGGAGGCAGTGATATCATTCTTGGAAGTCTGAATCCCATTTCCCTGGTGTCAAAGAAGGAACACCGAGAAATGCCAAGGCAAGCATTATTTACCGGATAGAACAGACTTCTCCCAAGGGAGAAGGGGATCCAGGGCTGGTGTCCCCGGGAGGGGGATGGGATGACTCTTGTCCTCTTATAGTTTCAGGTTTCTTACTTCTCATGCCCCCTCCTTCTATCCCACCCACTGGGCCAAAAGGTGGGAAGAGGCAGATCCAGGGGTACTGCTCCCATTTTCTGGCATTTGCCCAGAAGCCCCAGAACCGCTGGAAGGGAGCTGCCCAGGGAATACTTATTAACAATTCCCTGCTGGGAGGAACAATTCTGTGGAGGCAGATGACCTTGGCCACTGGGAAGGAGGAGGAGGGAGAGGAGGAGGAGGAGAAGTTGTCCTGAAGGTATTAACATTCCATTCCCTTTGAATCAGCTTCCATCTTCTCGACTAGACCAGATCATCTATCTACACTAACTGCCTGTCCTTTGTTCTTGTTTCTGCAAGATTTCCATCTCATCACTTCTTGGATTTCAGGGTCTGAGCACATGATTAGGCATGGACAGTTAGATCCTGTGGCCCAGGCCTTGGCTCCTAAGTGAGTGACTAAAAGATAAAAGGATAGCTAGATTTTATTCTGGGCAGTAGGAAGCAATGTCTTATGTTAATGATGGCAGTGTTCTGCACCAGGGGTGGGAGTACCTGAGCTGACCATTCTTGCTAAAAGCTATTGTTTCTCCCACATGTGGTCATCTAGACCTTCCTGAGTTACTGTGGCAGAGTCTGCCAGATTCTCTGATATCCATTCTCCTTTTAACAAGGAGATCTTATACACCACCAAATATCAGCTTGGCATTTAGCTGCATAGCTGGACTAGATTTTTCTGTTTTCCTTAGCATCTAGGAGTGATCCTGTGACTAGTTTATATGATATACCCATGCAAATTAGGGCACCTTAGAGGATGGAAATACAGGGAAGAGGAACCCAGGTAAGATATACCACACTTTGTGCTCCCCCTTCTCCTCACACGAGAAACAGATCTTCTATCTTGTTTGAGTCACTGTCCTTTGGTTCCTGTTAACAAGGCAGAAACCATATACAAATTAGTATATTATCTATAGTATCTATTAATTTTCCAAGTCTACTTTCTGTTATTTCTTGGGCCTTAAGAAACTTCCCAACAAATCCCCTTTTTATTTAGAATTGTCAGAAAGCATTTCTGTTGCTTACAACTGTTAATGAGAGTATTTTTTTCAAATTTATTTTTTATTCTAAGTTGTTAGAAATGACAGCAGAATATATTACATTTCACATTATACTTAGAGAGCACATTTTTACATATCTCTGGTTGTGTACAAAGTATATTCACACCATTTGTAACTTCATATATGCACTTAGGGTAATGAGAGTATTTTAAGTAAATACACCAAAAATGTGAAATTGATGAAACTCAGGAAGTTGAATGGACAGCAATAGAGTCTCATTATTCAGGAAACTTATCTCTTCTTACTGCCAGTAGTGGAACAGCTGATGGACTTAAGTTCTGCTATAGTTTGGTGCTTAGATCTTTTGCCTACAAAGGCAGCAACATTATGTAACTTGGTAGAAAAACCTGAGGATGTTGGAATATTTTGACAAGCTTGTAAGCTCTAGTAAAGTCTTACTAAAGGATCCTGCTTAGCCTGAAATTGGAAAGAGATAAAGAAAAAAGAAAAAAAAAAAAAAAAAAAAAAAAAAGAATTCCCACAACTTTGTGAAGAGAGGCCTTTTCTGTAGTAGTCTATTATCCGAAGTGATTTAAGGTCTAGCCATCTGGAGCCTAGCATGGTTGAATAACCTTTTCTCAAGTTAAAGTTAGTGCAAGCATCAGCAAGGAAGAAAAAAAGTAAGATAAGGGTGGAGCACCTCTTGATATGCACTTCCTACTGAGAGCAAAAGCAGTACTTCTCTCATGAACTTGCACTGAAACGGAGCCTTCAGAGAGGAAGTCTGTTAGTGGTGCCTTCCCAGGGAACAGGCTCAAGGTGAAGACCATTGAATCAAGGGTAATAGAAAATTGCCAGAAGAGAAAATTTCCTAGCCTTATGCTTAAAGTCTGTAACAATAAGATATTTGCCTTGGTTACTAGTCACATTGATTGGTTTTGGGGATAGGCACAGGATTCACACCAATGAGATGTTTCTGGAATATTCTGGAAAGGTCATGTAATTGATGTTCAGTGGGTGGTACCTAGCAATCTGCTCTTTGCCCTGGAACTTGAATAAAGAAGCCTCATTGCTGTGGAAGTTCCTTGGGATGATGAGGGAGCCAGGGCTCACATAAACCTGACCCTGGGAGAGGCAGAGAAGAGTTGAAAAGAAATCGGGTGCTTTGTGAAACAGCTGAAGGGCTAGATACAAAGTCTGTCTTATCTTTGGACTTTCTAGTTAAGGGAGCTCATAAATTTGCTTTGCTACTTAATCCATGTCTAATGAATTTTCTGTTAGTTGCAACAGAAAGTATTTTAAGTCATACATGTTTTTCTCAATCACCTAACTTAGAAGCTTGGCTTTTAACATTTGAGATTCTGCAGGATCTGTCCCAGTATCACACAAACTGGTTGCCAATGAGATATCCTCATAAGTGCTGAATGGCTGACACTAAATTCAACGTTTTCCTAATAATCTATTATCATCCTAAAGATCTGAGTGGTTCTTATAGATAATGCCAAAATTTCAGGCACCTTCTCTTCTACCTTTATACTCACTCCAATCAATGTCGTCAACAAGATTTTAATTCAGGGTGCTTCCTGGGATATTGCACTTCCCAAAGATTTGCCTCCAATCTTTCTTCCTACAACTGGAACTTCTGTTCCCTTTTGTTCCAGGACCCCTTAGTAAAGTTGCCATAAAAATCACCATATTTAATGTTTCTCTCACTTTTTATTGGGAAAGATTTGGAGCTAATAAATTGTTCTTTTACAAATATCACCAAAACTGGTATGCGCATTTCTCAGAGGACAAAGTTTACGTTATTGCCTCAAACATCATTCATTATGTGAGATATCTTGTTTCAAATATGGCACTGGATTTCTCTTTAGCACGGTTAGTTGAGTGAGAAGCCTGACCCATTCAATAGTCATCAAATGGGGGCACTGAGTTATGATGTTCATCGTAGTCAATCATTTCTGTCCAAAGAGATTGGCAATAGGCATTGGATCATTCTTCAAGCAGGCATCTGTCTGAGGGCTTAACTCTACATCTGGTTATTGGGGTGGGATGTCCAAATATGCTTGTTCATATTAAAAAAAGAATCAATTCACAGAGGGCTAAACCAAGAGCTGTAACACCTGAATGTTTGTTTTGAGTAGAGAATTAAAAACAGAATCACTTTTAATTCATTTCCAGTTCCTTTGGTTATTCCTGAAATTTCTACTTCATTGCTTATTTTTAAATAATCTAAAATTAGGTCTAACTAAAGAGGGCCAGCCTAAATTATAGTAACTGTCTATTACAACAGTGAAAATTCTCTGGCAATGGAGGTGGTTTGTCTTCCTATCCCTAATAAATGAAGGATGCGCCACCAATGCTGTTTACTCTCCTGTGGAGCTCAACAAAGTTAGTGTTTACCCAGTGATTTTAAAATGACTTGATGAGAATACGCTTTGGAGTAAGTCATCCTGTATGCAGAAAGGAAATGCATTTTGCTTTGACACCTCTTCTTCTGCTCAGAAATTATGATCTGTGCCCTAGGCTATCAAACATCAGTGCACAAAATTATTCACAAAGGGTTTATGGTTCAAGTGGTAAATCTAGGCATTTGCAAAATGTTGACCCAAGTGAGTCAGCACAGAAAGCTTGATCTTTCAGTTTGATGAAAATGTAATTTTATGGATGTCAAGTTGAAGTTCAAAAGTGACATATCGTGTCACACAGATAAATAGTTTTGCCAAAAGCAATGCCATAATTCATAAGCACTTGTCAGGCCAATAGTAACTATAAGGCTGATTAAGCGAAGTGCTTACTAATAAATGCAGTCTTTATCCAATATTACACATTAGTCTTTTCTGCATAATAAAGATGGCCCTATTTAAGAACTGAAATTAGTACCACAAGCCAATATCCAGCATAAAAATACACATGTGCTTCTTTTGCCCTCATGAAGATTAATTTTAGAACAATATCGAACAGTAAAATATGAATATCTGGTATTATTTTCCTCCTTGGATCTCTGCAGACCAACTGGATAACAATTCTTGGAGTATAAAAAAATGAATAAATACAATAATAATGATAATGATCATAATAAATAAAATAGCTATTTTTGAAATATATGAATATTGAGGAAGAAACAGATTGGCTTCTCTGCAGATTTTCTGCAGTCCCCAGACCTCTACAGAGACTTCCCCTGGCTCTCTCTGCTCTTGGGCCTGGGCATCCTGCTCCAAACCCACAGAACTCCTTGCTGCTCTCTCAAAGCCCATGATTTTTCTACCATCAAACTGTGTGGCTGCTCTGTCTCAGTGGCCTTCTCACCCACTCTCCCTATGGAACTGCTATTCTTTTCTCCACACTAAACTCAGTTTCTGTTTTTTTGAAAACAATTCTGACTAGCAGGGAGACCCATTATTCTTTTGTAGCTTGATTACACCATTACCACCCTCAACATTTTGTTTTTTAAATTTTAAAATATTTTACTTTTAGAGTATATATTCATGCAATACAAAGTGATATTATAATTTATAAACACAATGTGGAATAATTAAATCAAGGTAATTAACATACCAATCACTTCAAGTACTTATTATTATTGTTATTTAATTTTTTTTTTGTACTTGTAGATGGACAGAATGCCTTTATTTATTTGTTTATTTTTATGTGGTGTTCAGGATTGAACCCAGTGCCTCATACATGCTAGGCAAGTGCTCTACCACTGAGCTACAGCCCCAGCCTAAGTACTTATTTTTTTGTGGTGAGAAAAAATTTGAAATTTACCACTTAGTGATTTTGAAACATACATTATCTTTTACTACATTTACCATGCTGTGCAATGTAATCTCAAAGGAAAAAAAAGCCAAACTTCGTCCCTCTGAGGCTTTATCTCCTTTGACCATCATCTCCTCATCCCCTCACCTCCCAGCCTCTAGTAACTACTGTTTTCCCCCTCTATTTCTATGAGTTTGTTTTAGATTCCACATGTACGTGAGAACATGCAGTGTTTGTCTTCCTGTATCTGGTTTATTTTACTTAACATAATGTTCTCTAGGTTCATTTATGTTATTACAAATGAAAAGTTTCTCTTTTTAAAGGTTGAATAGTATTCTGTTGTGTATATACACACCATGTTTTCTTTGTTCATTCTTCAGTTGATGGATGATTACATGGAGTCCATAAACTGGCTGTGTGAATAGTGGTGCGACGAACATGGGTATGTAGATATCTCTTTGTCATACTTATTTAAAATCTTTTAAGTAAATACCCCGAAGTGGGATTTCTGGATAATATGGTAATTATACTGTTAGTTTTTGAAGGAACTTCCATATGATTTTCCATAATGGTTGTATGATTTACATTCCCACCAACAGTGTACAGATGTTCCCTTTTCTTCACATCTTTGATAACACCTGTTGTCATTTGTCTTTTTTATATAATAAGTGTTCTGACAGGTATGAGGTGATATCTCATTGTGGTTTTAACTTGCAATTCCCTAATGATTAGTGATGTTGAACACTTTTTTATTTATCTGTTGGCTATTTGAATGCTTTCTTTTGAGAATTGTCTATTTCCTTGTTCATTTTTAATTAGATTATTTGTTTTCTTTCTCTACAGTTGTTTGAGTTCCTTATGTATTTTAGATATTAACACCCCATCAGATATGGCTTGCCAATATTTGCTTACAGTTCCAGGTTTTCTTTTCATTCTGTTGCCTTCTTTCTGTGAAAACTTTATTTTATTTTCTAATTTGTTCTAATTAGTTATACATGACAGTAGAGTGCATTTTGACACATAATACATAAATGGAGTATAATTTCTCATTCTTGTGGTTGTAAATGGTGTGGAATCACATGGGTTATGTAGACATACATGTACATAGGGTAATAATGTCCAATTCATTCTACTATCCTTCCTACTCCCATACCCCATTCCCTCCCTTCACTGCCCTCTTCCTAATCCAAAGTAACTCTATTCTTCTCTAGCCATCCACCTTATTGTGAATTAGCATCCGTGTATCACAGAAAACATTCGGCCTTTGGTTTTTGGGGATTGGCTTATTTTGCTTAGCATAATATTCTCCAGCTCCATCCATTTACCTGAAAATGCCATAACTTCAATCTTCTTTAAGGCTGAATAATATTCCATTGTGTATATATATACCACATTTTCTTTATCCATTCATCTGTTGACACGTAGGTTGGTTCCATAGTTTAGCTATTGGAAGTTGAGCTGCTATAAACATTGATATGGCTGTGTCACTGTAGTATGCTGGTATTAAGTCCTTTGGGTATAAACCGAGGAGTGAGATAGCTGGGTCCAATGGTGGTTCCATTTCAAGTTTTCTGAGGAATCTCCATACTGCTTTCTAGTGTAGTTGTACCAATTTGCAGTCCCACCAGCAATGCATGCAAACTTTATTTTGATGTACTCTCACTCCCCTATTTTTGCTTTTATTGGCTGGGCTTTTGGGGTCAAATCTAAAAAAAGTCATTGTCCAAACCTATGTCTTATAGACCATTTCCTTATGTTTCCTCTAATAGTTTTACATTTTCAAGTCTTATGTTTTAAGTTTTTAATCCTTTTTGAGTTAGCTCTTTTTTTTTTTTTTTTTTTTGCATATGGTGTGAGATAAGTTCTACTTTCATACTCCTGCATATGGATATCCAGTTATCCCAACACTGTTTATTGAAGAGATTGTCCTTTACCCAATATGTATATCTGGCACTTTTGTAAAAATCAACTGACTCTACATGCACAAGTTTATTACTGGAATTTCCATTCTGTTCCATTGGTCAAATAATTGTGTTTTTATGCCTGTATTCATGCCATATTAATTAATGTCACTTTGTAGTCTAGGGATTCAAGCCAGATGGAACTTTCCTGCTGAAATCTGCAAGTAGGCTATGTAGTTAGATGATACCTTTGATCAGGTGTTACTACTGCAGGTAGGTACACAGAGCTATCACCAAGATTGCATGTTGGTCAATGTGGGTTCTACCTCCTTGTTTTCTTTCTGACTCTGGGTGGTCTAGCCATAGTATTTCCCCCTATGTTCCTTTTGAGGTGAGAGGGAGAAGGGTTACTGGTAAGTGTCTTAGAATTCTAGGGAAGCTAGGTGTCCACCTATAGTTCTCTTTTCTCTCTGTAGAAACCATGGTCCCTGGGGAATCCTCTTTGCAAGGCACTGGGCTGACTTGGGGAGGAGGAGAAGCAGTGTGGTTACATTGAGACTATTTATAATTCAGGCTTATTTCTATTTGAGTGGGGGTGTTTCACAAAGGTGTTATTTTCTGTGGATAGTTACTTGTTGAATTTCCAAAATGGGGTGGTGAAACCTGGGATCACTGATTCCACCGTCTTGCTGACATTACTCCTCTACCTGTACCACTTTGAGTTTAGGAGATGATCTAGTTTTCTACATTCTTCAGGAACAGAATTCAGGTACTTTACCTTCTGGATTTACAGTGTCCAGCACAGTGACTGGCACATACTAAGTAGTGAATGAACAATGGAGACTTAAATAGAGAGGCAATTTAGAAAAGTGAGCAGAAGGGCATTATAGAAAAGCAAGGTTCTGATAAGCTACTTCCCTCTGGAGTAAATTTGAAATTTAACTTGTTCAAAAATCTTTCCTAGAACAACAGCCTGACTGCTCATTAATTCCACAGCAATCATTCCTTTATTTGTCATTCTCCCAGCTGTTAGAGACAATCTTTGTATCAAATGATTTTGCCCTTGTAGACATACTACTTTGCATTTTTAACATCATGTTATTAATAATTTTGCCTTCTTAGGCAAATTCTTAGGACTTCTTTGTAAAAATTTTGCCTGTTCAAATTGAAGTCTGCATTTAATCTCCCCCCCCTACTTCTCCTTTAATGTTATATAGAGTACAATATCCTGCTCATAGGAGGACAAGTACATATTTTTTGAAGAGATAAAATTCAAGAGATTGTCAAGTATATTGAAATTCTATTTTTTAATTTTCTGCTCTTATCTGATTGTTTAACTAGAAATAAAATGGTAGTAAGTACATCTTTAATTTAAAAGTTGACTTACATTAAAAAAGTTAGTATGGACTCTATCTTGAATTTAAGAAAAGCTGATCTTTGAATTTCTGTAAAAAGTAAAGGTCAAATGATAAATAATTAGCTATATTAATATTGGCTCTTCCTGTCAATCATGAAACAGGATGGAAATGTACACATTTTGTATGAAAGAGCTTTTGCTCACAAATTACTCTTTTTAAACATCCTTGACAAATTGATAGCAAGAACATTCTTTTGAAAAAAATGCACTTTTTTGATGTTTTCTTTATGGCCTTCATTTGTTGCTCTTCTTGAAATGATACAGGTAAATTTCTTAATTCCTAAGTGATAAGACATTTGAAGATATGCATCAGCTGGTGAGAAAAGGAGAGGGCAAAAGCATCAGGGAAATTCTTTGAATTTAGGCAGTTCATTATTATCACATTTCTCTGACACATTGAAAATGCATCTTTTATATATTCATAGACTTGGTGCCAATCTAAGTCTTTCTTACAAATAACAATAGAAATACTTCTGGAATACTGAACCCACATGGGAGAAGTACTCCTCCTTGAGAGCACAAGGAGAGGCTATCCAGGGATTACACAGAGTTCCTACTTGCCGTTTGACGTCTGCTAGGTAGACAGCAGGCAGGCCTCACCTCATTGCCCTAATATATCTCTTAGGCAGTTCTTGTCTATCAATAACCTTTTTCAACCTTTGGAAGCTCATAAAAATATAATAGTTTTGTCCAAAAGATAGATTATGTACTGAGGTATTTTATTAGAGACATTTGAGTTGCCACTTTACAATCCTCCTGTTATTTCTTATTTCTTTGTTCTGTTTTTACTAATCAACTCCATCATGTTTGCTACAAAGATTCCAATGGGTCACTGAGCTCCAGGCTGGGCTGTCTTGTGAGTACTGTAAAAACATCCATTATTCCAGGTCAGATATTGTTTCTTGCTAGTTTCATTTGTCTTTCACAAAACTATTATTTAACACTTTGTTGTGAGTGTGGACATAACTAACTTAGTGGATCTTTCATTTTCAAGTGTTTTATCCTATCTATGATAACCTGGTTTTTGCTTTCAGTGAAACGCATGTTAAATGTTGGTTGCTAGTATTGCCTCCTAATTTCTAAAGGATATTATGAAAGAACTCTCACTTTTTTCTTTGAAAAATTTATCTTAAAACAATTTTTTGCTATTTGAAAAATCTTCACATGTAAATTTTATCCAACACGACACTCGATGATTTGGAGTATATGTAGAAGGTGCCAGAAGTGCAATTGAAATAATTCATCATGTTTTATTTTGGATACTTTAAAAAAAAAGTGGTTTTCATTCTATCTATACCAGAATTATTCTCCCTGACATGTTGTATCCTTTCTGTGTTTTGTTAAATTGTTGCTTTTCACAAAATATGAAATCACTCTGCTTCATTTCAGTATTACATATTATATCATTTACTTCGCCACATTGATTGGAGCAAGAGTTCAAGGCCCTCTGGGATGAATGAAGGAGCAATACCTTTTGATCAGATGGGATACAGTGTGCTTCTGTGAAGTCATTCTTTTCTCATATGTAGGTCTCTCCTTGTCATGCCTCTGAATTAAGTCAACCTCAAGACTTTAATGATCTGCTGAAGACCCTACCAGCAACAAGACTGTCACAAATCATAGTGTACCTAGAGGGAATAAAATGATGCTTCAGATCACCCAAGTCAGTGGTAAACTACCTTTCCCAATATCCCTCCCCATTAGATAGATAAGCAAAGTAAATGGAATAAAAGGAAATGTTTAACAGGCAACAAAAAGCCAAGGAAAGCTTTCACTTAAAGAAGGCAAAGTTTTGTTTGTTTGTTCAACTTAGTCCTCATCATAAAAAAGTACCCACTTTCATTTGGCACCTTAGAGCAAGTTCAAAGGGCACTCATTTTTAAATTGGGGGATTTTAAACATGTAAATGGACATGTAAACATTTGCCAAAAAGCAGCAGCTGGGGATGTCGCCCAGGGGATGTTATGAGTTGGATCTGGAATGTCTGTCTCCTGAAGGCTCATGTGTTGACGAAGGCTTGATCCCCATCGTAGCAGTGTTCAGAGGCAGGGCCACTGGAAAGATGTACATGGTGGGCTCTAATCTCATCATGGATTAATTCACTGATGGGTCCATACTTTGATATCATTATTGGAAAGTGGTGGAAACACTGGGAGGTGGAGTCCAATTGGAGGAAGTAGGTCACTGGGGTCATACTCACTGTGAACTGAGAAATTTTGCCTTGCCACATTCTGCCATGATGTTCTGTCTTATCTCAGGCCCAGAAGCAATGGAACCAGCTAGGATGTAGCTTACTGGTAGAGCATTCCTTGGTTCAATACCCAGTTTCACAAAGAGAGAAAGAGGAGAGAAAGAGAAAGAGGAGATAGATAGATACATACATACATACATAGACAGATAGATGTATAGACAGATAGATAGAAGTGGTGGTGATGGAACTGAGAACTAATATGCCTCATTGAATGAATATAATGTAAAAGAAAGTGGAAGAGCTTAAGGAACAACTAGCAACTTTTGCTGACTGAAAATTCTTGTTTGGGCCAGGTTTGCAGAGGATACTGACCAAGACAAGTACACATAGTTGTAGTCTTCAGAAGCCCTCAAACATGGGAAAACAATAATTTTAGGTTGAAGCACAGGAATTTTGGCAGTTTCTTCTACCTCAACCTGTTCAGGGAAGAATAAGAGGATGAGCACAAGAAATGCTTGACCATGAGGGTTCATTCAAGGGGGAATGACTGTTATTTAGGTGGAGGAACCAGAAAGGGCTTCTTGTTGGAGATAGCCTTGAGATGAGGCTGAATGGAGGGCAGGACAGCAATGGCAGAGATAGCATTAAGAGGAGCAGTTAGAGCTAGTGCTTCAGAAGAGAGGATCCTTGGAAACGTCCTGGAAAGAACAATAATCCGTGCTGGCTGGATTCTAGTGGAGAGAGGGGTTGTTGATGAAGGCTTTGAGTACCAGGCCAGTGGTAGGCAGATTGGAGTCCTAAATATTTCTGATTAGAGGAAATGTTTGATTGGAACTTCCTGTAGTAAGAATCTGGCAACCTTTTGAGAATGGATTAGTATACCCTACTGTATTTCTGCTGCCTCTGCCTTCCCCATTCCTCTCAGCTGGGCTCATGAATATGACATATGGTTACTTAGCCTCTGCCACATGGGTACTCTGCTAGGTTGTAGGAAAAAAAGAACAGATAAATATAATCCCAGTGTGCAAGGGGCTTATACTGATGCTTACCAAGTCTACTTCCCAAACTGGTGCCTTCCGCTGGGTTGTCCCCAATTCAGTTAGGTGTGTATTTATGTGGTATTCTATGGAGGTGTGCTTTGGAGAGTGTTTGGAGAACTTAGTGTTCTCCATGAACCCAATAAGAAATGTCTACATCTATATATTTATGTAGATCTATATCATTTATATTTGTATTTTCTTATCTATCTTTATGTACCCAGAAAGAGAGTTACTATAAGGTGTTGGTTCACTGGATTATGGGGGCTGAGAAATCCCATGGCCTGCGGTCTTTAGGCTGGAGACCTGGGAAAGCAGATGGTAGAGTTTGAAGGACTGCGAGCTGGAGAGCTGATGGTGTAGGTGCCCTGAGAGCAGAAGATCAGTGTCCCAGCTCAAACATTCAGACAGAGAGCAAGTTCAATCTTCCTCCATCTTTTTTTAAAAAAAAATTTCTTTTTTAGTTGTAGGTCGACAAAATGCCTTTATTTTATTTATGTGATGCTGAGGCTGGAACCCAGGGCCTCACACATGTGAGATGAGCGCTCTACTGCTGAGCCCCAACCCCAGCCCCAATCTTCCTCCATCTTTCTGTTCTATTTAAACTCTTGGTGCATTGGGTGATGCCTACCCACATTGGGGAGGGCATTTACTTTACTCAGTCCATGAATTCAAATGTTAATCTCCTCTAGAAACACTCACAGAAACACTCAAATAATCTTTAGCCAGATATCTGGACATTCTATGACCCAGTCAGGTAGACATATGAAACTAACCATATTAGCTACTAATATAGTGTTCCTTAGCATTGCACAATGTACTCCTAAGCTTTGAGAGATGCGGTCATCACTGGTTCTGAATCTCTCACTTCTGGGTTTGTCTTGACACTGACCTAGATGTAAATGTGGTGTCATCAACGAGTCCTATTCCTACATTAGGGTTTGGTGGTCTGTCTTCTCAGCCTGACTTCACCACTCACCAAAACTGTGATATCGAGTCAATGCCTTAATGTCTCTGACACTCATTTTTCAAATGGGGATAATGTCACAGGCTTTGTCTGCCGTGCTAAACTGTAGTGGGATCAAATGAGATGTGTGTAAGTATTCATGTTTTGACTATTAAAACATTCTATTCTCTTTTATTGGCTCTTATATATTTACCATCGGAGAACTTATCTGCTGTGTTATTACATAAAGGACATTGCTTAATTTTAAGATTTAAAACATATCTAGTAAATCACCCAGGAAAGCTTAAATTTGCCTTTAGTGCCAGGCACTCTGATTCAAAGCAAAACAAAAAAAGAGAAATGATTTGAGTCAAAACTAGGCTAAAGTTTAGCTTTGTAACTAGGGATAGGACTTTAGTGAGAAGGCCACTGTAGCTATTTTTTCAGCATTGAATTTGCTAGCAGCAGTTTCCTGTTTTTAACCTAGGTAGACAGCCTTTCCCCGAGGGGTTCATTAGCTTGGTGTTCCATTGCAGTCTCTGTCCTGCAATTTGTTGGTGGCATGAAGGCACAACAGCAGATGGGGAAGGCTCAGCCTCACCTTTGTTGTTAGCACTTATAATCTTATTAAAGGCTAAAGAAATACATGATTAGCTAACTCCTTGTATTACTAAAAACTGATTTACCAGCATCACATCAAATATTTACCTTGCCCTAAGCTACCAGTAATTACAAGCTGATATTGTTCAGGCTTAAACAAACACAGAGTAATGAATTTCTGCTAATTATTAGGCACCGATGAAAAATGTGATTTGCCCACTCCCAGAGTTATCCTGGGTATCTCATCTTTCTGCACGAGGGAAAACTTCAATTGATATGAATATATTCAGTGCTGCCGGAAAGCACTTCAGTAGTGTCAACCAGAAGTAATTACCAGTGTGTCTGGGAAAGTGATTAAAATGGTTTAAAATTAAGATTTTGGTTTGCCATGGTTATTTCTATGCAAATACACCACATTTTTCAACTGACGTGGGTGTCTTAATTAAAAACAGGCTAAAGTTTTAGAATAACAAGAGATTTTTTAAATCTGCCAAACCTCACACAATAAAAAATAATGATTCCAGCCTCAGTTGCAAATGAAAGTAATTTTTCTTCTTGTTGTATATCTTACTGAGCTTTTAAAAAAGTTACATTGCAGACTGTTATTGAATCATTCATTTCCTGATGGAATATTCCAGCAGATCCACATACTTTGCTTTTGCTTTGTATGGCCTGTTTGAAGGTGGGGAGGAGAATGACTGTGTGGTTGGTCTGTCTCTCAGTGAGATGCAGGGGCTGGTGTCTTTTTCCCTACAAAAGCCATAGCAAGGGATCCCCAGAGATGACTGACAGTTTCACTCCTAACCTGAATGGAGGGAGAAAAATGTTCAGAAATCTACAGTGAGCTCAGACCCGAACTCCACCTGGAGGCCCTCCTACTTTCTTTGCAGTAAATATTTCTCGTTTATGCTTCCTTTAGTGTTCTAATTTAATTATAGTAGAGTGTCCAAAAGACATGTTGGGGAACTTTTCATACTGTATAACTACTTTAGGCCCAATCTGAGCAATAAATTATAAACCAAAGATTTTTAAGGTAGTCACGAACCCAAGAGGTAGCACCTGTTTTCTCACTACCTCCTTCATGGAAGTTATGTGTTCTAGGTCTGTCCTCTCAATGGGTAGCCTGGCTATGTTAATGTGTGCACTTAAAGTCTACAGACAATAGGTTGTCCCTGCATTATATCAGAATGCCTGTAGTGACTTAATCCCAGGCAGGGGTAAGGTGAGAATTCTAGGAGCTATCACAAGATCAGTAGGGTAAAATGTTCACCAATGAAAACTCCAAATGAAAACAGTTACATCTCAATCTTCTTTTCTCCTCCCTCTGTACACACTCCCTGGGTGAACTAAGTAATTCCCAGGGCCTCAGCTATCCAATATCTATGCTAATACCTTCCAAAACCACCTCTCCAGTTCAGAACTCTCTTGGGAGATTCAGAGCCTGTTTATATGCTGGATATTGCCATCTCAGTGTCAAAACATGTCTAATATTGCATCTACCCCCATCTTGCCTCCCTTGGGACAATCACCAAATTGCTATTGGTACCACCAATCTATTGGTAACACCATTCATCCAGTTGCTAGTGCCAGAAACCAGAGCTTTCTCCCTGAGGACTTAAACATCTCTCATTCCCTACTTTCCAAATTTTGTGGTTTCATTTCTAACAACCTTACAATTCTGCCCCCACACCCTATCTCCAGTTGGTGCTCATTTATATCTGTGTTTTACGATGTTTTGCTTGGACTCAATCTCCTAACTCTGCTACCAGAATTTCACTTCTTCAATTCCTCCATCACTTCTTTCTTCTTATCAGTTGCCTTCTTGCTTACCACCTAAGGTTTTTTTTCCATGGCTATTCATTGCCTGCATATAAAGTTCACACTCGTAACAGTGATGGAGTGGGCATCAAAGTGTACCTTCCTTACCCTCAGCCTCCATTGGAGCCATAGTTGAGCCTGGAGCAAAAGGGAAATCTAGTAATATGGATACTGCCTTTATTCAGAAACTGAAATTTTGTCCATCACAGCCTTCTTTGCATTGATTTTGATATTTTAAAACATATTACACTCAAATAATATTCATTTTGATGACTGAGTCTTTGGATATAACTTTCAGTTTGGGCCTGAAGGGGCAAGTGCCCTATCCTAGTCCAGGATGTGACTCTGGAATTGATTCTGGAAAGTTCCTTAGGGAGCCTGGGAGTGAAGGCAACGTAGCAGAAGGTGAAGGGCAAAAATCACACTGGAGACAACTGTGCAGCCAAGAGATTTATTCACCAGCCTTTATGGCTGGTCAGAGGTAGAAGTATGGGGAGAAAGGAGTCAGGGAGAGGGAAGTGTGCAAGCTCTGGTGGGAGAGAGGAGTCAGGGAGAGGGGAGTGTGCGAGCTCTGGACAAAGGGTGGGTGCCTGGTTGTGCTGGCTGTGGTCTCTGGAGCTGTTGGCTGGGGCAGCTGCTGTTGGGCTGGAGACGGTGAGTGTGGAGCTGTTGCAGCAGCTGCTTCCTCTTAGCAGGGATGAGCTGTTGTGTCTGAGCTCCAGGCAGGAGCTTCAAGTAGGGATTTCTGGTGGGGGGTGTGCCAGAACGACCTTTAACGCTATTGGCTCTTTTCCCAGGGAACTGAGTGACCTTTAAGCTGATTGGCTCCTGCCTGGAGAAAATGAAACCAGGTTGCTCCTCATGGAAATTCCCATGGGGGAGGTGGCCCATTGGCCCAAGCCTATCTATCAGAAGGTGGGGAAAACCTGGGCCCTGATGATACCATTTGAACTATGAATTTGGATGTGCCTGAAGTCTACTGGATCTTTCGGTTTCATGACACAATAACTTTCTATTTGTTTAGATCAGTTTTTTTTCACTCACAGAAGGTAAATTCCTGAAAGATAAATGGGCTACAAGAGACTCCTTATGATGTAAACACTTTTCCAGTCTCATCCTTCACTACTTTATAAGAGCATCCCGTGCCTCTGTCACATTGTATAACATGCTGGCTGTTGAACCTGCTGGGCCTTTTTTGTTCTGTGTGTCTCTATGCACAGGGCTCCCTCTTCTGAGAATGTTCTGGGAATATTCTTCACCTGGTCTCTCTGGTGAAAACCCACTCATTCCTTAATACACAGTTTAAATATCACCTCAGGTGTGATGAATCACATCTACACTTTTTTTTTTGTTGTTGTTCTAGGTTTAATTTTTTTTCACATATATGAAATAATGTTATAAAGCTGCTAAACTTCCTGCTTAATGTATTCCCTTTTGCAGAATTAGATGTTTACCTTCCTTAACAATGTCCTATAAAATATAATGCAACTTGGGGCTGGGGTTGTGGCTCAGTGGTTGAGCACTTGCCTAGCACGTGCGCGGCCCAGGCTTGATCCTCAGTACCACGTAAAAATAAATGCATTGTGTACAACTAAAGCAAAATAAATAAATACTTTAAAAAACATAATGCAACTTAATTCTGGAAATTAAAAACTTGGGGTACCCTGATGGGAAGTAGTGCCAAATTCTGGATGTCTCTTCAGAGAGGCCCTGGGTCACTTTTCTTTCCATCTTTCTCTTAATTTACTCTAGCCTTTCTCTTAATTTAATTAATTTACTTTCTCTTAATTTACTCTGAGAAATCCTTATAAAATAAATATGGTAGTTAATAATATAGATGGTCAATGCTTAGTTCTATATTTTAGTCAGTCCTAAAAGCCTCATCTTTATAAGGAGATGAACAAAGGAACAAGGTTTAGTAGGTCTCAGATTTCTGAGATTTAAGCATCCTTTACTGTGGTAATTTTGGTGCATGAATTCACAATTACACACAGATCATAAACTCCATAGAGCAGCATTTTTTTTCTAACTTGTATTTTACACTGCATGCTCAATGACTTTGAACATGTGCTACCTTGGCTGCTACATGTGGAAAAGAGTCGTCTCTCTACAAGGCTGTATAGCCTATCTTGTAAATCCAGGCATAGTGAATCCACCTTCCTCCTACAGGTCTAATTTTCTCACTGGGATTTGAAAGTGAGAAGTAGTAGTGAGAAGCGTAGTAAAAACATAAAAAGACAAAAGCCAAGGCTGACACTTCATGGTCTGTCCAGGGTTCCCAGGAACTAAAGTTTGAGCACTAGAACTCCTGCTAAGTCAGAGGAAACAGTACCACACAGAAGCACAAAAAGCAGCAGTGGGTGGGGGGTGGGGTTGGGTGGTGGGGGCTTATGTGCTCTGCAAAGTAATATGTAGTTCCTCTGATAGCTCAGTGGTACCCAATATTATGAAGATCTCTTCCTAATGACACAAAAAGAACAAAAGAAAGTTAAAAAAAAATACTTGTACTGCAGGAAAGATTTCAAGATTGTTTGCAATAGGTGGACACAGTGGTGCCAGCCTATAATCCCAGCCATTTGTGAGGCTGAGACAGAAGGATGGCAAGTTCAAGGCCAGCCTCAGCAACTCAGCGAGACCCTGTCTTTAAAAAAACAAAGGACTGGGTATGTGGCTTTGTGGTTAAGCATCCCTAGGTTCCATCCCCAGTATCCCCAAACCCTGTCCAAAAAAAAAAAAAAAAAAAAAAAAAAAAAAAAAAAAGACTGCTTGTAACCTTACAAGACAGTTGTACTTATTAAGAAAAAGAAATAATGAGAAGAGTATATTAAAAATAACTTGAGGGGCTGGGGTTGTGGCTCAGTGGTAGTGCACGGCCCGGGTTCGTTCCTCAGCACCACATAAAAACAATAAAGCCAATATTTAAAAAAAAAATAAAAAGACTTCCTGCTAAGTGACTTAACATACATGTTCCATCTTTCTTGGTCCCGTTTCCCAGATGTGACCCTGATAGGGTCCTGGGCCTGTTCTGCAAAGGCTTTCTAGGCAAGAGTCTCACCCATTCTTTCTAAGAGAACTTTGGGTGATGAATGTGAGGAAAGGTGGGTTCCACCAAGATTTAATGGCAGAAGAGGGAGGTGTTGCTGCTTACCACACCTCCCCAGGAGCACGCCACAGGTGCAGCAGCCAGCAAAGCCTCCCTCTTCCGCTGGGCTGGGAGTCTGTGTATACCCTCTATCTGGCCCCTTGCTGTGTGTGAACCCAAATGCACATCAAACTCTCAAACCCACCCCCCCCCCCAAAAAAAAAAAAAAAAAGATTTAATGACGTTGGAATTGCCTTCTTGCATAGGGGAAAAGGGGCGGGGTTCACCTTTGAAATTTTTAAAAGTAGACCCCTTCCCAGATCACTCTGTGTGTCCCTGTCTTTGCCACCAGTGGGTCCCCTTTACCCCACTGTGATGTCTCCTGCATGTGTGAAACTCCCAGAGATCCCTTGCACCTGCTTTTTTCAGAGGTCCATGCTCCAAAATTACCTCCCCTCCCTTCCGGAGTGGCTATGCCTAAGTGCCAAAGGAGGACTGAGGGATTATTTTGCTAATCCACTGAAGTTTCCAATTTAGGGAATACATTTAGGATTTTGATCTCTTTATCAGGTTAATAATGTGGTCTTTAATTACAAATTTTATTACAAGTTTTAAAAAATTTAATTAATGTCAAATTTACCAAATAATTTATTAAGATTGTCATATGTAATACCTGTTAGTTATGGATTTTGTAATATGAAATAATCCTTTTATGTAGGAAAAAAACTGTAATTTAATAATGGTATATTAAGGGATATATTGAACATATTGCTCCATTGTTTTGTGTTCAATGTAATTGTTGAAAAATCAAGCATCAATCTTTCTTGTTCCATTTTTGCTGATTTTTTCTGTAAGGTAGCATTTTCTTTTTATTTTCTTAAATTACACTAGGAGTAAGGCCCATTGGCACCCTATGGTCTTTCTTTTCTTTTTTTTATTTGGGGAAATTTATGTCCACTATTGCCTCAAATATTTCTTATGACCTTTAAAAATTTTTATCTTTGAAATTTCAAACATACACAAAAATAAAGAGGTCCTCTTTCTGTTTTTCTTTGTTCAAGGTTTCTGTTATCTGGATATTGACACTTCCACTTTTAGCCTCCATTTTTTCATCTTCTATTTTATATTTTCTATTGCTTTGTCTTTTCCTTCTTCCTTCTGGCAGGTTGCTACAGCCCGTTCTTCCAGTTCTTCCATTCGCTCCCTGGCTGTTTCTATTCTGCCATTTATTTCTTCTATTGCATTCTTTATTTTATTATTATGTATTTCATACCTCATACTTCTTGCTTCTTTGTTTTTTCCTCACCCATAAAACAACTCCTCAGGTGAGAACTTTACTCTTTAACCACTCTGTCCCCACTAAAAGCAGCTTTAGGCAGATACTCTCTCTCTCTCTCCACGGTTATGGTTATTTTACCAGCCTTGGGGCTAGGTGGAGGCCAGGGTGGAGAAACAACTGCCCAAGACTAGCCATGCCTCACCTATGACCCTCAGCTCCTCCTGTGAGCACAGGGCTGCCTGGATTTTACCACAGAGGACACTTGGACCTGGTGTTGGGGAAGAACTGTCTGTCAAGGGCAGAGGCAAAGAGGTTGGTGGAGAGAACAAGGACTCACAGGTCTGTTCCCACATTGTCCTTCCACAGCTGTGTCAAAGCCACCCCACATAAGCACTAGTTCAAAGCATCCTGTCTTCTCCATCTCTCACCAAAGGGTCCTCAGGGGTTTTCTCTATGCCTTCAGGAGTTATTGCTGCTTTTGGAGGTTATCTCCACAGATTGGGATTGAATATACCTTTTTTTTTTTTTTTTTTTGGCTAACTTTATCTTTAGTTGCTGGTAAACTGTAGCTCCAGACCAAGGCTGTTCCTTCACCTTTCTCTTCGCTCTAGTGAGTTCTTTCTGCTTGATGACTGTGGTTAGAGCCCTTGGACCAGCACCAATCTAGTTTGATGGGCCATTGTCTGAACAAGGAAGCCAAAGAGGCTCATGCTAGTACCTGAGTTGGTCTGACTCGAGGACTTTTCAGGATTTTCAGTGAATACATAATCTAGGCCAGGGGTCAAGTCCAGATGTCCAAAGGTACAAAGTTTGAAAAAAGCTGGTAAGTTAAAAAAAGACAATTATAAATTCAAGATCTGCCAAACTGCCATGCCAGTTTGTGAGTTTTGAAACTTGTGCTTTATACCAATAACAAAACTGAGGTTCAGAGAGATTGTGACAGAACAAGACTTAAAACTCATATGCTGGAGCCTAGATCCTAAAATATTAGATTTTTTTTACATAAAAGTTTTTCTATGAGCAAAAGAGAGATTACTTAAGATAATGTTAGAAGGCCCATCCGATTTTCCCAAATAGATGAACAATTCCATATTGTTAAAACTGCTGACTATGGAAATTGTGTCTTACTTGTTTGCTGATAGAAAAAACTCAGAAAATTTTCATGGGGAAAAATGTTTTTCCTTAACATCTTAATATTTCTAAATATTCCAAGCATGAAAATTTAATGAGCAAACAACTTGTACATAATTTAATTTATATTCCTGCATTTAAACAATGATTTTATACCTGTCCTGAATATTTGTCTTTATACACAAAATTCAAAAAAACTCCTCAGTCCACACAGCTATAGTTCCAGAACTTACTCGTCTTCTTTATTAAAACCCCTCTTGCACTGACATTTCTAATATTCCTAAAAATAGGCATGGAGGCTTAGGTTGTAGGCAGTGTTGCAGGAGATACCTTGCAGCAGGATTTCTTGGTCTTTGCACTGTGGACATTTTGGGTCAGATTTGTAGTGGGGGACAGTCCTGTGTGTATGTATGTAGGGGGATCTGTTGGATGTTTTAGCAGCATCCCTGGTTCTAATTGGCAGATCAACAGATGCTAGCAGCTGTTTGCCCACCCTCCAGTTATGGCAATCAAAAATGTCTGCCAAATGTTCCAGAGAGAGAGAGAGAGAGAGAAAGAGAGTGTATTGGGGGTAATAAGTGGTGTGATTCTTTCAAAAGCACACAGGAAGTGTCTGAGGACCTCTATTCCACATCTGACACTGAGCATTTCATTTTCAGCTACTTAACTTTCACCAGTGAAGGGCGAAAATCACACTGGGGACAGCCGTGCAGCCAAGGGATTTATTCACCAGCCTTTACGGCTGGTTAAGGGTAGAAAAGGAACGGGGAGAGAAATCAGGGAGAGGGAAGTGTGCAAGCTCTGGTGGGAGAAGGGAAGGAGAGGGGAGTGTGCAAGCTCAGGAAGTGTACAAGCTCTGGTGAAAGAGCTTGCAAGCTCTGAATGGAAGGTGGGAGTCTGGTCGCGACGGCTGCAGTCTCTGGAGCTATCAGCTGGGGCAGCTGCCGTTGGGTTGGAGACGGTCGGTAAGTGTGCAGTGGCTGCCTCTTCTCCATCTCCGTGGTCTCTCTTCTCGTCGTCTGGCTCTTCTTGTTGGCTCTTCAGTCTTGTTGGCTCTCCGTGGGCGTCTGGCTCGCTGGCATGCTGGCACCACAAACTTCCAATGGATGGGAGTTTATATAGGGATTACTTGTGGGGGCTGTACCAGAGCAAACTTTAAGCCTATTGGCTCCTGCTCGTGGTGTGAGGGCAGCCTTGAAGCCTATTGGCTCCTGCCCGGGGATGATGAGATATCCTGTCCAGAGAGCAGAGCGAACTTTTGACCCTCTGCCTGTGGAACGGGGTGAACTTTGATGACCTGAAAGCCTATTGGCTCCTAAGGGCAGCCTTGAAGTCTATTGGCTCCTGCTCAGGGATGATGAAACATCCTGCCCAGAGACCAGAGCAACCTTTTGGCCCTCTGCCTGTGGAACAGGGTGAACTTTTGGTGACCTTTAAGCCTGCCCATCTCATCTAACAATGAGACTGTTAGGTTTTTTAAGATGTAGAAATAAAGGGTCAATAATAATGAAACAGCAGTGTTCTTTGAGAATCAGATTAAACAAATATTAATATGGCTGTGAGTCATTGTGTACACTTCTGCATTTCTAAATTATCACTATACTGCAGGGTACCAATTGCATTATCAAATGTGTGGTAAAACACTGCAGATGTGCTGCAGTTTCGTTGTGCAGAGTGGCTGTTTTCTCAGGACTTTTAAACAATTTAAGGGAATAAAGCGATCTCATTGTGAGAGAGACACTGGAGATCAAAAGATGAATGTGAGTTCAGAGGCTGTCAAAGGAGACATCCATGCAAACATAACTCAGTGCATTTGTAAACATTTGCAGATGACAGGTAAAGACATTACATAGGTGGAAAGCACTTTGGGGTGCTGGTCATGGAGACAAGTCCTTCTGCTCCCAAAGCCCAGAGGCTTACTCTTAATGATGACAGAGCACTATACCACATTTAATCCTCAATCACCCTATATGAAATGAATTATTATACATATTTTCTCAATGTGTAAAATAAGGCTTAGGGAAATTGAAACTTGATAGATAGGCTTGGGCCGATGGGCCACCTCCCCCATGGGAATTTCCATGAAGAGCAACCTGGTTTCATTTTCCCCAGGGAGGAGCCAATCAGCTTAAAGGTCGCTTTGTTCCTGAGGCAGGAGCCAGTTGGCTTAAAGGTCGCCCTATTCCCTGGGAAAATAACCAATAGCGTTAAAGGTCGCTCTGGTACACCCCCCACCAGAAATCCCTATTTAAAGCTCCTGCCTGCCTGGAGCTCTGACACAACAGCTCGTCCCTGCTGAGAGGAAGCAGCTGCTGAAACAGCTTCAGACTCACCATCTCCAGCCTGACGGCAGCTGCCCAACAGACAGCTCCAGAGACCACAGCTGGCACGACCAGGCACCCACCCTCTGTCCAGAGCTCACACACTCCCCTCTCCCTGACTCTTCTCTCCCACCAGAGCTTGCACACTTCCCTCTCCCTGACTTTTCTCTCCTCATACTTCTTCTACTTCTGACCAGCCATAAAGGCTGGTGAATAAATCTTTTGGCTGCACGGTTGTCTCCGGTGTGTGATTTTTGCCCTTCAAAACTTGCTTAGAATCTTAGGCCTTGTGAAAGGTAGAACTGGCATTTGAATCCAGGTCTATGTGACTTAAACTCTTGTAGTTTTCTGTATTACATTCTACCCCCTACCCCTCTAATCAATACCGGGAGATCATCAACACCAAGTGACAGATTTGAACTAATTGACATGCACATGAGGCTGATTTAGGCCCTAGAAGTTCACCTTACTAATTTACAATGAAGAAGAACTTCACAGAAGTTAGAAGAGCTACATGATTGGGTCCATATAAGCAGATTTTTATTCCTTACCAAATCAGAAAGTAGGCCAAATTAGAGTATTTTGTTAATCTCAGAAAGCAATAATATCATCCCCTACCTCTAGAGGCAGTCATGACGTGGGCCAGCCCAGGTCAGCATCTGCCCCCCGCCCCCACCCCTTTTTTCCCTATGGAGCAGTTCTGAATATTTTCTGTTGATACACTCTCTCTTCTGGAATTTAGATATTCCACAGCTTTAACATAATAATTAACTTTTCTTTGAGTTACCTCCAGTTACTTAATTTGAGAAAGTCCTTTAGCTATTATGGCAGATAACTTCTCCCAGTAAACGTTGATTTCATAGTGTGAGCCTCAGAGGGAGATCTTATTTATCTTTTTATAATTCTGGGGAGATAGTTTTCTACAGTTTTCCAGTATCAATGAGATTAATGAAAAATATATAAATATAATTATATAGTTTAATTTCAAAACCATGTATCTATAATAATAATGTCCCATAAATACTAACTCAACTTTGACAAATTGTATGTGATCAAACTCTAAGTGAACAAACTCTGTCAATCCCTGTTTTTTGAAGAAAAAATTTATAAATGTTTTTTGAGCTTTTATTAGCAATAATAATTAAGCCATCATGCTCTGATTTGTACCTTGTGTTTATTCTGATTGGCAGGTGACCATGTCATACTGATGATAACATTTTAATATTGATCCTGGCTTCTAACAGGTTCTGGGCAATCTTGTAAATGCTTTCACATAAGTTAGTCTATTGGATCTCAAAGTATTAAATTATATTTTTTTTCTTGCAGTTCTGATGGCTAAAGCTCTGGCATCTATTCAAAATATACAGTATTTTGAAGATTAAAATCAGACATTGTGATGGTTAATCTTAACTGTCAGTTTGGCTGGGCTAAGGGATGCCCATATAGATGGTAAAACATTATTTCTGCATGTGTCTGTGAGAGTGTTTCTGGAAGGAATAGCATTTCAATTAATGAACCCAGTAAAGTAGATGGCCCTCCTCAGTGTGGGTGGACTCCTTACAATCTGTTGAGGGCCCAAGTAGAACACAAAGTCAGAGGGAGGGTGAATTAACTCTCTGGCTGAGCTGAGACACCCACCATCTTCTGTCCTTGGACAGCAACATTCCTGGTTCTTGAGCTTTTGGATTTAGGTCAGGACTTATATATCTTTAGCACCCCCCACTCTCCCCCAATTCTTAGGCCTTTAGACTTGGGGCTGAATCACACCATTGGTTTTTTTTTGTTCTCTAGCCTGCTGATAGCATAATGTGGGACTTTTTGACCTCCATAACTGTGAGCTAAATCCTATAATCAATCTCCTCTTGTATATATCTCTATATAGCTGACTGATTCTGTTTCTCTGAAGAACCCTAATGCAGAGATAAATATGTGTATGCATGTATGATATGAATGTGTGTGTATGTGTTTATGGGAGTACAAAATCCATGATATATTTACACAAGGCCTAAAGCTTGAGGGAACCTCCAGGGAGATCCACGTCACTTGAGTATACCAAGAAAAGGTCTGATATATTTTATTTTATGTGGTGATCTACCCTAGGTTCTAAATACTTGACACCCCACTTGGAGACCCATTAAGAAGCATTTCTTTACTTGTAGACCAACCTCTTTAGCTGAACTCTTTTATTCAAAGTACATTCAAAATATATAGTAGAATTTACATTTTGGGCTCTGAGCTCTGGGAACAAGATTGACATTTGATTGCACAAGAATTTTTCCCATCAATTTACAATGTAAAACCTGTCATCTGACTTAAACATAGTATTCAAAACAAAAAATCAGACTTTTAGAAATGGTAGGGATGGGTTATTACTGTGTGTTAGAATTGTTGACAGCCCCCCAATTTTCTCTGGAGACAAAACAGCCTTTCTACCAGTAAGTAAGATCCAGTGGGGATGCTAATAGCCATAGATATATTTCAAATTATAGTTGATAGAGTAATTTTTCTCAAACTGAATCCAGGGGTATACATTTGTTGATTTAAATGATCCTCCTTTCAATATTATTTGAATTAAATGATTAACTTTTCAAAACATGAGGGACAGTTATAGTTTAGGAAGCCTTAATAAGAAAACGAAATATGAAGAAAATAATGCTATTTGAACTATGTGAGCTGTTAGTTACAGGTACCTCTTCTTCAACACAGTTTGCTGAGTTGAAGAGAATAGCTAGAGGAAATGATTCCCATTGTTCTTATCAATATTTTAAATAATTTTTATAACAACTGATAAAGACAATACGTGAACACTATAGAAAATTAAAACCTTGAAGTGATGTGTAAAGGAAAATAAAAAGTGATTCCTGCTTCATTTTAATTCCTTTACTGGTGAGTATAATCACTCTTAATTGATGTATATCAATCCAGTTCAATTTCTAGGAACTTAGAAATATAAGAGCATGTTTATTATTATGTGTATACATGAATATTTTATTTGTAAAAAGATGAAAATATTGTATAAAATATGTGTGGTATAGACTTATTTATACTAAATATGTTAAAACATATGTGAGATGGTTTTTAAGACACTGGACATCAAACAACAAAGATTAGAGATCTCAGAAAGACAGGAATGGTTGAAGTGATATCTAATTGCTCTAGCTACTTGAATTTGGTGCCTGTTAGAATCTTTAACTCACCTGCTATATTAGAGAAATACATGTAAATATGAAAAGATGCTAGCAAGAAATATAGGAAAATAATTTTAATATATTGAATGGAGAAGATCTTTCGTAGAATGGCATGAAAAGAGAAAAGTTTGATTTAAAACTTTTATAGAACTTTGAATTAAAATAAAAGATTTATAACAAATTTCTTGCCCCTAAGTGGTATAGTATGTGATACAGAACTCCCATTCATTAAAACTGGAGGGAAAAATAAACAGAGGAAAAAAAACTTTTATAGAGTGTAATTTTTCAAAATTAAAGGAAAAAGACTTCAAGACAATATTTGCGAAAGCTATTAGAAATATGAGAAGAGTCATATTGGAATACTTTAATAAATCTCTTTTGGAAATTTATAGATTAAGTAAATTTTTAAAAAGTGAGCTATAAAAGATTAGAATGATCTAATAATTAACTTTCATAAATTGATATATATATATATCCAATAAATAAAGAAGAAATAGCCTTTTCAATATATTCATGGATTTTTTTTTATGTTCTCCATGAGAAATAATAGTAATAGTGACAATAATTAATAATTATATATATGTAATAATTATATATGTAATATGTAAATAATTATATATATGTATGTGTGTGTATATATACACACACAGAGAGAGAGAGAGAGAGAGAGAGAGAGAGAGAGAGAGAGAGAGAGACTGATGTGGGCCAGGTACTGGGTCAAGGCAATTACATGTCACTATTCCTCATAAATTAAATTAAATATTGTTATTATTCCCATTTTATAGATGAGGAGAACAAGGATTAAAGGGATTAAGTAACTTCCAAAGTTCACATAGCATCACAGATAGTTTTCTGTGAAACAAAACATCAATTGAAGAAAATGCTCCATTTTCACTTTCTTTCACGGGAACTCTTTGTGAAATATTTCTTAGCCAATTCTATTCAGTAAATAATCACTATATAGTAGAGGAGATTCACTATTTTTAGGCCTCTGTTATTTAGTTTCCAACACAATGTCAGTGGCTCACTTCTAAATGCTTCAGTGCTCAGATCTGGGACCTCTTCTCCTCTCGGTTCCATGATTTTAAACATGTGCTGATGGAGTATTCCCATCTCTATCTCCAGTCCAAATTTAAATATACAGTATCTATTTGGCACTCATCTTGGACATTTGGATATCTTACATGCATATCAGACCTAACACATCCCAAATGGATTGTTTGATTCCCAGTTTCTTTCCTCCATTCCTAAACATTTCCTCCTCTATCCCATTCCATCTTCATTTGAATAAATGGTACATCATCCATGTAGGTTATCCCTCCAAATATCTAGAACCATTTCCCTCTCTTTTCTTACATCACATGGTCAAATAATCAGCAAGTCCTATTGGTTCTACATTCAAGATATATCCCAAATCCAATAGCATTTTCCCCCCCCTGTCTTCATTGTTCAAGTGGCATCTTCATCTATCTGGACTATGATAATGATACAGGTGTTGAGAATCAGTTCAATTCCCATTGCCCTGGTGTTGAAGATTGAACACCCCAGAAAATGCTGAGGCAAGAGCAAAAAGTTTTATTTAAAGTATAGGGGAGAAGGTGGGGCGAGGGGGACAGAGGCTCCTCTGCAGAGGAGGGGGTCCAAGTTGGTGCCTGAGGGAGTGGGGGTGTCCTGACTCTTCTATGGATTTTAGATTTCCTTTGTTCTGATACCCCTCCTCCTCCCATCCTGCCTATGTGACCCAAAAGGTGGACTGATCCAAGGGCAGAAGGAAGCCACCCAGTGGTACAGGCAGGAAAAGTGTCACCCAGGGACTACTCATTAACAACTCCTTGCAGGGAAAAACAGTTCTCTGGAGGCAGGTAACCCTGGCAACACTTTGGAGGAAGGGCAAGTACTCTGGAGGTAGTAGCATGGTATTTCCTCTTGAATGAGCCCCCATCTTTCCCATCTTTCTGACCCAATTGTGTATTACATACACTGACTGTCCTTTTGCCCTCCCCCAATAGCATCATGTAACTCTTCTACTGGTTTCTACTCTCTTGCTCCATTAGCTGTTTTATGTAGAGCAGCCAGAGTAATAGTCTTAATGTTACTATAAGTCACTCTGCTTGCTTAAAAACTTTTAGTGACTTTCCATTGCATTTTTAATGAAATAAGAACCTATTTCCTTGGTTACTAAGAGCTTACACTGTGGCTTCTTCCTTCCCTGTCATCTTCATTCCTTATCCCTTGCCCTCTCATTCTTTAGCTTCAATCCTACCAGCTGCTTTTCCTTGTCTCAAACACTCTGAGCTCATCCCAGCCTCAGCGCCTTCATACTTGCTGTTGCAGCTGCCTGGAACGCTTTCCCCGGGCTCTGGTCATGGTCAAGTTCCTTTCACCTTTCAAGTTTCAGCTCAAGCTTCACCTCTTCAGGTGGCTCTTCCCTGACTGTCCTATTTAACATAAGATTATTATTTTCAATTATTCACCTTCAAATCATCTTGTTTATTTCCTTTTTAATACTTACCCCAGTTTGAACTTTTTGTCTGTTTTTTTTTGCTTAATTTTTAAACTTAATTTTTATTTTTAGCAAACATGTGTGCATAGCTTATAAAGCCAAATAGCAGTACAAGTTCTAAAACAAAAACAGTAATTTCTTCCTCCACTCTTCTTTATGCCTTTCCCCAAGGAAAATCTTCAGGTGTTTTAGTTATATTATCTTCCAAAATTCTAAATAATATATCCTGTTATCCCTCCCTTGATTTTTTTTTTCTTTTCAGTTTTAGACATTCTTTATTGTTTTCCTCTTATGGAAGATAAAGGATGAGATTTATTACACTGCCTCTATATCTTCTTTCTCTGTATCCTGACAATGTAGTTATATAAACATTTTGTTTTACTGTTTAAGTGAGTACTCCATGTTTACATGACTATGTTGTAAATATTTTTCACAACTGGTCTTTGAAATGTAAAGACTAGATTTCTTTTCTTATGCAACCATGCTGTTTGCTTTTTTCATTTGTTTTGTTTCCAAATTCATCCTCCAAATTTCTGAAAGAACTGTAGGTCTCCTTTCAGAACAGGCAGACATATCATTAATGTCTTAACTCTTTTTTTAAGTTTATAGCTTTCCATCCTAGAGTTTTTCTTTGCCTTGCCCTAAAGCGTTTTTTGTCAACTGTGCTTCTAGGACTTCCTTTGTTATCTCTTTTAGTCAGTTTTTTTGTTTCTGTGACTAATGGACCCAACCAGAACAACCGTAGGGAAGGAAAGGTTTGTTTAGGGGTTCATGGTTTCAGAGGTCTCAGTTCATAAGAGGCTGGCTCCATTCCTTTGGCCTCAAGGTAAGGCAGGATATCATGGCAGAAGACTGTGGCAAAGGGAAGCAGCTCACATGATGATCAGAAAGCAGAGAGAGAGGTTAGCACTTAACCAAATACAAATATATACCCCAAAGCTATGCCTAATTCCCACCTCCTCCAGCCACACCCTACCACTTCAGTTACCCCTCAGTTAATCCCTATCAGGGTATTAATCACTGATTGGGTTAAGACTCTCACAACCCAATCATTTATCTTCGGAACCTTCTTGCATTGTCTCACACGTGAGCTTTTGGGGGACACTTCACATCCAAACCATAACACTATCATTCTAGAAATTTGACTTACCTTTTTCCTACATTGGAGTTCTTGTTTTCCAAATTCCATTACCATCTTCCATTTTGGCTAAGCACATCTTCTAATGTCTTCTTAAGGTCAGTGCATGAAAGGCACTATTTATTTATTTATTCAGTTTGGACATTGCATGTCTAAAACAAGTCTATAAACTACACTTGTTTTTGATATTTTGGTTAGGTATAAAATTCTAAAGTGGAAATACTTTTCTTCAGAGCTTTGAAGTTATGGAATTCCAGCATTGCTGTTGAAATTCTACTGTTATTGGCATGGTGGTGCATGCCTATAATTTCAATGGCTTGGAAGGCTGAGGCAGGAGGATTGTAAGTTCAAGGCTAAGCTAAGCAACTAAGTGAGGCCCTGAGCAATTTATCAAGACCCTGTCTCAAAATAAAAAATAAAAGGGAGCTGGGAGCGGTGGCGCATGTCGCTGTAATCCCGGCACATGGGAGGCTGAGACAGGAGGATCATGAGTTCAAAGCCAGCTTCAGCAATGGGGAGGCACTTAGCGACTCAGTGAGACCCTGTCTCTAATAAAATACAAAAAAGGGCTGGGGATATGGCCCAGTGGTCGAGTGCCCTGAGTTCAATCCCTGGTACCAAAAAAACTCCCAACCAACCAACCAACCAACCAACCAAACAACAACATAAATAAAATTAAAAAAAAATAAAAAGGGCTGGAGATGTGGTTCAGTGGGTAAGTGCCACTGGGTTAAAAAAAAATTCTACCATTTGGTTTTCTGACCTTTTATAAGTAACTCTTCTTCTTGCCTCATGTTTTGAAACTTCATCATAATATACCTCAATATATTTATTTAATGCACAGAACATTTTATGGGTCTTTTTAATCTGATAATTATGTTGTTCAGTTCATTTTTCATCTAACTTAATTCTCAGATTATTTCCTTTCTGGAACTTTCTCGTTTGTTCTGTCCAGAACTGCTGTGAGTCCTAGATAGATCATAATTTCTGTATCTTATGATTTTTCATCTCTTCATCTTTTGTTTTACTTTCTGACGGAGTTCCTTGATATTGTTTTCTAATCTGCTTAAAATTAAAAAAAAAACAAACCAACTAGGTGTCATATATATAATTTCCAAAGTACACTTTCTTGCTCTCTGGATGTTTCAAAACTTTTTTGATGGTGATTTGTTCTATTAATAGATACAATATCTTCTCTTATTTCTCTGAAACTATTTATTAGATTTTTAAAAATATTTTTTCTGTTCCTTGAATTATTTCAACTTTTCCCAGTTGCCCATACTGCTTGATTTTCTGTTTTTATCATGGAAGATTTTCTTAAATATTTTGTGATTTTTGGCTATTTATGTCTAAGATTAAGGGCAAAGTACTAAAAAATCTAACTGACAGACTTGTTTGGGCAATTTTCCAGCTGGTAGATAACTGGAATTCTTTTTTATTTTATTGGGGGATGCTGTAGGTCTTTTCCATTGGTAGATACTTTTCTCTGGAAAAAAACCACCGAGTCTTTGCCTGGGGTGTTTGATCCCAGCGTCAGAGGTTCTGGAGGCTGTTGAGAGGAATGGCAGTGGGAATCTCAGGTTCACTTTGATGGTTTTCAATATAGTGCCTCCACCTGCATGCTAGTCTGTCCCTGAGTTTGGACCCTCTCTGTTCCAACCTCTGCACAGTGTCAACCCCCTGTTTCTGGAAGGAAAGAAGAGGGGGTAGTAGAAGGTTGGGAAGTGAAATGTCCTTAAACCTTCAAAAGCACCATCTGTTTTCATCTTTCCCTGAAGCCCATCCTGCAGAAATGCCCCATGTCTCCCTCCCAAGCTTGCTGAGGCTTTGACACTTTCTTCTTACTGGCTTTCATACTGTTGGATTTTTCGATTCCATGTATTCGTTTGCTTTCCATATTCAGAGTTTTCTCTTTTTCCCTTGTCTGGGTTACTTCTTGTTCTCTCCTTTTTGTTCCTGCTTTTTTATTCTCTTTTAGTCCTGTGCAGTCTGCTCACTTGGATTTGGGAAGAAGGAAGTATACACATAATGTCCTGTATTCAATTCAGAGGGTTTATCCAGTTCCTTGATTTTTTTTGCTTATTTTTTGTCTCCTAGTTCCTCTAAAATATAAGGGACAGGGATTCCTTTTTGTACAATATTACATCTCAGGCCTCCAGTGGTACCTAGTGCAGAGTGGGTGCTTAAAAAATGTTCACGGAATTAATGGATGAGGGAATTTCATAGGTGTGGTAACTTTATGGCTTTAAAAAGTTTATTGAAATATAATTCACATACCATAGAAGTTACCAATTTAAAGGGTACAGTTTTATGTTTTTTGATATATTCACAGTCCTGCAATCATCACCATGATCAAGTTCAGAACAGTTCCCCAAAGAAACCCTGTACCCATCAGCAGTTACTCTCCATTTCTCCAATCCCCTAGCCCTAGGAAACCATTAATCTATTTTTTGTTTCTATGGATTTTCTTATTCTTAATATTTCAAACATGTGGAATCGTACCATAGGTGGTCTTTGTATCTTCCTTCTTTCACCTAATGTAATATTTTCAAGGTTCATTTAAGTTATAGCATGAATTAGTATAGTACTTCATTATTATTATTATTTTTTATATAATTTTATTTTTATAATTTTTAATATGTACAACTCATAGTGCATATATTTAGTATCTTTTTACATACAACTGTTTGTATACAAAGTATATTCGTACAATTCAAGTCTTCAATCATGCATTAAGGAAAATGATATCCGTCTCATTCAACCACCTTTTCTTTTTTCTCCCCCTCCCTCCCCTCTTGCTCCCTCCCTTACCCTCCCTTCCCTTGACCATTCTAGTGTTCCTCTAATCCTCCTATGTACCCCCATCCAACAATACTTTGAAATAGCCTCCTTATATAAGAGAGAACATTAGGTACTTGGATTTTTGAGACTGACTAACTTCACTTAGCATTATGTCTTCCAACTTCATCCATTTACCTGCAAATGCCATTAATTTTTTTTTTTTTATTGCTGAGTAAAATTCCATTGTGCGTATATACCACATTTTCTTAATCCACTCATTTACTGAGGGACATCTAGGTTGGTTCCACAACCTAGCTATTGTGAATTGTGCAGCTACAAACATTGAGATAGCTGTGTCACTGTAATATGCTGTTTTTAAGTCTTTTGGGAATAGATCCAAGAGTGGGATGGCTGGGTCATCGGATGGTTCCATTTCCAGTTTTCCAAGAAATCTCCATACTGCTTTCCATAACGGTTGCACCATTTTGCAGTCCCACCAGCAATGTATGAGTGTGCCTTTTTCTCCACATCCTCTCCAACATTTATTGTTGCTTGTGTTCTTGATGGCTGCCATTCTGACTGGAGTGAAGTGAAATCTTAGAGTAGTTTTGATTTGCATTTCTCTAATTGCCAGCGATGTTGAACATTTTTTCATGTATTTGTTGATTAATCGTGTATCTTCTTCTGAGAGGTGTCTTCTCAATTCCTTAGCCCATTTATTGATTGGGTTATTTGTTTTTTTTAGTGTAAAGTTTTTTGAGTTCTTTATATATTCTAGAGATTAGTGCTCTATCTGATGTGCATGTATTAAATATTTGTTCCCAATTAGTTGACTCTCTATTCACCTCACTGATTGTTTCTTTTGCTGAAAAGAAGCTTTTTAGTTTAAATCTATCCCATTCATTAATTCTTGGTAGTAATTCTTGCGCTACAGGATTCTTATTAAGGAACTTGGGGCCTAATCCAACATGTTGGAAATTGGAGCTTACTTTTTCTTCTATTAGGTGTATTGTCTCTGGTCTAATTCCTAGGTCCTTGATCCACTTTGAATTGAGTTTTGTGCATGGTGAGAGATAAAGGTTTAATTTCATTTTGTTGCATATGGATTTCCAGTTTTCCCAGCACCATTTGTTGAAGAGGCTATCCTTTCTCCACTGTACATTTTTGGCACCTTTGTCTAATATAAGATAGCTGTAATTATATGTATTAGTCTCTGTATCCTCAATTCTGTACCATTGGTCCACCAGTCTGTTTTGGTGCCAATACCATGCTGTTTTTGTTACTATTGCTCTATAGTATAATTTAAAGTCTGGTATGGTGATGCCCCCTGCTTCACTTTTCTTGCTCAGGATTGCTTTGGCTATTCTGGGTCTCTTATTTTTCCAGATGAATTTCATGACTGCTATTTCTATTTCTTTGAAGAATGACATTGGGATTTTGATTGGAATTGCATTAAATCTGTATAATGCTTTTGGTAATATGGACATTTTGACAATATTAATTCTACCTATCCAAGAGCAAGGTAGGTCTTTCCATCTTCTGAGTTCATCTATAATTTCTTTCTTTAGTGTTCTATAATTTTCGTTATAGAGGTCTTTCACCTCTTTCGTTAGGTTGATTCCCAGGTATTTTATTTTTTTTGATGCTATTGCAAATGGGGTATTTTTCATCATTTCCCTTTCAGAGTCTTTGTCGCTGATGTACACAAATGCCTTTGACTTATGTGTATTGATTTTGTATCCTGCAACTTTGCCAAATTCGTTTACTAGTTGTAAAAGTTTTCTGGTAGAGTTTTTTGGGTCTTCTAGGTAGATTATCATGTCATCAGCAAATAGTGCTAATTTGAGCTCTTCTTTTCCTATCTTGATCCCTTTAATTTCTTTTGTCTGTCTAATTGCTCTGGCCAGAGTTTACAGTACTATGTTAAATAGCAGTGGTGAAAGGGGACATCCCTGTCTTGTTCCAGTTTTTAGAGGGAATGCTTTCAATTTTTCTCCATTTAAGATAATGTTAGCTCGGGGCCTTGCATAAATAGCTTTTATTATGTTAAGATATGTTCCTGATATTCCTAGTTTTTCCAGTGTTTTGAACATAAAGGGGTCTTGTATTTTGTCAAATGCTTTTTCTGCGTCAATTGAGATGATCATATGATTTTTGTCTTTAAGTCTATTGATGTGATGTATTATGTTTATTGATTTCCGAATATTGAACCAGCCTTGCATCCCTGGGATAAACCCCACTTGATCGTGGTGCACTATCTTTTTGATATGTTTTTGTATCCGATTTGCCAGGATTTTGTTGAGGATTTTTGCATCTATGTTCATTAAAGATATGGGTCTGAAGTTTTCTTTTTTGGATGTGTCTTTGCCTGGCTTTGGAATTAATGTAATATTGGCCTCATAGAAAGAGTCTGGAAGAGCTCCCTCTTTTTCTATTTCTTGAAATAGTTTGAAGAGCATTGGTATTAGTTCTTCTTTGAAAGTCTTATAGAACTCGGCTGTAAACCCATCAGGTCCTGGACTTTTCCTTGTTGGTAGCTTTTTGATGACATCTTCTATTTCTTCGCTTGTAATTGATCTATTTAAGTTATGTATAGCCTCCTCATCCAGTTTAGGCAAATCATATGACTCTAGAAATCTGTCAATGCATTCAGTATTTTCTATTTTATTAGAGTACAAGTTTTCAAAGTAATTTCTAATTATATTCTGTATATCTGAGGTGTTTGTTGTGATATTCCCTTTTCCATCACGAATGTTAGTAATTTGAGTTTTTTCTCTTCTTCTTTTCGTTAGCATCGCTAAGGGTCTGTCAATTTTGTTTATTTTTTCAAAGAACCAACTTTTAGTTTTGTCAATTCTTTGAATGGTTTCCTTAGTCTCAATTTCATTAATTTCTGCTCTGATTTTAATTATTTCCTGTCTTCTACTGCTCTTGGTGTTTGTCTGTTCTTCTTTTTCTAATGCTTTGAGGTGTGATGTTAAGTCATTTATTTGTTGTTTTTTTTTCCTCTTAAGGAATGAACTCAGTGCAATGAATTTTCCTCTTACTACTGCCTTCATAGTGTCCCAGAGATTTCTATATGATGTATCTGTGTTCTCATTTACCTCTAGGAATTTTTTGACCTCCTCTTTGATGTCTTCTTCAACCCCTTGTTCATTCAGTAGCATGTTGTTTAGTTTCCAGTTGATGGAGTAGTTTTTCTTATTCCTTGTTTTGTCGTTGATTTCCAATTTCATCCCTTTATGGTCCGATAGCATGCAGGGTAGTATCTCTATTTTTTTATATTTGCTGAGAGTTGCCTTGTGACATAATATATGGTCTATTTTGGAGAAGGAGCCATGTGCTGCTGAGAAAAATGTGTATTCATTTACTGAGGGATGAAATATTCTATGTATGTCCGTTAGGTCTAAATTGTTAATTGTTTTGAGGAGGCTTAAAGTTTCTTTGTTTAGCTTTTGTTTGGATGATCTATCCATTGGTGAGAGAGGTGTGTTGAAGTCCCCTAGAATAACTGTGTTGTGGTCTATTTTACTCTTGAACTTAAGAAGCGTTTGTTTGATGAATGTAGGTGCTCCATTATTTGGGGCATACAGATTTATGATTGTTATATCCTGTTGATGGATGGTTCCCTTAAGTAATAAGAAATATCCGTCTTTTTCCCTCTTGGTTAATTTTAGTTTGAAGTCTACCTTATTTGATATGAGAATGGAAACCCCTGCTTGCTTCCGCCGGCCATGTGAGTGATAAGACTTTTCCCATCCTTTCACTTTTAGTCTGTTGATGTCTTTTTGTATGAGGTGTGTTTCTTGGAGACAGCAAATTGTTGGGTCATTTCTTTTAATCCATTCTGATAATCTGTGTCTTTTGATTGGCGAGTTTAGGCCATTAACATTCAGGGTTATTATTGAGATGTGATTTTTATTCCCATCCATTTTTATTTGAATTATGGTCTTTAGCTTGATTTGATTTCTCTTCTGGTTGGTATTTCCTTTAGTTTAATATCTCCCTTTGGTGATTTTCGTTATCATCTTTCTCTTCTTCTTCATGAAAAATGTTGCCCAGGGTGCTCTGAAGTGCTGGCTTTCGAGTTGTGAAATCTTTTAACTTTTGCTTGTCGTGGAAGGTTTTTATTTCATCTTCGAATCTAAAGCTCAATTTTGCTGGATATAAGATTCTTGGTTGACATCCCTTTTCTTTCAGAGCTTGAAATATGCTATCCAGGATCTTCTTGCTTTTAAGGTCTGGGTTGAAAAATCTGAACATAGTCTGATTGGTTTCCCCCTATATGTAATTTGCTTCCTTTCTCTTGTGGCTTTTAGTATTCTCTCCTTGCTCAGTATATTAGGCATTTTCATTATAATGTGTCTAGGTGTGGATCTGTTGAGATTTTGTTTGTTTGGTGTTCGGTATGCCTCTTGAACTTGGTTTTCCATTTCATTCCTCAAGCTTGGAAAATTTTCTGTAATTATTTCATTAAATAGATTACTCATTCCTTTGGCTTGAAACTCTGCCCCTTCCTCTACGCCGATCACTCTTAAGTTTGGTCTTTTTATGCTGTCCCATAATTCTTGGATGTTATGTTCTTGATTACTAACAAGTTTTGCTGTATGGTTTAAATTCTTCTCTAGGACATATATTTTGTCTTCATTGTCTGAGGTTCTTTCTTCCAAGTGGTCTATTCTGTTGGAGATGTTTTCAATTGAGCTTTTATTTTGGTTTATTGCTTTTTTCATTTCTGGAATTTCTGTTTGGATTCTCTTTAGAGCCTCTATTTCCCTATTGAAGTAATCTTTTACTTCCTGTATTTGTTTTTGGAGTTCTTTGTCAAAATTATCTTTTGCCTCCTGTACCTGCTCCCTCATCTCATTTTTGAGTTCATTCTTAAGTTCCATAAACATTTGGCATATGTAATTTCTAAATTCCATCTCTGGCATTTGACCAACTGTGCTTGCCATGACATCTACCGATGAGGTATCTTGATTTGTTTGTGTCATTTTCTTTCCTTGTTTTTTCATGTTGCTTGTGTGTCTATTCTTCCTGCACTGTGGGACCTTGACTGTTTCGATTTTACCTTAAAGCCTTATGTTGTTCCTGTAGTACAATGCTATCAGATCACCTTATAATTCCTTTACACTTTTAAAACCTAACACTTTCTATTCAGAAAATCCAAGTTTGATCACAATGTACAGATTTTGTTAACCCAGATATTATTTCCAATTTACTCTGTACGCTTCTGATAGGGTTTTATAGCTTCAAGTATTGGATACAGAGGTGTTATGTTTAGGAAGAAGGAAGTGTCTTGAATTGTTCTTTCTTGGAAAGTATGAAAAGAGATATCTATTGAAATGGTTTAGTGGAAGTGGTTTAGTATCAGTAGACGATGGAAGAAAGAGAATGGGGTTGACAATTAGGTAAAAAGATCAATTTATATATATAGTAAGTTGGAAAAGAAAAAAAAATGATAAAAGAGTAGGAATTGGTGTAAGAGAGAGGAGAGAGAGAATCAAGGAAATAGAGAGTAAACTATATATAACACTACTTTGCTACCCAGTTCAATTGCGCCAGTTCTAGAAATCCCAAGTTTTGCGTATAACTTGTTTTTGCCTCTGTTTAGTATGCACTGTCAGGATGTAAACATGAAAGATGAAGGAGGAAGAAAAGATACAAGAGTGAGAAGGAGGAAAAGAATGAAAGAAAAAAGGAGCGGAAGCAAACAAACACACTAACAATCAATGTGGAAGGAAAAAAAAAAGCAGAACAAAACAAAACCAAAAAAAGAAAAAGAAAAACAAACAAACAAACAAACAAACAAACAAAAAAACCCCTCCCTGCAATCCAAAAAATCAAGCAGACCAATAAAAAGAAAAGGAAAAAAAAAAAAGTCAAACCCCAAGTCTCAGACAAAACGGGCCCTGGGAAGCCCCCCTCTTTTTTTCCTTTCCAGTTCAAACCAATTGCTATTGGATCACAGTCTGTGATCCTGTTAGTGAAATCAAGGCTGCATCTTAGGCCAGTGGCTGCATGGTTCAGTGAAGGAGTGGCCCAGGGGGATTGTGTGTGTCAGCAGATGAATGGTGCTGGGAAGGGGACCTTCCAGAAGGCACCCCCTCCCCAAGCCCACCCACAGTTGCAGCCTCTTGTGGCCGCTGCGCTAGCCTCAGAAATGCCTTCCCCTGCTGACCACCCAAGTCTCACCCAATTGTGCGTTGTCTTCAGAGAGCTGGAGAGTCCCTGGATGGATGCAGCCGTCGCTCTCTGTCTCCTCCCCTTTGTCAGGACCAGCCCCTGTAGCTTTCAAAGATGGCGGTGCTCTCCTTCCAGTCAACAGCAGCTCCGCAGACTCCTGTATCCTCGCCGATCGCACCGGGAAGCCACACCTGTGACTGTGGTGCAGACAGCGCTGCTTCAGACTGTGGCCCGCTCCACTCTGCCCCTGTTTGCTGATCGCAGATCTCTGCGCCGCTCTGTCCGGGGCCCCACTATTGAGGGTCGCGTCAGGCGGAGTGTGGATTTGAACTGGTGTGTGGACCCGCCGTCTCCCGTGGTTCCCCAGCACCAATCCCGCCGGCTGTTATCGTTGGTTTTTATCGCTGGTTTTTATCGCCGGTTTCACGCTGGTGTGCCGTGAGTTTGGCTGGGGTTGCAGTAGTAGCGCGGTCTCCCCACACTGACTTTGTTTCCCACGGCCTGTGCACCACCCAGGCGGTTTAGCAGGAGCCTCGCGGCTCCAGCCGCTGCAGATAGCTTGTCTCTTTCTCTCTCTAGTAGTGGTAATCAAACCATCCAGGAGATTGGTATTTTCAGCCTGTATATATATGATGAAAGGCAATTTATCTGCTTTGTTGGATTCTTTCCATGGAGCTGTCCTGAAGTGCGGCTTCCTCTAATCCGCCATCTTGGATCCGCCAGCTACTTCATTATTTTTGTGTGTGGTACCAGGGATCGAAACCCAGGGTCTCTTGTTTGCTGGGAAAGTGCTGTACCACTGAGCTACATCCCCAGCCAGGCACTTACTTCTTTTTGATAGCCTGTAAATGCTCTGTTCTATGATCATATCACATTTCATTTATCCATTCATTAATTAATGGACATTTAAATTCTTTCCACTTTTTGGCTATTATAAGTATTATGAATGCTGTTATGAATAAGGATGGATATGTTTGTGTGTTGATATATCTTTATTTCTCTTGGTTATAGATCTAGGAGTAAAATTGCTAGATTATCCTGTAACTCTAAGGTTAACATTTTTAGGAACTGCCATGCTAGTTTTCCAAAGCAGTTGCACCATTTTATATCCCCACCAGTAATGTATTTCTTCATACCCTCTTACACTCATACTTGTTATTATCTATCTTTTTGGTTATAGTTATCTGTTTTAGTCAATTTTTTCACTGCTGTGACTGAAAAACCTGACAAAAGCAATTTTAGAGGAGGAAAAGTTTATTTGGCACTCATGGTTTCAGAGGTCTCAGTCCATAGAGGGCCGGCTGTTGCTGCCTGCACAATGTTTATTCAGTTTCCTTTGAACCTGGGCTGATGAGGGGATTGGAAAAAAGACATACAGACCAGAACTTGATGGACCAGCCAAACTCCTGATGGGAGAAGACTGACCACGAGCAGGCTCTGCACATTTATTATATAGGTTTAAACATCAAAAGGATTTACTGTGAGAAAGCTTCTTCAAGATAAACAGAACAAAGTTGTGAGCATAACAGTCTAATTGGGGCTTATCAGCTTGCGCCCATATCTCGTCTACCTCTGGGCAGCTGGTGTTTGAACCCAAGGCCGCGAACCAATAAATTCTGTGAACTGCACAGAATCCCCTTTGGACAGGATGTCACCATCAACTTGATTGGCGCCTTTCTACTGAGAGTTCTCAGAAGGGCATTGCCTTTGCTTTAAGACGGTTCAAAGAAACCTGTAATTCATTTGTCACTCCTGACAGCTGGCTCCATTGCTCTGGGTCTGAGGTGAGGCAGAACATCATGGTGGAACAGTGGAGGAGGAAAGCATTTAAGGACATGGAAGATCAGAAAGCAGAGAGAGAGAGCTCTACTCACTCGGGACAAAATATACACCTCAGAGGCATGCCCCTAGTGACTCACTTCCCCTAGCCAAGTCCTACTGCCTACAGTGGTAACTAGTTAATCCATTCAAGTGGATTAATGCCCTGATAAGTTTAAGGCTCTCCTAACCCAATCATTTCATCTCTAAACTTTCTTGCATTGTCTTACACACGATCTTTTAGGAGACACCTCATATCTAAACTGTAATATCATCCTTGTGGGTATGGAGTAGAAACTTGTGACTTTTGACCCAAATACTCCTTTGTTCGATAGCTAAAACATGCTACACATGGTGAACTGGAAGACTGAAAAATAAATGAATGAAGAATCCATCTTTCTATAGAGATGGCAAATACATGACATTTGAGCTAGATCCGCCTGTTTTTAGTTCCTGCTCAGTTACCTTTTTGTCTTTTGCTCCTTTTTCTGGTTTGAGTCATTGCTAAGTACAATCTTTGTTATGACTGAGGAGCATGAGCGGTGCTAATGAAATATCTGTTGAGCAAAAACAGAAGCTTCACATTCTTAAGTGAAATGAGAAATAATTAGTTCCTGAGAGTGCTTGAATTCTCAGAGTGACGACATGTTTCTGCTTTCTGTAATGATATTTCTTACTGGATTAGAAGTCACCTCCACTTCTGTAGAGTTGAGAGCCTATCTCTAGTCTTCTCATTCTCTTTGTTTCTTGTCCTCCCCTTCCCCCTCATTCTTCAGTAGTTTCTCTTTGGCAGGCTCTCAACCTGGTGGAATCCAGAATGTTCTTGTTGAATGAACACTTACTAAAATTGATCCTTTTAAAAAATTGACATTCAGGATAACCAAATGCGGCTGGGCATGGTGGTGCATGCCTATAATCCCAGCTGCTCAGGAGGCTGAGGCAGGAGGATGGCTGAATTCAAACTCAGCCTCAGCAAAAGTGAGGTGCTAAGCAACTCAGTGAGACCCTGTCTCTGAATAAAATATAAAATAGGGCTGGGGATGTGGCTCATGGTAGAGTGCCCCTGAGTTCAATGCCTGGTACCCCCCCCCCCCCCAAAAAAAAAAAAAAAAAAACCAAATGTTGCAACTTTACTTTGGAATGGACAGCTTTCCTATTTTGTCAGAATTTTTATAAGTTTTGCAAAAGAATTGTTTTTTACTATATATTCCATCATACATATGGTACTGCAGTTTCATCATAATTTAAATACATTGTTACGAGTTGTCTTGGTGTCAATCCACCTTTCTAACATTGTTCCTACAGAAAAAATATTCTTAGTTGATTTACAAAGATTTTGAATACAACTTGGTTGTATAGAAGCTAACCCAGGGTGTTGTGGGTAGTATCCCTTTAGCAGAAAAAGAAGAGGCCAAGCTGTCAGTGCCTGAGGTCCACTAGCACCAACAGTGAAGGGGCATGAAAGGTGCACTGGGAATGACATTCTACTTAGCAAATTTTAGTCTAAAGTCCCTATTGTGTAGTGAAAAGAGCATTCCTAGGGAGAGCAGTGATCTTGGGCAAGTCATCCATGCTCTTTGGGTCTCATCTCCCTCGTTTGTAAAATGAAAGAACGGAATGAGATGATTTCAAAGGACTTTTTTTCTTTTTAAGCTTTAATAGGCTTCAGTATATTAAAACCAAAGTCACTATGTTAAGTTGTGATTTTTTTCATTCCAAGTTTAAGATCTTTTGTTTTAATAATTGATTCTTCATTCCTCAAGCAGACTCATAAAAGCAGTACTACAGGTAAAATCTGACTGCAGCCAAATTGAGGTCATAGCCCAGTACAGTGAGTCAGAGCTGTTGGAGGTTTTCCATTTATCCATGATAGGTGCCTCTTCCAGCTTCATCCTTGAAGTTGCTGGTCTGCTGACCAAAGTCATTAAGTCCAAGTGTATGAAGCACCCAGGATGCTTTTTCATAATAAAAATACAGTAAAAATCAATAGTTCTTTCCCATGGATGAACTTCATTGATGCCTTTACCTCATTCAGGAAAGGGGATGTTAGGGTTATTAAATAAGTCTTTTGTGAGTTTGTAGCTGCAGAGTGGGGTTCTGGTGTGGGCTGTCAGCCTTCGTTTAATACTGCAGGCATTTCCAGGACCATTAGAAAGCTTTCCTTTAACAGTGTGACCTCAATCTGGGGGCCCTTGGGATGTTTTTAGCTGTACTCTTTTCCTCTGTTGCAAGGCTAAGAGGATTAGAATGAAGGTGGTTTTCTGTGCTGCAGCTGTGTTTTGTTAAGCTGCTAATTGTACTCAACTTCTTCCTTGAGGAAGTTCCTGGACTTTGGCTTGGCCTATGATAGTAAATTTGTCAAAATGTTTGGATGCTTCATGTAAACAAGACTAAAGCTCTGCCTATACACAGATAAATTTTCTTGAGAAAGGTGGCCATCAAATACCAGGCTCTTTGGAGAAATACTTTTTAGTGACCATTTGTATTTTGGTTCTTTGATGAAGTGAAACTATTTCTGTAGAATAGCCGGAAGCAGTATTATTGAAGTTTCATGGTCATTCTTGGGGAATTTTAATTTTCTTGAGTGCTGGGTACTTTCAAAAAAGGCAAGGCACAGTGGGAATCTTACTGTAGTTACTGAGCACCTTATGTCATGGTGGGAGTTTTGGGGCCTGTGCATCGAATATGCTCATCCAAGGCCCCCTTAGGACTCCAGGTACAGGCAACAGGCTCAAGTCCCACAGCTTTTGTTTGTTCTAAATAGAGTTATTACCCCCAGTGTTCAAGGTGAATTGCCCCCCTCCTCCTATGCAGTCTGGGCAACACATCAACCTGACACCTGTCACTGATGGCTCTCTTTGCTTTCTTCCACGCATTGCTGGTATGTTCCAGTCCACTCTGTGCCTCCCTGGGTCTCAGACCTGTGACATCTTCTGAACCTTCTATCTAGCCCGCCCCCCTCCCCTGTGTGTGTGTGTGTGTGTGTGTGTGTGTGTGTGTGTGTATGTAAGTGTATGATCAGAGTGCATCTTTTCTCATGCAGATTTGCTTTTCATTTCTTGAGAATCTTACTTCAGTCAACTTGGCTTTTCCTAGTCCTGTTCTTTGGAGGCCAAATCTCCACAAAATAAATTCTTATTTCTTTCTACTCTCCCCCTTCTCAAGTATTGATGGCTTGATTCCGAATTCTTCCCAGAATGGAGTTAAGGTACCCTATTTTTTTTTTTGAGGAGTGTTCTTTCTTATAAGGAAACAACAAATAATTTGAGAGTGAAAAATTTCCATATATTCCCTCTCTCTCCTTCTCTCTCTCACTTTGGGGATAGGAGGTGATGTGGTTTGGATATGGTTTATTCCCTAAAGGTTCATGTGCTGGAAGCTTGGTCCCCAGTGTGTTGGTATTAAGAGGTGGTAGAGCCTTTAAGAATGGGAAGTAGTTAGGTCATTTGTCAGTATTGGAAAGAATTAATAGAACTCTCTTGGGACCAGGGTTAGTTCCTAAAAGAGTGAGTTGTTATGAAAATATTAACACTGGTCCCTGAATCTCTCTGGCTTTCTGTCTTGCTGTGAGATCACTCTTGAATGTGTTCCTGTCATTGTGGCACAGAATCTGTCATGAAGACTTACCAGAGCTGAGAACATGCTGGTGCCATGCTCTTTAACCTCCCAAACTGTAAGCTAAATAAACCTCTTTTCTTTACAAACCATCTGCCATCTGGTATTTTGTTATAGCAACAGAAAATGGACTAATACAGAAGGGGTTGTATCTTCCATTCTCTGAATGCAAGTAGAGGATTGGGAAGCTGACCTTTATTTCCACCTAAAGCGCTAGGTGAAAATAGAGGTCCTTTGGAATGAGATGGACATCACTACCCTAGGTACATGTATGATTGCACAAATGGTGTGCCTCTACTTCATGTACAACCAGAGAAGTGAAAAATTATGCTCCATTTGTATACAATGAATTGAAGAGTTTTCTACTGTCATGTAACTGATTAGAACCAATTAAAAAAAAATAGAGGTCCTCTGCAGGGCTCATTGGGGTAAGTTCTTAACTTGCATCCTCTCATTTCTTATTTCCAATTTACCTGCAAGGTAGGTATCACTAGTAGTCTGAACTTACAGGCAAGAAAAGTGAGGACCAGAGAGGTTGTGACTTGCTCGGGTTCATACAGCCAGTAAGTATATTCATACTGGTATCTGACTCTAAATTAATGTGCTTAACTATTGTGCTCACTGCATGTGAATCCATGGCATCCCAAGAAGGAGCTTCCTTTAGTGTTACTGGTTGACCCTCGCTTTCTGCAGTGGTGACAGAAATGGTGGGGGCAGGGAGCTGGTTGGGTGAAGAGACTCCTTCCCATCTTCAGTGTCTGTTGATCTCTTCCCTCGGCCAATCCCCTACTACTGACACTCCATCTTTTTCTTCTTTTACTTTTCCTTTGGTGATACTGTGAATTGAACCTAGGGCCTTGCATATGCTAGCAAGAGCACTACCACCAAGGTACATCCCTAGCACTTTTTCACTTTATTTTAAACCAGGGTCTTGCTAAATTGCTGAGGCTGGTCTTGAACTTGGCAATCCTCCTGGTTCAGCCTCCTGAGTAACTGGGATTATAGACATGAGCCACTTTGCTTGGCTTACTTTCTCTCTTTAATCTGTTTATTCTATTTGAATATGTCACTAATTAAATCTTCCAAAGGGGTTAAGGCCTGAGCAAGTGACTTTCCAGGTGTTGAATGAAATCTCAGATATTGGCAGCAGCTGACAAAAGGAAGAGAGTGTGGAAGCATTGATCACTGGGGTCATGAATGCAAAACACACTTTGCAGTTCAATTTTATACCTTTATTCTTTACAGAAATGACTCTTCCAAAACTCACCAGTTTCCTTACCATGATGTGCCAGGCCTGCCAGTGTGGCACCAATTAATTGTATTTCTGGACTGCAATGTAACTTGCAGTCCAGGAAACTAAGTGCTGGATGTGGGAAATGCCAGACCTTTTCTGTCTTTGCTGGTGCCTCATGTGCACCTGTTCACAGCCTACTTACCTGATCTATCCTGGATGATAGCTGCAGGGTCATACTTATTGCCTTTGAATACTTATCTTTCTTTCTGCATGATACATATGATGTTTTACCTACTATTGAAGAGATTCATGTGATTGCTTTTTCTTCCTTGTTAGACTGAGCTCTTGAAAGGCCAGGACTATTTCCAAGTTCACTCCAGGTTTCCAGTATAAGCCCTCACACCTGGCAATTGCCCCCTGTTATGGTTTAGATGTGGTATCCCCCCAAATCTCACATGTGAGAACATGCAAGGTTTGGAGGAGAAATGATTGGGTTATAGCCTCAACCAAATCAGTGAATTAATCTCTGATAGGATTAACTGAGTGGTAACTGGAGGTAGGTGGGGTGTGGCTGGAAGAGAGGTGGTTCATTGGGGGCATGGCTTTGGGGTACATATTTTGTATCTGGAGAGTGGAGTCTGTCTCTCTCTGCTTCCTGATCATGATGTGAGCTGCTTCCCTCTGCCACACTCTTCTGCCATGATGTTCTGCCTTACCTAGGGCCCCAAGGAATGGAGCCAGCCTTCTATGAACTAGGACCTCTAAAACCGTGAGCCCTCAAATAAACTTTTCCTTCTCTCTAGTTGTTTTGGTTGGGTCGTTTAGTCACAGCAGCAAAAAAGCTGACTTACTGTGAGACTGGAGACTGAATTAGGAAAAGTTGCATTGTAACAGTGTATGACTGTGCTGATGAACCTGCCCTCCCCCCCCCCCCCAGAATCATGTCTTGCTCTATAACTTCCCTTCCTATTGGTTTTTAGGTGAAAGAGCCCGTGTGCATGGTAGAGAAATGAGGCTTCTACAATGTGTCTAAACTCTGGGTCTGGTTTGCCTCCCCAGGGAAGATTCACCCACAACAGAGACTGACTTCATTTTTTAGATTTCTTTTGCTAGGTGTTTTCAGTGGACTCTTGTCCTGGAAAATACCCTAGAGCTCATCATGTAATATGTAGTTGGATGAAGAGGTACTCTAAGTCATTTGTGACTCTGTAATTGTATGCTAAACTAAATATTTTGTGAGTTTTTAATCAATGGCTTTATTATTGGCTGGAAATCTCCCAGGGGTTTTTAAGGAGTAAGTGTTTGGGAAAGGCATTGATTTTCTCCTCCCATCATCTCCTGGCTCCCTCCTGGTTATCACATTTTCTCTGTCCTCACAGGTTTGTTGACAAGAGGGTCAATTTAGGGAGGCCATGTGGTATAGTGAAAAGATCATGGCCTTTGGTGTCAGACTAAATATAAACTTCAATTCAGTCACTTAGGAAAGTCACTCTGGTGCTCAGTTTTTTAAATTTGAAAAATGGAGAGTAAAATATTCATTGTACATGACTATGCAATGGGAAAACATGTTAAAAGTGATTGACAAAGTAGGCCCAAATCTTCATCACGTCAGATTAGGCCCTGACTTCCTTAACAAGACTCCCAAAGTGCAAGAAATAAAATCAAGAATTAATAAATGGGATGGATTCAAACTAAAAAGCTTCTTCTCAGTGAAAGAAACAATCAATGAGGCGAAGAGAGAGCTTACATTTTGGGAGCAAATGTTTGCCACACACGTCAGATACAGCACCAATCTCCAGGATATAAATGAACTAAAAAAACCTAACACCAAAAACACAAATAACCCAATCAGTAAATGGGCTAAGGAGCTGAAGAGACACTACAACTGATCAACAAATATACAAAAAATGTTCAACTATCTCTTAGAGAAATGCAAGTCAAAAGTAAGATTTCATCTCAGACCAGTTAGAATGGCAGTTATCAAGAATACAGACAACAATAAATGTTGGTGAGGATGTGGGGGAAAAGGCACACTCATACATTGCTGGTGAGACTGCAAATTGGTACAACCAATCTGGAAAGCACTATGGAGATTCCTTAGAAAAATTGGAATGGAACCACCATGTGACCCAGATATCTCACTCCTTGGTCTATACTCAAAAGACTTAAAATCAGCATACTATAGTAATGCAGCTACATCAATGTTTATAGAAGCTCAATTTACAATAGCTAAACTGTGGAAGCAACCTAGATTCCCTTCAATAGATTAATCGATAATGAAACTGTGGTATATATACACAATGGAATACTACTCAGCATTAAAAGAGAATAAAATTATGGCATTTGCAGGTAAATGGATGGAGTTGGAGAATATCATGCTAAGTGAAGTAAGCCAATCCCCCAAAACCAAAGGCTGAATGTCCTCTCTGATAAGTGGATGCTGATCCATAATGGGGGGGGGCATGGGAAAAATGGAGGATATTTGATGGGGCAAAGGGGAGGGAAAGGTGGGGAAGGGGTGTGGGGTAGGAAAGATGGTAGAATGAGATGGACATCATTACCCTAGGTACATGTATGACTGCACATATGGTGTGATGTTATGTCATGTACAACCAGAGAAATGTAAAGTTGTGCTGTAATTGTGTATACTGAATCAAAATGCATTCTGCTGTCATATATGCCTAATTAAAAATAAATTAAAAACATGTGACTGACAAACTCCTGACGGAACTCAATTAATGTAAATTCTCTTCCTCCTAATTAGAACTAATATCGTCCATTATCTAAAATATAAGAAATTCATGTGTTATATTTAAACAGCAATATTCATGTGACCCATCAAAATGATGAGAAGGATTTTTGTGAATATAACACAAACTCTTCTTAAGATCTGAATTTACCTTTGAAGTGTTTAAACCTTTTGTAAAACTCTTCTATGGATACACATAAGCCCATGATTGTGCTATTATTTCCTACAGAAAAATGTTGGATATTGTGAGTTGCTTGTTCTTATTGTGGCTTACATTATTTTCTACATTATTATCTTTTCTCTTTAAAGCTTTAGCATTTTGTTTATTTCTTTTTAAGATTAATATTGTCAATCAATACATGTAACCATTAAGAAGCATAGTGGTAGGAATCAAAGACTTGAACAAGTAAAAAGCTAACTTAATTATCTGGCTAATGTGAATATAAATAATGAGTGAGCCTACTGAATTCATTATTTTGCATGCTTTTGAAGATGAACATTATACATGTTAGTACTATAATATATTATAGACAGGCAATGCTTAATTTCCTAGAACTAAACCAAATCAGAAACAGTTAAAAATAATTACCTTGCTATTCAAAACTACTGTATTATGAAAATGTTATTTCATTATTTTCTCTTGATAAATGCATGTATTTTCTAAGTCTGAAGTAAATTTTGGAGAAAAAATATAGAAAATCATCTACCTTAGTTTTTAAATTTTATTTAAAAGATCTGATATTACACTAATGAAAGAGAAAATAGAGGAGCGGGCACATAAAGCCAAGGGAAAGCAGTGTAACTACGGAGAGGAACTACATGGAGAAGACACAGATTCCCAATTACGAGGAAGCAACCTCATTTAATTTTGGCAAGAATCATTTCCTATCATTAGTTCCAAGCTAAAATAATTTTGTTCAGAACCGTACAATATTAGAATTCTGGAAAACAGTTCCTTGGGGGAATTGGTAGGAGTGTGTGATCCATGCTAGCGTGTATTGAATGTCTTCCCATGGGTTAGCCTTGGACTGAGGTGGGGGCATACCCCGTGCTCTTTTATTCCAGCCAACATGAGTCTGGCATTTAGATAACTTGGGAATTATATGCAGTTTGGATACACACACACACACACACACACACACACACACACACACACACTGGGATTTATGTAGACTTGCTATTCAATTTTAGGGGGAAAGGTTGCCTTTTAATGATCTTCATGGAGGAGATGGGTTAGGGGTTGGGTCTTGAATGACAGGTACTATCTAGTTGAGCTATTAAGGTTGGAGAGCTTTTCTTGCAGAGGGAACAGAATCAACAAAGGTAAGAAGGTGTGAAAACAGTTGCATATTTGGAACAAAGTAGAGATTAAAAAGCCACGATTTCATAAAGCAAGAGGTTTACAGGTTTGCATTTGTGAGTTGAGTGCTAAACGGTCTGTAGTAGATAGACAGCTGAAAACTATTGTGCTGAGGTGCCGGGGCAGTTGTCAAATGAGCCCTGAAGTTGAGGCTGTAGTTTCCATGTTTACATTGTGCACAGCCAAAGAGTCCTGATGTTCTTCTCGTTACCCCAAGGCCCCTGTTCCAAATCTCAGAACTTTGGGGAAAAGTTCTGAAGTAGGTCAACTCCATGTCCTTTCTTTATTTTCTCCCTTGCAAGACACCCATTGTTCCATGATGGCTGTCTGGACCCTAGCCCTTGTTTGTCCATCTAACTTGGCCCTTATTAGCAATGCAGCATATTGAAGTCTTGGTTATGGAAAAGTTATCTCAAAGAGTGACTCATGTGTGACAAGCTACCGAGGGAGGCAGTTTTGGTGGGTTTGGAGAGGAAGAATGGGTCTAAGATTGCTCAGAGGGCATCATCTTGGAGCCATTCCTCCTTTTAGGAGTATGTCTGGCATCCCCCTAAGAGGAAGTCATGGCCACAGTGGATGGTACATTCCTGTTCATGTCACCAGAGAGAGGTCATTCATCAGGATGAAGTTAGCCATCTGCATGAGTCTGGTTATATTTTGTGGCTCCCATGTGAGAAATCCTTAGCTTGATGGTGCAGGTGGGGGGGGGGGGAAGCTAAGAGCCTGGCACAGAACATGTCACCTCAAATATTCAATAGTAATTGATAGCCAGAGCGCATTTTGTGCTTGAGACCTATTTGATATCTGAGAGATTTTAGAATATAAATGTTTTCTAGCTCTTTGTCTTGACAGACTGAGATGATTAATGATAGGTGCTGTCTAAGGAGATAAAATGAGCAAGGCTGGAATGCGTGTAGTTTTTCTGACAGGGGACTTTTAGAAGGCATTTGAGAAGCATAAACATGTTTCTTTAACTGACATCCTGGGTTTTTGTCTTTCACCCTGACTGACAAATAAGAGACCTCCCAATCTCCTCACCAACTCCTCTGGGGAATAAACCAATTGCAATGGACGTGGCTTCAGTTCAGAATTCTGCTTATTTTTAAATCAAGTGCAGCTTTAGTTTCAGTAATTTCACTGTTAAAACTGAAAAATTGTGTTTGGAAGATATTTCCTCTCTTCCATATAAATGTCCCTTTTCCTTAAAAGTGAAGCTTTTTGTTTTGAAAAGATATGATTTTTTAGCCCCATAAAAGGAGTGAGAATGTTTGCAATTCTATGACAACTTTGGTGGTGATTAAAATCTCTTGATTTGCAAGGACATTTCAATAAGGAAGGTAATAATCTTGGTGGAAAGTTTTGGAGGCACTGAGTTAATGATTATCAGCAAGCATATTCCTTTCAGGTGATCATTCATCATTTCAGGTGTATCAAGAATACCTGTTCATCTGAGAGTTTCTCCCAGTTATAAACTGGGCTGTTCTTGTGTTAGGGAGAATAATATCCTGTTTTAATTTGTTGCTTGTTGGGACTATGTCTGCCAAGGGGCAGGGCTTTGGCTGCTTACCACGCCCTAAAGGACCGGGGCTAAACAAAGGGGTGTGGCTGTGACGTAGCGTGAGAGACTGGACCGCCCTGCTGGCTGATTGGCTAGTTCTAGGCCTATTTAAGTTCAGTGCCTTGCCAATAAATCTGAGTTTCTGGATTCTCGCTTGCTATACAGAACTCCCTGGGTGTGGCGTGGTTTTTTCTGTTCATCAGACAGAGGTAGGCAGTCAGCTATTTTTGTCCTTAAGCTCATTCTCTCCGAGTAAGTTATATTTTCCTCTGCGGGCAGAGGGGAAACTCCCTTTTAGGGCCCAAAAGGGAGATAGCTTAGAACTCGGCCCCATTCATAACTCAGCAACCCCAGCAGTTGCTTCTGAGTGCAGTAAATGAGATTCCTGAGGGTCACTCTTCCCATTTTTTTCTTTATATTATTTACTCCCCTCACCCAATAGAATACATTAATTTTCCCAGGGAAACCATAACACTCCTATGGGAAATCATACATATTCATTCATTCACCTCCCACCCCAAAATTGGATGCTTCTGTTTTGCTAGACACTATGTTAAGTGCTGGTGGAAGAAAGAACTGGATGCGGGTCTGCCTTTAAATCACAAATAGGCTATAAAGCAACAACAAATCACTTAGAAGTTAGTAGAGGAGATGGGACACCCTTCCTTTTCAGCTTGTTGTACTTACATGGTCCTTTATTTGCGCTGAGTTGGGCCCAGGGCCCAGTTAATGCTTTTGGCTGGGAATTAACTAGAAGAACCTGTAGATGTCATCTGTCTGATTCATCCTTGTCACTGGTGAGGAAACAGGATGGTTAAGCCACATGCCCACGTTCACACACTAATTAGACACCAAGCCAAAGACTTCTGAGTTGGAAGCATTTCTGCCTTCCAACAAAGTGGCATTTCCTAATTTCATTTCATACAAGCTCACATTGCAGATTTATAACTTGCCTTCACTCACTGGCTTCCCTGAAGGACCTTAACACCCCCCAAATTAGGTTAGAAGTTGGGGACTCTGGATTGAGTTAATACAAAGAGATCTCAGTTTTTATTACTTTACAAAGTCTCATTTCAAATATGTTACAATTTCCCCTTTCCTTTCTTCCATTCTTTTTTTTCTTTTAATCTCACATTTTTGTCCTTGGAGGTGAAATTGGTAAGAAGATTGAAGATGTCAGTTCTAGGGCCTGCCAGCCTTGCTACTAAAGTTAATTATTTTATAGTGTACAAATAATATGATTGGGGCCAAGTGAGGGTGAAGAAGAGGGAAAGGCATTTCAGGAAGTGTAGCCATTCTTAATCATCTCTACTTGTGTTTTTGCCTTTAATTAGAAATCAGGTTAAAATTATTCCCAGTCTGAAATCAATCTTTCTCATTGAGCAGTTATTGCTGAAGTCTCCGCTTTCAACTTATTCCTCTTAGAGGCATCACCATCGGTCTGATGCTAGACTAATGTGTGTGAAATAGATTTCTGAGAACCAAAATACCTAGACCCATTTGGAAGAATATATTTTCTGTCTATATATGTTCCCCCAGATGTAACACAGGACCTATGTATTTAAAATACATAAAAGGTAGCTCCAGAAGCACATTGCAAATGTAGAAAGAGGAAAAATCAATACTTTATTTATTAACTATAACATTACACAGAATTTCTATTCATAGATAAAGAAAAAATACCTCTTTGATTACATCTTTTGTCAAAATAAATAACTAGCTTTGTTTTAAAATCAATTCCACTTTTTACATATAAGCTCTCAAGTCTTTAAAACTGTATTCAAAAGGACAAAACAGGAACTAAAATAATTAACATCATCAATAAATCACAATTATCATATGCTGCAGTTTCTTTTCTTTTTCAAATCCATTCTCTAATGCTATCTCTGCTGGAGTAAAAAGCAGAACTTAAATGAACACATTAAATTCAACATAACCTTGGTATTTGAGAAGTTTCTACTATAAGAGCTGCTTTTCTTTCATGGTCAAAAGAAAGTGGCTATTTCAATCAGAGGAAAAGGGTGTTCAGAGAATATCCTCAGCTTACTGGTTATATAGGACTTTGATCTTTCTGTCTTAAGTTGTCTCCACTGGCAGGAATAGATGAGAGCATCTGCTTGGAGGAGAGAAGCCTCTTCCTCACAGAACTTAAATCTTACCCCACTCTCCTTCTTTCTTCCTGTTCCCTTTCTACTAAGTGCTGCCTGGATTAGCAGAGTGACTACACCTTGCAAGGAAAGAAAAGCAGAGGGATTCAACTGATGGTCCTTCTTGCCCTTGGCTTTCTGGGAGAAACCTAGTAAAGGAGGTCTTCTAATGTCAGTTACCAACTTGGAGAAACTTGATAGTTTTTAACAAGTTTCTGTGACTTCTTGCTGGCAAGGCAAATATTGAAGACATATTTGCATACTTGACATTGCATATTTGACAATTTGGTGAAATAGACACTTTAAGTAATCACACTTTGCTTTGTTATTATACCTTTCTTGTTAATAGCTTCCATAATTTGTAGAAGTTGGAGTGCAATGAAGGAAGACCAAGCTCTATCTTGGGCCTCAGTTGGGTCATTTGGATGGCCTTTAGAGATTTGTTAAAATGTATGATTACAGACAGAGGTATATGAGACTGGCCAGGGGTGTATTCCCTTTAGATGTGCTTGAGTATATAGTGAATCCCATGGTAGGAAGTGAGGTGGCACTCCATCTCTAGAACAAGATTGCTAATTAATAATTCCCAAATAGCTTGGTGTTCCATGTAACTATTGCATGGAAAAAAAAAAAAGCCTATGATATGATCTACACACATTATGTTATGAGAAGAAAAAGTCAGCCAAAAATATTCTTAAAGTATTAACGCCATCTCTTTTACTTTGAACGTGGCTTATTTGTTGGGATTATTTTATCTATTGGGCATTACAGAAAAAGTGTTAATGAGCAAGAACTTTCAAAGGGCTGAAAGCTTTTCAAGTACTTACAAAAATATTTGAATTTTTTGCTGGGCACAGTGGCACATGCCTGTAATCCCAGCTACTCAGGAGAATCACAAGTTTGAGGCCAACCTGGGCAACTTAGTGAGATCTTGTCTCAAAATAAAATGAAAAATGACTGGGAATGTAGCTCAGTGATAAATTGCTTGCCTAGCATGTGTGAGGCCTTGGGTTCAATCCCCAGTATTGAAAAAAAAATAATAAAAAGCTTGAAATTTTAAATTTCTTTGTTGGCCCTTAAATAAAAAGCAAAACCAAAAATGTTTAGATTAAGTATTTTTAGAATATAACATTATATTAGCTAGTCTACTACACTCAAATCTATAAAGTTGTAAGTAATTCCATGGCTTATTTTAATATATTTGTATATTAAATATTTATGTGTATATTTAATATATTTTAATATATCTGATTCATTATGGAGGTGGTACTTCTAAAGTACGAAGTCATAGATCTTTCAAAGTTCTTAAAAATTTGTGTGTTAAGTATGTGTGTATGGAGGGGTTGGAGGTGGCACTGGGATAGGAGATAAGGAGGAAAAGAAGTTTTAGGTGGTGGTGGTGGGGAATTTCTTGAGAAAATTAATAGCTATGGTGTTCAATGCAATAATTTCTGAGAAGCTTATATGCAATTTCCAGAACTATTTCTAAAGATGAAATTGTTTCCTTCTGAACAAAGACCACATCTTAACTTTGAAATGATAAAAGGGATTAAAGAGAAGTTGTGACATACAACTCAAACAAATTCAGAATTGGCAGTCATCATTCCCTGGGCAATGAATTAGAAAATCTATCCTTAATGATCATAATGAGCATATGTGCAGATGTGCTTTCCTTGGAAGAAAACCGAATACACTGAAACTGGAATTCACAAAGCAGATATGTTAAGGAGTTTTCTTTATAAAATTATCTTTTGCTTTTTAAAAGTTTTTTTTTTTTTTTTCAAATTTAATCTTTTAAAGGAATGCACATGCTTGAAGCATTTGTTTAGAGACCACTGTCTGTGGGGAAGGAATGGGAGGCTGATCAGAGAATCAGAAAGCCCCAAACTGACATGTCTAAAACTCTACCCTTTACCATCCTTCCTCATGTCCTCTTCACATCCTGTCCTTGCCTGCCTCAGTCCAAGACACCTGTGTTCACTCTAATGCTTAAGCTGCGTCTCTATCTTCACATCCTGTCCTTGCCTGCCTCAGTCCAAGACACCTGTGTTCACTCTAATGCTTAAGCTGCGTCTCTATCCCCTATCTACCAGATCTTCTCTTCTCGGTTTGCACAGTTTCTAATTAATTCTCCTGCCTTCTCTTGTCTTAAGTCTTAGAATGAGATCTTTTTGTCATGCATTTTTCTTTTAGCAATCCTTTCCCATATGAAAGGATTTTTGCAATGAGTCAGATGCTCCAAACATTTGCTGTTCATCATCCTAGAATGAATCCTTACAGCTTTCTTGTAATGTAGGTTATTGAGATTAGGAACCAAGGCAGAGAATGAGGATTGAAATGTGTGAAGAGGTAGTAAACCAACATTTACTGAGTCCTACTTATAATTCTGGTACTCAGGTAGGTGCTTCATATACGTTATCTAGCTTAATTCTTACAACCACTTCTAAGATGTGAATTATATTCATTCTTATGAGTGAGAGGGAAACTGAGGCCCAGGGGTTAAGGCATGGGCTCAAAGTTGTACAAGCAATAGATGGTGAAGCTGGACTGGAGCAGATTCTTCCTCACACTGTTATTCCCTGGCAAGGAAATCAATGCTTAATAGTGAGGTCTTTTCATTCTAATTCTGGTTTCCAAATGCCTTTCCAGTAGTATATATATCCTTTTAACCAGTTAATATATCTGGCAGCAATTAATAGAACATATGTTTCTAATTAGTAATACTTCCATTAATAAATAACTATTTCAGCATAAGGCATTTTTGAAGTGACTGCTTGCTTTAATTTATTAAAATATTTTCTAATTCTTTGCTAAGGAATCTTGCATCTCCAAAACTCCCCACAGAGATCGCAATTTCCTATACTTCATGGACTGTCAGTGAATTTTCTGTGGAACTTCTAAGGGTAGGTGTTAAAAATATGAGGACACAACCTAAGCAGAGGAGCTGGACATTTTCCTTAAAAGGTCACAAGGCTGAACTCCTTTACAGAAACAGATTATAATTACAGACAGCATTAACAGAGCAAGAATGTATTGACAATGGAATTCACGCAGTGTAGACACAGACAAAACGTAGATAAATACCCCAAAGTGGGCTGGTCCATCATAGGTGCTCAGAAATGGATTGATTTGCTATTTCTATTTGGTACAGGACCCCATGTTAAGTGTGTCAAAGGGAACACCCACATAAAAGAATCTTGAATGTTTTAATTGGGGGAAATTCTTGTGAGTCAATGAAAACAGCCCTGATTTGGAGAGTCTAAAGCTCTGTTCCATTTTTGCTGTTAAGTCAACACACAAAGGTGGATGTCCTGTAAGAACGTTGATTCTCAGTTTCTTTTGGTTAAATAGAAGGGGTTAAGATGAACTAAGGCTCTTCAGCTCTCACGTTCCAATGTATACTAAGATCCAAATTTGTTGCGACAGTTCTCTTCACCTCATAAAGAGAAAGATAATAATTCACTTCTTTCCATATTCATGAAGATTAATGTCATAACAGTGCTCAGTCTTCACATTCGTTCTCTTTATGAATTGCAACCCGAGAACTTGTGCTGTGCTGTCTCCACGGTAAAACAAATGACTTCCATGCATAATGAGGCTCATATCTCGCTAATCTGTCTTGTATAAACCAAGTCCCTAAGGTATAACAATCATTCTTAACTACACATTTGTTTAGATTTTCTGACATGCAACTGTAGTCATTTAAAAAGAGGCTTATGCTTTTATAATTCTGAAATGAGACATTGATTTGTTGTTATTACTTTTCCAGAATAATTTCATCTATTTGCAAAACCATGGTTGAACTGAATCACCTTAAATAATATAAGTAGGTATCATGAATAAGGTAAAAATTCAACTGCCCCTTAAAACATGCCTTATTTTCTAGTAAATTTATGTTCATATGCCAATTAAGATATGAGGCCAAAATTCATTCTGTAACCCCAGAAAAGAACTAAGGAATTGCTGTAGTGAGGAGGGCAAGCTACAAAACATGGACTCTGGCAACTTGCATTTAGTTGTCAGGGAGTTGCATTTACTTCCTCATCCCTCACCCCATTCAGGTCTCCATGCCTGATCCCTGCTGCTCTCCATGGGGAAGAAATGAAAGCTCTCTAGTCACAGGTAGCCCTGTTGAGGCTGCTTCACGGGACATCTCTGAAGAAATTTTGTTTGTGAGCCACAAAATTGGATCCATAACAAAGCAGGCTACTGAGGGAGAAACAAAAGCCAGAAATTTATAGAGCAAACTAAAGTGCCTGGAAATTCTACATGGAGGGAAATGACTTTGTGGAGTTGAATGAGACAAGCTGTATAAGAGTGGACCAAGCAAAAAGTTTGAAGTCCAACTTGGCCTTATTCAATTTTTATATTAGATCTATCCTTTTAAATGTTGGACACCTAAAAATACAAGGTTCTTTTTGGGAAGACTAGCCACTAGCAATTCCATTCCAGTAAGACCAAAGCCAGGTCTTAGGTAAGACATTGATTGGGTCTCTCATTACTGGCCCCTCTGCCCTGTTCCATCCCAGACTCTTTTCATCCTACACTCTTTCACATTCTCCCTAATTTCTTTTTTTAAAATAGCTTCCTCCATGTCACTCTCTATGAACATTAGTAATATTTTATAGTTTGTCAGAGAACTCCTTGTGTCACTTTAAGATTCTGACTACACATAAGCCATACTACTTATTTATTTTATTTGTTTTTTTTTTTAAGAGGAGGAAAAGTTTTCTGGGGCTCACAGTTTCAGAGTTCTCAGTCCACAGAGTGCTGGCTCTTGCTCTAGGCCCAAGGTGTGGCAGAACATCATGGCAGAGAGTGTGGTAGAGGAAAGCAGCTTAGGACTTGTCACCAGGAGTCATGTTTGCTCAACAAAGACATGGCTCCTGGTGACATATATATATATATATATATATATATATATATATATATATATATATATATATAGAGAGAGAGAGAGAGAGAGAGAGAGAGAGAGAGAGAGAGGTGGGTTCCTGGGGGTGTACCTTTGGGATATATGTGTGTGTGTGTGTGTGTGTGTGTGTGTGTGTGTGTTTAATTAAAAATTTTTTAAGTTGTAGATGGACACAATACCTTTACTTTATTTGTTTCTTTTTATTGGTGCTGAGTATCCAACCCAGTGCCTCACACGTGCTAGGCAAGCACTCTACCACTGAGCCACAACCCCAGCCCCATGCTACTTATTAAGAGAATCTCCTCAGCCTAATTCTCACCTCATGTGTATGAGCTGCAGCTTTCAGTCTGGTGAACAGATGAAGGTCCCTTGAAACAGAGCTCAAGAAGCCGTCTTTGAATGTATCTCTGACCTCTCCAGGGAGAAGAATAGTAAGAGCTAAAACTCGTTAAGGACCTTATGATGTCCCAGTCATAATTTAAATGTCATTGAATCTTTACAATGGCCTCACAAGAGAAGCATTGTTATTGTTTCCATTATACAGGTGGGGAAGCTGAGGGAGAGAGAGAGGAAAAGAAATATGACCAAACACACACAGTTGGTAAGGAGTAGGGCCTGGCTTTCTAGTTAGGCTGGTTCAGAATCCCTTCCTTTCCTCCACCACTTCTAGGCTCATGGTGTGATGATAAAGATATCTTCACAGCCAAAAGTAAAAATAACCCATTTTTTTTTCTTTTTTCTCCCTTAGCTTCTTATTATTGTATGGCCTCAATTGTAAAAGAGAGAAAGTTTGGCTAGGATTCCATGATTTTTATTTTGTAAATCAGAATTCTAGCAGGAGTGTGGTTTCAGAGTTGAGCCACATGACTTAGGATTGAGGAAAGGAGCTCTACATCTAGAAATTATTTGCCTGGTTGAAAGTGCCGCAGGGAGAGTTAGCATTTCCATTTTACCTTTATATCCCTGGTACCAGCACAGTACTTGACACATCTGAAGTGCTTAATAAATATTTGTTGAATGAAAACATGAATTAATGACTGAATAGGAAGAGAGAGTGGTATTGGGCAGAGTAGAGAGTGGGGTGTCAAAGTAAGGCTACTCAGATGTTTAGGCTCCATCCCTTAGACATTAGATGCTGTGTCTGCTGGGTACATCCATAATAGCCAGGACAATCTCCATCAGAATTGAGGCCCTGATGTACTTCCTGCTCCCGTTGTGTCTGTTCAGTAAGCAGAACAAAATGGTTTGTGGGTAGATTCAGTAGAGAGCTAGAAAAGATAAAGTCGGGAAGATTGGTCTGTGCCTGCCTGCCATCGCTGGAAGCAGGAGTCTGAGATGGTCTCCTGTTTTCATATCTTCCATTCAGCTCATTTCTGGGCAAAGGCTAGCCATTTGTGTCAGCCTTGTGTGGAAACCTGCAGTTTCACACACACAGTATTAGCTGTAGGCACCTCTGTCCCATTTCTTCCATAACTGACTCAAGAAGGCATTGTTTAATGAGGTACCCAGGTATTTTCCTTAACCAGCCTGCCTGTATCACATAGCTCAAAACCCTTCCTGCTGCCATTTCTTACAGTCTGTGGCCATTCACCCTCACCTCTAATTTTAATAGTTTTTTTTTCATCTCCCACTGAACTATTTAGTGAGTGGCTGGTAAGCAGAGTGGAACTGACTTGACTTTGGCTTTTCTAGTTCCTGTTCACCCACAGAAGTCCTGGCCTGCAGAGCAATGGCAAAGAGCTTGGTGGTGGGAGCCACAAAGAGAAGCAGAGATTCTGGTGAGTTCACAAATTCCCTAGTCAGCTCCTGGAATAATTGATAGTCAGCTGTAACAAATCTGGTTTCTATCTCAGGCACAAATAATGCTGGGCAACAGCTCTGCATTTGTTCTCTTTCAAAATCATTCCCAACCATAAGATTCCATTTCTATTACTTTAAAAACAATAAAATAAAGAATAAGCCTTTATCCTTTTTGGTGCCAAATAACTTGCACTTCATCCAGAGAAATAAAAATCTTAAGAGCAGTTTAGCAAAGGGAACATTAAAAAAACAACAACAACAACAAAAAAAACTTTCAGTGTGACACCTGGGATGAGTGTATTTATCTTTATTCTGACTTTTTTTTTTTTTGTATCTGAGAAATGAAAGAACTAGTTCTGATTCATTACTTGCAAATGCATTGGAGATTTACTGCTCTACAGAAGAAAAATTATATGCAGTAATAAATATCTGCAATTGTGCCTTCCTCTTGTCTCCCATGGAGAATAATCCTTGGTGTTCTTGACCAAGGCCTTGGTGCTCTTGACCTGGCCTCTTGACTTGGCTTGTTGTGCTAAATGAGGGATGGGGAAGAGAATGGCAGTAACCAAGAAGAAAATAGGACAGATCACTTGATATGAAAAAGGATGTGGGAGAAGTGGGGAGGACCAGGAGATTTAAGGACAGAGGCTAGGAGGTGAGGAGGGAGGAGAGGCAGAAGGGAGGGAAGGAGAGAAAGTGAAAGATAAGGAGGGAAGGGAAGGGGAGAGAGAGGAGAGAGAGAGAGAGAGAGAGAGAGAGAGAGAGAGAGAGACGCCAGATGCAGTGGAGAACCCTGTAATTCCAGCAGCTTGGGAGGCTGAGGCAGGAGGATGGAGAGTTCAAAGCCAGCCTCAGCAAAAGCAAGGCACTAAGCACCTCAGTGAGACCCTGTCTCTAAATAAAATAAAAAATAGGGCTGGGGATATGGTTTAGTAGTGTAGTGCCCCTGAATCCAACACCCCCCCCCCCCACACACACACACAGAGAGAGAGAGAGAGAGAGAGAGAGAGGAGAGAAGGGAGAAATGGTGGGGTGGGGTTATGACGAATTGTTGCTGAAAGGTGAGACATTGGATGCATCATGGTGCTGCTGAGGCTGCACTGCAGAAAGACCAGTTCTATACAGATTACACTGTTACCCTGTTAAATACAAAGAGGTCACCATTCATAAAATGTACCTATTTTCACAACTGAATCTATATAAAATCTTCATGACTTTCTTCTTCACTCATGTCTTTTCTGGTTAGTTTTGTGTTGTCTTTTATTTTCTCGAGCAAAATACAAACAAAAAATGATAGACATGTTGTTTTTATAACATACAGTCTTATTGAGGATGAAATTTAATTTTTATAGATTGGAATTGAAGTGGTTCCTCTCAGAAACTCCTTTTATTTTTTGTAGTACTGGGGATGGAACCTGTAGTACTGGGGATGGAACCCAGGCATTATGCATGCTAGGCAAGTGCTCTACCACTGAGTTACAGTCCTCAGAAACTCTTAAGTATAATTTCTCCTTTAACATATTTGCATATTTGTGAATTTCTATAAACTGCTAAAGCTTCATTGAGAAAATCATCTAAGTTTGGGTGTGTACTCTGAGAGTTTTATTACAGAATATTTAAGTGATTTCGAAATTATACCTATGTGAATATTTCTTCCTTTTCCTTTTTTTTTTAAAACAAGAGATTTTAGCTCTTTTACACTGACTGGTACCTAATATAATTCTTCAAAATTCTGCTTTTTAATTAGTTTAAAATCCTCCTCTCCTTGTTGTTGGTTGTGGATTCATGTGTGTATTTGTGTGTGTAGGGCATTTTTTTTGCTATTGCAAAATAAAAATTTTATTACTCTCTTTAGATTTCTGTGCAACAAAGTCACTTTTGTCTAGTGCCTAGCATAGGGCTTTGGGTACAATAGAATCAATGTTTGTGTTCTTTGAGTTTAGGGGACAGATGGCTTTTTAATGTGTAAACTTAGTGAGGTTGAACTAGAGTCCCCAGTTATTCAATCAAACACTAATTTAGGTGCTATCATAAAGGGATTTTGCACATTAAAGCCCTTAATCAGTTGACTTTATATTAATCAAAAGAAGATTATCCTGGGTGGGGGGGCTCACCTAATGAGAACATTCCTTCAAAAAGCTTTCTCAGGTCTCAGAGCCTTTGACAGCTGCTGGGTCTGCAGTTACTCTTCCCCAACTCTGGACCTTGGGGTTTCAGCCCGTGTGCACTTTTCCCTATTCAATGGCCTGTGGAATACAGGCCTTATTTGGGCCTGTGGGCCTCCAGCCTACTTGTGATCTTTCCTTCTCAGCTGAATGCGAGCAAGGTGTCAGCATGAGCCCATGGGTAGCAGCTTGATCATCTCTTTTCTTTCTGAGCATCTTTCTTAGAAACTTTAGGGTTCTTGAACCACCCTCACAGTTCTACAAACCAATTGCTTGCAATATACATATGTACCTCCTACTGCCTACTGGTTCTGCTTCCTTACTGAATCTGACTGACGGTGAACAAAGAGACTAACTAAGGACCTAGAAAGGACCACTCTGTTGGAGTTACAAATAGCTCCATCCTGGCCAGTGAAAAAGGCTGAGAAGTTGAGGGCTGACCTCATCCGAGGGTGCTGAATCTGCAGTGTGTTCATCACATACTCTTATCTGTGAGGGGCAGTTGACATTCTCCCCAGCCCCTCACTTGACCTGAGTGGTTTCAATAATAAAGGCACATAATAAAGCTCCTAAATTAAGGTGGGGTGGAAATCAAGAAAGGTAACTTTTAATTGGAGAAATAGAGGAATTATAAATGGGAACACAATCCTTTTGCTTGTCTGCTTTCTTTCTTTCTTTACTCTTCCCTCCTTTCCTTCCACTCTCTTCCTTACTCCCTTTCCTTTTTTCCACTATTCCTTTCTTGTCTCCATTTCTTTTCTTTGCAGGAGTTATAGTGAGGTAAATTTGTGATAAGATGGATCAGGAAATACTTCTCATTGCCATGTTGTCAGAGACTTGGAATGACAAGCAAGGTGTGGTCAGGGTGGAGGTCAGGAAGAGAACAGTTTAATTCTGCTTTGATCAGGGGTGGGACTAAAAGCATTTGCTTATTGTTATTTCTGCCCATTTCTGTTCTGGGAAGCTGATGAGAGGAAATGCTTTCCACTTAGATGCACCCTTGGGAAGAAGTAGGACCATAGTGGGTCTCAGTGGAAAGGGAGGAAAGTTGGCTGTCATCCAGATCAAAAGGCAAGAGAGAGCCTGAGCCACACAGTGGACTTGACTCAGTTCACCACAGGCAGGCAGGCAGATCCAGGCTCTGCCCCCACAGCACATTTTCCTGGCTTGTCTTTTTGCATAGATCCCTGGGAAAATATGGAGGTTACCTGTCCATGGTGCTGAAGGGAATGTCTGGGCCTGGTAAAGCAGACAGATGATCTTGGATTTAGAACTCAGGCTCCTGTCTCATGGTCACATGACTAATGAGAAGGTGTTTTAGTTTTGGCTGATAGGATAGGACAGGAAATCCTCTTCAAAAATGCATTATTTTACTTAGCCCTGATCCTGTGGCATTTGCTTTATGGAAGCAAAGTAAATAGAGAAATAAGAGGTCTAGAAGAGTACCTGGACTTCTTTTGTGGACCAATTTGGTTTAGCTTGTAGTAAAGAATAATTCTGGGGACATTATGCTAGGGATATTTCAGGGAGGGGATTATTGAAATGTTCTTCCTTGGATATAGCAGAAGTTTGTAACCCTTTTAAATTATTGTCAAGAAAACAAAAGGATATGTTATTAGATAACATTGTAAGAAATACACAGAGTAGAATGTTTTAAAAATAAATCTATGTTTTACCTCTGAGAACACCAAATAATGGAACAATTGTGTTATATACCCAAAAGTTATGGTTTATCATAAAAGAGTCACATGTTCCATTGCTTTACAAGATAAATTTAATTTGAATTATGTGGTATTTGTAAACCTCGTGAATGATTGGTAGGAGGTATAGTCTTTTGTAACACAAAGGGTTTCTGACCAGAATTACAGTTCCCATTAACAGAAATATAAGTGAAATAATTTTGTTTCAACAGTCATATCCTGAGGGCAAATGGGTCATAGAGAGTGATTAAATTGAAAACATGAACCCAGTAATAATCACTACATATGTATCCCCTGTGGATGACCTCACTTCTTTTTCCTCAGGATGTAGTGTTCTTAGACATTTACCATTGTATTAAGATATACTGATAACAATAATAAGGTGATTGACTATGCTGTTAGATTTTTCACTGTAAAAGTATTCTTAGCACAAGAGACTGCATATTATTGATATTTCTTTCTAAATTGAAATATTATACACAGAGAAAAAGGATTGGATAGCTGCATCAAATAATTTGATGGCAAGAAAAATATCATAGATCAGCAACGATGAGCTTTTGTAGTAAAAACATAGTATGGTAATGAAAAACAATGCTTTGCAAAGTTATAAGGCATATATTTGAGTCAGAACAGCTCTTCAAATAGAACATAATGGAAATGTTATGAATGTTTACTTAAAGTAGTTATTCTGACCTGATAATCCTGAACAATTGGCAAAAATGAGAATTTATGCTTTAGCTCACAAAATAGAGATTCTACTTCAGGAAATTATGAATGTCTTCAGAGCAATGACTCTCTGAAGGCTGCCTTTTTCTAATGTATTTTTGGAGTTCCCTTTTCTTGGACTGCCATGGAACTCTGACTTTTTAATACCAGGATTTATTAACTGCTCTCTACTGTAACTTCCTTGCGGCTGGTTGAGAAGGAACACCTTGCACAAAAGATTTTGTTGACATATTGGTACAGGTTTTGCACATATCAGTGATACACTATGACCTTGTATGCATTCTAAGGTCAACATAGCTGTGGAATGAGGAACAAGATCAAGGAGCTAGGCATGGAGGGAGCCACAGAGAGAAAGAAGCAAGCACAAGGGTTAGCTTGCTTGGAGATGGTCATTCAGATACATGGAGAAATTGAAGGCATGAGCTATGTTAGAATCAAGCCATAGCAATGAAAAAGGAAGAGAAGGGAGCTGTGCTGGGGAGATGGTGATGATCAGACAGTGAACTTCCATTAATTAGGCCAAGAAAGAAGCCATGAATGCGTTTGTGTAGGTATTTGTTTTATGTTTATAGCCCTGGCTTTTTATTTTGAATGATTTTAATGTAACATGTAAGGTCATAAAGGTGCTAAGCATGTGACCATTCTGCTCAGCATAAAAGATACCTGATGATTCAAACTAAGTTTTGTTGGCTGTAGCAGTAGAATTTTCCTGGAACTAATAGTACATATAAAATACGCAGTTGGCTGGCAGGCTGCTGACCCAGGGGTGAGTTGATGTTGCAACTTGAATGTAAAGGCAGTCCACTGGCAGAATTCTCTCTGCTCTGGGGGAAGGACAGTTTTTTTTTTTTTTTCCTTAGAATCTTCAACTAATTAGATGAGGCCCACCTACGTTATGGAGGGCACTAACTTTAATGCTAATTACATCTAAAAAATACTTTCACAGCAGCATCCAGATGTATTTAACCAAATGTCAGGACACAGTAGTGTTGCCAATTTGACATATAACATTATCACACTGGCCTTTGGAAGGAGAAATTAGAGTAAGAGAAGGGGGTGAGGAGAGTGGGTGGTAGGGTACTAATAGTGAGGGGTGGTGGCACTTACTTCACTCCTACCTTTCTTCTTGCACTCAAAGAGTTTTCTAGTCTACCCCTACAGAGACTCTGACACAGTCCCTGTAACACTTGTTCCATTCACTCATGTCAACCAGAAGGTGGCTAGTGCCTTTCTATTACATCAGTACCATTTATACACAAGGCAAAATATTTCTATAAGGTAGAATGGAAGAATTGCTTTATTAATTGTATGTTGAATGAATGAATGAATGAATGAATGACTTATCTTCTTACATGCTTACTGTGTTTAGGTATTTCCAATCTTCTATTCTAAGATCCCTGATATTTCCCTTAGGGATCACCTCTGTTTGCCTCACTTGAACTTCATAGTACCATATAGCTTCAAAGATTATTCTTGAAAACTTACTTCTCTTGAAAAATTCAGACTTTCACTTCCGATTGTTTGCTAAATGTCCTGGAAAAGTCTTTCAAATGCCACCTGTCCAACATGAAATCAACTTCCTTTCTTAAGTCCAATCTTCCTTCTCCTTCTTTCTGTATCTTAAATTGTATGATTCTACCTTTCCATTTATTAACCCAACCTAGAAATCTTGTTGTCATCTCCCTTACTTCCTGCACCCAAAGGATCAAGGAATCACATTCGCTTTACCTCTTTCTTGACTCATTCTTTGTTGTTCCCCTGACTGCTGCCCCAGTTCAGAACCTTTTTATATCTACACTGTTACTTGAGTTACTGCCTAAACCACCCAGGGCCATGTCACTCCCCACCTGGAGTGCTCAGCAGAGGTGGTAGGGGATAGAGCCTGTCTCTGGCCTCCTGAATCTTTCTGCAAGGTCCCAAAGAACTGCATCTCTCAGGGTGAGACATGACTCACATTTGAGGATGTTCTACAAAACATGCTGCTGAAAAATTCGTTAAAAATTTCATTATATTCTAGAGAAGGAAGTGCTTTTGACTTGATTCAGTCATGACCTAATTGGCTTGGTGAGAGCTATTAATATGCTGGAAGGAAGTCCTTTAGGTCCCTTCCTTCTCATAATGAATTTTTTAAGGGCAACATTCAAAATCAAGGTCAGCACACAAGGGCATCATTTGCCTTATGGTGTGAGATAGAGGTTTTAAGTCAATCTTGTTCTGAGTTAATTTTTTTCACGTAAAAACTAGCTAAGTGTATTTTATTAAAAAAAATCATAGTACATATAATACAGACAGGTCTGATGACATTTTTTTCCCCATAGCAGTACTGAATGGATGGCCATGGATGTCCGCCATGGTGGTCTTAAGGCACTGGGCACAAAGAAGGGATTTCTAGAGCTGCTTGCTGCCTTCATAATGTTCTATTCTTTGTCTACTTTTCTCCATCATCACCTTGGTACACTTTTCAATTTTTGTTTCTACTTGGGCTGTCTAGCTCATATTAACTTTCAAAACATATTTGTTTCAATGAATTAAAACATTGAATTACATTGACTAGGACTTTTGAGTAAAGCAAATTTCATTGCATTCTAATTTTAAGGATTTTGTACACATAAACATGTATTTTAGCAGTTCAGCCAGATACCTAAAACACTGATAGGAATTATGAAATGTGTGCTTTATGCCTAGTGGAAAGTAGACATAGGTTTTTTTTTTTTTTTTTTTGCTTTGGTAAAGGGCTTGTTTCTCTTTAATAATTGTAGGAAAGAAACCAGTTTACAATAAAAAAGAAGGGTGATGGTTTCTGGGAAAAGTGAGGTCAATTCTTTGCTATAGGATTTGGTTCAGATATGTGAGGCACAGAGAAACAGGAATGTCTGTCATTTTCTGTAAGCACTTGGAAATTCCTAGGTGAAATGGGGATACCAGTTTGCTATCTCTGTCCTTCATTAGGCATGTACAATTTCACTGGCTTAGTGGGAGGTGTGAATGTGATCTCACAGAGTGATGTGTGTTGATTCTTGCCATCTCAGAACATTTCTAGGGAATGTACTTCCTGTAGCAGAAATTATAGATTCCAAATATGTCATACATATCAATATCTGAATTTATAAAAAAAAAGGTTAAAAAATAGGTAAGAGTTAATAAGTTTTTCTTTATAAAAGATTTACTGTAGGATTAAAATGCAAATTCCTTTTGCATACTTAAAATATGCCAGATTTGGGACTGGGGTTGTGGCTCAGTGTTAGAGCACTTGCCTGGCATGTGTGAGGCCCTGGGTTTGATCCTCAACACTACATATAAATAAACAAATAAAGTAAAAAAATCCATTGGCAACTAAAAAATTTTATAAAAATATGCTAGATTTACATATTTATAGTTATCTAAAACTTTCAGGAATACCTCACATAGAGTGATGATACTCTCTAGTTGCACACACGAACTTGGTATTAACTTGCTTGTATGATAATGATATAAACAAAGAACATCAGATAATCTTGCAGTCCCCATTTGGCCAACAGTTCAAGCCAAGTTTCAGAATCTACTTTCTGTAGAGGTAAGATTTGATAGGCCAAAAGCTGGGATTCTGTCTGGTAGCTTTCTCTCTATATTTCTGTTTCTCCTATTCCCACCCCCCACACCTGTCTCTACCTCTCTCTGATTCCAAGAAAGAAATATTATTTATACCCAATTTTAAATCCTTTCCTAAATCTTTTAGTAAAAATGGGAAACATTAAGTGATCTCTTCCCTTTGTCTACTTCCTAGTAAAGATGTCCTGAAAGGAAATAAAGTGGAAAAAAATAAATTTAAGAATCTATAATCAGTGTATACATTAATCTGTCTGAGTGCTGTACTTCATTTAGAAAGTCTGCATTGCTTTCTCTATGGTGCATTTTGGAGGTTTCCTATTGTATAAATATGTTTTTGTTGCCTTTTCTCCTTACATCTTTAGGTCCTCAAACACTTAAACTTTCCATATGTTTACTTTTGAAATAATATTTCCTTATCATTTTAATTATAGAATAGTTAGAGAACATAAGTTTAAAAAAACAAAGGAAAAAAACTATAATTCTGCCATTTAAAAGTTAACATTTTTGTATATAAGCTTATAATCATTTATTTTAAAGAATACACAAAAAAGTATCAGTTATAATAAAAACAATACTGGATAACAAACTATGCCAAATCAAAGTAATATATAAATCTACTTATTCTTGTGCTTATAAAACTGTGGTTGACTGCACTCTGGTATGAGTTTGGCTTGACAGGAGCTCAGCTTTACACTGAAGTTCCAACAAGGCTTTGCTCCTTGCTGATAATTGGGCTCAGAATATTCATTTTGGGGTCTAGCCTGAAATGATAGTGTATTTGTTTGTGTTGCCATAACAAAATACCATAAGTAGGTGGTTTAAACAATAGACATTTACTGGAGTCTGGAAGTCTGAGATAAGGATACCAACATGGTTAGTTTCTAGAGAAACTAAGCCATGGCTTGAATATGGCTTCCCCCATGCTGTCTGCTTGTGTGCTTTCATGGCCTTTCCTCAGTGTGTGGGCTGTGGGGAAATAAATAAAGGGTAAGCTCTCTGGTGTTTCTTCTTATAAGGGCACTAATCTCATCAGTCAAGGGCCCCACCCCCATGACCTCATCTAACCCTAAGTACCTCCCTAATGCCATTGAGGTATAGGGCTTAGATATATGATTTTTGGGTAAACATTCAGTCCATAACTGGCAGGTTTTCTAATAGCTATGGCAGAAGCCCTGGAGAACAAAAGCAATCACACAAGCATATTTCAAATCTCTGTTTGTATCCAATCTGCTAAAATCTCATTGACCAAAGCAAATCACATAGCTGAGACCAAAGTCAAGGAGTGAGAGCCGGGCGCGGTGGCGCACGCCTGTAATCCCAGCACTTTGGGAGGCTGAGGCAGGAGGATCGCGAGTTCAAAGCCAGCCTCAGCAATGGCGAGGCACTTAGCAACTCAGTGAGACCCTGTCTCTAATAAAATACAAAAAAAAAAAAAAAAAGGGCTGGGGATGTGGCCCAGTGGTCTAGTGCCGCTGAGTTCAATCCCCGGTACCAAAAAAAAAAAAAAAAAAAAAAAAAGGAGTGAGGAATAGCAAAATGAGAGGGACCACACAGTCATATGGCAAAAGGTATGGAATGAGGGGGGTGTGAGGAATTGGAAGCAATAATTCAATCTAGTGTATTTGTGTGTTCATTTTCATTAAAACAAGTATAGCAATGCAGAAATGTGTGTGTGTGTGTGTATGTGTACACACATATAAATTATGGCCTACATTTATGTACAAAAATTTGTTATCATTTAACCTTAACACATTCCTAGAATAAGGTAGTATAAACAGCCCCATATTTACAGATGAGGAAATAGAGGCACAGAGAACCCCAGTAACTTAAGCTCAAAGTTCTAGGATGTGGGTAGTGATAGTTTTTCTGTAAACTGTTTTTTTTTTTTTTTTTTTTTTTTTTGGTGGTGGTACTGGGATTGAACTCAGAGCCTCACACATGTTAGGCAAGCATTCTACCTTTGAGCTACACTCCCGGGCCAACTCTGTGTTCTTGAGCATGCATGAATAGAGAAAACTCTGCTTTGCCTCTTACTTTGTCCACCAATTCTATTTCAGCTCACAGAGTTAACTCTCTGTCAACTTTGGATCTTTCTGGGAACACACACACACACACACACACACACACACACACACACACACGGTACTACTAACAAAATCAGATCATGTTGTATATGTTGAAATTTAAAAATTTAACAACCGTGTTTTTATCTCCCAGAATCTTTTCCTGATGATTCCTTTCTCTTGATAATCTGCTGAGAATCCTAATCTCTCTGAGGATACTAATTAGAATGATCATGATAAGGATAACAATGACGATAATGATAACAATAATAATAATGCTCTACTACTCTCTGAATCATGGTTCTCTTTTGTGTGGTCCATCTCCTCAAATGTCTAAGGAGCTTTGAAATTTATGTATGAGGAGCTGGGTTCCTGGCTATAGGTAGCAGACTGCCTTTCCTTCATTGTTGTGTAGATTTCTTCATTTTACTTTTATTTTCAATAAGTAACTTTTGTGGTTTATGCATAAATCTTGTTTTTTGTAGGTTTTCTAATTAGCTTATGTTTTTATCATTTAATCCTTTCTTCCTGCTTTCCTCACTTTTTTTTATTGTTCTTTTATTCTGGCTTTGGAGTTTACTGCTTATTCTGGCTCCCAGGGAAAACACAGTTATTTTGTGCTTTTTCCCAGTGCATTCAGTTTTCCCAAAGCCTGGAAAGAAAAAAATATTTGCATCATTGAAATAAACAGGATATGGTATGCAGTAGAATTCAGAATTTATAAATGTATTAATGATTGACGAGGGTCTTAAAGGGCATTAGGAGAAGAGTGGAGAGAGTGGGAAGGGCTGTTTGGGACTATGTCCAGCTCCAGAAGTGCTTGGTCATGCTTCTCACCCTGCTTCTCAGGGCTATTTTGGTTTATGGATTTATCGTTCACTCCAGGGTGGAGGGGAATGGCCCAATCAAAGACTAGCTCGAGTGGGGTATGTGTGGTGGAATGGGTGGGGCAGTCTCTCCTGCTCCTTGTGGGGCTTCACAGCAGCAGCCAGGACTAGGGGATCCATAGTCTCTCCTTGGTGAGTTTGCTCCCACCTTCTGAGACAAAAAGCACACTTCACTTTCCTTTGAGTCGGCCCCCTCCAGAATCTGGCTTAGTCAAACAAACTTCATTTGTTTGCAAGAGAAACATGGGAATGCTTTTCCTCCGTTAATGTCTGACTTTATTTCAAAGCCAATCTTTTTTTTTTTTTTTTTTAATTTTTTTCTTTTTTCTTTTTTTTAAAAAAATTATTTATTTTTAATTTATTTTTTTTAATTTATAATAATTACAATTCATAGTGCCCATATATAGCATCTTTTTACATACAACTGTTTGTATACAAAGTATATTCGTACAATTCAGGTCTTCAATCATGCATTTAGGATAATGATATCCATCTCATTCAACCACCTTTTCTTTTTGTTTTTTTTTAAGCCTTAGATTTTGTGGCAAAGAGTTAGAATCAGCATATGTATAAGGGTCATCTATCCCTACAGAACAGGCTCAAACTTAGAGGTTCATCTCTCAAGCTGGTTAAACTTTACCCCTGAAGGATTGTCACCCCCAAAAGCAGAGCAGAGCGACCATGTTATATGCTACTCCCTTACAGTGGAGCATGAAGCAGACAACACAATACCTGAGTATATTTCAGTATGAAAGTCAAATTCCCTTTACCCAGTTTTGACATAAAATGACTAATGAAGGTGCACTAGATAATTTATTGTCTTTCTGAGGATGAATACCTTGAGCAGGAAGGAAAATCACAAGCAATGTATAAAATAACATTTATTTTCATTTGAACCTCTGAGCAAATAAAAATCTTAAGGGATTAATTGAGGTGGGGTTGAAGAGATGGGTACATGTGGGCAGGAAGGAAACTGACATGGAGTGACTGCTAAGTGCCAAGTGTTATCCTCATGCCTTCATAAGTGTTCATAAGATGGTTCAGTCTACAACTATCAACAAGTGTGCAGATTGATAGCATTAATGGCATGCTGTAACCTGTGTTGGGCTATGCCACTTTCTTTGACCAACCTAACACAAGCTAGAGCTTGAAAAAGATCTTGTGGTCTCTCTTAGCATCTTTGTCATGTCAAGCCAGTGAGCCTAGACTAGCCAGTGGGAGAATATGGAACTCATGAAGCAGGATGAAGTTGCCTCACCTGCGGAAGCTAAAGGCAGCCAACTTAGCAGAAAGCCAAGCCCTGGAAGAGCCAACCCACAGACACCACACTCAAGAGTGTGCACAGTGAAGCCCCACTGCACTCAGCCTCCATCAACTGAATCTCATTTATTCAGTTGACTCATGAGCTAAGTAGCTCTTAGTTGTTGTCAACCATCAAGTTTTTGTGGTTATTTGTTGTGCAGCATTATTGGCCTAATAAATATACAATACTACATCTGATTGCAATTTCAATATAAATAATGTAGTACAACTGAAATACAATTAATTGCAATTATTTTTTTTATTAATGAAGAAAATGAGGCTTAGAAAGGTTACTGAAAGTGCCTAATCCCACATAAGTATTTTTGCCAGAATTTGAGCAGGGTCTTCTGATGCCCCTGAATTAAATCGTATGTAAATTACAGCCAGCAAAACTGACATGATAAATTCACAATCTTTAAAATAATAAGCTTAGGATTCCCCTGCTCCCAATGCTGATCCTTTAAAAATATGGCTAGATATGAAAAAAAATCTTAAAGTAGACTAACTTTAAGGAAAGTAAAGCTATTAAAAAACTTGGTGTATTTCTTGTATTTACTAAATTTGCTTTTCCTTTTACATATTTTAAGCTGAAATTGTTTCTCACTCAAGAACTCACCTTTTCTGTTTATATGGTATATGCCCTGAAGGCTATGTAAAAACATAAAAGGAACTCTTACCTTTCTTAGGCGAAGAAAATGAGATATTATGTAGTTTTCTCTGCTGGCATAAATGAGGAGATTAAGTATAAGTGGGAGATTCAGCATATCTCTATTTCCCCAACACAGAAATAGTGCATTTGACCACTTTTTTATGTTTTAGTACATTTTTGTCAACAATCTTTTATTATGTATAAAAAACCCCATCTCTATTCCTTATAGAAGTTTTAAAATCATTTCACAGCTGAGTGGAACCCTAAACAGAGCTATCTTAGTGTAATGAAGCAGAAAACGATTGCTTCTTAACAAGACTGGTATATGGTGACAAACAGCTCATAAAAATCCCATCTGCCACAAAACGCCTCTATTTTAGTTGCCTTAGAATCTAAATAGTATATTTCCTATTTCCTTTCAGAAACAACAGAGGAAACATAAAGCCTTTGCCACCATCAAATTGTCCTTTGACAAGAAAAGCACTTGGCTCATAATGTACTGATGTAGCTCATCATAAGACCACCAGTGATGCCCTTTAGACCATGCAGGGATTTTGTACCACCCCCTCTACCCCCTCCCCATCACAAGTTCCAAGAGGGTCATATGATAATGCAATGCTGTTTCTGATGTTTTAACATCAAAGAATGGCCTGTGCCTCTATCAGCTTTAGATTTACTTTGGAAAGACAAAAGATAACTCCAGAGTTAGCAGAAATGAAGAAATGGGACCATTTGCAGTCAGTGATTTTGTGAACACTGGTTTGCATATTGTGAGAGTGCATTGCTGTTGACTCCCAGTTATTTTTTTAATAACTATTTGCATATATATGTGTTTTATTTGGGGGGATTTTTCAAAGTGTTTTCCCAGACTCTATAAATTTCACAAGTTTACTCAGCCAAACAGCCTTCAGTTTTTGAAACATTCAAGCTCAAATGACTTGATAAAAGTATAAAATGAAAATTCCAATGGTTTTGTCTAGAACAAGACTATTCACCTTTGTACAGAAAAAGAAATGTACTAGAACTTTCAACAACTATTTCAAATGCCACATATCTACAGGTTAATCTAGTATGACTTCTAAAGCACACATGTATTACTTTGTGACAGAAATAAACCAACTCCTTCAGTTAGAATATAAAATACAATATTTACTGTGTTATTCTGCTTTTAGAAGACGCTAGGAAATTTTCTTGGAAGGGAACAATAAAAGCTGATAGTTAAATGCATTTATCTTTCAAGCAGAATGTTATGGAACTTTCTGGTCTTCTGAAGATACTGGCTTTCTGAATTGGCCTTGACTCAGTTCCCATCTTTCTTCCTACGGGATGGAACTTTATTTCCAAGGATATAGCACACTTACTTACCATCGTGGCTGTGATACTCATGGAGTGGTCACTGTGCTACTCCTTGCATTGTCTCGTTTACCCTTCAATGAGTTCTGAAGTAGAACTATTAGTGTCTGTGTAATGCAGGGGATATGCTACAAGAGGTTGTGATCACACAGATGTCACACAGCTTGTTGGGTTGTCCAGAGTTCTTTGAGTTAAGTTGTAGTGCTTCATGTAGTATACAGAGGGCCAAGTACAGTAGAGAGGGCACTGAGTCAGGAGGCAGGAAGCCTGGCTCCTTACCTCTGTTCTACAAACAGTTGTGCACCCCGGGGTGAGTCATTTCACATTGATGAGATGTTGGGCCAAGTACTGTAAAAGCTTCATTCAGCTCATAGATCTGTGATCTAAACATACATTATTAGAAGTGCAGGCAATAAGTGACATGTGCTATGTATGTCAATTAAAATGCTTCAATTCTTTGCTTGCTTAAAATCCATTAAATATCACTCTAATTTTGAAGGACCAAATAGTTTGCTTATTTGTCTCCTGCTGATAAACATTTAGGTTGTTTCTGATTTTGGGCTATTCTGAATAAAGATGCTGAGAACATTCTTGTGGAAACATTTTGTAGATATATACATGCGTGTCTCTTAAGTTTTATACCCATTTATAAATGGGTATGATATTCATTCAGTAAATATTTACTGAACAACTACTCTGTGTCAGGTTTTGGTTTTAGCATTTGCAATAAAATAGAAAATAAGCTGAAAAGATACCTGTTCCCAGGAAGCTAACAATCCAATGGGAGGAGGCAGATAATAAGTAGGCATTATGAAGGAAATACCCAAGGTGATGTGATGAAGATGATTTGATAAGGTGAGAGGGAGAGAGGAGGGCACTGAAGGTTGCTGTTCAACAGAGAAGGCCTTTCTGAGGCGACACTGAACTGAGACCCCAAAACAGTGGAGGAGCTGGCCTCATGAAGAGCCCAGGGATGTGTGTTCAGGCAGAGGAGACAGTCCAAGGCAATATGGTAGATTGTGATCAACATTTATCAAAGATCTGTAGAATGTCAGTCCCAAAAGGGTCCTTAGACATCATCCAGCTCACACTTTCCCACTCTGCACATGAAAAAAAATAAGACTGCATTCTCAGTCAGCAGCGGGACTAGGAGTGGAACCAGGTGTCCTGGGCCCCACTCCAGTCTTCCTTCCATTGCATGGTAATAGCCACCACCATTGCCCCTTATTGATCGCTTACTCTTGCCAGGCACTGTATCATGTATATTACTCTACTTTCTTTTCTTGTAAGAGCTGATGATATAAGCATTATCTCGCCTATTTTAATCATAAGAAAAACAAAGGCTTAGAGAAGTTCAGTGAGTTGTCACATAGTTTTAGCAAATGTAAGAACTTGAATTTGATCTCAGGTCTGTTCAACCTGAGTCTGGGCCTTGAACTATTGAGCCACATGGTCTTGTTAGTGTGGTTCTAAACTTGGGAAGTTGTCTTACACATTTTTTCTTATTAAGTAAAAAAAATACATCTAGAATAACTTTTATTATAGTAATTTTACTTTTTATTGCATGATCAGAGTATTGAATAAAGGCATGGCTAATTAGAGAAGGGAACATAAAATGCAAAGATTTATTGACTTTTTACAGCGAGGTTAGTATTAAATAGTTAAAAGAAGTCAAGCTGTAAAATATGAACATATTGATCTTTTTAGTAAGTATACATTATTGATACAGAATATTGTATTAAACTTGGCACAGTAATTAGGCTATAACTTCTAAAATAAATGTTAACCACATTAGAAAAAACAGGAAAGGGTAGGGTGGCAGTCAGTGCTCATTAGAAAATGAACAAGGGCAAAGATAATTAATTTTCCAAGAGTTACCATTTATTTAACCAAATGTATCCAGCTATGCCATATGTGATTATTTAGAAAAATAAGAAGGGGATAGATTTTGGTCAACAGAGCTCAAATGCTCATTAACTGTAATTTCTTCTATAAGAAATTTCATAATTTTTTTTTGTTTGTTCTTGCAAATGGTAGCTATCCTGGATGCTGCCTTAGAGAAACAAATGGGCAACTGGTGGAATTTTTAGTGATCTCAGGGTAAAGGATACACAATGGGGGGTGGGGTTGTGGCTCAGTGGTAGAGCGCTTGCCTAGCACGTGTGTGGCCTGGGTTTGATCCTCAGCACCACATAGAAATAAATGTGTTGTGTACAACTAAAACCAAATTAAAAAAAAAAAAAAAAAAGGATACACAATGTGCTGTGTCACTTAATGGCTCCACTTCAGACTTCCCTCCAGTTCTCTAAAATTAAAAACATCATAGGCCAAGGCTATTGAGAAATGAGGAAAAAGTTAACACCCATATTCTCGTGGAGGTTCGCTTAGGGAGTGTGATGGTCGCCAAATTACCAGGGCTCAGAATCTGGTGTTTGCATCCTGTGCTCCAGGAAATGTCTGTGATGTGTCTTCCCAGGTTTCCTTTCTACTCTCTTGCCACCCCCAACACCCCCCCCTTCCCTTCTTCCTTCTTTTTAGTATGTGATTGTGTATTGTTCTAATTTCCTTTGTAATGAACATAAGATTGTATGATATTAAAACCATTCTTTTTAAGAAATGAGGGAAATCAGATTTTCCTCCCAGTTTCACTCTTTTGTCTGCTGACTGCATTTTAGTTGGATTCCATGTCCCATTTGCCATTTGAAATGACAAGTAGGTTTGGAAACACTCTTTTTTCAGATGCTGTCTTTCTTTATCTTTGTGGGTATCTTTAGTGGCATAAAGACAAAGACAACCATAGTACACAGTCTGCTGCTTAAATCCAGTGCATTAAAGGTGAAAGAAGCTTAACATCACATCACTTGTTGTCCCTAGTATTATTAATTGTCTTATTATACTGCAATACCTTTATCCTATATTTTTGCCAAAGTCACACAAGTGACCCAGAAAAATGTTCAAGAGGGCAAAGTAAAATTAATTTGGGGGGACATTAGGTAAGTCTTCCTTGCATTCTGTAGGGTTTCCCATGTGTGGCAGTAGAGGCATAAACTAACAGCAGATGTTTCAGGCGTAAGGGAGAAGATGAAAACCAGATCACACTGAGTTAAAAAAAACGAGTTCCAGCCCTTGACACTTCTTTCCCAGGGAGGAAGCAGTACTGAATGAATATGAACATTCTGACACTCACAGTAAAGAATACAGTGCATGCTAAATTCTCACTTCCACCAATCTTAGGGACTTCTGGGCCTCTGGCTATGACACCTGACACTAATTCATGTTTCACTTTGGGCAAACTTATGGTGAAGTAGTTACAAACTCAGAGGTAGATAGTAGTAAGAACATCAGAAAGGTGTTCTTATAGGCCTGTTTTGTTTCTTTATAACTAGGCAATAGTTATCACAATAGAAAAAAATCCAACCTATCTGGAGATGCTTAGTAGTCATAGACTGTTTAGAGCTAATTAAACAAACAATAGGTAATAACTTTTCATATTTTCTACTCTTCTCTCTTGGTTTTCCAGTTGAGGGGTTTTAACCTCTCCTGTTACTTACAACGGAATATGCCATAAACTTTTCTTTCTTTTCCTCCTGTTACCCCTTTTCTTTCCAACATAAGGGGTATATTAGTAACAAGCTAATGTAGATCAAGAAAGGAGATGTCCCTTCCCAAGAGGATCATTAAGTGGTGGGTGCACTGCATAAATGATACATAACACAAAATAGTGTACTACAGGAGCAGCTGGTAAATTTCACATGGCATTTAGCTAAAATTGGACAAAATGGTAAAGCTGATAGACATGTTCACTTTGGTTCTCATTTTCTTTCCACAGATGCTACAAATCATCCATGGATGAAGATGTGATATAATATCCACTATGCTATTTCAGATGTAGGCAATGGCCATAAATGATGGCACGATGGAGATGTGTATCAGCCAAGATTATTTGGATACAAGCAACAGAAACTGACTGTAGATCAAAAGAGAATTCATTGGAAGGATATGGCAGAACAGGAATACTGAAAAATTAGGTTTGGAGTAGGAAAAGGACTGATGGTGTGCTAGGAATTCATGAAGCAGGAATTCCTCTGTGGGCTCATCAGAGTACTGTTGCTAGAATAAGTGGGCTTGAGGTGTCAAGTTCCAGGAAGGGGCATCTTATGAGACCCATGTGGTCATATCCTCCCCACTTCCCTCTTCCCATGGTTACCATTAGCCATGTTCCTTAATGATCTTACTATGTTGTACCCAATAGAGGAGAGAGAGAATTCCATAACAACACCAAAGTACTATTGCTAGAAGAGGATGGGAAGGCATGCCCAATCAGCCTACAGAAAAAATGTCCACTGCACAGTGTAATGTGCAATTGATTTTATGCCAGATTTTCTATGGCTTTTAGTTCATAGTCTAAGTAGTTTGTTAGGTAAAGTGGAGGTTATAGACAGAGAATGAAAAATATCACTTCACATGATATTCAACCTGCTGTAATATAAGTAGCCCACATGGACACTGTATAAAACAGTCAAACCTCTGTCTGGGCATAGTGGTGCATGCCTGTAAGCCTAGCAATTTGTGAGGCTGAGATGGGAGAATCATGAATTTGAGGCAAACCTTAGCATTTTAGTGAGACTCTCAGCATTTAGTGAGATTCTGTCTCAAAAAATTAATAAACAAGCAAAATAAAAAGGAATAGGGATATGGTTCAATGGTAAAGCATCCCTGGATTTAATCCCCAATGCCCCTAACCCTCAACATGTGCATGAACACACAATGGCTAAACCTCTGGTCTTCTACAATCCAAAATGATGTTGAGTTTTGATACATAGAAAGTATTATGGCATTGACTTTTTGCTTACTGGGGAATGTGTCTTAGGTGGCATCCAATATTTAAGATTTTTCTCTCTATCAAATGGAGGAGTTAACATAATCTCTCTCCTTCTCAAGGGGTAAGACAGAACACAGCCCAAGCCCTGCCCAGACAGTGGAGCCACAGCCCCACAAAGCAGAGATACAAAGCCTTGGAGAGGAATAGGAATTAGTCAGGTCTGTCTTGTAGAATATATCGGAGAGATGTAAAACTTCCTTAGTAATATTATTGATAAATATTGTATACTCATAAGTGTATATGTAGAGATTGCTAACACTGGACAGAAGGTATCAAGTTCCAGGCTGTGATTTTCTCAGGGCAGATTGGCAAATCACAGAGGATCAGCAAAAAGACCTGCACAAAAAGAAAAGGGAAAAACCCAGAACATTTAATCATGGAAGCATTTTTGTTTTTTAAGTAACTGAAGAGGAGTTTTTGTTGACTGAAAAAAAATAGACACCAGCACCTCTCTATATTCTGTTTATAACTTATTGTATTTAGTTTTGCAAGGATTAACTGTGTAGTAAAAAAACAGCTTGAGTGCTCAATCTATACTGGTTGTTCAATCTTTTCCAAGTTAGCTTTCTGCTACTTTTAGACCAATTCCTGAAGGATTAGAAAAGAGCTTGGCAGATCTTCAAATGGACCCAGAGGGCTCTACATAGTAACTTGATGGGGAAGGAGAAACCAAGCAGCTGAAACTGCAAAACAGAACATGTTTGAGGATGGCACAGATGTGACATAGAAGAACAAGGGTAGAGGACCTTTTGGCTATGACACACCGGGCTCAAATCCTAACTTCATCATTTATTAGCTTAGTGATCTTGGATGAGTTATTTAATCCTTCTAAGCTTTACTTTCCTTAACTTAAAAATGGATCAGATGAACTAATCTCTATCCTGTGGGTCCACTGGGTGATCAGGCAAGTAAGTGGTTGACACAGAGTCTGCACATAGTAAGGGCTCAATATATATTAATGCTTATGTGTGTTAGTTTTATATAAAGGCAAAGGTTTGATAACTTATGAGAAAATAATGGAAACATAATTTTTGAGTTAAAGCTTTGACTGTAGAGCTGGGAGATGCTTAGATTATTTATAATGCACACCACACACATAGTAGAGCAATTGTAAACATCTTCAATAAAATCTTAGGGGGCATCCTTGAAAGTATGATGTTGGATTACAAGAGGGTATTGCCTCCTTTGTACTTGACTCTTGTTGGATGACATCTATGGCATTCTGAGCAGTTATGGAGGTGGGAACATTTTTAAAAAGGTCATTGACTTCTTAGATTAGGTTAATAGAATTGGTTGAAGGTGTGGCTATTCTTGCCAGTTGAGAAATGTTTGAAGGAACTAAGGATTGGTTGGAACATTTGAGACTAACTAACAGGAGACTTGAATGCTGTCTTCAAAAGTTAAAGGGTTAACTGTGAAAGGGAGATGTGCCTATAAGCAGAAGTTGGAAACAACACAGAAGCAGATTATTCCTTGGGACAGAAGGGTAATAATTAGAGCTGCTGAGTTTACGTGGTTCTCTGTAAGCTGGTTGTACTACTTTCCCTGGAAGATTTGCACATAAACTAACACCCTGACAAGAGACACTGAGGAGGGCATTTTTACCTGGAGCTGGAGTTGTTAAGAAGATAATCTTGACTCTAATATTTAATATACATTTTACAAGGACAGAAAACAAAGAGTAGCAGTCATGACGTTAGTTGAATCCCTATGGCTTCCTAAGACTAACAGAAAATTTTTGCACATGTGGTCCTGCTTCTACTAGATCTAAGAATTCAGTGTCCCTCACCCAGGGAGACTGTATTTAGTTGTAGAAAAGTGTGACCAGGCAGTAGGAGGCCCAGTTGAAAAGAAGGATGTGAGAAAAAGTGGCTGTACTTTCCTCATTGTATTTATTTATTTATTTTTGGTACCAGGGATTGAACCCAAGGGGTGCTTAACCACTGAGCAACATCTCCAGCCCTTTTTATGTTTTATTTTGACAGGGTTTTGCTAAGTTGCTTAGAGCCTTGCTAAAGTTGCTGAGGCTGGCTTTGAACTTGTGATCTTCCTGCCTCAGCCTCCTGAGCCACTGGGATTACAGTCATATGCCACCATGCTCAGCTCCTCATTGTATCTTATTGATTATAAGTTAATTTTTGTTAGTTTTGACTTCAGAAATCAAGCCTGTTGTAATCAAGTATCTCCATGCTGATTGGATCAGACTTGGAAGGGAGCCTATGAAGTCATTTAGCCTACTCTCTAAATTTATTAACAATCATGAGGCATATTCTGTTTTTAAAAATGGCTGCAGAGTAATTAGGAGAGTATCCTGTCTCTATTCTTAGCTACTTCTCTATCCTGTCTACAGAGAAGAAAGGGAAAGGTTGCAGTCAAAACAGGTTTTGGGACCAGGCAGCTATAGGCTTCTGAAGACCAGCTCTGGAGACCTCCAGCAAACTTGTGCACAGAGGCTCAGGTTCCTCAGATGGACACAATAACAGTGCCCACTTTAAGGATTAGTTATAAGAACTGATTAAGATAATATATAACAAAGTGCTTAGCACAGTGCCACAGCACATACAAACCCCCAATGAATGCTAATTATTATAATGAGTTTTATATTTGCTTTTCCTGTTCTGTCATGGTAGGAATGACACAGATGGTCAACAACTTTAACACAATTCCAAACATTTATTATTATTTCATTGCATCTATTAATTACTTGGGGAAAATTCAGAATCTGGGAATTGTTATTTGGAATATTTTCTAAATTTTAGTCCTTTCTATTTGTCTTAGAGCTCTTCAAGTCTTTGGCATCCTTATTAAATTTTAGTTCTCCAAATGGTAAAACAATAAGCAATATTTACTGTCAGATTTTCCTGGCGTGAACTTCCATGTTTAGAGTTAAGCCGCATAAAATAACAATTGAGAGATAATTACAAATTCTTGAAACTACACTAGTTGTAATTAGTCACCCTGATAATTAGTTGTAGAAGCCTGAGAGTAAAGTGCCTTAAAAATCACAAAGCCTTAAACACTTATACTACAAGTGGGGAAGGAAAGCATGAGTTTTCTTAATAAATATGGAAAAATTTATATCAGAGACACCTATCTTTACAAGACCAATAGAAAAGGGGTCCAACAGATTCTACTTACATTTATGTGAAAAACTTTATTTCTTCTCAGCAATATAAATTACTTCTTGTAAAGGTTATAAAGCAAGTGTTCTCTAGCCTTTAAATATATTATGTACTTAATTATTATGGGCAAATGTATTTTACAACCAAATGGAAACTTCAAGAACTGCCGTGGATTATATTACATTATATTTAAAAAAATTTTTTGATTGCTATAATACAGTAATTTTTAACCTTCTAGTAAAAAGAATAAAATAATACTCATACCTAATTGAAATTCATTTATAATCAAGCAATATGAGGAATTATAGACAAAATTTGTGTTATGAAATTTTACACCCTGAATTACTTTGTGTAGGTCATTAATATTTATAACTAAACTGTCCTTTGATATGCATTAATAATGTGCCTTGGGATTACACAAAGAATAATTCATAAATATGCTGAAAAAGAAGAAGCTATAATTAAATCACAGTAATTAGCATGGATATTGGGTTATGATTTGAATGAATCACAAATTCTTACTATACAGGTTGATATGTTCACTCTTCCATGAGATTCAGAAGGTTGAGATTCAGCAAGCAAAGTGGAGATGCATGGAAGTAGCTTTCTAGAAAAATAGCTTTTCCTAAAACCTCTGCTCATAGTAAACATGAACTTGGCACTGAGAAGATATAGCACACAATAAAATTACATGTTCACTTGTCGATTTAAAAAAAAATCTAAGTTGTCTTTTGTGGCACACAATTTTAATTTCTTCAGTGAGTTCCAAAATATTATAGGCCAACTAAATTTCATTGATGTTATACTTTCTAACTGGCTCTTAAAATGCAAATTTAAAAACCAGATATTGCCCCATCTATTAAGAAATTGGAATAACTTATTTTAATATTTAATCTTTATGATGTTTGAGACTCCTTTAATCTTCAGGCAAAGTAGTTTTGTCAAGTCAAAATTTATTAATAATTTAATTTTTCTTCTAGACTTGAAAGCCTTCATTATGTGCAACTGTTATAGAATATATATCAAACCACTGGCTCCCATGGAAAATGTATTATCAGCATTTGAACTGTAAATTCTCACTGGGATTTTAGTCTCTAGATATTAGTTTTCCTTTATATTTATACCCATATTGATCAGGTGATGTGTCCTGGTTTAGGTGGTTCCCAGATCAGCTCCTTCTTCTCCTTTTCCTGTTTCAGAGAATGGTTCTTGCATCTGCCCATTTCTGATCTCTATGCCGTGGCTCTTTTTTGGCTCCTGTTCTCCATCACAAAACACCAAGTTCTTCTGCTATCTCAGTTTCTCTTAAAAACCTCCATTTCTTTCCATATTCCCTTCCACTGCCCTAGTCTGGACCATGGTGATCTCCGGGTTCAGGCACTGGTCTCCCTTTCTCTAAGTGTCCATATTTTCCAGTGAATTCTCCTCCTTGTAGCTGGAGGAATCATTCCACACCACAAACGTGATCTTGGTGTTCTACCTACTCCTTTTCAATTTTGAGTATTGTTAGCAATCTGTGGATGTTAACCAGTGTGCTTGCCTCTCAGTGCCTTGGCTATCTCAGGTCCAATAAGTGTTTCCCCACTACCATTCATTCAGCATACCCTCTACTGCTGCAAAATGATAACTTCATACATCCCATTCATTGACTGACTGGTTTGGCTTATCTCCAGTGTACCTCCTTGATCACCTTTGGAAATAATTTTTCAAAAACATGAGCACTTTAATAAATTTTCTTTCTGTCCTCTCTTTTCTTCATTTTCCTTCCTCATCCATTTTAAATACATTTAATTATAACCACATAATTCCATATAAATGAATCCTTACAATTTTACTCTGGAAAACACATACCTCTATAAAGTCCAGTTTTCCACCTCCTCCATGCATATGCCCATACAGTCAATCATTGTCATAGAGAAGTCACATGATAGTATGGACTAAGTGGGAATTTGTGATCACTACCTGCTATGGTCTGAATGTTTGTGTCCTTCCATCATGTAAAAACTTCATCCTTAGTGTGGTGGTATTAACATGTAAGGCTTTTGGAAGGTGATTAAGTTGTAAGGGAAGATCCCTTGTTAGTGAGATTATTGCCCTTATGAAAAGGTCTAAGGGAGCCTGTTTCCCCCTTCCACATGTGAAGATGCAGTGAATGCATTGAGAAGGTGCACTGTTTTTGATAAAGAGTGCAGACCCTCACCAGAGACCAAATCTGCTGGTGACTTGATCTTGGGCTTCCCAGCCTCCAGAACTCTAAGAAATACATTTTTGTTTATAAATTACCCAGGTTGAGGTATTTGTTATAGCAGCCTGCAAGGACTAAGACATTGCCTTAGTGTAAACTCAGCATTCTTTTGCATATAATGTGGCCAGTGCTGTGCTATAAGTTGGAGATAAAACTGTGAGCCAAGACAGATCTGGTTGCTGCCCTTGAAGAGACTGCAGTCTTGTGAGGAACACAAGCAATTGCCAAGAGTTTTAACTAAGAATAGTCTGGGGTGCTATGGGCACTATGGGAGTCTAAATGAGTCTTGGTATTGTGGGTAGGAGTCAGAGAGGACTTCCTGGAGAAGATGGCATTGCAGCTGAGACTTGAATCAATAGAAGATGATGTGTGGAGGAAGAGTTGTGTTAACATAAGATGATAATACAACTTCATAAGATTAAGTGTGGAGGAAGAGTTATATTAATAGTGTACACAAAGATTTGGAGGTGAAGGAAATGGTGGTGCGATTGAGGAACTTAGAAAAGTTCATTGTGGCTGGAGCATAAAGTATGAGGGGAGGAGTGGTGAAAGGTCAGTCTAGAGACATGTTGGTCACACAGTACCTTGAAACCATGTTAAGAAATTTGGACTCTTCTAAGAAGTTAGGAAGATTGAAGGGGAAGTGATGGATATGATAATTTTTGTATTAAAATTTCTGAGGATAAGCTGGTTGGAGAGAGATTGATGAGGTTTCTGCTAAGCAATAGGCAAAAATGTCATGGGCAAACATTATCTCCAGATGAATAATAGAAATTTAAAAAGTGTTTATAATGTACTTCTCCACTGGTATGGCATATAAGTAATAAATTTACTAAAATATATTATCTTCTGTCATCATATATTCTTTCATGGGGAATAAGAATGGAGGAAGGAAGATGCCTGTAATCCCAATGGCTCGGGAGGCTGAGACAGGAGAATCACAAGTTTGAGGTCAGCCTTAGTAACTTGGCAAGATTTCAGGTCTCAGTTTAAATATCAGACCTTCAGCAAAGGTCTTTACAGTTTGAAATATGTAGATAGTCAATTGCCTTAATAAATATTAGTCTCTATCAATGAATTGGAGTGTGAAGGCCAGTCCACTATGACTGGGAGCATTCTTCCTACCCATCTGCACCTGCCATCTTCATCTCTATCTTTGAGCCACCCTGGCTGTCTTAGGATGTGACATATGGAGATATTTGTGGAGGGGTGAGAGAACCTGTCGATCCATAGTTGAGGAGCTAGTAACAGTATTGAGGGTTGGCAGTGATAATGGTTATGTCAATAGTGAAAAGTTCCAAAGGCCAGGGTGAATTCTTGAGGAGCTGAAGTGGGAATAAAAATTCCATTATTACTCTATAGTTAGGAAGTGCTTTTATACAGCCATACCTCATTTTATTATGCTTTGCTTATTGTGCTTCGTGAATGCTGCTTTTTTTTTTTTTTTTTTTTTCAAATAGAAGGTTTGTGGCAAACCTGTTTTGAGCAAAGTCAGTTCCATTTTTCCACAGCTTGGACGATAATTAGCATTTTCTTAAACTATAAAGTATTTTTAAATTAAGATATGTATATATATATATTTTTAGACATAATGCTATTGCACAAGTAATAGAGCACTGTATAGTGCAAACATAACTTTTATATGTATTGGGAAACTATGTCTTGCTTTATTGCAATATTTACTTTATTGAAGTGGTCTAAAACCCAACCTGCCATATTTCTGCAGTGTGCCTGCAGTTTGAAAGTCATTTTTTATTCATTATGCATTTGAATGTTATAGTAACACCTCGATGGCTAGGATTATCCACATTTTGCTGGCAAGGAGAACTAGACTCCTATTATGTAAGCTACTTGCTGTGATTGCACATTGTGAATAGTGGTATAAAACTTTAGCCATATCTTACTCTTTTTCATTTTTTTTCTGGAAGGAGTTCATCTCCATCTTTTTAAACCAGTGCTAGTAGTCTCTACTCAAATTAGCCACAGTTTATGAAATGATCTTGAAAGAAAAACAAAGAAAAGCTCTTTACAAAGTTTCATTATAGGGAATGAGGCATTCTGCCCAAGGTAATTATCCAAATAAGGGCATTAAAAGATCATTTTTTAATGGAAAATTTCCTAACATGCATTTTATTATTTTCTGCTTAATTTGTTCTTTTATCTGAAGAAACATAGTGCCCAGAAGATAGAAGGCACTTAGTAAGTATGTAGTGAATTATCATCATAAACAACTGCTGTTATACACCAAGGCCTTCCTGATGGTGCTTAGGAGCCTCTGCCTCCCTCCTCAACGACTTGAAGCTACTGTGGTTTTATTTGCTTAGTTGTTTCTGTGTTTGTCCTTATTGTTAGGCTCTTACCTGTTACATTTTTTTTTTTTTTTTTTTTTTGCATTTATAAGCTCATTCCTCTCTCTCCTGACAATTTGCTACTTCTAATCTTCTGTGGTCTAGGAAACCAAATATTCAAGTTATTTGGATCCAAGAAAATTATTTCTTCCATTTTTACTATGATTGCTTTTCTAATAGTGAAAGGGAGAATTTAAATTGTTTGCATGAATGTTAGGACATGGTGATCCAGAAACAGACTTATTCAAATTGGATCTTAGTACACAATTCCTGATGGATGCTTGGTATGCTGTGTTTTGTTTCTCCTCGGGGGCAGAAGTTATGAGACCAGAATGTGAAATAAACTTAACCCTATGTTATGTGCTGTCTATATGTTTTAATCAGAAGCTGAAAATCCCTGCAGACTTTGCTTCTGCAAGTCACCGATTTTGAACTCTGATGCTTTTATCTGATTGCTCATGTAATATTAAACTCTAGTTGAGTCTTAATTTCAAGAAATATGAACCAAACTCTGTAAATGAGGATTTGCAGAACTGCACTATGGGAAGTAGTTTCTGTACAGTTGCTAAAAAATGCAAATAATGATGAGCTTCTGATAGATGCTCTGAATTCAACTGTTATGTGTTAAAAATGGACAAGCATTATTAGTGGCCAGTGTACTTTACCACACATTCCATTTTATTTCATCACCACTCTACTTGGATGTCTGATAGGCATCTCAAGCAGGATGTTTTATTCTTTTCTCCCAACCTATTCTTAAATCTTACATCTCAATAAAATCATCACCAGCCACCAGATGCTTAAACCCCAATTTAGAAGTGATTTTCAACATCTTTCTTGCTCTCTTGTCATGATAGCAAGTGCTATTTTTTTCAAACACCCCCCACCCCCCAAAAAAAATTCCAAGTCTTTTTTTTTTCATTCCAATTCCTGTGCCACAACTTCAGAAAGCCATCTCATTTCTCTCCTGGTCACAACAGACCTCTCTAAGTCCTCCCTTCTCCCTAGGTAGTCCAGTTTCAGGGTGTGTGTTTCTAACTACTGTAAGTTGCTTCTTGTCTACTTCTCTCTGCACTTAGAGTAAAATCCAAACTCCTTACCCTTGCCATTGGCCTTGGCAATGTGGAGTTTGTTAGAAGTCTGTGTGAGAAATTTTAGAGAAGTTGTGCAAGTGAATAGCAGAAAGCTCAGGGTAGAGGAGTGAGGCACTGTTAGGAATTGTGGTTAGCAAGTTATTACTCTCAGGATGTTTCATGTGACAGGGAAAAGAGAGGAAGTGGGAAAGGAGACAGGTCATAAGGGGTGCAGGGTGTCTTCAGAGTCCCCAGCTAACAAGGGTTGCAGTGCTAGAGTGGCTGGCAACCCTGCCTGAATGGAGAACCAGGGATCTGGACCGGGAGTTTATGATGTGCCTTTCACAGGATATTTGTATTCCCTGGGGGATGGCACAAGGCCTAGTTGTCGGCCCTGTGACCAGGAGTCCCTATCTTAGGAAGCTTTATACTGGCAGATGCCCTTATGGCTCTTATCTAATCTGTGTCCGGTTTATGTTGCCTGACCAATACTCTGCTGCTGGGAGCTTGTCTTTGTGTTCTTTCTGGTGTCCCAGGGAAAACTCAGTCTGGGACAGCCCCTAGTAGTTGTAGTAGTAGTAGGTTGTTGTTGTTGTTCTTCTTCTCCTTTCCTTCCTCTCCTTCCTCTTCTTCTCCCTCCTCCTCCTCCTCCTCTACCCTTTCCCTTCTTTTCCTCCTCCCTGGTCACTTTACTCTATTGATCTACCTTCAATTTTCATGAGCTCACCCCTCCATACCCCACTTTACCTTTTTCCTCTCTAGCTTCCACATATGAGAAGAAACATATGACCTTGACCTTCTGAGTTTGCCTAATTTTGCTTAACATAATGTTAAGCAAATGACATAATTTCATTTTTCTTTATGCCTGAATAAAACTCATATATAGATATGTCATTTTTTTAAATCATTCACCTGTTGATGGACACTAGGCTGGTTCCATAGTTTGTCTGTTGTGAACTGCGCTGCTATAAATATGGGTATGCATGTATCACCATAGTATGATGGCTTTAATTCTTTAGAATAAATACTGAGGAGTGGTATAGCTGGGTCATATGATGGTACATTGTTAACATTTTGAGGGACCTCCATATTAATTTCCATAGTCAGCTCCTCATTCTCTTTGATGATTTATTACTGAACAGATCCTGGGCAGGGAGGGTGCCATAAGTTGGGAGAGGAGTTCTTTGTTCTCAGGTCACATGAGGCAGGAATGAAGATTCAGGCAGAATGGGGGGAGGGAGCTGTGTAAGCTCGAGTAAATGGCAGCTAGTAGTACATACAAGGCAATGGGGTGTGGGTCGTTTCAAGTTTGAGGGCAAATGCCTGAATGGTCCATTTAAAGGAAGCATTGGGGAAACAGGCTGCCCAGTCTGATTGTGGGAGACAGGCTTCTAAATTGTATTCCTGGCCACTGGCTTAGGACATTTGAATGTGGGGCTCTGCTTCCAGTGTCTAGGTAGCAATTTTTGCTATGTCCCCATTACAGGAAGTGGTCTTCTTTGAACTTCTCTCTTCATTGTTTTTTTTTTTTTTTTTTTTTTTTTTTTTTTTTTTTTTTTTTTTTTTTTGAAAAGAGGACTATTGAATTACCTCATACAGGGGAGAAGACAGTAAAGGAAATCTGTAAATCTGGGGAAAAGAAATGACTGAGTATTGTCACTGAAGAGTAGAAAGAGGTAGATAGTTTTAGACTTTATAATAGACGCTATTATGATTCGGATCTGGAATGCCCCTTAAAGTCCCCTGTGCTCAGAAATGAGTGTTTTTGGAAGTGATTAGATCATAAGGGCTATTAATCCAATGATGGCTGAATGGACTATTTGGAGATCGGAGCTGGTTAGAGGAAGTAGGTTACTGGGGCTGTTCCCTGGAAGGGTTTATCTTCTCTTTAGTCTTCTCTTCCCCTTCTCTCTGCTTCCTGGCTGCCATGACTGAACAGTTTTCCTCTGCCACGCCCTTCCTCCATGATATTCTGCTTCACCTCAGGTCCAGAGCAATGAAACTGGCTGACCATGAACTGAATCTCTGAAACTTTGGTCCAAAATAGATCTTTTCTCCTCTAGGTTGTTCTTGTCAGACGTTTTGATCACAGTGAAGAAATATGACTGACAAAAGTTGTCTATTGCTATCTAACAAATTACCCCCAAATTTTGCAGCTTAAAACATTAACTTGTATTATCTCACACAGTTTCTGAGGGTCAGGAAGCTGTTTATCTGGGTAGTTCTGGCTGTGGATCTCTTGGGAGAATCAGTCAACCTTTGAACTGAGTAACAGTCTCTGAAGACTTGCTAGAGGTGGAGCCAGTCTGGGCTGCTAGTGAGAAGTTTCTATTCTTTCCCATGTTATCTCCCAATAGGGCTGCTTATGACCAGGTTTCACCTACAGCAGGTGAACCAAGGGAGTACGAGAGAGAAAAAGCCAGGGACAGATGCTGCGGTGGTTTTATAATCTGAAATCAGAGTGACATTCCATCACTTCTGTCAAACTTGTTGTTCATGCAGATTGCAATGTGGGAAGAGACTGTAGAGAATGGATACCAGGAGGCAGGGATCCTTGTGGTCCACCTTGGAGACTGGCTACCACAGAACTCAAAAAGTAGCTTTAATATGTATAAAAGGAATATGAGAGCAAATTAAGGAAGTTGAGAAAGAGAGAGGCCCCAGTTTTCTCAGTGAAGTGGGAGACAAAGTCATTTCCTGAGAGTGAGAAGGTGGGAAGAGTATAGGAAGGAATGTTGAGACTTTAAATCACTGTTCAGGAGAATGGGAAGAGTGGATCTTTGTTATGTAGAACTGAGAACTCAGGTAGAATTGTGAGTTCAGATGAATTGGGAAATCAAAAATGTGCAGAAGCAACAGTGTATCCTGTTATGTGATTTTTTTTTTCTTCCTCAGATGTAATAAAGCAGAAATGGAGTCATTTAGGTGATTGGTGTGATCCAGGATGATCTTCTGTTGAAAGGATGTGGCTCAGGCAAGAGAAGACAGAATAGGTGCAAAATCATTGAAATAATCCATTATGGGGTTGGGAAGAAAGATTTGAAACCAAAGGAAGCTGAAAGATGGTTGAAGTGAAAGTAAAATTAGAGGGTTAGGATACAGGAAGTGGTGGTTAGAGACAGTTTCAGAATTCAAGATATTCCAAATAATTAATATGGAGAAATGTTTTAGGAACACAAAATTCCTATAGACCAGACAAAATGGAATTATTGGCCAATTAATCAACAGGTATTTATTGGACTCTCATTACATATCTACAAAAATGTGAAGTCCTATAGGTAATAAAATCAATTAAGATGTACTTTTTTCCATTAAGTCTATATCATATATTTTGTTGCCAAGGGAAAAATTTCACCTTGCACACAAGAATCCATTATGTTTTGTGAAATGATAAACACCTCATTGGGGCACATGATGAGGGAATCTGACATACAAATGAGTTTTGTGTGGTATTTTAAAAAACATATCATGTAAAGTAAATGTAGATTCTCTTTTGGTATTCCTAATTTGGAAAATATTTCAGAAAATTATCTCTTATAATAAATTGTTAACAACTGTGCAAAACAGTGGTTCTCAAGTGTGATCCCTGTCATGGTTTGGATGTGAGGTGTCCCCCAAAAGCTCACATGTGAGGCAATGCAAGAAGGCTTGGAGGAGAAATGACTGAGCTACAGTGTTAACTTAATCAGTGGATTAATCCCTAATTGGATTAACTGAGTGGTAACTGGAGGTAGGTGGGGTGTGGCTGGAGGAAGTGGTTCATTGGGGGTGTGGCCATGGGGTATATATTTTGTATCTGGAGCGTGGAGTCTCTCCTGCCCCTCTCCCTCCCTCCTGATCGTCATGTGAGCTGCTTGCCTCTGCCACACTCTTCTGCCATGATATGCTGTCTCACCTAGAGCCCCATGAATGGAGCCAACCTCTTATGGTCTGAAACCTCTGAAACCGTGAGCCCTCTAATAAACTTTTTCTCCCCTAAAATTGGTCTGGTTAGATCTTTTAGTCGCAGCAGCGAAAAACAACCCCTGACTAGCAGTACAGGCACCACCTGGGAACTTGTTAGAAATGCAGCTCTACAAGACTGACTGTCAGATACTCTGTGAGTAGAGTCTCACATGCTTTTAGAGCCTTTTGGGTGATGCCATCTAACTTTTGATAAATAGCATAACAATATTAAAATAACAGAACACAGCTAAACAATTGGAGAACTCTTCCCTTTCTTGGTTTTAGTGTTTACTTCAGGATTTCTGACAAAAGACATTTTTAACTTTGTCACAGATAGCTCAGTGAAAACATTTTACTGTTTTAATGCTACCATTACTTACTGACATACTTTAAAACCTTTATAGTCAGCTTCTTATAACTTTCTTGAAGGCACTTTCACTAAAATTTCATGGTATGAAGTTCACCAAAGAAAGTAAACACTCTGTTCAGCAGGAAATAATAATTTTTCTTCATAAGGCATATTTGTAATAGTTGAAATTAAGATTCAGGGCCCTTCTTCTAGAAAATGGATTTGGTCATTCTATTGTCTGTAAACAATTTACTTACCCAAGCTTAGCTATAAAACACAGTTCTAAGAAGATATCATTCACTCTATTGCTAGCCAGTCACTGTTTGAGAAGAGCAATTATCTGAGTGTGCTATTCTACAGAGAATTGTTGGATATGCTATTTTTCCTAAATCCCTGTATAAATTTTTACAACTGAGTTTTTCAAATTTCGTTTTTCTAAAATAGAGAATAGTTTATTCAGCAAGATTGAGGAAGAAAGTCTTCCATGAAAGTGAATTTTCCAAGAACTTATATTTCTGTATTTTTTGCTATTTCTTTCCATTTTTTTTAATCCATAAACTCAGAAGATAACTTAGTGGACTAGAGTTTTTTTTTTTTTTTTTTTTTTTTTTTTTTTTTTTTGGGTACCGGGGATTGAACTCAGCGGCACTGGACCACTGGGCCACATCCCCAGCCCTTTTTTGTATTTTATTAGAGACAGGGTCTCACTGAGTTGCTAAGTGCCTCGCCATTGCTGAGGCTGGCTTTGAACTCACGATCCTCCTGCCTCAGCCTCCCAAAGTGCTGGGATTACAGGCGTGCGCCACCACGCCCGGCTTGGACTAGAGTTTAACTTTTCACTATTATAGTTTTTTCTTTTTTTGGAATACATTTTATAATCTTTTATTACAATTAAATAAATGTTTATTGAGCACCTACTATTTTCATGAACTGTGTTGGGTATTAAGATGGATAAAAAGATGAATGAGCTATGATGGCTCCTGCTCTCCAGGGGTTTGTGATCCAATGGGAAAGTTGGCTATGAAACAGGCAACATAATACAAGTCACCAGATTTAAAAACACATTCTTAAGTATTACCAAGATCCTAACATCATTTTTATTCCTATTCACATTTGTGCTTTATACTTTATTTGTGCTTTATACTCTAGTTGCAGGTGACAGAAAAACCAATGCATACAGGCTTAAGCAAAAAGAGAATTTCTCACTAATTCGAGAAAAGTTCCAGAGACAGGAATGACTTCAAACATGTCTGGATTCAGGATATCAAAGGATTTTGGAAGGTGATTTCTCTTCATCTCTCAGCTCTGCCTTTGGCTGTATAGCTCCAACTCTGCAAGGAATCCAAACCTAACATCCTTTCAGGTTCAGGCCTGGAGGGACAGAGTGAAAGGCCCACTCTGAGAAGTCTAGGGTTTGGGGGAGGAGGAACCCTGTTTATGTTATTGGCTTTGATTGGGTAGAAGGTAGTGATGAGGGTGGGCCTGGGTAAAATAGGCTCCACCCCTGCACAAGCCACATAGACTGAGAATGAGGGAAAAGCAGTGATTCTTAAGATGGGAACACGGTGTTTCCAGAGAGGGTTGGATAGAGGTTGAGAGCAAATACAAGGGAATGAACCTCACATACTAACCAAGATGAGGCAGTTTCCATGTGTACATTGCCATAACTCATCAGCCTCTACATGGACAAAACATTTTTCCTCTATTTATTCACCATAGGTTTTAGTGTTTGAAAACCTGGATGAATGCAATTTAAAAATACATTCAGTTATCTTGACATTTCTATATAACCTTATATTTGTCAGTATATAGATCAGTTTTTACTAAGTAAAATTTATGAAAAAAAAAAACCTCAATAAATGACAAAGACATAGTTGTATCTACAACTAGTCATTATAGTTTCCACCGTCAGTGCTTTCAACTCCTTACCATTCATTTCACATGTAAATATTCTTAGTGGAGAAAACCTACCCCTAACATTTTTTTTCTTAAGTGCAGTAGTTGGCAATGCTTCCTCTCTTGCATTCTAACATAAAGGGCATAATTAGAGCTTCATTTGGTTCATATTGCTGAATGTCAGCTGCTCACATTACTGAACTCAAAGGGTTACATTTGGGCATTCACAGATGACATTTCTTTGTAAACCATATTCTACATAAATGACTTCAAAAGACCCTGGCCCTTTTTATCTGCTTGGCTTCAATGATCCCTCCTCTCCCCCATATTAACTTGAAATAACCTAATTTTCTTGGACTTATCCCGAACAATTTGCTGAGCTTTTTTTTTATTATTATAAATTTTTAAAAATAAATTTATACGATTAGTAAGACCTACTACACCTCAAATGGAAATGGCAAATGTAGTGCTTGAGGGAAGCTGGGAAAAGCCACATTTCAATCCCTTTATCACCACAGAAAATGAACCTTATTCCAGGGAAGGGCTGAGCAGATACTGTCAGTGGTGAGGTAAGAGAGAAATGAACTATGGAATTAGCATTTAAAATTCACAGCATGTATCTGAATATTAGAGAATAACTTATACATTGACCCTTCTGATGCTTAACAGAGAGGAGCATTCAATTTGCATTTCATTAAATATTAGAAATCAGATGGGGGAACAGTTTTTTCCCTAATAAAAAATTCTTTCCAAATTTTTATTGAAAGAAAGTTTAATACATTTATAATATATATTTTCTTATATACAAGCTCTGTAAGAACTGGAGATCAATAAAAGTTAAAACTAGCTTGGTGGTAGAGTTATACAGCTTTCATCAATGGTAAGAGAAATATCAGACCTTATCTTTAGCTCATGAACCTGATGGATTCATGAGGCATTTTTATTAAAAAGAACCCCCCTGCCCACATTTTAAAAAAGCTGTGTTGCTTATGGCATGCAAGTAGAGCATTAACCGATATAATTTAATAATGTTTTGTGCCTTTTCTTGTTTGTTCCCCTATCTTTTTTTTTTTTTTTTTTAAATAGGAGATAATATAGGGATTGTAGAAGTTGTTCTAAATAACTTGGTGATAAAACACTACTATTTTTGTTTCTATGTTCACAATTAATAAGCTGATGCTTTGATAAATGTTATGACTTTATATTCAATTAAGTTGATAATAGTTCTATTATTATTCTTTTTTGCTACATATTTACTGTATTGGGCAATTTCTTTTATTGGAACTTACTTGTTCTATGTTTATTGGAACTTATTTATTCTTCAATATTACTACATTAAAGGCTAGGGATTACTTCTCATTCATCTCACATATCAGACAGCCCTTGAACATTTCAGTAATATCCTTTAAGAGAAAATACCTTTTCTTGTTTTGTTTTTATTTTTGAAAATGACCTTGTTTTGTTGAACAATCCAAAGGATCTCTGTAGTAGGATTTTTAAAATCTAGGAGAAATGTAGGCTCATAAGATTGCTGACTGATACATGACCTGTTTTTGTGCAGAAAAGGCAATGATTGAGAAGGTAAGTGTTATATTCTGTATATTTTACTATAAAGGTAAGTGTTATATACTGTATATCTTACTATATTAAAAGAAGTTGCCATAAAACAAGACTGTTATCGAGAATGACAGCTGTGCTTAAAAATACATTTGATAAATTCTTAGAAATTATAATATCCAATGCCCTAATTTTACAAATGAAGTGGTGTGGATATTCAGGGAGGGTGAAATGCCTTGCTCAAGGTCACATGTCTCATTGGTGTAAGAGTTGAATCAGCAAAAATGCTGAGTTTTCCATTTCCTTTTTTGAATGTGTTCTTAAATCTATGAATTGATATCTCTTTTATCAGTTTTGAAAAATTTTTACCATTTTATCTTAAATATTGCTTCTGTTCCATTTTCTTCCTTTTTGGGACTACAACTAAATGTATGTTAGATATATGTATCTGCTATGTCTCTAGCTTTCTCTTCTGTATTTCCCACTCTTTTGTCTTTTTATTTTGGATAGTTTCTTCTAATTTATAGTCTTAGTTCACTAAGTTTTAGTTGTTTAAATCTAATAGGCTATTAAGTCCATTAGTTTATAATCTTGAATTTAAAAAAACATCTGCTAATCTATGTATTTTTAGTCCCTTTCTGCAGAAAACGAAATATTTTCTTTTATCTCATTGAACATAGTAAGCAGATCTGTTTTAAAACCTACATCTATAACTTTTAACTTCTGGAGCCCTTATAGATCTGTTCACTCTGTTGTTTTTGATGTTTTTTGTTTATGTATCTCTGTATGCCTAGTTATCTTAAATTATATCTAGACTTTGAATTTAAAAAAATGTTAGAAGAAATAGTTTGAGGTCCAGGATGAAGGTTTCTCTGACCAGAGAGAATCCACTTTTGCCAGGACACCAGCAGTACTAGAGGGTCCTTAATCTAATTATAGGAATTGAGTTTTGAGGGTCCCCTCCCCCTTCCCCCCCCCTAGTTATCTAGAAGATTTAGATGCATTTTACTACCTGTGAGGGCTGGCTTACTTTCGATTTCCCCTTATGCATATGATGCAGGTTTGGAGATTCCAACTCCAAACACTAGGGATTTGCCTGAACTCCTGCATTTAGTAGCCTGGTCTCCAAATTTTATCCCACTAGGTGAGGAGACTGTCAACAGTGCTTCTTGGTTTTCTGCATCCTCCACTGGAGTTTGTCCTAAGTTAGAAGTAGTTTCAAAGGCAAAGCTCACTTTTCTGGATTTTTGTAGTTTTCAAGATTTGAGCTCAGTTATTCTTTATTATTTTGTTAAGTCACTGGTGCTTGCAAGCAGGTGTTTTGAACTATTTCATCCAGCTTTTCTATTGTCCTAGCAAAGGGGTTGGTTCAAATTACCCAACCTGTTACTAAAGTCAAAAGTGCTCTTTCCTACTTTATTTATTTTAAAGGCATATGATTTCTAAAGTAATAATATAATTTCAGAAAAAATCAAATACCTAATAGAATAGAAAATATAGAATAGAAAATATCATAAACTCACTTCTTAATTATATTTTTGTATACTTATTCCTATCTGGTCTCCATACTTTTACATTGCATTTTTATATTATATTACTATATATATGTTTTTAACTTAACATTGGCATGTGTATTTGCATTCCGTCATGCAGTACACTTAATTATCATCTTGCTAACTGCATGATATACTCATTGGATATACTTCAGTTCATGCAACCATTGTCTTGTGTTTTGTTATTTAGGATGTATTTAATTTTTCACTCTTAAAAATAAAATGTTAGTGAACATACTTATGCTTACATTATTTTATTTCAAAATTAGGATTATTAAGTTTAGGATGTATTCTTAGATGTTGAATTGCCAGATGAAAGGCATGTATATTTTTAAGCCTCCTGAAACATTGCTAAGTTATCTTTCCTAAGACAAGTTAGGTGTTTTTCCTCCATATTCAAAGTTTTTGCCATTAGTTTGCCACATTGTTTCCTGACCAACTTTGTTTTTAACAGTGGCATAAAGGGAAACACTGACTTTAGAATAGTCTAATGTAATTAACAATGATAGTGAAAAACTAATTTTTAACTGCTCTCTGAGTGTGGCTAAAATTGAATAGTTGTTCTTAGTAAGAAAGAATTAGGTGCTACAACTTCTTTTAATGACGATTTACTGATGACCCTCTTGATACCCTTTTATACAGTACATCTTATGCATGTCTGGTGTAATTGATTTGATGAAGTTCAGAATTTCTTGTTTCTTTAGAAATAGCTATGGTGTTTTCATATTTTAGACTATTTTGCCTGACTAAATTGAGGCTGGGACTTAAATGGCTAAAAGAAAGAGCTTTGGAGTAGAAGGTAGGAGATCTACTTAGTATTTCTTAGCAATGTGATTGTAGAAAATTTGTTTCACCTCCCTGATCCTCAATTTCTTCCTTTGTTCAAGAGAGAACTGGGCAATTTTGTACTTAGATGTCTGGTGCTGTGTGGCCATGAGTAAGTCACTAACCTTTCCTGGCCATGTTTTAGGGGGAAAAAAACTTAAATATCTTAAAATAATAATAACAAAAATACTCCTAGTCTTTCACAATTGTATTGTGTAATTAAGATATCTTAAAGTTGTGAAAATACATTAAATTCTTAGAATGATGAGGCAGTATTTAATAAAAAATAAAGATAAGCAAAACTAATTTTAAACATTATTGGAATAAATGCAGAATCAAGCATATTAATTATTGAAGTGAAGAATATTAAGTTTTTCTATGGAATATAATGGCATTATCTAAAAGTCATGACATTTTTGTTTGATGATGTGCTGAGTCTAATTTATATGTAAATATAGGCTCTGTAGTATTACCTAGATATTTAAAAACTGTCTAAATGGCTTATTCTGGGAAACTGATATATATATCTCTTCTTGAACATTGTGCTTGTAAAGAACTCTGTACAACATGTTTTAATATGTCTATTTTGAAAAATGAAGAGACCCGTGATTTTGGTTGAAATTGGTTGTAAAAGTGTGGGTAAAAATAATTATAATTAATTTCCAGTAGAATTACTTTTATATCAGTTCTGGATTTTTGTGGAATTGGTAGCTGAAGGAGAACACAACAGTTTTATGGTGGTCTGGAGGAAATATGAATTCTACCAAGAATAGGGTGCAAGAAATGCCACCCCAAAATGTGGCACCTTAGCATAATGAGAATTTTAAACTGAAGGAGATTGAGAAAACCACAGAAGTAGAAAAGGCTCTCTGACCTTTTCTCTTGAAGACCCTCATGTGGCAGGTGTCCTGTGGTATGTGCATTATGCATGGAGGAAAGCAAAGACTGGACAAACAGATCTTGCCAAGTTCCTCCCTTTATTCCCTTTAAATAACATTCCCCTTTTGTCCAGTTATACTTCTACACAAGTGTCCATTCTTCATCAAACATGAAGCATAGACAGCCTAAGCAAAGACCTAAATGTAAGTGGTTAAACTATAAAACTTCTAAAAAATAATTGGGGAAAACCTCCTTGATACTGGTCTTGGCAATGACTTTTTGGATGTTACACCAAGAGCTCAAGGACCACAAAAGCACAAATAAATAAGTTGACATCAAATTAAAAAGCTTCTGCACAGCAAGGAAACATCCAAAAATGAACATGCAAACTATGAACCAGGAAAAAATATTTTCAAACCATTATAGGATAAGGTGATGATATTAAAAATTATAAAGAACCATTATAATTCAATAGCAGAAATACAAATGAGGCAATTAAAAAATAGACAAAGGACTCAAACAGACATTTCTCCAAAGAAGACATGAAAATGGCCAAAGGGCATATGAATAGGTGGTCAACATCAGCAATCACCAGGAAAGGGCAAATCAAAAAACCATTATGAGATGTCTCTTCACACTCATAAGGATGGCTGTTATAAAATAAAATGAGATATAGCAGATGTTGGTGAGGGTATTGGGAAAAGGGTGCCCAAGTGCCCTGTTGATGGGAATGTGGATTGCTGCAGCCATTATGGAAAACAGTATGGAGGTCTCTAAAGAAGTTAAAAATAGAACTACAATATAATTCATCAATATCTGTCTGGAGATGGAAGCATTTTCTCTTAAATCTATTGGTGCATTATTTACAGTGAACAAATATGGAGGGAACCACCTAAATGTCCATAGATAGTAGAATGGGTAAAGAAAATTTTATTCACACACACACAGAGTAGAATATTATTCATCCTTATAAAGGAAATCCTACCATTAGCCACAGTATGGATAGAGGTAGAGGACATCAAGCTAAGTGAAAAGAGCCAGATATAGAAAGAAAAATATTGTAATATTTTATTTATATATGATTTTTTTTTTTATACCAGGGATTGAACTCAGGGGCATTCGACCACTGGGCCACATCCCCAGCCACTTTTTTGTATTTTATTAGAGACAGGGTCTCACTGAGTTGCTAAGTGCCTCGCCATTGCTGAGGCTGGTTTTGAACTCATGATTCTCCTGCCTCAGCCTCCCAAGTGCTGGGATTACAGGTGTGAGCCACCATGCCCAGCTATATGAAATATTTTTAAAAAGTCAAATATACAGAGGGAATAAAACAACAGTCACTACAGATGTGGGTGGGGGTGGGATGAGGAGATGTACAAAACAGCACATATGTAGAAGGGACACATTTAGGGATTTAATACACAAATGAGGACAAAGGTTAATAAAATTTTAGAGACTTTTGTTAAATAAGTAAAGTTTTTCTGTTTTTATCACAAAAATGTAACTCTGTAAGATGATAGATGTTAACCTGCTTCACTATAGTAATTGTTTTACTATCTACATGTACCCCACATAACATGTTGTAGACCTCAAATATACACAATTAATAAAAAAAAAAAAACAACTAAGGATAAAAATTTATAGTTTTACCTGGGTCTTCAGATCCTCATTTCTGAAGACTCCCATGTCACGTAAAACTTGGGATAAATAGATTTGTTATGCTTTCCTCTTGTTAATCTTTTATTTGTTATAGGAGTGTCAGCCATAAACATTCATATGGGCACACAATTTTATATCCTAACTCCAAAGTCTCTTGGGGTATACTAAAGACTTTCAGCTGAATTCTGACCAATTTATAACAGGAAAATGGAAAAGTAGAGTAACATATCTTACTAGCCTTGATCACTTAAGCAGACCCATGTGTGTTCCAAAAGGTGAAGATCAGATCGATCTACATAGTGTGGACAGTGAGTGTTTAATGTTTCTAAGCCACTTTCACTGTGTGATAAGGCTCTGGGCTTGCTGGTGGCCTTTTGTCATCATCTATCCCAGCCAGGTACCCACTCATTCCCCTCCCACCTGCAAATGCTTCTGCTTTGTACAGTTTAAAAGGCATGATTACAAATGGAGCATTTGGGGCATCTGAATTGTCACTCAGCTCAGGGTGGTTCTCTACAGGTTTGAAAGTGCCCAGGACGAGAAAACCTTTGTTTGGTATACACAGACCTGCAATTATAATTCTCAGAACTGTAACTCTATGCTGATGGACCACTGGTTTTTGTATTTTTAAGAAATGGAGCATACTATTAAGTGCAAATCTTCATTGCAGGAAACATCTCATGAACAAAGGCTATCAGAACATCTCGAAAGAAGCCACATATAAAGTTGAAATTGAAGTTGTCTTTGTACAGTCAAGAAGTCTGAACCTGGAGATAAAAATGACACCTGTGTCCTACACATCACTCAAATTGAAAGGAATAAGTTTCAGAAGTTAGGAGGATAAAGACAGGTATTTCAAATATAAACTTTGACTGGAGGATCAAAAAGCCAGAGGGATGTTATGACTCTGGATGGTTGTAATTAATACATAAAGCTTTCCATGGTGACTTCTGAGCACTGTTATTTTATGTGTAGTCTTGCTGTTTAAAGGAAGACAGCTATGGAATGCAGATCTAATCTTACAGGTCTGTAATTTTGGGGATGACTGAAGTACTAATCACTCTAGGATTTCTATTGCCAAATGTGAGTTATCCAGGATCATACATGGTGTTGTGTTCCCACATGACATTCTTTTTAGTAGCATTGGAATTTTCTTAGGGAATTGGAAGTTGGAAATCACCAGTAAAGTTCCAGTCTCTGCTAATGTTCACACAGGTAGCAGTTTTAAGAAAATTCCAAATGTAGAAAGCAGATAGATGAGGGATGATTATTATTAAAGGGTTATTTAGTTTTATGGAAGTTTTGCAAAGGAGTTCATGGTGTTCTCCAACACTTTATAGAGATATTAGAGAAATTAGGGTAAAGATAGAGGAACATAAAACTAAAGTGTTAGGATGAACTACTGGAGAAAAAAACAAAGAACAAAGAAATTCAGCAGAAGGATCATGTTTGACATGTATTCAATTTCCAGAAACACAGTTAGGAAATCAAGTGCCCCCTGCAGGGAAGGCCATACATAACTCACCCCACGATGGATGGCACCCGGTGGTACCTCCCCATGCCAGGGCAGCCAAGGCGATCGTGGGTATTACACCAAGACTGGTCTTTGAATTCAGATTTTATTATTTGTATGAGTTATTTTGGGGTATTGACTAATTATTTTCCATTGTCTTTATGTGGAGAAGGTGGTAAATGTGGCTTTGTTGGTTTTGTTGCCCACAGCAGCTTCTGGTTTGAAAAATCTACAAGTAATTTCTCTTGAAGTTCCCAAATTGGTGAAGACACATCTTTGATAAGAATCAAATGTATAAATCTTTAGACCTAAATAATATTTGTTTTTCCCTGAGTGCTTCTTTACCTCTCTCATTGGAGGACAAATAATGATTAATACTGATTTTTTTTTTTTTTTTTTGTTTGTGGGAAGAGAAAGGAGAGTGGCTAGTGGAGAATATTTTGACTTGGGTTTTGTTGAAAATAAGCAAAAGTCAGAAACACTTAAAATCAATATTTCCTTTCCTTCATGAAACAGACAAACAAACACATCCTTAAAATAAAACAAAACAAACTATCCCTATGTATTATCCCTCACAAATATTAAAAGTACAAGGTGAGTTTGGGTCTTTTTTTAATTTACCAAATTCTCTTCACTACTACTAAGAATGCCTCATTTTCCACTCCTTTTCTCTTTCCTTTCATCTATGAATAGTAAAGTGATCTTTACATACTTGGTCTGAGAGAGAAAAAGCATAGAAAAGCTAACATGTGACTCTACAGGTCTCTTTTCAGGTTAGAAAAGACAAAAATATTCATCATTTAAGGTAGACCTTCATTTAAAAGCTAATTTTCTTCCTTATGATATAATTTTTACTAATGTTTATTGTTTGCAGTTCATGGTATAACACAAAGCTGGGATCTCTCTAGTGTCATTAGACTCATCCATGCTCACGTGTTCTATGCATTGGCAACAGAATCACTGTATTCGATGTTGTAGAACAAAGTTGTGCCCCATTATCCAGCAAGTCACAGGGTGATGGGTTAAGCACTGTTTTAAGAGTTTTCCAGGGATACAGTGCTGCTTCCAAAATTTTATTTTAAGACTCTTAAACTTGGGTTCTCTGAGTAGTATTTCCAGAGATGGAACTGGTGTGCATGTTCACGTTACATGGTGTACTGGAGTAAAGTATCCATGTATGGATGGTGTCACTGGGTGCCAGGGCAGCTCCGAGTGTTAAATATCGCTTCAGGAAAAATGTATTTACACACATGCTGACAGTTCATTTCCAGGTGGGAGCCTCACGTCTGCTCCATATTCTGCAACTTCAATCTTTCCACTGTGAAATTTTAGACAGCTTGTCTGCAGAGGCTCAGCCAGACCTATTAATATTTATACATTCCATTCACACTCCAGTCAGAGCATATAAGTTGCAGATCTTTCTGATTTGGAAGCTATTAAGATTCATGACCCTTTTAGCTATTTACTTCTTGTGGTCTGGGAGCCTTTGCAATCAGCTTACACTTAAGAAGAAAGCACAAATCATTACTGTTCAAATATTGTCCTGCATTGTGGCCATTTGTAGCCCATCAAAGGGGTGTTAAGAACTTTAATGCATTCATTTATCTCAAGACACAGGTTATTAGAAGAGGCATTCTTCTCTTGGAAAGGGATAGAATAGAAGTGTTACTTACACCAAAAATTGCTTTTTTAATTCCAAATTAGTGACTCTGACCGAAGCTTCATATGTTATTAAGAAGTAATATCTTATCAATTTTTCTTCTTGAGCGCAGACATTGATTGAACAAATGATGAGGGTGGTGTACTGAATAGGAGAGAACAAAAGACTATTGAATGTTTAGGTATGTATTAGGCCTGTCTCTGAAGAAAACCTATTCTCTTAACATATTAATGTTTATGTGTCTCTAACTTACAAAGGGCTGTGAAATTGGACATGGGTCTTATATTTAATTAATCTGTGGGATTATGATGTTTTATTAGCATTTCAAAGATGTTAACCCTATTCTATCAAAACAGTCTTTTCTACTGAAAGAAGAGAATATTAAAAGAAAATGGATGGAAGAGAAAGAGAAGGAATGTTTTAGATATGAGGGAATGGTTTAGATATGAGGTGTCCTCCAAAAGCTCATGCATGAGACAATGCAAGGAACTTCATAGGTGAAATGACTGGGTTATGAGAGCCTTAACCAAATCAGTGCACTAATTCACTGACATAGATTAACTGAATGTAAATATAGGTAGGTAGGTAGGGCATGTGTGGAAGAAATAGGTCACTGGGGGACGTGTCTTTGAAATTTATATTTTGTCCCTGGTAAGCAGGGCTAACTTTCTCTGCTTCCCGTTGCCGTGCCCTGAGTGGCTTTCCTCTGCGATACTCTTTTTGCCATGATGTTCTACCTCACCATGGGCTCAGACCTACACAGTGGACCGTCTATGGACTGAGACCTGAAACTGAGCAAAAATAAACTGTTTCTCCTATAATTGTTTTTGTCAGGTCTTTTTGTCATAGTGACTAAAAAGCTGATTAAAACAGGGAATTAGAATTTTTTCAATGCTTATTATAGACTACGCATTTTACATTAAAATTTTTTTTGAGCTTTGCAACAAGCAGGAGGTAGCTGCTGTTATCCCTATTTTTTGATCAGAAATGAAATCTTAAAGAGGTCAAGTAGCTTACCCAAGATCACACATTTAGTACATAAAATTTTAACACTGATCACTTTATGATATTGCCAAAACTTAGCTCTTTAAATACTATTTTATTTACATTTTGAGAAATGCCATGGCATGGCCCCCAAAAAGACCATATTCTGGGTAGACTTGCTACTTATTTTGAATGTTTAAAATGCAAAATGTGAGGTTGGTGAATTCCCAAAATAACCTAGGACTGTTGGTTTGCTTCTGGTTCATTTTTTATTTCCTAATCATCAAGTTGAAACAAAACAAAACCCAAAGATAACCCCTGCATTAAAACCTCCACCATCACTACCTTCACCATTATCTCTACCGCCACTCCTTCCACACCCTCCAACTGCATACAGGAAAAATTATTAAATTACATTGGACCAAAACAGTTCTCATTTTCTTTCCTGGAATTATCAAGTAAGATATATCCTATATTTGGAGTCAAAGACCAAAACATTTGCAAACACAAACTTTTGGAGAGTTTTTACCCAACCTATTTTTATATTATAAAATATTGTTATTTAAAATAAAATTAATTTCTTAGTTGATATATTTTTTGTTTACTTTGAAGATGAGTCATATTTAAGCATATAATTTCTTTAGCTCTGGATTACCTTCGTGTTGATGTAAACAATGGGTACTGGAAGTGAAGGAGCCCTAATTAGGAAGGGCTGTTGTAGCTAGCTGGAAGCCATAAGTTCCACCTGATATGTATGTGACGCACCTGTAGGCACCCGCAAACCTGAAGGTATATAACCGGGTGAAAGGTCCGAGTTAGGAGAACGGAGAATTCAGTCAGCCGGGCAGTCACTCGGTCGGTCAGAAGAATCAGAGCGGCCAGAACGTAGGCAGAGCGGTTACAGAAGAGAAACCAGATAGAAGACAGAAGAGAAACCAGATAGAAGAAGTAATGACTGGTCAGAGTTAGGCCGAGACTCCTGAGGAAGACAGAAGACAGAAGAAAGAAGAAGGAAGAAAGAAGAGAGAAGAAAGAAGCTCTAATCTTTCTCTAAGCTAAGCTCTATCTTTCTTTCTCTCTAAGAAGCTAAGAAGCTCTATCTTTCTTTCTCTCTAAGACTCTAAGCTAAGAAGACAAGAAGAAAAGCTCGCTTTAATCCTTCTCTCTAAAAATCTTTCTTTCCCTCTCTAAGCTCTAAGAAAGTAGAAGTAAAAGTAGTAAAAGCTTAACTCTGCCTCCGAGAGTTTTTCCTCCCGGTTTTCGGTACCAGGCAGCTTACATGGAAGACTCTGCTTTCCTGAATCTGTCTTACTACTCAAGGTCTGGGTTCAGGGTTCTTGGAGACCTTAGTCCCATAGTGGTTGAGCTGAATTTTCTTTAGGAAGAGCTGGAGAAAAGTCATTTCTCCCACAATGAGCACAAGGCCTTACCATCAGCCATCAATTATCAAAAGATAGGACACTATGGGGTCTCATGTTTAAATTTATTCAATCTACATTTTTAGTTGACTTTAAACGCATTGAAATGGGTGAAATAAATTTTAAGGAGAAAAGCTCAAGAAAACAAACCAATTTATTTTATATTAAAAACAAACAAATAAATCCAGCACAAAGAAATGAAGCCTGAAAATCATTCCATACCAAAATCAAAACACGCATTGAAGTGCTGTTTCTTTGGGAAAAAGACAGGTTTTTTTTTTTTTTTTTTTTTTTTTTATTCTTTGCTGCTTTTTTATGATTACTACTTCTTTGTCCAATTGGTTTTCTGAAGAGTGGGCAGAGGATGCAGGACTAACATGATTAAATAATTTCTTATGGCCTTGACTTTATTTTCCATTTATGTTCTTTCTCTCGCATCACCTGGTTGATGAGAAATAGCTGTTTGGTGAGGACAAGGTTTTTCCTTGAGGACCACTCTTTCTTTTTGGAGGATGAAATTTAAACACAAGATAGTTCTGTTTTGTTCAAGTCCTGGCATTCAAAGCCTGTGAGGTCACTTTGAGACAACTTAGCCTTTGTCACGTGGAAGAAATACAACCCAGGTTTTGTGCATGGCTTGGTACAAACCTAATTTGGCCATACCTAAAATTTCCTGTCAGCTTCTTGTTGGTAGGAAGTTAAAGGCCGTAAATGCTTAATCTGTTTAATCCTTAAAGTATGTGCCCAAAAAGGATTTCACATGATAGTCAAAATAGCTCTTCCATGTATATTTCCACCAGAAGAAGGCTTAAGTGAGATTTTGAAATATCTTCAGTCATCCCTTTATCCACTTCAGTTATTCTCATTTCAACAGAGCCATTTGTACCTAGGGCAGAGGCATTCTAATTGGATATTTAAAAATAAAAGAAAAATGAGACAGATTTGTTTTCCAACTGTATCATAAGCATATTTTTAGAAGGTGATGGTGCTTTAAAAGCACTAAATAAAGACAAAAAATTTTTTTTTGCACTGGGGATTGAACTCATAGGTGCCACTGAGCCACATCCCCAGCCCTTTTTTGTATTTTATTTAGAGACAGGGTTTCACTGAGTTACTTAGGGCCTTGATTAGTTGCTGAGGCTGGCCTTGATCTTGTGGTCCTCCTGCCTCAGCTTCCTGAGCTGTTGGGAATACAGACATGCACCACCTCACCCAGCTAGACAAATTCTGGCATATTATCATTAACCATTATTATATATTATTAATTGTGTCACCCAGTTCTTATGCAGCAACTTGGGTCTTCAGAGCCTGGAGCCCAAACTCTTTCTTCACCACCCTGTCATATTGTTTCTCTGACTTTCCTGCTGCACCCCCTCAACCCTCACTCCAGGCCAGAGAGTTGCCTGTTTTCACTGCATTTTGTTGTCATGGCATACCTGATCCCATTTGTAGCTCTCTGTATGTGATGGTCTCTCTCACTGGGCAGTCACCTTTCAGAATGGGGCCAGTGCTTTATACATTACTGTATTTTAATCCATTAATTACCTTGGCACATGGTTGTCTCTTTATAAACATTAGTTTAGTAAATGATTACTGTCCTGAGTAATCACTGTTCTATCACTTTATGCTTTAATGCATATTTTTTGAGTACAGAAGCTTCAGAAATAGAATCGATGGCTTTAATAATTTTCAGGCTTTACACAGAAGTAGATAGTTAAAGAAGTCCATTTTTGAAAAGGACCTTTAAGACTCTCCCAACCATTAAGCAAAACAGGAGGTGGAATAGCTCCTTGTAACAGTTAAATGAACCTGTGGTTTTGTGAGATACCTGCTAATCAAAAAGACTGCAGTTTGGAATGCAAATATTTTTGATGCCTAGGCTGGTGTTATGCCTGTGATAGCAGGATCAAATCAATTATTGAATTTGATTTTAAGAAAATACACATATCCTTTTCAGTGTAGGTTTCTTGGAGTATCTAAATCAATAATATGGTTAGACTTCATAGTATATTGATTCATTAAAAAAAATCAGGTTCTTGAGTACCCAGATTCCCTCTTGCATCTCTGTCCCTGCCAATAAAATTGTTACTAATTATGGAGTGATAACTTGATGTTTTAGTCTGTTTTCTGCTGTTATAACAGACTACCCAACACTTGGTAACTTCATAATGATCAGAGATTTAGTCTTACAGTCTGAAGGCTAGGAAGTGCAGGAGCACAGGGCTGGCATCTGGTGAAAGCCTTCTTACTGCATCATAACATGGCAGAGGGTGTCATATGGTAAGGATGTGGGAGTGTGTGAGTTCCAGTGTCTCTTCCTCTTTTTATGAAGCCACAAATCCCTTCACAGAGCCTCACCTTCAAGACCTCATCTAACCCTAATTATTACCTCCCGAAGGTCCCACTTCCCAATACAATCAACATATGAGTTTGGGGATGAGGTTCCCAACACATGAACTTTTTGAAGGACATATTCAAACAATAGCACACAGCTTGCTAAAGTCACATGGCTGGGAAGAACAGGACTTAAGGCCAGAGCGTAGGCCCTTCCCTAACACAATGCACTTCATTCCACAAATTGTCTCCAGGGTAGAAATATTGGGGTCCTGCTTTCTGTTCCATGTACTTGAAGGGGCAGTTAGATTTCATGAGTTAGGTACCATGTCACTGTAGGCAAGTGAACTATAATAGATAGAAATAAATGGTACTAATATTGAATATTAAAAAGCTTTTTTTCCCCCTGTAGGCCCAATGAGGGAAATCTGCATGAAAAAAAAAATCACCAAATACCTAAATTGTGAAAATAGAATTAGAATTTATATTCTGTTGACATGTAAGACAGACAAACTTGTAGAAAACTCAGTGTGATGAGCAATGAGATTGAAGAGATATTTGCAAATTTCATATATTTAGGATTAACTTTTCTTTTTCATTTGCTCATCTTGCTTCTGTCCACAATATTTATTTATTTTTCCTAGGTTGAACACCTTTCTCTTTCAACTTCAGAATTTTTACTGAGAGAAAATTCTTTGCAGAGTTGTTTGTCACTAGATTTCTAAAAAACTGTGAGACAGGCACTAAGAATTGTGCTTCAATGATCACTTTCCTTGCTATACTAGAATGACTGGTTTTTAGCTGTGAAACTGGATCCTAGAAAAAAAAATGTGGAACCTTCTCAAAACTACCTTTCAGTCAGGTGTGGTCATGTGACTAAGCACTGGCCAGTGAGATGTTAGGAGTGGATATGTGCAGGGCTGCGGGGCTTCTAAATCCCATTCCTAAATGGAGGAGTGAGCTAGTTCTTTTTCCCCACTTCTTTTCTTCATCCTGCTACTCAGAGGATAAGTTGAGATGAGCTATCTGGAACCATGTGGCTAAGGGCTGGTGGAGAAATGGGAAAGAAGCCTTGGTCTTTTGGTGACTTGGCAAGGCAGGGCTGCTTTATCAGCTTGTTATGGCAAGATTGTAATAAATAAACAAGTTGATTTTAAGCAGGAGACAGAACCATCTTTATTCATCAGCTGGCAGTCTGGATTCACCAGCTGGCAGGCCAAGGGGCAGGCTGCGAGTCTTTGACCCCCTCCAAGGGTTAGAGCACACGTTTATATTCCAAAACCACATTAATCATAAGTGGCTGTTGCTATGATTCAAAACTATAAGCAAACATGAGATCTAAAATTGCAAGCAGAAGGGGAAGTGGGTCAAAATGACCCTAGTTGAGTACAAGTAAAAGAATGGTTACTAACATCTAGACAAACATTCTCTGACAGGGTACACTGCCCAAGAAAAATGGGAACCAAAAAGAGAAAAATTTTATATTGTATAAGAATTTCCATTTTGTGTTGCCAAACATGCTATGCTAAGCAACTATTGATGGGTACAGAGGCAGGGTGTTGCCATGGGAGAAGCACTTCTTACATGACATGGAGTCTCAGGGTAAAATGGAGTCTGTTTGGTCATTGCCCACACTGACTGGCCCATAGCAAGCTTTCCGTCACCATGACTGAAAAGAAATGAACTTCTGTGTCACTGAAACCACTGCCACTTTTGGCCTATGAAACAGGCAGCCAAATTTACATATCCTGTAATACAAATTCAGAGAAGATGGGAATTATTTTTAGTTTGGACAAGTTTTAAAACAAACATAGAATCAGAAAATTGTCTTATGCATATATTAAATATTCCTCTGTGTCTAAACTTGTAATAGTGACTTGACTAACTACCAATGGACAAAAGCAAAGAGAGAGTGCAGAGTTCTGTGAGTCAGAATTGATTTTATTGAGTATCAGCACAGAAAATATTAGGTTGTCAAGTCTTTTACAATCATTTAATTCAGATCAAGTATTTATTTCAAGCAATGGGCATTACTGATAGACTCTCATCAAGGCAGCAACCATCTACCATCTAATTTATCTTGCGTTTGAGAGAATATTTGATGATACTGAGGAGTGCTGTGTTAAGAGGGGGATTTTAGAAGGAACATCTGACTGGTTAATAGTTTGAGAAGATTTTAAGCCAACTTCAAGTTGCAGTAAATCTCAATCTTTATCATTCAAATTAAACAAATGTTCATGCTTCATTTTACATTTGGGTTCTATTGAAAGGTTTAAGGAAAGAGAGAGCTACCTGAAGAGGTTGGGAGCCAGCGGAAGTAAGCCTGGGAGAGGAAACCAGAGAGTGGCAAAGCCATGAGACAAGCTGGGAAAGGACCATTAAGCAGAATTTGACTTGATTAAAGGATGGTTCCAATTTCTGAGCTTCCTAGGGCACTTTACTATGTTTACTCTATTAAATACACACTATCTTAGGATGTCACTACATAGGCTGTGGGACATGTGGCAAAACCAGACCTTTTGTTTTGTGCCTTTCCCAAAGTAATAATTTACTCCTTTTTCAGTCTGTATGATGACTTGGAAAATGAAATAAATAACTCACTTTATAAGCATGCGTGCACACTCATTCATCTGTGATAAGCGTCCCAGTATTTATTGGTATTTACTGAGCACCAGAAGTTGTGCTTATGCATTTCCCCACACATTAACCACCACAATTCCCACAGCCATCTGTGAGGTGGGTATTTTATTACCTCCAATTTATAGATGAATAACAAGTGACCATTTTTGAGTGCTCTCTATTTGTAAGGTGCTTCAAATACATTATCCTATTTACTTATTTTAATTAATTAAATTTAAAGTTAAGTTTTTTATTGTATATATTTAAAGTGCACAACATGATGTTTTGATGTGCATTACATAGTGAAATAGTTACTGCAGTCAAGCCGATTAATATATCCATCATCTTAACAGTTAGCTTTGTTTTAGTGGGTACAGCAGCAAAAATCTATTCTCTTAGAACATTTCTGATATACCATACAATATTATTAACTAGAATTCTTGTGCTGTACTTTAGGCCTCTAGATTTATTTGTCCCATATAACTGCAACTTTGTGCTCTGACCAGTATCTCCCTACTTTTCTCTCCCCACTCTGCTGCCACCTTTGGTAACCACCCTTCTGATCTGTTTCTATGTATTTGACTCTTGATGATTCCACATATAAGAGAGATCATACACTGTTTTTCTTTCTGTGTCTGGCCTATTTCACTTAACCAGGCTTCTAGGTTCATCTGCATAGTCACAAATGGCAGGATCTCCTTTATAAAATCTGAATATTCCACTTTAGAATATAAAACATTATTATATGTGATAGACATTATATAACATTATATATAATGTATAAGGTAGAATATAATATGTATATGATTACACCTTATATAAATATATACTATATATTACCATATAATATGGTAAATATTCATATACCATGGAACATTATATATATAATGAAATATCATCTTACATATAAATATTGTATATGTGAATATTTCTTTACCTAGTTCTCCATTCATAGATATTTATGTTGTTTCCATATCTTGGTCTAAATTTAAGACCTGAAAGTATAAAACTCCTAAAAGGAAGTGAAGGGGAAAGCTTTTTGACATTGACTTTGCAATGATTTTTTTTTTTTTATGACACCAAAACCATAGGCAAGAAAAGCAAAAATAAGTGGGACTACATCCAACTTAAAAACCTTTTCAGTGAAAAAGCAATCAGCAACATGAAAGACAGCCTACAGATTGGGAGAAAATATTGTTGATCATATATCTGATAATGGGTTAATATCCAAAGTATACAAGGAACTCACATAGCTCAATAACATAAAAACAACTTGATTAAAAACTAGGCAAAGGACTTGAATAGACATTTTTCCAAAGAAGACATACAAATGGGCAACAAGTATATGAAGAGGTGCTAACATCACTATTCACCAGGGAAATGCAAATCAAAACCACAGTGCAATCTCACCTCACACCTATTAGGATGACCATGATTAAAAAGACAAGAGATAACTAGTGCTAACAAGGGTGTTGAGGAAAGGGAATCCTAGTACATTGTTGGTGGGAATGTAAATTGGTACAGTCACTATGGAAAGCAGTATGGATATTCATCAAAAAATAAAAAATGGAACTACCATATCATCCAGCAATCCCACTTCTGGGTAAATGTCCAAAGGAAATGAAATGAAATTTCCACTTCCATGTTCAGTGCAGCGTTATCTGCAATAGTCAAGGATTAGCTATGTTATCCCACTTCATATTTACCTCCACAGTAGGGTTTATGCCATTTTACAGATGAAAGGAAGTTGAGTTGGAGAAAGGTTAAGCAAAGTGCCTTCAAGCTGGTTCCTCTTTCCAGGCCTTCTCCTAATACTCCCACCCTACCCCTTGGCTCACTACATTTCCATTCCACACAGCTTCGACAGGTTAAGGAACCAGGCTGTCTTGGAATTGCCTGACAGTTGAATACTGAATTCTCTTGTTTCTGTATCTGTTTTTAAAGTCTGCATTGACTCTTATGTACTATTTGCAAACCAAATTTCATTATTTTAAAACTAGATCGACATAGAGGATGAAAATAGAGTAAACACTTTAGTAAATTTTGTTTGCCAAATTCAGCCTTTGGGAATGATTTTTGGTAGTAATATTTATTCTGAATTTAGGATTGTCACACATTGATGTCTAATAATGTATATATCTTGAAGAAATAAATGATGGAATAAATAAAAGTGAAACATGAATTTAACTTTTTCCACTCTTTCTTTTGAACACCAATGGTGCATATGAGAATATTGACCTATATATACATTTCAATAGGAGCTAATTATTGGTTCCCTTATTTTATTTATTTATTTATTTATTTATTTGTTTATTTATTTTTGTGGTGCTGGAATGGAACCCAGGGCCTCACACACACTGGGCAAGCACTCTACCATAGAGCCACCCCCCAACCCTGGCTCACTTTTAATATAATTCAGTACATTAAGAATTGAGGGCATATATCATAAATCATATTACATAAACATGCATGTCTTGGACCCCTGTATCACTTACTATTGTATTGTAGTTACTAAACCATCTAGTAAAGAACTTGCAGGTTTGTTGAATATTGAGTAAGTTGAGTAATGAAGGAAGAAGGGTGGATGTTCAGTTTTCAAAATACTGGCTCATTTTTCTTATTACATTTAATTATATATGTGCAGTAATGGAGACATTAGAGATCATTATACTATAGACACACATACACATACTAATTGTTTCTCCTCCAAATTGTTTCATATTTGCATTATTAAAGCAAGAAAATATTTCAGCTTTCTAGTTTTTAATAGAAGATTTTATTTTTCAGGGGGTTCTGCTTTGGTTTTATTGAATCATTGTGACAATTGCCTCAGTCTTTCCTTTTAGTGGATTTCCCAGATTATTCTGAGTATCTCTTTTAACCAGGCCATCTAGCCATTGGTAATTTGGGAGTCATAGGAAAGGTGACAAGAGGATATAGAGTCATTGATTTTGTTGCAATCTAATGAACACATTCTTAAGCATTAATTTTCTGAATCTATGTTAAAAACTGCAGTGTAAGACCTCTTGTGACGTTTGGCAAAGCCAAAATTTGTGAAGATCAACACTACCCTGTATTTTGGCTTTCAGTTCTGATTTGAAAGATTCTCAAGGATTCCAGTCATAGCATAGCCAAAGAAAAAATTGTCAAAAATACCATTGTCAGCTTGCTGAACATTCAAATGCACAATTTTTTCTTATATTGGAAAACTATATTATGAAAAACAAATTCATTTTTTTCCCCTACTGTGCACCAAGAGAATCTTGTCAAGAATTTTTTGATAAAGGGCTGCACCGCCTCCATAACCAGGGCTTATCCCCCTTGAGAACATCTCAGAGTGGATTTATGCAGAAAATGCAAGCATGCTAATGAGGTGGAACTGCAAGACACACTCAATAGTAACAGAGTGAATTCTTGAGCTAACTGCTACCAGCCCATCTTAAGTAAGATTAGTGGGAGGCACGGTAGGTTCTCTTCTATCCTGAAAATCCTGTTTGCTCATTTGAAAAATGCCAAAGTCATGTGACTACAATTTCTTTAAAAAGCCTTAGTTGTGTGTCTTAAAACACAGGAGGAAATGTACTAATTGGAGTAATTCTTTTTTCTTTTGAAATAATTTTATTTCAGGTGTTATGTTAATGACTTTCTGCTAGTAAATCCCAAAACAATGAATAAAATTACAGTAAGATATTCAAACTCTATACCCTTTAGAGGGAAAAGTCAGGAAACATACCATGGAAGAAAGTAGTAGAAGCTAAGTCCTTAAGTGCAGACATACTCCAAAGCAAACCTCGATGAACTCTTATGTGATCCATTCCTCTTGAGTGTGGGGAAAATCTATGACTTTCTTCTCCCTAGTGGAACACAGGAAAAGCGCTGAAATGTCACTTTTATGAGTGTCTTTTGTTATGTAAAATAGTTTTAACAGACTGGAGATCTCTTGCTGGTTTTAGAGAAGTATAATCCATGCTCTGAACTGCATATGAAGAGGATTAGGGTGTGGCATGGATCTGTGACTAGCCTCTTGGTCATGGCCTCCAGCTGACAGCTAGCAAGAAATTGGGCCCTAAGTCATATCAAGACAGGGAAATGAATTCTGCCAGAGATCTGAATGAGTTTAGAAGTAGATTATCCCCCAAGTGAGCCCCCAGGTGAATATGCAGCCTGTCTGGTGACTTGGTGGTAGCTTTGTTAGACCCTGATAGAGAACCCAGTTAAGTTATGCCCAGACTCCTGAGTCATGGAAAAGAAAAGATAATAAATATGTGTTTTAAGCTGTCAAGTTTCTGGTAATTTGTTACACAGCAAGAAAAAGAACATGACCTACTACAGGTAAAAAAAAATTTTTTTTCTTACTAAATAAAAAGTTATTCAATGATATTAGCTAAAAATTGCTAAGGAGGACTTTATTTAGAACAATCACAATAGGCAAAGGGATTACCGCAGTTGAATTTTGCAGTTGAGTATAGATATTGGGCTCACTTTCCAATACATCATGGGCAAGTGGTAATTTACACCCAAGGAGCGGGTAGGGATCAATGGATGGAAAAGAGGTAGCACCAAGAGTAAGAGGGATGCTGGTTAAACCAATCTAACAGGATCCTTTTTTAAAAAATTGTTTTTAATTTTTTAAAAATTTAATTAGTTACACATGACAGTAGAATGGATCTTTGACACATTATACATGAATGGAGTATAACTTCTTATTCTTCTGGTTGTACATGATGTGGAATCACACTGGTTGTGTAGTCATATTTGCACATAGGGTAATAATCTATCCTTAGGATAATTATCCTTCCTACCTCCATGCCCACTCCCCTCTACCTAATCCAAAGTACCTCTGTTCTTCCCTAGCCCCACTCTCATTGTGAGTTAGCATCTGCATATCAGAGAAAATATTTGGCCTTTAGATTTTTGAGATTGGCTTATTTCACTTAGCATGATATTCTTTAGCTCCATCCATTTACTGGCAAATACTATAATTTCATTCTTCTTTAAAGCTGAATAATATTCCATTGTGTATATATACCACATTTTCTTTTTCCAATCATCTATTGAAGGGCACCTAGGTTGGTTTCATAGTTTAGCTATTGTGAGTTGAGCTGCTATAAACATTGATGTGGCTGTGTCTCTAGTATTCATATTTTAAGTGCTTTGGGTATAAACTGAGGATTGGGTCAAATGGTTGTTCCATTTCAAGTTTTCTGAGGAATTTCCGTACCACTTTCCATAATGGTTGTATCAATTTGCTGTCCCACCAACAATGTATGAGTGTATCTTTTCCCCCCTACATCCTCACCAACATTTATTGTTGCTTGTATTCTTGATAATTGCCATTCTGACTAGAGTGAGATGAAATCTTAAAATAGTTTTTTTTAATTGTTGATGGACCTTTATTTTATTCATTTATTCTTTTTTTTTTTTTTTTTTTTTTTGGTACCAGGGATTGAACTCAGGGGCACTCGACCACTGGGCCACATCCCCAGCCCTTTTTTTTTTTTTTGTATTTTATTAGAGACAGGGTCTCACTGAGTTGCTAAGTGCTTCACCTTGCTGAGGCTGGCTTTGAACTTGCGATCCTCCTGCCTCAGCCTCCCAAGTGCTGGGATTATAGGCATGTACCACCACACCTGGCTTATTCATTTATTCTTATGCGGTGCTGAGAATCGAACCCAGTGCCTCACACATGCTAGGCAAGTGCTCTACCACTAGGCCACAACCCCAGCCCTTAAAATAGTTTTGATTTGCATTTTTTTAATTGCTAGAGATGTTGAACATTTTCAACATATATGTGCATATATGAAGTTTTTGAGTTCTTTATGTATCCTGGGGATTAGTGCTCTGAGGTGTGTGTGGTGAAGATGTTCTCCCATTCTATAGGTTCTTTCTTCATGTTATTGATTTTTTTTCTTTGCTGAGTAGAAGAGTTTTAGTTTGATTCCATCCCATTTATTGATTCTAGATTTTATTGCTTGTGCTTTAGGAGTCTTGTTAAGGAAGTCAGATCCTAGGCCCACATGGTGAAGATTTGGGCCTACCTTTTCTTCTTTGTGCAGGGTGAGTGATAGGGGTTTAATTTCACTTTGCTACATATGGATTTCCAGTTATCCCAGCACCATTTGTTGAAGAGGTTATTTTTCCTCCAATGAATGTTTTTGGTGCCTTTGGTCTACGTGTCTGTTTGGTACCATGCCATTTTTGTAAGTATAGCTCTGTAGTATAGTTTAAGGTCTGGTATTGTGATGCCTCCTGCTTCACTCTTCTTGCTAAGGATTGCTTTGGCTATTCTGGGTCTCTTATTTTTCCAAATGAATTTTATGATTGCCATTTCCAGTTCTATAAAAAGTGTCACTGGGAATTTTATAGTAATTGCATTAAATCTGTATAATGCTTTTGCTAGTATGACTATTTTGACAATGTTAATTCTGTTTATCCATGAGCATGGGAGATCTTTCCATCTTCTAAAGTCTTCTTCAATTTTTTTTTTCAGTGTTCTATAGTTTTCATCGTAGAGGTCTTTCACCTCTTTTGTTAGATTGATTCTCAAATATTTTATTTTTTTGGAGGCTATTGCGAATGGGATAGTTTTCCTAATTTTTCTTTCAGTGGGTTCATCACTGGTGTATAAGAATGAATTTGATTTATGGGTGTTAATTTTATATCCTTCTTCTTTGCTGAATTCATTTATTAGTTCTAGAAATTTTCTGGTGGAATTTTTTTGGGTCTTCTAAATAAAGAATCATGTCATTAGCAAATAGTGATAGTTTGAGTTCTTTTCCTATTCATATCCCTTTCTTACAGGATTCTTGCTGAAGACAGGCCAGGTTGACCAGACATCACCTAGGGGGTGGTGGAAGATGAGGACCTGATCAGGTATCAAGTTTAGGGACTTGAAACACTAAATAACTTAGCAGGCAGGGTTTTTGCTAATACTGGACTTCACAAGGGTATATACAGAAGAACCCAGGAGAAGGTTCAGGAGCCTGACTAAAGTTTGGTCAAGGAAAGAATCTTTGTCAGTATGTTGCTCATTCATTCTATGACATTATTAAAATGTTTAATAAATCTGTTAACTTGTCTTGGGAAGATTAAATGTCCCAGGGGTTGGCTAAAATATTTACTTCTCAAATAAATATTTGGTATTTATATTGTCATTATTCAAGGCTACTTATTTGAATTTCAAGAAAATATTTCAGGGTAATTCAGATAATTAGTTGTCATCAAAGTATTTGTGACATTCATGGAGAGGTATGGAACCTGTACTTGGAAAGGTTTGGGTGGAGCAGAATTTTATTGAGAAAGTATAGCTTTTAGTGACATTTTGAATGGGAGTCCAGAAATAGTCACACAGGAAAGGGCACTGAAATAGGAACAGTAATCATAGCAGCATCGATAAAGAATTACTAAATGCTTTATATATAGGAGAGGAGAACTTGGACTAATATAAGACAGTAGTTAAGATCACTGATTCCAGGTGAGTTGGGATTAAACCATGAAAGAAGTTTTTAAAAGTACATTATAACATAATTTTAAGACAGTTAAAATATCAGCTAAAACATTTTAAGACTTTGGAAGAGATTCATACCAGTATAATTCATAACACTAATGGGAGTTTTATTATCCATTATGAAATTATTTGACACCATTACCAATATAAAGGCAGGAAAAGGTTACTTCTGAAATATAATTAACCTGTTTTCACTTGGGAAGAATAGGAAGTTAAAAATAGAGTTATGATCCTCATCTGTATCTTTGGGCAGATTTACCTTATGAATGAGTAGAAATTTCATAGAACAATGGAGGCTGCCACATTACTAATTTTCTTTTAGAGCTGTTCAAATATAGATGGCCTAAAGTTCTCTTTTAATATAGCATCCATAAAGTAATCTAGAGTCCACGCCTACCTTTGAAGTTATTATTTTGACTCAGTTTCATTAAAGTATTAAGTTTGGCTAGAGAGTGGGCATAGAGCAACACGGGGTACAATGACAACAGATAAAGAGAAGGTGGGTAGAGTGATTGTTTCCTATCCATTGCTGCAGATCTTGAAACCTAGAGGGGACTGATACATCTTCAGTTTCTACCCCAAAGCCATAAAGCTCTTTTAAAAATCCAAATGTTTCACCAGGCGTGGTGGCACATGCCTGTAATCCCAGCACTTGGGAGGCTGAGATAGGAGGATCGCGAGTTCATAAGCCAGCCTCAGCAATGGTGAGGCACTTAGCAATTAAGTGAGACCTTGTCTCTAAATAAAATACAAAAAAGGGCTCGGAATGTGGCCCAGTGGTTGAGTGCCCCTGAGTTCAATCCCTGGTACAAAAAAAAAAAAAAAAAAAAAAAAAAAAAAAAAAAATCCAAATGTTTCAATGGCACCTCTGACTTTATTGTTAAATTTCACATTCCTTAGGTAGGAAAGGCAAGACCTGTCAGCATCTGTCATCTGTCTTCCGTCAGCCCCTCTAACCTTAGCTTCAGCTGCACTTTTTCAGCCTCTGTCTCCAGGCCTTTTCAGTGTTGTTGCCTCTGGCTGGAATCTTCTGTAGCCTTTTTTGTCAGAGCTTGGTTCCAATATCTACTCCCATAGGAAGCCTACCTAGAATCTCAGACTAATTTAAAACATCTTGTTCTGTGTTTTCCTTTGTAATAACAATTATGCTGTAAGTAATGAATGGATTGATTGTTGCTTTCCTTACTGGACTGTGATTTCTTTGAGGACAGGATTACTCAGTCAACTTTGTATCCCTGAGACTGGTACACCTTCCTAGGGACTTATATTAACTCTTTTAATTTTTAAAACATCTGTATGAGGTAGGTATTGATTGTACTAGTGATGAAAGAGGTCCACAGCTAGTCAGGTGGACCTAGGATCTGAATACCAGGTGGTCTGCTTCAGAGCCTGACCTCTTAATGCACTGCACTGTGCTTGACATAATGGGTCCATGGTGTATCATGGTAGAATGAATGACTGGGTTTCAGAGGCAGATGATGTTGGGGTACTGATAGCTGATCGCGGGCTGGCATACAGGCTCATAATGCAATTATACAAGTTTCAATTAGAATAGAGACAGTTGGAGCAAAGAAGAGATTTTTCTGGGGAATCCATTTTAGTATATCAGATTCATGATTTTAGTTTTCTGTAGTTCAGCATGGACTGTCCTTGAAGTCAGGAAATCTACTAGGTGTACAAGGACATGAATGAAACAGATGGAAGGGAGGAGAACATGTCAAATCAAGAAATCACTAGCTTCTTAGGTATAAATTTTTTAAACTGATTTATATGGGGGGGGGTGGTTAATGGCTAGCATCTCATTTGGGTTCTTCTTCCTGCCCAGAGGGGTGTAAGCTACCCTAAAACTCTAAAATCTCAAATAATTAGTGAACAACAAAACACAAATACTCAGAACTATATTTACAGAACGTGAAGCCCCTGATAGATCTAGTCCACATGGGTTCTGGAACTAGACAAAGAGAAGATGGCTCTGGTGGTTTATTTAAGGAGGTACATCAAAGGCAGGGATAAGGTTTCAAGGGTGGAGTCTTGTTTAGTGATGTTTTGCAGTCAGCAGGTTGATTGACATCTTGGCAGGTCACACCCATCTCAGGTGCTGTGTGGGCCATGCAGAACAGGATAGAGATTCACATTTTCCCTGGGCAGTTGACCAGAGGAAATGTCCCCTGGTCATTCCCAGACACCAGATTTCTCTATCCACGAGTCTTCCATGTGTGGTGACCCACAGGCAACCCATGGATGGCTCCTGTCAGATTTATACACATGGAAATATTTAGTCAAGCAACAGGAATTTATCAGACAATTTTGTGCCTACTACTGTTCTAAGTCCTGCAGGAGATGTCAAAAAAAAAAAAAAAAAAAAAAAAAAAAAAGAGAAAAAAGTAGAGAACGTGCTGAGGTTTGACTGTAGTGGGTTTCAGGATATAAAACAATTCACATTTCACATAGAAAAAAAAAAACATGCTGTAATTGGGTATGTGCTTCATATTCAGTCCTGGGCACTCTAGCATTCTAAACGTTATTAGCCATATGATAAAGCTACAGCTACCATAAACATTTATAACCATTTAAAATAATAAAATTGTGATCCAAATGCTGTAAAAATGGGCATAAATGTACCATACACTTTGATTGTAGTTGAAGCTCTAATATAGTATCAAGTGTACACATAACACTTAAAAAGATGATCACATTCTATCGTAAATTTGATTGAAAAGCAACATGACAGCTTTGGTTAACATTAAACATTTAATTAAGAACAATTTTCTGTGCCTTCTAGGAATTTAGAAGGGCTTTGCTGGAATGATTTGTAAGGCCCAGGGTCTTATATTCCCTGTGCAAGGAAATTCTGCCAATGCCTTCTTTTTCTCTTTCTGAATTTTGCTGTGGCAAGCAAGTCATTGAAATAATTCTATTCCCTTAAATTGTCCTCAAAGTGCTGCAGCAGTTACTGAGATGTTGTTGAGGATTTTATAGTAATACAGCTTCTGTTTGTCCCACTGTAAAGCATTTAAGAAAAAGTTAGGGTTAACCTCATTCTGCTTTTTACCCTCTCCCACTGCTCTACTTATTTAAGAGCATTTGCTTTGATTCAGACCCAATTAAAATAATCAGCAAACTGTGAGAGCTAAATCCCTTTGCTTGACCTAACACCAATTAAATACTGAAGGATATTTGGATCATAATCTTTAACCCCAATCTTAGATTCCATGGTTTTATTTACACTTGGAGAACCCATAACATATTGCCAAAAACTGAAATCAGTTTCCTCTCTTTGATACCTTCTTTTCTTTTTATCGCTTCACTTAGAAAATGTCCATCAAAAGTTGAGTGGGTGAATAAATGAAATTTTAAGAAATTACTGAGTCATGAGCATAGTCTTAAAAAAAAGCTGCTTAGTACATTTATTTATTATTATTATTTTGGGTACCAGGGATTGAACTCAGGGACACTCAGCCACTGAGCCATATCCCTAGCCCTATTTTGTATTTTATTTAGAAACAGGGTCTCACTGAGTTGCATAGTGCCTTGCTTTTGCTGAGGCTGGCTTTGAACTCACAATCCTTCTGCCTTAGCCTCCTAAGCTCCTGGGATTACAGGTGTGCACCACTTGCCCCACTGCATAATACATTTATTAAATGTTGAGAAAGAGTAGAGAAACATATTGGTACTAGGATGGTCAGAAAAGGTTTTGGGAAGGAATGGACCTGGGCCAAAAACATGAACATATTGGTTCAGGTGGAAGGAAAGAAGGTGGAATTGCAGGGATAGGACATGGCCTCAGCAGGAAAAACTGCCTCAAATTTTGGTGACTTGAACTTATATTCCCAGATAATGGCTGAATCTGTTCAGTGTGCCACAGTTCAGGGCCTAGCTGCAACACCTGAAGAGATTTTGTTGACTGCCTTTGCATATTTTCAGTCTTTTCTGAACTGATTACAAATGGATTACAATCTGTTTTTATGTAAACCTATTTGCATATTTTATATTTGTTAATCTCTATTTAATTACCTATTGCTATGCTACTAATTACCACAATATTTAGCATATTATAGCAACAAACATTTATTATTTACTCATAGCTAGTAAGGGTCAGGAATCCAAGAGCAGCTGGGTGGCTCTGGCTCCAGGTCTCTTGTGAGTTTACAGTCAATCTGTTGACCAGGCTGCAGTGTTCTGCTGGACTGGAGGAGCCACCTCCAAGCTCATTCATATAGATGCTGGCAAGAAGCTTCAGTTCCTCACCATGTGGGCCCCTTCTGGTGGAGTTCATTACTTGGCAATTGACCATGCTGAGCAAGTGATCCAAGAGAGTGAGAGCAAGATAGAGCAACCAAGATGGAAGGTGCAGTGTCTTTTATAACCTAAATCCAGAAGTTATGTGCCATCACTATGCTTTCCTTTGGGCATCATACAGACCAACTCTGGCACAATATAGAAAGGGACAATAGCATGAGGCTTATTGGAGGCCACTTGGAGACTGGTCTCTGTAGTCTCTAGAACCCCCAAATAAATAAGTATCATACATAGTCAAAGAGTTGAATAGCTCATATGAAAATTGTAGACTCATAGAGACTCTTTGAGACCCTGTTCTGCTCCTGTGATTCTCTTCTAGGAATTTTAGGATGATAATTAGAAGCACTTACTTGTGTTTCCATTCATTACCAAGATCACCAAGATGCCAGTGTATGTTTATAATCTCCAAGTATTGCTTCTGACATCTTTGTTTTCAAGCTAATACTATTTTATAATTGAACAAAAGTGGAAATTGTAGCATGTAGGTAAATTCCCAAAACTTGGAAATCAGTTTTAATAATAGCAATCATATTGTCTTATACATTCTATCAGGTGATAGGATAAACGTGTTTTTCTTGTGTGACTTTTTTTTGCTTGGTACAAGGCATTATTTGATCTGAATCAAATAATGTGAATTTATTTATTTTATGTGAATTTATTAGTAGTCTTTATTTAGGAATTGCATATCTTGAATTTTAATTACTCCAGAATTTATAAAGCAAGGACTGAATTCAGTATGTTTTCTGAAGACTTAGAGTTTTATGTATGCAGGAATAAAGAATAAGATAGACTCAGTCCTTACAACAGAGCAACTGTGGACCGCAGGCCAAATCCAGTCTGTCATCTATTTTGGTAAGTGATATTTTATTAAAATACAGCCATACCCTTTCATTTTCATATTAATTATGACTGTTTTTGTGCCACAATGATAGAAGTGAGTAGTTATGGCAAATACCTTCTTGCCTATACAGCCTAAAGTAGCTACTACCTGATCCTTTACAAAAAAAGTTTGCTGACCTCTGCTCTAGAGGTCATGTTGAAATCTTAATTTTGAAAAATCAAGGTAATTTAGATATATTTTATTTATATGTAGTGTTTTATTTTTTGGGGGTGAGCTTGATAGGAAAAAGATCCAGTTGGAGTTACTTCTTTAAATTTAGATTAATGAGGGATGGGAATATGGAAGGAGCTTCAATATATTTGTTTGGCAGATGGAAAGTAGGTGGGAATAAATTAATTCCTTTGGTTTTAAGCACATAGAAGTCTCACAGCTTTTTTGTTAGGTAGGTAGGATACATTTTTTTCTTATTCAGAGTTGAGGAACTGATTGGCCTGGAGACTTGCCTCTGTCATTGTTATAAACTAAGCAAATGATATCATTGTGGCTGGAATAGACATCTTTTGACTCCAAGTCCAGGAGATGATTCTTGTCTTGTGCAACTTGGCCATTATCTAAGTTGCGTCATGTGCTGCATCTACTCAGCATAAGACAGATAAAACCTAAGACTTTGAGGGAATCTGTAGAAAATGGCTAGCAGTTAGCCAGGCAAGTTAGTGCACAGCTGTAATTCTAGCTACTTGAGAGGCTGAGACAAGAGGATTGTAAGTTTGAGGCCAGCCTGGGCAACTTAGAGGGTTTCTGTCTTAAGATTAAAAAATGAAAAGGGTGGGGAATATAGTTCGTTGATAGAGTACCTCTGTGTTCAATCCCTAGAACTGCAAAAAAAAAAAAAAAAAAAAAAAAAAAAAAAAAAAAAGCCAGTAGTTGTACTATTGATTTATTGACTTTTTAAGAATGGCTGGGTGAAATGGCACATGGCTGTAATCCTAGCTACTCAAGAGGCTGATACAGGAGGATGAACAAAAGTTCTAGGCCAATCTCAGCAATTTAGTGAGACCCTCAGCAACTTAGTGAGACAATGTCTCAAAATTAAAAATAAAAGAGGATGGGGATGTAGTTTAGTGGTTAAACACCCCTGGGTTCAATTCCCAGCACTTCCCCCCATAAAAAAATATAGAAATATTGTAGTCTGGCATAAAGATGTTACTATTTAGTCACAGATGATTTTAGGAAGATTTTTGGAAGAGAGACTAAAGATAATGTTTGAAAGATTTTTGGATTAGACTTTCAAATTCCTGAAGGGAGGCAAATGTGTGGTCTGAGTGATCAGGGAAAGTCTTCTGAGATCTTAAAATGGCAGTGCAGTAATAATGCATCCTCAAGTTTTAGAAATTAGTCAAAAGAAAACAGAAAAGATTTCTTTCTTCTTTTAATTTTTTCTTTTATTTATTTATTTTTAGTTATATACAATACCAGGACATAATCACAAAAGCATGAAACACTACCCACTCCAACCCAGTTCCCAGCACTCCTCCCCTCCCCTCCTATCCCCTCCCCTCCCTACACTCCCTTGCTCCCTCTTCAATCCATTCACAGTGATTTTCAGAGTGAATATTATTTTTTTTAAATTAGAAGAAACTGAGTCTATAGGCAACTTTTAATAACGATGCAACAAACAAAAAACCAAATGTTTTCAATACCATAACAATGAAAAGCTGAGAATCACAGGAAGAGAGTCACAAACTAAATTCTTCAAGAATTCTATCAGAGAATTCTTTATATCTATCTCTACATATATCTATATATTTTTAAAGAGTCTCCTTCATACTATGAGTGTAGAAGCAGGGTATCAAGGGGAGGAGGGAGGAGAAAAGGAGAGGTAATTGGGAATGAATTTGATAAGACCATGTTATGAGCATGTAGAATATTCTACAATGAAACCCACCATTCTGTGTAACTAATATTTACCAGCAAGGCACAGTGGCTCAGGCCTATAATCCCAGCGGCTTGGGAGGCTGAGGCAGGAGGATCACAAGTTCAAAGTCAGCCTCAGCAAAAGTGAGGCATTAAATAACTCAGTGAAACCCCCGTCTCTAAATAAAATATAAAATAGGGCTGGGGATGTGGCTCAGTGGTTGAATGCCCCTGAGTTCAATTCCCGGTACCAAAAAAAAAAAAAAAAAAAAATATTCACCAATGTGCAAAAAGCCATAAAAGCCTTCTTCCAAGTTCTTCACTAACAAATAGAGAAAAACTTAAAAGCTCTGGTTCTAGAAATAGTCAAATAATAATGAAAATTTCCTTTTCAAGTTACCTATTTGAACTCTAAAATTATGACATTTCTGCAAAAGGACAAACATTGAATGTCTAAGTTCCACAGGGATAGGGCTCCCTTAATTCAATGGGCATGGAGGAAAGTTGTGTTATGACCATGAAGAGGCACTATGGAAACTGAATCAGCATGTAGAGAAGCTTTATATTAATGATTGATATTTTTTATCTCTCTCCTGCATTTCTTTCCCCCAACTATAGACCTACAGATTTGGATCCTTAAACCCAACCTCCTAGTTTGTATGCATGAGAAGCAATTCAAGTTTAAGATTTCCTAAGGAAATTCTGGTCAACCAGTTCAAACTTGCTTCTCTGTTTAGTCTTGTGCATTTCAGTTCATCCTTCCAATTGTTTGTGACTCCTTCCTTTTACACCCTACAATCAATTTATCTGTCAATCTTATTGGTTCTATCTGCACATATACCCACAACCTATTATCCTTACCATCATTGCTTCTTTGGACAAAGTAAATCATTATCTGTAATAGTATCCTAACTGGTCTCTCTGCCTCTTCCTCCACCCACCTACCATGTCCTGTCCCTCCCCCAATTGGGTCTATCCTTAATACAACAGCCAGAAAAATTCTTTTGCAATGCGAGTCCAAATATGTCATTCCTCTGTTCAGGACTTTCCAATGTGTCTCCAAGTTCACTCAGCATATAAGTCATTACTATGATTTATAATGCTCTGCATGTTTTCTCTTTGTCCTTACAACCTACTATTCCCCCCCAGTACCTCTGTTTCAGCCACGCTGGCCTTGCATTTCCTCTAACATACTAGGTATGCTCCTACTTTAGGGCCTTTGAACTTGCTCTTACCTCTGCTGTTTTCCCAGATAGTTGCCTAGTTCACCTCCCAATCCCCCCCACCCCCAGCTTTTACTCAAATGCCACTTTTTCCCCAGCAAGGGTTTCCTTGGTTATTTTAATTAAAATTGCAGTCTGCTCCAACTCCCCAACTCCCCAACTCCCTGTCTCTATCCCTTGACTTAATTTACTTTGCTCCATAGTATTTATCACCCCTCTAATATACCACATGTTTACTAACTTTTGGGTCTGTTTGTTTATTGCTATATCCCCAGCATCCAGAACAGTGCCTGATGCAAAAGTAGACATTCATTAAATATTTGGTTAGCAAACAAATAAATGGCCACTATTCCTACCTGTGAGGTTAGGAAGTCCTGAGTTTGGGCTCTGACATCCTTATCCCCATGCTCAGGATCAGAGTTCATTTGGAGACCCCAGAAACTTCTTTTCTGCCATTGTGGGAATCCTTATCTTGATGCATATGAACTATTTTGGAGGAGTATTTTATTGGTTTAAGTAAGTCTTTCTGTGGAATTTGTTCATCAATGCCCAAGTAAGGAAAGCAATCTACAGGGAGCTGTTTCCTCTTTCTGTCCCTTCCTTATGGCAGGACCTCCTCTGATGTTGGTGTGCCTCTGCTGAGGGTGTCATTGGGATGATAGCCCTGAGCAGCTTGTTAAAAGCTAGAATGGGAAACTGAATTCTCTGAAATGAAGATGTCATAACTCAGAATGTAGAGTTTCTAAGCACAGAGAATGGACACCTGTATTAGTCTTTACACTGTCCATTCTATGACAAAGGTAAGAAATACAACACCTTCCAACTCTTCTTCCCTGATCACTCACAATGTGTCTTTTCAAATTCATAAACTTTCTCTCTCTTAAATAGTACATATTCACTGGACATCACACATTGATGGCTTCATGATCTTACAAGTGTTGCTGTGAATTAGAGGCCTGACCCCACAACACATCTGTAGCTAGCACTATTAGTTGGAAATATTTTGAAAAACCTAAAATCTGGTGTGTGTGGGGGGAAGTATTTTATTGTTTGGCTTTAAATTTGCAACAAATCCCCTTGTTCTGAATAAAAAAATATTCTATACTTCTTGCTGAATTTGGCATACTCTAGAGGATACAATGAAAGAAGCAACTGATCGTACTAAATCCAGTAATAAACAAATCATCAAAAGTACTGTGTAGTCATTACATGAGTACCCTATCAGATGATTATCATGCAGGACCAATATGGTCTTTGGAAACAAAAAAGCCAACTTGGGCATGCTGTAGAATTTTAATGAGATACAAAAAAATGAACGTATTGAAATGAACAATTGAGGGTTTTTTGTTGTTACTGTTTGTTTGTATCCAATTGAGTGCAGTGATGTTGTACTTACAAGCTGACAGCCATGGAATATTCTAATAGTGTTCTCCTTCCAAAATAATTGCCATATCTTTCCTGAATTTAGCATTGAGGAACCCAGGTCTAATCATGACTGACCTTTCTTAGTAGTTGGCTTTAATCCTGGACACCTTCAGTCACTGGCCCGAAGGCTGCCTTTGGTGAAGACTAAGCAATCCTAAAAGAGTGGTTTGCTAAGGGTGAGATACTGTGACCAGAGAATATCACACAAGAGAGCTTCCTGGAGATGTAGTTTTGTAATTTCTTACACTTTATAAGGTTTTGTCTGTAGCTTCGCCTCTAACTAGTTGTGGGATTCTGGGTAAACCACTTCCCCTTATTAGCTCTCATTTTCCTTATTGTTAAAATGAGTGGGCTGGATTAATTTTCTCTATTCTCCTTTAGAGTTGCAAAGTGCCAGACTAAGCTGCCTAACAATAATGACCATTCACCTTTCTTATTCATCATCATACCATTAATACAATACCTTTGATTTGTATAGTGCTTTACTCCTTTTTAACAGCCACAAAACCCACTGCAGATACTTTAGCTAAGAATCATTCAGCACCTCTACAGATAAATCTCCCTGTTCAGGGAGTGGTGTTTAGGAAAGCCTTACAAAGGAAACGATCCCAGAGCAAGTGCTTGTAAGACATTTATAAAGAGAAAGGCAGAAAGAAAGTCAAGGGGAAAAGGCAAACTGTTTTACTTCAACAAATAATGAAAATCAGTTTGTTTACATGCTTCTTTACATTCCCAACACTTTAAAAAAGCTTTGTTGCTTACACTGTAATTTCACAGTCAATTAATCTACCACATATTGTATGCTGTTTTCTGTAGGCTGCTGTTCTAGGCTCCCCAAATTCACAAACTGCAAGTTTTTTTTCTTCCTCTTTAGGTTGATTTAAATGCAACTACTGAGTGGACCCCTGATTTGTAAGGGAGAAATACTTTAAAAATGGAATCATGAAGCAGAAGAGCTGAGTGTCAGATATGGTTCTGTGTTAAATATGGCCCATCTTTGGTGCTGGGCTATGAGAATTATGGGACTTGGCCTTTAGGAAGCAGATCCTGCTCTCCTCTCGGATTGCTTTTTTTAAAAATGCAGCCTAGGAATGTCAGAGAAAACCACCACACATCACATAATTTTCATGAAAAGCTATAAGAAACTAAAGGGAATTTCTATGAGTTGATCAGCTTCTGAAGGCGGCAAGAGGGAACGAGTACTAGACCACATGTCAGGGTTCTTACATTTGAGTTTCAGCTCTGCTAATTGGTGCAGTGACCTGGGATGAATCGTTTCACCTAGCTGGCTGCCAGCTCCATCTGAAAATTGATTGAGTGGTGGTGGTGGTGGGGGGGTGCTTTATGCACTTGATGTGAGTCTTTTAACAAATACTTATTGTTATTAATTAAATACTGTTATAGGGCAGAGGCCTGCTGTGAAACTGAGGTTGTGGGATACCCCCACTTCCAATCCCCATTCTTACAATCATGCCAAGAAGATTTCAGACATTTTGCTTAGAGTAACAGGCATGAGTTTATTAGAAGGAATAGGAAAGGGGAAAGGGAAGAGTGAGTTTTCTCTGAGAGGAGCAGGATGTCATGCCTCTTCTGCTCTCTAATTTTATTGGGAGTTTCAGGGAAGTTTCCTGAGTCCTGCCTAGGCCCACCTTTTGACTTTTGACCAACAGCATTGGAACCACACTAACTGCCTCAAAGAGAAGGTGCGGTGCTCACAGAGTTGGAGATTTTAAGGAAATTGAGTCCCTGTTTTTGCCTCAACTTCCTGCCCCCTTTAAGGCTTATTATCCTTTGAATGGCCCTCAGCAAGCTTCCTTTGTGAGGGTCTTAATGCTTTAGTTGCCAGGGTGACTGGGGGTTGTGATAGTTGGTGATAAGGGAGGGTCCAGGCCATCTGGTAGGGTGTGACATGGTCTTGAAACATGGTTTTTTCTTAAGGGTATGTAATTATGGCTGGGGGAGGTTTTGATACACCAAGCCCCCATCTTCCAGGTGCTTATCTATCAGACAAGTCTCCCTGTGGTTTTTGGTTGTCCTTCCTTGACCTTTCCCTGCTCACCCATTCCTGGCTGACTAGCTACCTAACACCATCAGGGAGGAGCTATGGGAATGAATACATTTTCATCTTTAAATCTTTCAGAATGTACACGTAACACTGACATAAGAAATGATAAGCAGTCATGGTCTCTAAAGGGCTTTCTATTAGGGTTGAGGACTGCAAGGGACAGGTAAAACATTGATCCATTGTGTTGGCAGCGCTCATGTCTTCTCCAATCACTTTGGCTGAAAAAAATATTTCTGGGGTCATCATTCAGTGTTTTAGTTTATGTCTGAGTTAGACTGTAAACTTCACAGGACAGGAATTCTGTCTTTGGTGTTTTATGTTCTATAAAGTACCACATACATTTACACAGCTCTATAAATTATAAAAATAAAAATAAGTGCTGATCCAACACATTCATCCATTTAATATTTATCAGATTTTAGTGATGCCTCCAATATTTTATCCCCAGATGTTTTACAGTGTTTGGAGTTTTTCTGATGGTCTCTCAGAAACAGACCTTAAGTTTAAATTTTGCCTTTTGGAGAGGCATCAATTCTGAATGCTCCTTCTGGGGCCCATTCTTCAGCCATTGAAAGACTCACGGCTGACTTACCTCAGGGGCCTCTTTAAAGGCCATTTTCTGTTGCATTAGTCGGTTCCCTTTGGGTGACATCCAGCACTTTTCATTGCTATGTATACGTTTCCAATTTCACACAATTTATAGGCAGCTCTTTTCAGATAAATGTTTCTAAAACAATGACTTCATCATGCCATTTTTTGGCTTAAAAACTTTCAGTGTTTCTAAAATTAAATTTCAACCTCTCAGCTTGAATTCAAGGTCTTCCATCAATGGAGAAACATATTCTAGTATCTTCTATTTGCAAAGCAAGTAAGCAAGCAAGCAAGCCAGCGACTAACAAACAAAAAACTTCTCTTGAAGTCACAGATCTTCTATCATTACTTTGTTTCTGTTTCCTTTATAGCAAGGCTTCTGGGGAAAGTTTTCTATACTTAGTCCCCAGCTCCTTACTTTCAAGTCACTTTTCAAAGAGACTCCAATCTGACCCACTCTACTGAAACTACTCTTTTCATGGCTACCAACAATTTCCATGTTTCCCAATCCAGTGGCCACTTCCCTGTCTTCCTAATTGGCTTCTTGACAGTGTCCAGCACATTTTTCTGGTTTCCCTTTTGCATCTCCTTTCAACCCTCTTTTTCACCTTCTTTGCTGGACCTCAGAATGTTGAAAAGTTTCCAAGCTCACCGTAAAGTCCCCTTCTCTTTCTTTGCTTTTACCTAACTCATTTTATGCAATCTTATGGCTTTAAACACCCCTTACCTGTTGATGACTGTTTTTGGTACCCTTAAATACTCCCCTGGGCTCTGTCTCCTTTCAAAATGTACTTGATATTGTAGATGGCTGCCCTCCCAATAACCACTTACCTGCTAGAACCCTGTATTGTTTAGGGGTAAAAATGTGCACAGTTAAGAACTATATTTTCAGACTCCCTTGAAGCTATAGGTAACCACAGAAAATGTCAACCAAAGTCTTCTGGGAATTTCTGGGAGTTATGCAAACTTGATGTAGATGCACATCATTACTCATTTCTGTTTCCTTCTTATTCCTGCCTGAAACCTGGACCAGAAGTTGGAGATGGAGTACACATTATAATTATGGTGTTTCTGAAAGTTTGGTCTTTGTCCCTGATGCCAATCCAATAACGAGGACACGGTTTTGAGAAAAAGGAAAAAGAAAATTTATTGCTTTGCTAGCAAAGAAGGAACACAGGGGACTCCTGTCCCAAAAGCTGTGGTTCTGCCCATCAGCAGGAACATGGGTTTTCAAGAGGTGATTCAAAGAATACATTCCACATGTTCTCTGTTGGAGTTGTAATTCACTTGTTAATTTGGGAGATAGTCATTTCTGAGATCCTCTGGTACCATCCCCAAAGTCTGGATTACTTTGTTCCTACTATGTCAGTGTGTACTCAAGGACAGATGAACTCTGCCTAGGATGTGGAAGAAAGGTAATCTTGTTTCCTCTGAGATTAGGGAGGGGGAAACATTAGGGAGGAGCAGGGAGAGAGGAAGAGAAAGAACCATGTCTATTTTAAAAATAAATTGCAGTGACAGAGCAGTGAGTTATATTCAAAATACAAAGTGGACCCCTGTTACAATGGGAAAGCCATAAGAATAAAGCCATTTCTTTTTTGGCATTTGAGCAGGAAGAGAAAGGAAGCCTTGAGTAGCTCTATCAACACCTAAATGCTTAGCCTTCCTGAGGTCCTTGTTATATAAGAGAAATAAACACCTTATTGGTTAAGATTTTACTCTAATTTCTGCAGTAGTTCCTATCCATGAGAGATATAGATCTAGAACAGGCATTAAAAAGAACACATCTAATGAAGAGCTCTTGGTTTTCTCCTGACCTTGTTCAGGTCTTTTTCCAAGCCTTCCCCATCTCAATAAGAGCTCTCACCACCCTCTAAACTGCTCAAGTTAAAAGCATACATGTCATTCTTGTTTTTATCTTTCCCTCCTCTCTCCTCTTGTTTCTCAATCACCAGCAAGAACCATGGGTACATCTCTGGGCTGATCACTTCTCCTGCCTCACTGCCACCTCCCTAGTCCTCACCTCTGTCTTTGTCACAGGCCTCTCCCACCTGGTCTTCCTGCTTCTCTCCTTGCTTTACCCTCAATGATTCATTCATTGCATAGCTACCACAGTGATCTTTTAAAATCATAAATAACATCATATAACTTGCTTACAAGAAATCCTTACCCAAACCAAAGATAGTCCAGTGACTTTCTCATGTAATTAAAGAAAGGACAGAAAAAGGCTGATTTAATTGGTTCCTACCAGCTCTTCTGATTTCACCATACCAGTCTCCTCCTCTACCCAGGTACTTCCTGTGCCAGCCTTCTTTCTGTCTTTGTGACTATGAACTGCTTCTGCTTTTCTTCAGGACATTTGCTCTTGTAGTTGCTCCTGCATGGTGCCTATAGGTTGCCTCCCCCTTATAGGTTAGGTCTCAGCTCAAACACCATCATTTCAGAGAGACCTCCCTTGGGATCCTGATGAAAGGAAGCAGCATCCTCAGACCTGGAATGCCCATCCTTCTATTTACCTCCAAGTCAAATCAAATCTGCCTCAGGCTTCTCCTTTTCAAGAGGTCCTTTTTCTTTGGGGGGCGGGGAGCACCAAGGATTGAACTCAGGGTACTCAACCACTGAGCCACATCCCCAGCCCTATTTTGTATTTTATTTAAAGAAAGGGTCTCACTGAGTTGCTTAGGGCCTCACTAAGTTGCTGAGGCTGGCTTTGAATTTGTGATCCTCCTGTCTCAGCTTCCTGTGCTGCTGGTATTACAGACATGCGCCACCATGCCTGGCAGGAAGTCCTTTTTTGATTATTACAGTCCACAAAGATTTTGATCCCCATAGCACTGATCTGTGCCATTTTTTTTTTTTTTTCTAGAACACAACTAGACCAGCACAGTCTTGTGCTGCTCTCAAATTCTTTTGGTATGCACCCTTCATTTTCCTTAGCTTTTTGAATATGGTAGGTTTTGAATTTCCTTTAATAACTTCAGAGTTTGGCTCATGGCAGGGCTTGAAAATACATATTAATTTCATGATGTAAAGATTGTTCAGATTTTCTGCAAATGATGACTTCACAGCAATCATTTGCTTTTGTCTGTACTCTGAAATGGATTTATTTTTGGGGGGGTGGGGTGGGTGGGTGTTCCCTTCTTGATTATAAAAAGACCCTCTTAATGTTTTAATTTCACTTTTTGTCTCTGCTTAAAATCAAAGTAGGCTTCTAGAATGTTAGGAAATAATGATTGTTTATAATAGTGTCCTTTTAGTTGAATTCAGAATTGAAAGTGAAGATGGCTGTTATTGACTGACATTAATCTCTTTCATAAATATCCAAATGTATTGGTAGTTAAGGTAGAGCCCAAAATGCGAGTGAGCTTTAGCTTTCAGAATTTTTGTTTTGATGTAGTAAGAAGATGCATTTACTTCTGTTCAAAGTAATGTTATAGATCATTTTCAGTAGGACCTGAAGTTCTGGTTGATTTTTGTAGAAGTGATTAGCAATTATGGATTTGTGTAGATCCACCTATACTTCTTTCCTAGTATCCATAGAAACACAAATGATATGTCTTTGAGAGTCAGAATGGGGGCAATCAAGGAGGTTTTCTTGGTGCAAAGAAAGCCCGTCCATGTGAGGTTCAAATTCTCACCTCAGGTCTCTTCAGGACTCAAGTCATTATCAGGATGAATGAATCAGCCTAGGAAATGACCAGTCATTCTTTAGGAGTATCATATGCCCATTTTTAAAAGATTTTGTAAGAGAGTAATAACTTGGCTAAATTAAGTCAAGACTCAATAAATCTAGAACTGACCTGCTCTTCATTTGTTTGTTTCTTGGGTCAGTGAGACCATAAATCCCACAAATGTATACTGTTCAATGCTTCTTAGATCAATCTTTGCTTTGAAATCAAAAAAGTTCAGCAGAAATTTAAATTAACTCTATAATGGAAGAGATGAATCTTTAATAACACAAAAGATCAAAATGCAGAGAAATTTAAATTTAAATTGGGGTTATCACCGAACATTCTTTCTCTGACACAGTTACCATATTTTAAGGAGATTATAAAATTCTCCATATGTTTGTAAGGAGGATATAATGAGCAATAATCTCAGAACAGGCGCTCAGGAAGCATTAAGTAAATTTAATACTCCTCCTTACTAGTAAAAGTAAAGAAAAGCTTCAACATAACAATTTGAAAATTATGAAAGGAATATGCCCAGGTTAAATACTGTAAATCAGTAGGAATTGCTCTAAAATGCTTTCATGATTATATTTCTTATGGGGGAGATGACTTTCTATTTTTTTAACATTCTAGCACTTCATTTCTACATTCTTATTTTAATTGAGATTATATGAGTAAAAATAGTTTTCTCTGTGGAATGCAGCCATTGATTTGGCATCTCTCTAACCCAGTGTATTCTGTGTGTTGAGGCAAAACTCTGTGCCTCTCAGTGAAAGGGTCATCTGCTGCTAATGGACTTTTGCCAAACTTCTGCTGGTGTTCACTGCTTCGGTAGTAGAAGACAATGTGTGTGTATGTGCTGGTGTTGGTAGTTTTTCAAGAACAGATGGCAAAATGATAAACTAAAAACATATGTACTGCACTGTAAACATTTCCTCCTGAGTGATTTGGCAGACTGACAATTATTAGACAAGAAGAGTAAGGGTGTTCAGAGGCTTAGCAAAAATTTAACCCTCAAAAATAAGGAACTAGTCTCGAGGCTGCTTACATATTTAACTCTTAAAACCCCAAAATGAGTTCTTCCAACTGAGAGATATTATTTATTTACTTACGTATTATCTTTTGCAGTGCTGGGGATAGAGCCCAGGGCCTCCTGCAAGATGTTAGTTTTGAGTTCCATTTGTGGAAGACTGATAATTTGCATCCATTTGGGGCTGAGTCTCCAACAGAGACAGTCCTACACAGAATTTTGGAAGACTTTGTTAAAAAGCTTTCCTGTCTCAGAAAATCCTGAGTACCTTAACATGGGCTGCTTTGGGGGATGCCCAATGTAGGTCTTTCCTAAAAGGTCATTCTGAAGTAGTCACAAGATGGTCTGGAGAAAGATGATCGTTGAATTTCATTTTTTCTAACAAAAGCATCACAAAGCAGCAAAGGGAGGGATGGGTACTGAAGAATGATTTCTCTGAACCACCAGTCAGAACACAGAGGCGCCTCTGGGCTAACATCACTTCTTATTCCTCATTGGATCTGAGCATACCTGAAAACCACTCCAATCAGTTGTGAGCTCCATCCCTCTGGGAAGGTGCTGAGTACTGTGTCACTCCAAGTCATAGCTCCTGTCCTGGGGAGCAATGCCTGCTACCTCCCAGTGTGCTCTGTTTCCCCATGGTGACTCCCACTTGGGGTTGGGGATTGAAGATCTGTGTTCTGGACATCATGCAGAGCACAGTGCTGCTGTGACATGATCTTAAGAATAACAAGAGGGATAGGATGAAAATTAATCCCAAGTAAACAAAATGGTGTTCAAGAGGAAAAGGGGCCAGCCAAAAGCCATGTGAGCAGGGAAAGGACCACACATCCCTACCTCCAGTCCTCTGGTGCCAGCAGCAGGTGGTAAGGGTGGGGCATGGTCTAAGTATAGAGGAAAATGACCTTTGAAAACATTTACAGACCTTATAAAGGTTTACAGAAAAAACAAACAGAAAGTACTGAGAATTCCCATATACTCTTGCCCTCTCTCCCAGGTTCCCCTGTCATTAGCACATTGCATTGGTGTGGTACATTGGCCATAACTAATGAACTAATGATACATCACTATTAACCAAAACCCATGGTTTACTTTAGAGTTCACTCATTGTGTTGTAAAATTCGACGGGTTCTGCCAAATGCATAATAATGTCTCCACCAGTGTAGTAACACACACAATAGTGTCATTGCCCTAAACATCCTCTGTGTTTTACCTTTTCACCCTGACTTCCCCTCTGCCTACCAATCTCTGACAACCACTAGTTTTTATGTCTCTAAAATTTTGCCTATTCTCAAATACCCTGAAGTTGGAATAATATGGTGTGGAGCCTTCTTTCACATAGCCATAAGCATTTGAGTTTCCTGTGTCTCTTTGTGGCTTGGTAGCTCATTTCTTTTTAACATTGAACAATGTGTGTGTGTGTGTGTGTGTGTACAAGTTTTCAATGTATTTGGGTAAATACCAAGTAATGCAATGGCTGGATTATGGTAAAGGTATGTTTAATTTTATAAAAAATTTCCAAACTGTCTTGCAAAGGAGCTTTACCATTTTGCATTCTTACCATCAGTGAACAGGGTTCCCATTGGTCAGTATACTTACCAACATTTGGTGTGGTCAATGTTTTGGATTTGGGGTATTCTTACAGATATGTAGCAGTATCCCACTGTTGTTTTTATTTGTCATTCCCTAATAACACATGATGCTGAACATCTTCTTATATATTTATTTTCCACCTTTATAACTTTCTTGGTAAGTTGCCTGTTCAAATTTTTGACCTTTTTTTTAAATTGGGTTGTCTGTCTTTTTTTTTTTTTTTTTTTTTGTTGGTCTTTTAAAGTGTTCTTTAAAGATACAAGTCCTTTATTAGATATATTTTGCAAATGTTTTCTCTCACTGAATACATATCAGTCTGTGGCTTGTCTTTTCATGTATTTAATTTTGAAAAACTGATTTTTTTTTTTTTTTCAGTGAAGAGTTGAAATCCAGAAGTTCTAGAGGAGTTGTGGTTGGTGAGGGCAGTAAAGGAGAAAGAAAAAGGAGTTTTAAAAGAGTGTCACTGTGACCTATAAATTTTCTTCCAAATGTTTGAAAAATGCAGAATGTGTGCCGGGCGCAGTGGCACACGCCTGTAATCCTAGCACTTTGGGAGGCTGAGGCAGGAGGATCGCAAGTTCAAAGCCAGCCTCAGCAATGACGAGGCACTTAGCAACTCAGTGAGACCCTGTCTCTAAATAAAAAAATACAAAAAAGGGCTGGGGATGTGGCCCAGTGGTCGAGTGCCCCTGAGTTCAATCCCTGGTACCACCAAAAAAAAAAAAAAAAAAAAAAAAAAAAAAAAAAAAAAAATGCAGAATGTGGGAAAGAAACAAAAAAAAAAAAAAAAAAAAAAATGACTTGAGTTAGTTTGAACCAACTTTATGGTTGTTGACTGTATTTCTTGAATGTGAGAACTTGGAGTATCTGATTTGCAGGGTCACAACTTTTCAGTCTTCTGTGTCCCTGAGTGGCTGGATCTGAGTATTAAATGGGTAACATTTGTGAAGGGCATATGGCGGTAGGTAGGAGTGCTATAAATATTTGCTTTGAATAAGAACATCTGTGCACAAGTGGCTGCCTGAAAGCAGGCTCAAAGCAACCACATGCTGCCCCAGGGGCCTCGCTTTGCTCTGGCTCTGTCTCCACCCTGCAACCCCTGCTTTGAATGAGAGGGGCCACCCTCTACCCCTGCTGCCCTTTTACAAAGGCCAGTCTGGCAGTCTTACTCTCCAAATCATAGTTCCCAGCTTTCCAAGTTCCACCTGAGAGCGGAAATTGTGGTTCAAGGTATCTGAAAGAATTTAGGGTCATTAACTTCAATTATATTTAATTCAGAGGCTACACATTCTGTGTTTATGATCCTAGACAGCATCTTGGTATAAGCACACTAATGTATATTTTTTCTATAATAATTTTTTTTTTTTTGGTAAGCAAATGGATTAAACATGATGGTAAGGGATAAGATTTTCTCACTTTAGAAAATACAGTCCATGGAGGACAACTGGTTGAGTTCAAATCATGTTTTATCCATTTACTCATCAAAAAATCACACTCTTCGAGTCTCTCTGCTTCCTCATCCTAAAATGGGGTCCATAACACTTCTATAATTTCGGGGTTGCGGTGAAAGGAAGTGCTACAGGGCGAAGATGATGCCCAGCACATGTTCTTCCACCCCATTCTTTCCACCCTCCTCCCATTGCATCATAAGAAGTGCTCCCTTCGAAGTGCTCCCTTCTGTGGGAACCACCTACTCTCCATGCTTGGGAAAAGCCATTGGAGCTCCCAATTCTGTGATTTTGCTTCTGTTATTCATTCCATCTTTGGCTAACTTCCCTTTCCTTTTCAACTGTCCAACTCTTCGACAGCTTCCCTGGTTGCTTTACTAAAGGGTTGGGGTACTTTCTCCTTCAGACCTCCTTTGTACCAAGCAGTATTTAGTCTCCACAACAGTGCCTGTGCCTTTTAATCACCTAGATCTTTTACTTCTTTGGTGGGATCCTTCACAGGGTCTATTTAACATTAGCAATTTAAACACTCAATGATTGCTATTTTGATTACAAGCCATCCACATGAGTTTATTTAAGCACTGGCTCAAGGACTGCCCTTACTTTTCAATGCATTGCTAATCCTATTTGGATTTCTTTGCAAAATTTTCATCTCTTTTAAATTATTATTATTATTTTATTTCTTATAGAGTTCTTAGAAAAAAGAAATGGTTAAATAGATTATAATGTGTTTAAAAGGATGTTTTTAAAATTTTTAGTGCCACAGAAAATGATTGATTTGTGTTGTCATATTGAAAGTGAATTGGTGCCTAGAAAATTATGCATATAGCATGATTACAACAATATAAACTACAGTTTGACAAAAACTATGAAACTTATAGTAACTAAGGAGATAAAATTTAGGCATGAATATGATATATATATTTTTGAACTAACAGTATCATCATTTTCTTCCAATTTTATGTGTAGAAAAGAGCATGTTTTTGCTCACACACAAGTGCTCTGTATTTAGAGCACATGAAGACTAATTCTGCTTATTTCCACTAGGGGTCACTGTGGTTCTTCAGTTATTTTTTCATTTGGCATCCCTTTTAGTAGGGGGAAAAAGCATTCTGTCATGGTTATTATTTTTAGCAAAGTTAAGAAAAATGTTAAAATGAAAGCCTCCCTTTTTAAATAAAAAGAAACATTTTCCAGAGCAATTGTACTTCTTTTTGGATTTTGCATTCCAGGCCATAACTATAAGAAACATTTCTATTTTACATTGGCGACCCAAATTTAATTTATTAGTGTGAAACATTATCAGTATACCATTTATTCTGCCATTCTGCCATTAAAACAGAATTGCACCCATGCTTTCTATGGTGTGAGAATAATAGAGGACTAGCCCTTACCCTTTCTATTTCTGCTTCAGCTCTTTTTTTTTTTTTTTTTTTTCCCTTTCTTTTTTTGACTGTTTCCCAGCAGTACAGAAATATGGCTTCTGGAAAAACTCATTAGTAATGAAGTATTAAAGTTAATTAATGACACATGAGATGTGCACATACAGGGACCATTTCTGAGGTCAATGCAGGAGATCCAACAAATTCTGACACTGCTCTGTCTTTAAAAGAAATTCTCCCTTGTAAATTCAGCAGGGATGTAGACTATATTTTTCCTTTTGAAAAATGATCAAATATTAAAAATTAGAAAAAGGAAATATAGTCCCCAAATATTAATAGGATGCATGCTGAGTATAACATCTGAAGTGCCTAAGCGACATGATAATCAAGGTCTTTATTTTTCCTTCCAGAGTCTTAAATTCTTTTCACTATAAACCAAGAAGCTCTAAATTTCATATTGCTTTGAGAACCTCATTTTTTCTCTCATCCTCCTTTTACTATTTGTGGCCTTGAAAAATGGTGTCCCAATCACTTCATAAGATCATACTTATTTTTCACAGCCTGGGCCATTTGGTACCTGGGATATTCCTATTCCTATAGCATTATTGCTAAATTCACAGAAATTTACCCCAACCCAGACTTTCAATGAATTTCAAAATTGATCGTCCATTGTTTATCATGGGCCCTAAATTTAGCAGGATCAGAGGGATGCGTGGCATCCTGGAAACCTCCTGATGACTCCAATAGTCTGCAAAACACTTTGAAAATCTGCCCTGGTTTTGTTCTATCTTCTGACTAAAATGCACAGCTATTTTTCTAACTTTACTGAAAGAAGCAAAGCCTGGGCTGTAAGCAGCAGGCAGGGCTGACTGCAGGGAGATCCTGCTGTGCCTACAAGCTTTTCTCTCTCACTTAGTTGCAGTTCCTGCAAACCCAACCCCCATCTTTGTTTTGGGAGGCCACTTTCACAACTGGGCTTCTCTAAAGTGGGATGATTAATGATTGTCTTGACATAATTAACAAAGGATAACTGTTGTAATTTTTTTTTGATAAGCACTTTCTTTTTTTCCTTCAAAGAATGCATTATTCACCTTTTTTCACCCTGTAATCCAGAATTCTCCAAAGCTATTTAGAAATGTTTCCTTTGGAGCTCTCTACAGTTGTGGATTCTTTCATTGAGTCCAGTGTTTCTCAAACTTTTAAATGATATACTTGGAAGTGCCTTCTTTTGGCAAGGATCGGGGGAGGGGGCAGTATGTCACAGGGGTTTTGAAGTCAGAAAAACCTGAAATTGACCCTATTTCTAACACGTATTAACAAGTGATTTCAAGTTCCATTATCTCAATTAAAGTAATTTTGGGATCCTCTTCTTTAAGATGAGGATACTTATAATGGTAATGGAACAATGAGTACAAAATGAACAGTGTGGCGTCTGACACATGATGGGCTCTCAACATGTGATAGGAATTATTATTAATAATGATTATTAAGTTGTAGAAGTAACACCAGTATCTGATCATGTGATTGACATGCTACCACAGTGAAGGTCCCTTGTGATGGGGAAAGTAGGCCACAGTTAAAGGTGTGTTCCTGGAGAGTGACAGCTCTGAGGACAATATGTGGTGTCCAGGGTTGATTCATATAATAACTATTGGCACAATTCCAGGTCTTGGGTTTGCAGGGCATGGAGCTGGTGTTCTGACAAGGGGAAAAAGATGATAATCAAGAGGGGAGGCTGATAATCCTGTCTCTTCCTTCTCAGATTGTGGGACATGTGATGTAGGAAACCTGACAGGGTGTGGGATGGAGTGCCTGGGCTTTCAGGGTGGGGATTGCTCCAGATTTGGTGGCTAAGGAAGGCCTCTTTGAGAAAGTGACATTTGAACCGAGATCTAACTGAGAATGGGGGAACTTTACAGATGAGGGGAGCAAAGTGCAAGGTCCTGAGAGGACTTGGCCTGTTAGAAGGACCAGATAGTTTACCAGGCTCGAGCCAGGGTCAGGGCCATGCAGGGAATCCCAGGTCATGGTGAGTAGGTGTGGGGAAATACTTCTAGGGACAAAAACAGGCACACTTTTAATGGCCTTGAAGAGAAGGGAAAGGAGAGAGGGAGTGTTCTAGGCATAGGCACTGCACCTGCTGCTCCCTGTATTCTAAGGGGTGCCCAATCCCTTCCTCTCCTCCCAGTGTCTGTTGGTGAGTCATGGTGCCTCCATTCTTCCAGTCCAGGGGCAAACTTTGATTCCTCTTCCTTCCTCTTCCCTCCCATCCCTCAACTTTTGCCAAGCCTGTTTCAGTGCTGTTCCTGGAAGTCATTCTGGTGTCCTGCCCTTCTCTGCTTCCCTCAGTCAGGCTCTCCTTACCTCAGCCCAGGCAGTAGCAGTCGGCTGGTCTCCTGGATTTTCTCCTTCCTGTTTCTATCTATGTACACATTGCTGCACGTTAGTATCATCCTCTTCTCTGAAAGTCCAGGACTGCATAAGCTCTCTTCTGTCCCACACCTCTTACTGGCTCCCACTTGTCAGGTGACTACATTCTAAAACCTTTGTTCTGGCCTTCTCTATACCTCACTAGACTTTTCAGTCATCACTCCCTTTGACAGATGCATTTTCCTTTAGTTGAACTGAACTTACACCTGTTTCTGTAAGGAGGCTGTGAGGTTTTCCTTTGTCCTCAACTTTTGCTTGCATAGTTTTCTTTGACGGGAAGTCCTTCCCTTCAAACCCACATGCTGTTCCAGACCCATCTCAGATGCTTCTCCATGAAACCTTCCCTGACCCCTTGAACCTGAGAGGACCCCTGCCTTGAGCTCTGGAGGTGCCTATCCTGTGCCTTTCCATGGTGCTTGTCTTCTAGCCCCGAGGTGCAGTTACTTGTGCTCATAGCACAGTGTCCCTTCTAGTTGCAACTCCTCTAGATCTGGAACTAATGTCTGTCAGTCCACTCAGGCTGGCCTCCTACAAGGGTCCAGCCACTACCTAGCACATTCCTTTTTTCACCAGGATAAGCTATATCTACACAAGAAGTAAAGGAATTAATAATAAGTAACAGATAAATACTACAAATAGGAAAAAATGAAAGAGCAGGCACTTCTTATTGGGGTGGTCAGTGGAGGTGTTTTCGTGGGGTGGGTAAAACAAGGTGATCCTTGGAAAAAAGTATCACTGGCCTATGTGGGCCTAGTTTGAATCATTGTGGGGATGTGAGCACAGTTTTCATTGCATTGAACGGAGGTAAAACCCAAGCTCTGTTATTTAGTAGTTTGATCTTATTAACTTATTAATTGGGAGATTATTAAGGGGATTAGAGAACATAGCGTATGTAAATTAGCCAATGTCAGTTAACTTTGATTGAAGATTATGGTGAGCTCCTCAAATCCTCATAATGACTCAGTGAGATAATCGCCTTCCTTCTCAGCGTCAGTGTGACAAGGGACAATGCAGGTGTGGCTTTTGGCATTGTGAGAATTGTGGTCAGCAAAGGAGGGCACTTATTTTCTTGTTGCTATTTAGTAAAAGTCAACCAGTAATTAACATACAAATGTTACCTTAAGGGGATTTACCAACATTTTCCCTCCATTGCAATGAAGCTACAGAATAAATGTGGAGTATTAACTTGTATGCATATATGTAGGAATCAGTGGGGCAAGGTTAAGTTGAAATATCTGTTTTCTTAAATATTTGGCCATAGAATGTAGAAGAAAATCTAGTACATCTACCTTTCCTATGTTGGCCCATCTCATCCTGTCTTTACAACTCAAAGGTCACATGGTTGGGAAAGAAGTTGGTCTATATAATATTTCTGTGTTATCAAGAAACTTCTGGCTTTTAGAGAATTGGTTAAATAAAAATAAAGTGGACACTCTGTTTTGAGAGAACATATGCAAATTTTATTGGTCCCAAGGGTTGGTGCAGACTTTTCAGAGCTGAGGCTCGAGATCATCCTCAGCAAACCCCATAGCTAGTCTTTGAAAAATGAGTTTTGTCACCTTATGAACAGGTGATTTTGAACTTCTAATTATTCAACATAGAATAACACCCATTGGCTCCAGCATATCAGTGTAGCTTCTTGTCACAATTGCACTGGATCAAATGTTTTGTTTATGCCTTGAGAAAAATGAAAAGGTAGCAACTTATTTTTTTCTAGATATAAGTAATTTGACATATTAAAGTTTCTTAAAAATATGAAAATAGACACAACTATGTTATGGGCCAGAAAGTAAAATTCATATATATATATGTTTAAGGTTAAAAAAGAAAACAAAATCTTCAATTAAACTTTGAACTTCATTCCATTTTATGCTGTTCTCTCAGGCCCTTGGGGATTGAGTTTGATCTTTCCTTTGAAGTGAACTATTTTAGAAATAATATATTTGGGTGTTAAGATATTATTAACCATTAACATCTCAGCTTATATTATCCTATCTGTTTAACAGTAGGTAGGAATAGAAAGGCACAGAGCTGGGGGCTAGGATGGAGGGAGGAGGGGGAGTGGGAGGACCAGTTGGGAGTTGGGAGAAAAGAGGCACCAACAAGCAAACCTCCAGGACCAAGACCTACTTTGCAGTGTGACTGTGTGCTCCTCATACTGTTCGCTCCCAGGGCAGGCTCTCTTTCAGCTGCCAGGTGGGTGGGGCTCGTGTTTATCTCCCTCTTCTTCTTCCTTCTCATGTTACTCTCTTTCCACCACCATGATCTCAGGAGGTGGGTCGCTCGCTCCATGATCAGGTATTGGATTTAGGCTCTTGCTTGGACAGATGCTTATGGGATCTTAGAGACCATCTTATTTCCTATATGGGATCAAATGAAGCCAACAGGGTCAGCATCACGAGTGTGTGACCTGTGTAGGTGTGCAGGGTCCCACTTTAGAAGGGCCCCATGTTTGGTGTTAATGTTCTACTGTTGCCATCTTAAAATCATTTTTGAACAAGGGGTTCCACATTTTCATTTTGTATTGGGCCCCACACTAATTATGTCATTGCTCCTACAAACTGTACTGATGTTCTGGAGACTTAACTAATCATGAGAATTTAATTTTAAAGGACAGTCTTAGGGAGTATGGAAGGACATGTGATTGAGAGCTCTCTAAAGACCAACCTGAGAGCTCATTTGGGAAGGTGGGAAGCAGCAGGGACTTTCCTGGGAATTTTCAAAACACCACAGGTGCCATGGTTTTGTGGTGCCTGTAGGTTGCAGCAGCTCTGTCTTTAGGTAGTAATTCATTCCTTATCTTTACTGTGAATCTCCATGACCTCTCTTAAAATTCACACCCCCCACTCCCTTCCCCTGCTTTTAAAATATTTTCCCTGCAGTTGCCAATAACTAGCCATTATCTCCTATGTACTTAGAGGCCATTGAAGCATTGAAGTTGCCCCTCAACACTTTTCTAGGCTAAGAGATCCTGATTCTTTTAACAGTCAGCTTGATTTTTTTTTTTTTTTTTAATTGATGCTTCCTCAAAGACAGCTAACTTGTTCAGGTAGCATTGTTAAAATCAGGGCACAATTAATTTCACAACATTGCCAAGGAAAGGAACAGACAATGACAGAGATGACACCGATGAAAATAGCTTTTTGGAATTAAGCTAAAATTAGCTAAACATTTTGTAATTACAAAGTAATTTGAAAATCAAGCAGTTAGACTAAAACACTGATCAGGAGGAGGATGATGGGAAAGGAAAGAACAACAACAAAAAAAATTCATTGAAAACATTTCCTGCAGACCAGAGGGAGTTTTTGAGAGAAAGCAGATTGCTGCTAATGGAAATACCAAAGCTCATTATTTAGACAAAGGCTTTGAGAGCAGAAAATGTGGCCTCACAAAGGCAAGAGCACTAGTTCTACCCAGTGAAGGCTGCACCTGTTTCTGTGTGTGAACGGTTTCCATGCACATATCCACAAGGAGATGTAAAAAGGCCTACTATATTTTATGTTTCAATTATAATGTTCAAATATGGAATACAAACAGGCAACATGATTGGATAAACAAAGGTAAGAACCACAAAACAGAAACAGAAGGAAAGGGGCTTGATTTAATGTAATATCATGTATTGCCCTGTAATCCACTTCAGAGAGAGTGATTTATTTCCACAAAATGGTGGCCTTCAATGCATTCAAAGTAGAAGCTTCAGAATGACTTTTTTTTTTTCCCCTTGAGGAAGAGCTACATTTCTGTGTACCTCTGGGATGGACAGTTTGGCATCAATTGAGCAGGAAGAAGGGACCTGAATCAATATGGACAACCAGTGCCTCCTAGAGATTCCCAGGAAAACCCTGCTGTCAGTCTGGGGGACCGTGCACTCACCGAGGGGAGAGGTCAGGAGCCTTTTGCTCACATTCCTTGCTTTCCACTCTTGGGCGAGCCATCTAACTTTTCTGTTTCTCACTTTTCTTGAGTACAAAAAGCACTGAAAACACTAACCTACCTGAGCATGGTTGTGAAAATAAAATCATTAGACAGATGGGAAAGTGCCTTGAAAAGTCCTGACATATCGCTTCCATGTATTTAAACTAGTCTGTTAATAATATGAAAATTAAATTGAAAAAATCGGCCACTTTATTGGGCAGGGTATTTACTGTGGCTGTTTGTGCTGTGCTTGGGAAACACAGAGGGAAATAGGACTGGAGTTTGCCCTCAGGGAGCTTGTAGATAAGATGGGGAACAGTAATAATATCGATAGTGGCAAACTCCTGTATTTTATGTACCTGAAAATTGAACCAACAATACATATTCAAGAAGAGCTTATCAAAACCTCTGAAGTTCCACAGCCTGGATTTGAATCCTAGTTTGCAGGTAAGGAAATTGAGGTTCAGGGGAAGGCAAAATATTTTGCCTCCGTTTTCTTATCTATTGTCTGGGATATGAATCATACCTTATGGGTTACTGTGTGGGTGTGCAGCTTGGGACAACAAACATGAACCTCATGGTTGGGACAGACCCTCCGTATGTGTTCATTGCTATACATCACATACCTCCCAAACTTGTCAGACCCACAAGGCCAGCTCTTCCTTCCTCTCCCTCCCTCCCTCTTTCTTTCTTCTTTCCTTCTCCTCCTTTTTTTTTTTTTTTTTTTTAAATGAGGGATTGTCTTGTAGAACTATTGCTCCTTGGAACTCTCTTGGGAAATGAGTGTGTGGTTGTAGGCAAGAAATATATAAGAAAACCAGAGCATGGAGTGAGAACTCGGGACTGCAATTATTAGGAAAGTCTTCATAGAAATGAGGGGACTTGAACTGGCACTTAAAAATTGTAGGATCTGGCTCAGTAAAAAGAATGATGGAAACGAGGTTGGGGAACTAGGGAGTAGACTAAGGAGTGCAGGAATAAAGTTGGAAAAGATAGAGCAGAAGAACTACTAAATTCCTAGACAAAGCACTTAGATTTTAATCCCATAAGTAGAGGGAAACTGTAATTGGAATTTTTAGAAATAATAATCTTGTTTTTATATCACAATGAATGAACATTAAAAGGTGTTGAAAGGCCTGGGGGTAGGAATACTGGATGGAAGTTATTGAGTGATATTCAAGGATAAGACAGGATTGGTGAGATGAAGGTGTAAACCAGGAGGGATATGAGGGATATGGAGGAAGAAGCAGAACTAACTGGTGGTTAAGTGTGGGATTTGAGAGGAGGGCCAACAATGATTCTGAGGCTTCACATCTGGTAATTTGAGGAATCATGATCCTTAACGTTGCTTTTTTTCTTTCAGTGATTCACTTAAAAGTACTTTTTGGGTGCTCAGTATGTTGAGGACACTGTTAAGGTGCTGGGATTTTTTTTTTTTTTTTTTTTTTTTTTTTTAAGAGTGAGGCACTGTTTTCTTTTCAAGGAGTTCACAAACTTGTTCTTGTTTGCTGGACTGATAATTGTGTGTGCTGTGTCATAATGTAGGAACATACACACTCACACGAAATGGATGAAGGCGAACACAGAGGCTTATGGAGGAGGTGGCATTCAAGCAGGGTATTTATATTGCCCATGGTAAGGAATTCAGCAGGGGTTTGGAAAGTACCACTTCAGAAATTGAGAAGTCAGAAAGTACGTTAGTGGAGTTGGGGAGGGCATGACTTCTACTTCTGACTAAGTACAAGAGATTATGGAACACCAGAAGGGAAGTGTCTATCAGGCAGCTGGAAGAAGGAACCCTGGTTTTGGAGAACAGTCAGTGCTGGAGGTAAAGATCTGAGACCCGTTGACTTTGTGAGAATTTGTGAACCTGTCAGAGGACATGAGAATTTAAAGGGAGATGATTGAATCATGAGGTCTTAGATTTGGAAGGAACCCGCACAATATAGCTTTTTGTGTCGCCATGCCATCCCAGTGCAAGTTTGAACTTAAGTTAGTTACAAGCTACTCGAGGCGTTATAACAAAGGATAACTTAATCTAAGGGCTGTTGATTAAAGAAAGATTCTATAAATCCTATGCAGAATGGGGAAAAAACCTTCTAAAAAAAATTCTCTTTAAGTTGGCCACCACTTGGGGTGAAAGTGCGTTATCCATCCATGGCATGGTCAGAGGAGCCAATATAAAATGTCTGTCTGTCTGTCTAAGGGAAGCATTTGCCCCAAAGCTCCCATCCCCCTTAGTCAGAGGCTTTCCCAGTGGGCTAAAAATGCTCCCTCACCTCCAGGTTGCATATATGTGAACAGGGGAACCCCCACAACCTTGCCCCCTTCTCTACAGAGAAGCCAGGGGGAGAAAGCAAAACAGAAAAGTCTGGGAGCTGCGGCCAGTGTTGACAGAGACCTGAGGGAAGTCAATCTTGTCCTGTGGTAGTGGCTGGGATAAGAACCAAGTCGCCCCAGGAAAATCAGAAATGGGCAGTAGCGGTACCCCATGCATCTGCCGTCCACCATTCTCTATGCTGGGTTCTGGGTGTGCTCCAGCCTCTCCACATTTCTCTCAAGAGCCGGTGCTCAGAAATAAATAAGCTCACCTCTGTCCAGAGAAGATTCTAGGACAGACAGGACGAGAAGAACAAGGACTATGTTAAACTAAATCAAGATGAACCTATCACAAATACTGACACATCCACCCTCCATGTTCCAAACATCATTGCTACTAGCCAAGTTCAGCAACAAGTCCCCAGGATTTGGTAGACATGGTGGCAGAAGAAGGAGGGTGGAGAACATCCTGATGAACGAGGTATCATCTTGACCTTAGGGAGGGCTCTTAGTTGGGGATGCTGAAGACGTAGCCAAATAATGACAGAGAAGTGATGTGGGCTATGATGAAGAGATCTGGAGAATGGAGAATTGGTCCAGAGAACAGCATAATTAATTTTCCATAGGAGATGTCAGAGAAACCTTCAGAGAGGATTTGGGACCTAGGATTTTGAGGTGGCCCAGCTCCTCACCACATGTGCTTAGCTGGAGAGGCAGAGCACACAAGGGATCCACCGCACCCAGACTGAGGCACAACCTGAATTGCCTGCAAAATTCTTGTCCTTGTTCTTCCTCTGTCTCCTTACATTTCTGACTATAAGTCAACTGTGAAACCACTAGACGCTCCTTATGTTAGAAGCTGCATTCAATGCATTTCATTTTAAACAAATATTCCTGGCTTTAAAATTGCAGCCTTTTACTTATGTGTGTACTTGACTGTTTTAAGCCACTGTTCCAACTCTTAGGAATCATATCTTTCCCATATGAATCAGAGTTTCATATTTTTCTTGCGTTCTAAAAGAGACCTTGATTGTAAAAGGTTAAATTGAAGATGAAGTAGAGTATTTTTCCTTCTTCTTCCCTTGGCAAGAGTGCTGCAGAGACTTTGTAAACAAAAGCCAAAATGCAGACAGTCTAGGAATGGTTTCAGCTGAAAAAATATATACTTTTTTTTTTTTTTAAACATGGTGAATTGAAGAATAGTTCAGGAAAATAAGGAGCAGGTGGCTGCCGCTGCCTGCAGGGCAGAAGGCCTGGTATAAAGACAGAGAGTGCCTCCTAATCAGGGCACTCTTGGCTCATCACGTGGTTCCAGTATCACTTTAGCCCTTGGACAGGGGGCAGCTCTGGGCCTCTGTGTCCTCTGCCCGCTAGGCCCAGGCCTCCCAACTAACATATGGAAAGGATTTAGAGACAAGGGAAAAGCCCAGGAATCAAATGTTCAGAGAAATTATGTGGCTAACAGCTGGAATTCATGAAGCTCCATATTAAATGAAGGATTGATAGCAAGAAATCTGAAACACCCTTTCCCAAAAGAAAGACGAATTAATAGCTTGAAGACAAAAAAAGGTTTCCCAAGATTCTTGGCTTCTCTTTAAATATAACTTTAATGCTTATGTTTATTTTTATAATGAATAGCAATGGTTCTATTTGTTATAAATTTGGAATTATTGAATTCAAGGATGAATATGAGGAGATGCATTAACTAAGTGCCAGAAAATGAGTCTAAAATTGGACCACATGCCTATTTTAATTTCAATTCTTTTGTATTGATGCATGTTATTTTCAAATGAAAATAATTAGTGAAGATTTTTCACTTAAGTTATCTTATTAGGCCTCCCCATATATACCAAGAAAAAGGTATTTTATAGCCTCCGTTTGCTTAAGAAAGAAATGGATGCTCAAAGAGATATATTTGCTCAGATCACTCAGTGGCAGACAAGAACTTATATCTATCTCCTCTGCTTTCAATATGCATGAGCATATTCACTGCACTGGGATTCCTAAACCTGGGTGAGCTTCCAAATTAGCCCTGGAACTTTTAAAACATACTGATTCACTGGAATGAGCTCTAGAATATATATGATTACAAAAATGAAGTGCGTCTGATGATCAACTTGGTTTGAGATCTATTGTATTAAGATAAATAAAACATCATCTCTTGCCAATCAGTACAAATTCTTCTTTACCCTGGGGATAGAGGCAAGTGGATATTTTGAAGGCCAAACAGAGCCACACCTGGGAAACATTAGAAGCCACCCAACCATGCAGCCTGCAACGATTTGGGATTAGCTGGTTTGGATTGATTACTAGCATCTGGGAATGTATGGGAAACTAGATCATAATAGCACAATGTTTCCCAACCTTTCCATGGGCAATGATATACCTGTAAAAGTGCTCTGACACACTAGGCAGTTGCCAATGTAAAAGATGTAGAACCACAGGTTAGGAACACTTGGACATATGGTCATTTTTTGCTTAATGATGGAGTTATGCTCTGAGAAATGCATTATGATGCTTTTGTGCAAACATCACTCAGTGTACTTACACAGACTAAGATGGCTATGATGTCATTAGGTGATGTAATCCTATGGGACCACTGTCACATATGCCACCTGTTATTGACAAAATATCACAGTCAGTGCATGATTGTGTGTCCACCAGCAAGTGGACCCAAATAGACTAACAAACAAAATAAGCTTACTCTTTTGGTTTCTAGATCAGTTCAGAGTGAAGTGACTATGGAAAATAGCCAAACTCCTGTCTGAGAATAGCTAGGCTAATACTTCTTTGATGTTTGGAACACAAGGAGGTGGTTTGTTTATTTATTTATTTATTTATTTGGTACCAGGGATTGAACTCAGGGGCACTTGACCATGGGCCACATCCCCAGCCCTTTTTTGTATTTTATTATTAGAGACAGGGTCTTGCTGAGTTGCTAAGTGCCTTGCCATTGCTGAGACTGGCTTTGAACTTGTGATCCTCCTGCCTCAGCCTCCCAAGTGCTGGGATTACAGGAAGGAGTTGGTTTATATGCTTTGATGTTTGGGGGGCAAGTTCTGAGTCCCAGTGATATCACTCAGCAACCTTGGGTAAATCATTTGTCTTCTTTCAGTTTCAGTTTCCCCATCCACATATGGAGGGTAGTGCTATAGTCATCATAGAGTATTTAGAGGATGAAAGAAAATAGTGCATATAAAGTGATTAGTCCAGTTCCTATAAATAGCAAGCACCATGTAAGTTGCAGTGTTCTATCTCTTATATCCAAGCAATCTTCAGATTTAATCAGTGAAGGATATAAAAGCCTTAATGATATCTTCAGTAAACCAGGTTTCATATGCATGGAAATTCACTTTAGCAAAAAGCAAGGAAAGTGCATAATGCATGAGGGCCTATCTTAATCAAATCTTGCTGCCAGGTTTTGGATATGTGTAGACCAAGAAGCAGCTTATGGCAAGGGCAAGTATTTGAACATCAGAAACTCTTCACAGTGAGGTGTGAGGACAGTGTGCTCAAGAATTTGGAAACCAGGAGAATAAAGGTGCCCTCTGCACCTAGCAGCCTAAGACAAAGACATGAAAGTCACTTTTGAGATTCACTTTAAATGGAGTCAGCAAGACTGGACTGTAACCTGATTAATCATATTAGCATATCTAAAGGAAGAACTTATTCAGAACTGTAGTTGGCCAGCAGTGGAAGAACAGAAAATGGGAAGTCAGAGGTAAATGTTGGCAAGTGTCTTCCTGAAACTAGGAGAGAAGAGGCTTTTGCTAATGGATTAATGCTCCTTATCCATTGACAAGATTGTTCATTGCTGTGAGATGTTTCTCAGGCCATCTTAACCCAATATCATTATATATTCAGAGCATATAACCAATTTATTATGTATGGATTCTCGAATTTCATGAAATATAATGATTATAATTTACTTTTAGAGGAAAACGTACGTATCAGAAGAGAATGCTAACATTAGGTCTTCTCTTCCCCACCCTCTTAGAATCTGTAGGGGGGGCCTTTGCATCCTCTCAGGGATGAAGGAGTACTTAGAGGGTTTATGGCTCTTCCTTACACTAGAGAAATTGCTCCAATTTTGTACTCTGGACATAGATGGAAGATTCCATCTTAAACAGTGAGTCACTTTGATTTGTATTTGTATTAAAAATATGTTTGACTTATAATTTTCAATTAGAATTTAGATTCATATATTGTAAGGTTCCAAAATGAATTATCCCTAACCCATTGCTAAACTGATGTACACATGAACCACCAAATATGTGGTCTTAAAATAACATCTGACTGAGTAATTTCTTTTTCAACAACAACAAAAAAATTGTCATGGAAGGAAGAGGTGATCGACAAAAACAAACAAAAAACAACTTTGAGAGCCATTGTAAAACTGAAAAATAATTGAAAATATTTAGACCAGGTGATTTTAAAGCTCCCTTTATGACCATAAAACTTTATTTTTTTTAAAGGATTCTACTTTTTACCACAATTGAACATCTTTTGATCATGTAGAAACACAAGCATATACTGGGTTACATCCATCTTGTGCTCTTCACTATGGTTACCCTGCTTTCATTTTCCACCCTAGTGATCCTTAACCACTAGTGTGTCCTAGAACTATTTGTAGAGCACATTGAAAACTCATGGGGTTGTCCAGAGCTCAGATCTCCTACAGAGTCTTTGGGAATTGGGCTTCAGGCATAAGTATTTTGACAAAGCTCTACAGTTGATTTTGGTGTTTATAAAAAGCTGAGAACCATAGTTCAATCCTCTTCTATGTTAGTTGAGAATTGGAAAAGAGAAGATAAGTATTCCTTATACCAAGGAAGTCTTAGAGACAAGCTAGTTTTGATATAAATAGTACCCTAGAACTTACACAATAGGAAACAAACAAACAAAAAAGCTTTTAGGCTACAGGTGAACACTTTATACAATGGACTTTAGCTATGCCCACAGCTCCAAGGAGCAATTTGGTAAGCAGAGAGTTGTGTTTGCTTTGCATTTCTGTGTAGGCATCATATTACCTAGAATGAGAAAACCAAAACTCAGATAATTCAAACAAGTTGTGTATAGGCAAAAAACTGGTAGGTGGCAGAGCCAGAATTTGAACCCAGGTCTATCTTGTTCTAAAGTGCATGTTCTTTTCACATTGCTTGTGGTGGGCCAAGGTCAGATAGATATTTGCCTTGTGTAGGATACATGCCCACAGATTGATTTTCCTAACCTGGTTGTCATTTAACTGAATGCCTGTGATGCCTTATTGCTATTTTATAACATAGGACTTGTGCAATAATATGATGTTGTGCATGATTGCAAAAATGTTACCTAGTTCCAGGTTTAGATTGTGGAGATGTGGTTCACGAGAAAGCAGTTTTTGTAAACATATATGGAGTTTCAGGGAGAAGCTGTAGGTATGGGGCTTCCTATGACCTGTCAGGCACACCATCCTAGAAAGGCTGACCAATGCCACAGTGTGGGGAACTACAAGAGGTGCCAGAAGTCACTCACAGATTTCCTGATGCCATGATGCCTTCTCATATCTTTTCCAGAAATTGTTATACTTTATGCTGAATATGGTCAAGTATATTTGGCATACCATTTCTCAAACTCGGCATTCTGTTGACTTCCCAGGAATGAGGAGTTCATGACCAGAGTGTTTTCAATTATCTTAAAGAGCAACATGATAATTTTTAAAGAACCATTTTATTATCAAGGATTATTATTTAAAGAAGTATCATAAGTACTTTGAGATTAGTATTTTTGTTTAAGGTCAATGATTTGACTACATGTTAGTCTGATAAAACAGCATTACATTGAAAACCAGGAGACTTGAATTCTTATTCTGATTTGACTACCATGTAGTTTTAGAAAACTTTGCAAACTATTTTACTTCATAGGTTGTTTTACTTCATGTTTAAAACAAGAGGGTAGAATTACTACTTATGGAATCCCTTAAATTCCCTCCACATTCATAATTCTTTAATGTTTAAACTGTTTTGTTTACTGCTGTGCCTCCAGAATTCAAGAGCATATCCTGGAACATACCAGGTACATAACATACACTTGAATGAAAGAATCAAAGCAGATTTGAGCCAGAATTTGTGTTTGAATCCAGGCCTCTATGATTTCAAAGTCCACGGTCTTTGTACGTCAAACCCTGCTGGTTGTTAAATTAAGTATAGACATTTGGATCAGAATTCCCAAGGCAATGAGAAGTGTAATTCTGGTTAGTTTATCTAAAGTCATTATGTCGTTTCTGATCTTGAGATGTCTACTCAATTAGATCCCTGTCAAAATATTTTGCTATCCCTAAACAATGATGAATCCTTCTTAGTAGCATCTGAGGAATTAAGTCGAGGGTGGGGGGAGCGGGATAGTACAGCTGGTAAACAACTGATATAAATAGGTATGTGTACAGAGTTTCCTTCTATTAGGAGGGATGGAGACGTGGTATAGAGAGGGGGGCTGTAATTTATTTTTTGGCAAATGGAAGGGATCAGAGAAACTTCAGAGTTATGGTGAGGCCTGGATAGGATACTGGGCTATTACACATTCCTTTTGATATTTCTAAAATGCGGAGACAGAGCACACAAGGGATCCACCTGGATAAAGTTATAATCTAAATTTTGAGCAGAATTAAGAAGAGCCAGAATTTCTAGTTCCCAATCAACTGTGAAAGCAGTAGATATTCCCTCGTGTCAGAATTTAGTTTTTAACATGATACATTACCTCATTTATTTCACTGCCATTAATTTAAAACAAATATTCCTAGCTTAACCCTTGCAGTATTTTACATATCTGTATATTTGAATATTTTAAGTCATTATTCTCTCTTGAGAATCTTATTTTTTTCCATTAAGTTTCTTTTTATATTGTTCTAGTATGCTAAAAGAGAACATGATGTAAAAGGCTAAATTGAAAATGAAATAGGATAAATCAACTAGGCTTTTTGCTTTGAGAACTCTGTGGAAGTGTTGAGTCAGCTGTCTGAACTGTTGAGTGGAACCCACAGACCCTGTTGCTTTGCAGCCTGAATTCATTCCCAGTGTCTTTGGTTCCATATTGGTTTATGACCAATGACTAATGCTTCACCCATGAGTCATTAAACCCATTCTGTACTTTCCTGGTTCCCTAATCTTCTTGGAATTCATCCTTGTGTCCAATGGTCCAATGCTCTAGCTTGGTATTTGGATGACTGAGTGAACAGAAATGGCAATAAAAATGTATATGTGATATAACAGTTCAAAATGCAATTCCCTTTAGAGAAGGCTTCTGTGCAAATAAAATTCCTCCCAAGCCATTTCAAATCCTTGGAAATATGTGAAGATTTTCCGTTTCCTTTGCACCTTCATGAGAGGTCAACAAGTGCAGTGAGAGTATCTGCGAGCACTGCACACACTTACTTTGCCACAAAATTCACTTCACAGGGTAGCTCTGCTTTTTAATGCTCCTGATTAACTGCACTGATGGAGGAAGGCAGAAGCATGGATAATCTAATATATAGATAGCAGCTAATGAATATGCATGTGTTTGATGTTCTAGAAAACTACTTTTAAGGAAAAAGTGATGGCTAAACTTAGGATGAGGAAAAAAATATGTCCAGCTCCTTGACCACTACTCAATTCCATGATACCTGTATAATTTAAAGAATTCCTATTTTCCTGGAAAGAGCTGGTAATGGCCTGGTAACTATGCCAAGAATGTGCAGACTAAGTGGGAGGAAATAGCTTAGGGTGGGGAAGGAAGCAGATATAAATAAGGCATGAATGGGATTGTCTGGCTCATAGAGGTGGGGTGGGAGCTGGGGGTATAGATTTAGTTGTTAGTTATGACTGGCATATAGCTGTATCCATCCAAACATAAGATCCAAAGAATAAAGCCTAGTCAAAAGTCTACCTTGAACTCAAGTAATTCATAAGCCTTCTACAGGAAGAGAGGTGGAGCGCAGGGATGAAAAATTCAAACAGATGTCATGTTTAGGAGTTCAGGTATTCAATGTCCTGTTTCTCTCTTCTGGCTAGACAATGTAGAGAGGATGCTGACTCATATCGCAAGGGCTGAGAATGGATAGAGTAGGATATTAGATCAGGATGAATGTAAGTCAGACAAAGGAGGTCCAGACAGAAGGGTGATCTTTATGTATACCTGAGACACAGAGATTGTGGTCCAGGTGACTTCCATGTGCTCTCTTTAGAGTATCATGTGGGCTCTTCAGTCACAGTGAGAGAGCAGGAAATAGGACAGAGAAGCGATGGCTTGTTTTTAAAAAAAAGTCCGTTTTCAGGTTGCATCCAAATACTTCAGTTGTCTAAGCTGAAGTTCCAGAAGATATGAGCTTTGGGTTGAGTTTTTGGCTTGCCTAGAGAGGTCATGAACTGTGATCAGATAGATGTTATTTTGGTCTCATCCTATTTCTTCACTGTGAGGGGTGGGTGGGTAATGGTGGGGTTGGAAGGAACACTGCAGTGGAGAAACTGGCCAGGGTACCTGAGAGTAACCCAGAAGACAATTGAGTAGCCACATTTTATCTGTATTTTTTCATGATTCAGTTAAGAAATGCCCTAAAAAGTACTCTGCAGAAGAAATTCAATTGAGCCACTTAATAACCACATGTTTTATATTTCCTAAAATGTGTCACTAGAAAAATTATTGGGCCCATTTTCCAAGCAGAAATAAAAATAACAGAGTTTTATCCTTCATAAATTCATTTCTACCCAATAGGTTGCTATTGGGTAGTCAAGTTAAAAGAGATTCTGTACCTTTGGGGCTACTGGCATAAAATTTAATTGGAATTAATTGGTGGGGCCCATTTCAAGAGGATACTGACATTAATGCAAAAGAGTTTAACCACTAGTTACTGACACCCACCATTGGGAGAAGTTAGTTTCAGGGCTAGGGTAATGTGTGCTATTGAGGAGGAAGCATGTGAACTAACAGGTTGGACACATCTGGATGGTCTCATTCCTGAAAAATTGAGGGTGAGCTTAAGAGTTGGGGAGCTTAGGGATGTTGGTGTTTCTTGCTGGACTTCTATAAGTCAGCTCACCTCTGTTGCATTGTGCTCAGTGATCTTGAGCTTCTAGGACTAAATTGCAAGGGAGCAGAGTTCACACATGGTGAAGTCATTGATTCACTCTCTACCAAGAGTTCTCTTTATTTGTGATTTCTCACCAGCGCAATGCTGGTCACTGATCTCCTGCTGTCAAAATCTAGTTTCACAAGTGCCCAAGCAAATCAATTTTGGGTATTGATCATTCAGCAACTGCTAATTGCTATAGTTTAGAATTTGGTTCAGTAGTGGAAAAAAAAAAGGTCTATTTGTTCTATCCTTGCTATCTCTCTGTCTATGAATAAGCTTCCTTTTTATTTTATTAGCTACTCATTTTTAATGCCAAAATCAGTGGGAGAAAAACTTGTAAAATGGTATGATTTGTTTGCATTAAAGGGGAGGTTGCCTTCAGGCTGCACTAACTTATGTATCTTCTTTTACTTAATTCCTCTGTTTTGTTTTAATTTATTGGCTGTCTCTATACAAGACAGGAGGCCTATTTTTCAAATAAGATTACCTTCTTTGATATTAGGCAACTCATCTTCTCTCCGGTACACATTTTCATTGGAATAGAAGGATATATTTCTCTTAAAAATCATCAACTGTGTCTCTGATTTCACAATGCTAAGGAAGTGTGCCAAGGCAAAGGACAGGAAACGGATTTGCTGATGCAAATTTTGATGACAAAAATCTTTCCAATGTTGGCTAATCTACTAGCAGAAATCTGAAAATGATTTCATGGGTAGAAAAGATGAATTTTTCTTGTCAATTTACAGGATCAGTCTTTGTTGGATGCCTACTGAGACAAGGGATGACAGTTCAGTTGCAGTGATTTGCTCTTGGGAGCAGAAGCAACTTTGTCATCACATTATTCACATGAACCCAGAACTGCAATAAGGAAGGGGAAATTTTGCTCAGGAGAGGCCAATCTTGAATGTGTAAGAGCTGTGGATTTTAAAATGTAGGTGTGCACATCCAGTTTTTTTGACATCCTGAAATAAAAGCTTTTTTTTTTTTTTTTTTTTTTTGTTTGACCTTAGGATGAAACGTATAATATGGGGGTAAACAGTGGCTATAGATTAAGAACATCATCCACAGCTATGTCCTTAGATTTCAGTTTATATATCCTGCTTCTGTTGAGTGATATTTTCTGACACACATGGATCTATGACTTCCATGTTTCCTGCTGTACCTGGACTGTTAGGCATAGTTTAAGACTATGTTGTCCAATGTCATGACCACTACCTGCATGGCTACTGAGCACATGAAATGTGTCCAGTCTGAACTGAGATGTGCTATAAGTATAAAATACACACTGGACTTCAGAGACAGTACTAAAAACAGAAATGTCTTAATAATTTTAACCTTGCTTGCATGTTGAAATAGTAATATATTAGATGTACTAGGTTAAAATCAATTATGTCTATTTACTATTACTCACTTGGCCTGTAGAAGATTTATAAGTGTGAGTCATATTTCTGTTGGGCAGTGCTGGTTTAGGAATATGCATTATGACAAATGATTGTCTGTTATTCCATAGTGAACCGTCAAAGTTACTGGACTCCAGTCACCATGTCCTGACTTTCAGGGATCTGATTCTTGGTGGCTCCTCTGAGCAGTGACTGATGGCAGCAGTCATCCTCCTGCCTCCTTTGCTCTATAACTGGGCCATGGCCTTCGAGCTATGGCTGCTGTTCTGTCGTAGCTTCAAGACATGGCTGACTGCTGCTCTAATCTCATTAAAGCTCAGTGGAGAGGAGGGAGAGCCTTTTTTTGAACGGTTGCCAGCTCCTTTATTTACTTATTTCTTGAAGGAACCAAACAGTCTGACTCTACTTCTTACAGATTGCCCGATGATAAAAGTTTCTCATTAAGGTTACTCTTTAAGTTTATTATTTTGGTAAATACTTGGTGTTATTCTCTTGGTATTAAGTTGGAAAACAAGAGAGACATCATCTCACAGCGGGCTATGTACAATCAGAATGGTTTCTCTTTGCTTTTCCTTGACTCATGATGTGTGAATTTCTTTTCCACACCACATGTTGCCTATATTTTGAGGCTCATCCACAGTTTAGTCATAAGCCCTCTTTGAGGAAGGTTTATGTCCTGACTTTATAGAATGTGCATATGATACCCAGCTTGGTTCCTGGTTCTGGACCATGATTGTGTATGGTGCCCTCAATAAGTGATAATGAATACCAAAAATCAAATACAGATTAAAGTACAGTATCAGCTTCATATATGGAAAGCTGATGTAGAGAATGGTGGTCTAACCTCTTACTTCACACCCCAGTTGAAACTTGCCTACCGGTCTTAAGCAGAGAAAACACAGAATGTTGGATCTCCTGGGGGAGGAAATGTACCATTTGGGGAAGCAGATGGGAAGAGCACACCACCAGGGAGAAATCTGAGCCAAGAGAGCAAGATGGCTAGAGATGAGGCGATGGAAACTTGGATGCTGTGACCTTACTCTTGGTAACAAGGTCCTCAGGATTTTAGATGCTCCTTGCTTTACCCATCGGATAAGTTACTCCTCCCCCTGGGAGGAAGAAGGGAGTGAAGGAATAGAGACCGGGACCCAAGTATTTGTTCCTGTACTCTCCTTTGTTGGTAGTAGAGAAGTTTCTTCTCTCTATGGAATGTGAAGGAGAGAAAGTGAGCAATCCTCATATTATACACTCTAGAAGTTAAGTAATATTGTAGAGGGTCACAGCTAACTGGGACCTGAAATACTGCGTGATCAGACACCATCATTATAGATAGGGAAAACAGCCCCATATAATTGAATTAACAGACACTGGAGGGAGCTTCCCTGTAGTATTTCCTGCATATTAACACCTCTGAAAATAAATGAGAAGAAAGAAAAATCAGGCTATGGATTTAATGTAACTTGTGCCTCAGTATAAATGTTTGTATTCACGCTTTTGACTTTAAATATTTGAAAATACTTCATTTTGAAAATATTTGAACAATTCTGAAAATATTTGCAAATCTTTAAATACAATTAACAACAAGGTTGCAAATCTGGCATAGGAAAGAAATTCCCATTTTGGTTTGGCCTATTCGGTGTAACAGCAGAACTAATCTAATTGAGGATTTAATATTTTCATTTCATTGCCACAAGTATACCTTGAGCAACAGACCCCCAGAAGGACTCATGTCTGGGACTCAGTGCTGTTCATATACAGACAGAATTGCACCTACAGAATATTTATACCAGGCTCTGTGTGTTGAGCAGGAGACCTCCTGGGATAAATATAAAAATCACTAATACTCAATTTATAATCTCAGTAATATGCTAGTGAAAAGTCTGCTTTAAGAGTGAAAAATAATTGTCTATAAACACGAGTCTTTCATCTTTAAATGTGGTCTACATGGTGACTAGCAAGTACAATAGTTAGTGTCCTGCACCTGGGTGCTCCTTCACCAGTCTGTTTATTGGCTGTATAACAGTTTCACACTGAATTGCAATTATGTGTGTGCATCTTCTTTTCTTCACTAAACACATATTGAGTATCTGCCATATGTCAGGTACCATGTTGGGCATTTGAGAAAATGAACAATTCATATTTTGTCTCTTAGCCTATATAAAGATTTTGGTCAAGCTGATTGAAATCTTTGCATTTTAATTTTCTCAGGTGTAAAATAAAGGGTGGGGGATTAATATTCTATCAAGTTCTAAGATACATGTGAAATAAATGTTTTTGAAGTTTTGGAGGATGCTTGAAGAGTTTATCCTATCATGCTGTTTGAGCTCTCTCTTTGCTTAAGACACACACTGCTCCAAATCACAGTGTCTTAAGGAAAAGAGGTGTGTTTCTCATGCAAAGGGAGTGTGTGTGGGGGTGGGGTAGGGTAGGGAAGGGACAGGAGGGTAAGCCATTGAAGCTTAATGGCAGTTCTACCAGGCTACAACCAGGGTCCTTAGCCCAGTCATCTCCCTCCTTAGCTATCCGGAGCACAGAACTTCCCTTCAAGATGGCTGTGGGAGCAGCGAGGGCCACTTTCAGTTGCAGGGAAGGTTGAAACACATAGTCTTTTAGTTGGGAATGTTGCTGCTTTCAATAAAATTAGGATGTGAGAGTAAGGACAAAGGGGATGGTGGGAAATGTCTGTAAAAGAAACTACTGTCTGTAAAAGAAAAATTGCACCAGGCCAGTCAACAGACAAGGAAGACTATTCAAGACTATTGTAATAGGGGATTGAGATGGAGCTCAATTCTGCTGCAATGGAAGGAAGGCTTCTCCAGCACCGGAGTGATGGAAAGATACTGCAGGATCTTGGTGGGAGATTGATCACTCTGTGCGGTTAGGCCATCTGTGTTAGACTCCTACCCTCCCACAGAGACTGGAATATAGGAACTCTATCTTTCTTGATGTTTATGTTTCAAAGGGATGACTTCCAGAGCTTTGGGAAAGACATTTCCTGGTTATAGAAGATTTACATCTCAAAGGGTAGGAGAAAGAATTCACAATTGCAAGGTTTCTAAAGTGAATGTCATAGGGAAAGGGAGCTCAGGGTCTTACAGTCAGGAAGGAGACTGCTTGAAGTTTAATCAACTTAGGGATAATGTTTATGCTGGTCACTTCTCTGCTATGGAACATTTTCATTTTTGCTGCAGTTTTGTTTTACAATGTAAACATTTTAGAAGTCTTTTCTTTATATGTAAGATAAGCTTTAGCTCAAGTAACTTTCTGAAGCATCCAAAGTTCTGAACTGACAGTAGACCAGGCTGCATATCATGTGGGGGTGGGGAGGGCCTGGAATGTGGCTGCCGCAGCTTAACAACCACAAACTGTGATGTTGTGAACAAAGCATGGGATTGCATGACTCTCCAGAGTCTGGAGGTAGAAAGTTTCAGGTTCTTGGAGGAATTATAAGTTACTTTCATTGTGCATGAAAACCCCCATCATGGTCTGTGCCTAAGAATAGCCTGCCAAGGGCTCCTGTTTCTGGTTATTCTCCATTAACGACTGAGCAATTCAGGTTGCTGCATGATTTGAGTCTGTTTTCTTCCCCCTAAAGGTGACAAGCTCTAATTTTATTTTATTCTTTGTAAACTTGAAAATGAAAGGTCCTGTGCAGGCTGTGTGGGAGATGCAATGTGTGCCTTTGCATTCAAGCTGAGCAGCACATAAATGTTTTCTTAATGTGCTTCAGACACGTTCCAAGACATAAAGAAGGGAACAGACCTAGCAGGTTATTGAGTCCATCTCCCTTCCTTTGCATTGATTGAAACTGCCTTACTCCAGCATGCCTTTTGGAATTTTGAGCAAACTAATTTTCTATGTCCCCAGGAGCTGATATTTGTCACAATTCCATTTCGGATTTTTTTTTTTTTTCTAACTTGGGAAACCTCATTGTCAAGATATTTCTCTGCATACATTCTATCTCATTTTTTCGTGGCTAGCCAGGTCAATGCATGAGATCAGACCCCATCACAGAGCTCAGGTGGGCGTACAAAATCCAAAGGATAACTGGGTTATATTAGGATTTTACTCTATGAGATTATATTTCAAGGTATGTGATTTAACACTTAATGTTTCCAAATCCATATAATAAGAAATTAAATTGTATTTTGGCTGTATTTACTTTTTATATGTCTAAATAGTTCCCCACTAGAATATCTTGAACATTTTGATTATTTTCATTTATGCACTCTATTATTTCCTATGCTTTTAAAAAACTTCAAAAAATACTAGGTCATTTCAGTTTAATTGAATTCATATATAGATAAAAGATACTTAGGTACAATTGGAGTTCCTGCTTTCAGAGTTGATGATGGAAAAATATCCTGGGTTAATTTTATGGAGTCCAAGAAAGACAGAACATATTATGGGATAAAATTTTACCAAAAGGCTGAATAGTAGAATTTAAAAACTCAAATACCAATACTTAAGTGGTTATTTAGTTTAGCTAGGCAGCTAAGTCATGGGGAGGGAATATTTTATGGACTTTAGAAAAGAGGTATAGTGGCTCCATTTCTATTCAGTAGGGGAACTTGTTTTCCATTCAGAAAATTGTGTTTCTACTAAAACCACCTGAATATAGAACTCCATACTACTGCTATCCCCTGAGAGCACACTCTATTCAGGGAGAGAGAGAGATACGAGATAGAGATAGGGATAGAGATAGAGATAGAGAAAGAAAGGGAGAAAGAGAGAACGTAAGAGCATGTGAATGTGAGCATGAGATAGGACAACAAGCAAACCTAGAGAGGAGCCATTTCTAAGGAAACAAATGCAGGACATAGTTCGCATTTTGGGAATTAATTAATAAAATAATCCTCTTTACAGGTGTCACTGACAAAGATTGTAAATTATGCACACTGAACAAGCACATAAGTAGAAATTATTTTTTATGTTATTGGTAACATAGTCTCTGAAATACTAAGAAGCAAATATTCCCAAGCAGAGCAACGTGAGACATAGAGAAAAGGTCAACAGAGATGGAGAAGGAGAGACTAGTATAAGGGGGACTATCAACTTCTTCTAATGAAGGCCATTGCCACTGGGTTCAATGTGAGGAGTTAGAAATTAATTAACACTATAGTAAAGCATCCATTGTTTCTGAGTATAGTTGATTAAGTGGAAGGTACGTGAATTATGAAATTTTCCTTTATTCACTTATTTTATAATTATATCACTCATTCATTCATTTGTTCATCCGTTTAGTCATTTATTTAATAAGTAAAAACTGTAGTGTGAATCCATTCATTCTCTATTATGTCATTGTTGAAGGGCAAAGCATCACACCGGGGACAGCCGTGCAGCCAAAAGATTTATTCAACAGCCTTCGTGGCTGGTAGCGAAAACCGGAGAAGAGGTGCTCTGGTCGAAGGTCGAAGAGGTGGGAGAGGGGAGTCAGGGAGAAGGGAGTGTGCAAGCTCTGGTGGGAGAAGGGAGTCAGGGAGAGGGGAGTGTGCAAGCTCTGGACTGAAGGTGGGTGCCTGGTCGCACCGGCTCTCTGGAGCTGTCGGCTAAAGCAGCTGCTGTCTGGAGGCTGGAGCTGTCAGCTGGGAGTGGCCGTCGGGCTGAAGGTGGTCGGTATGGAGCTGTCGGCTGGAGCAGCTGCCGTCGGCTGGAGGCGATGGGTCTGGAGCTGCCGGCCGAGAGCCGATGTTGTGTGTCCGTGTGTCTCTCTCTGTCTGAGTCTCTCAAACAGGGCCTTATATAGGGATTTCTGGTGGGGGGTGCACTAGAGCAACCCCAAACACCATTGGCTAGAACAGGGTGTCCTTTAAGCCTATTGGCTCCCTGGGGAAAAGAAACATCCTGCCTGGGGGAAAAACATCCTGCCTGGGGAAGAAACATCCTGCCGAGAATGAAACAAGGTTGCTTCTCTCAGGATGTGGAGAACTCTGTGGGGAGGGTAACCTATCTATCAATTGTTCTCATGGAATTATTTATTTTTTGTTGTTTAAATCTGTACTCAGCAGACCTCACTTGATTTTTCTAGTGAAGACTCTGCTACTTAAAAGTTAGTGAACATGGAAAGCATTACCCCTTCTGGACATGGAAGTCAGTACCCTTTTGGACACATAAGATATTACCTCTAGGATATGGAAGGCAGCATCTCTTCAGGACACGGAAGACATTACCCCTTCTAGATTTCTGACTCTATAAGCAGATACTGCAAGATATACAGGCAAGGTGACAAGCATAGACTTCAATACATATATTTATTTATTTCTAATGATCATATCTATAGCCAATCAAAAACATGACAATGATGGCTGGTCTGGAAAACAGTAGCTGTACACCATAATTTTTTAACTATCAGCTGATAAATGGACTACCCCCCCCCCCCCCCCCCAAGGGAAGTTTCTGTATCCTGAGCAAAGCAACCTTGTTTCATTTTCTAGGCAAGAGCCAATGGGCTTAAAGGTCACTCTGTCCTCTGGACAGGATGTTTTTTTCCCCAGGCAGGAGCCAATAGGCTTAAAGGTCACCCTCTTCCATGGGCAAAGAGCCAATGGCATTGGGGTCACTCTGGTGCACCCCCCATCAGAAATCCCTATATAGGGTCCCGTTGGAGAGTCTCTCAGACACAACAGCTCATCTCTGCAGAGAAGAGGAAGCCACTGCACCAGCCTTAGACCCCCCCCATTGCCTCCACTACAACGGCAGCTGCCCCAGCCGGTAGCTCCAGATCCATCGCCTCCAGCTCGATGGCAGCTGCCCAGCCGACAGCTCCAGACTCCAGCCCAACAGCAGCTGCTTTAGCCAATAGCTCTAGAGGTCCCAGCTGGCGTGACCAGGCACCCACCTTCCATTCAGATCTTGCACACTCCCCTTTCCCTGGCTCCTATCTCTCACCAGAGCTTGCACACTCCCCTCTCTCTTACTCCCCTCTCCCAGCACTTCTTTGACCTCTGACCAGTCACAAAGGCTGTTGAATAAATCTCTTGGCTGCACGGCTGTCCCTGGTGTGATTTTTGCCCTTCATCAGCCACCATAAAATACAAGGAAAGGAAAGTTTTTATTGTAAGAAACTACATTTATTATCATTTTTTCAACTCAAAAGAGACAGTGGCAGAACAATTGATTCTGCTAATTTTAGTTGATTTAAAAAATTATCTGTAGCAAATTATTTCATTGATAGAAACTTCTACTTTTCCACCATCTTTAATTTCATAATATTTAATTTGACTCTTTTGACTGCCAAAATAATTGAATTTTGAGAGGGCAGAGAATTAAAGTTGTGGTACAAATGGAACTTTTCCCTAGCAAAGAAGATAACAGCAGTTGGAAGTTTGCAAAAGGTAGACCTGGGGTGGTGGCTGCCAGGATTTTGTTACAATAGCCCAACTATTTTAGACTTTGCTTCACTATGTAGAAATGATCTGATTTCTACATTGGGCTGTTGACTATTCTGAGCTGCCTGTAGGTACTCAGAAATGCTTGCTGGATCTGCACTTAAGTCCTCCATTTGCCAAATCCCAGACAGTCATTACTTCTCTATGTCACCAATGATGGATGTATATCAAGAGGATGACACTTCACTGAGGAAGAGGCCTGACTGACTCTTCATTGCTTTTTTTGATTTCTTATAGGTTTCTTTATTCTTCTTAAGATTGTTGCTTTAGGTCTTTGCTTAGAATTTTGAAAGTTGTTAAAAAACTTATTTTAGTATTTGATTGGAAAATCAACATAAGCTGACAATTTTTTAAAGCCTGGTGACAGTCCTGTCTAATTTTTGTGGCTGGATATTATCTATACCTCTTTTTATTTTTTGGAAATTTAATTTGTGTTGTGTGAAGTGTAAATGCTTGTCTGACTAATACTCTAAGCTCATGGGATGTGCTTTATTAGGCTTTGCTCTTTTGAAACTTGAATTTTGAAAGGTGTGTTCTTTTCACCTGTATTTCCACAGCCACATACCTAATTTATTCTCTATTATATTAATTAGCTGCCAATGTGACTGCTATCTTCTATGAGATTGTGAATTCCCTGATTGGCAAGAACTGTGTATTACTTGCTTCTATATCACTGGACTCTAGTGTCTAGCATGGTACTTTGCTAAATTTAAATATTTGCCCAATAAATTCAAAGAACTTGCTAAATTATTCATTTCCTATCTTGCTTTCTTCTATATGGAGTGGACATTTGTTTATTATATGCAAACCATCCTTTCTTTCTTCTTACCAGTATTTCTGCTTTTATTATCTACCCTTCTCCTTGTAGTCTGTATGCACCTGGAGAAGGTGATCCCATCCTTGGCTAGAATAGGTCATCATTGATTTAGGTTAACCAACACACTGTATGACCTGGCTATAGCATTTGGTTAAAGACTAAAGGGAAGATCCATTCTGAATCAATTGCAGTGAAGTTGTAGTTATGCCCTTTCTTTCATGTTGAATGTGGACAACCTGTGGGTTTGTGGGCAGCAATGCTGCAATAATAGAAGCAATGCGTAGAGACTGAGGATATTTTTGTGCTCCCAGCTCAAACCAAACTTCAAACCCACATTACCCCTGAACTTTCCAGGGATGGGAACCAATGCATCTCTTTATTGTTTTAGCTGGTTTGTGTTGGGCTTTCTCTCTCTCTCTCTCTTTCTCTTTTTTGACAGCCAAAATCCACATGATTGATGCACTTTGTTTGATCAAATAAGCATTTTTGTAACCGGCTTCATTGATTTTTTTTTCCTTGCCTAATTCCCTACCCTTTTTAGTTTCAATTTTTCTCTTCCAGTTTCTAGTTTGTAAATTATGATCAATTGTTTATAAACTCATAGAATTGCAAAACAACCCATAGATCAGTTCTTCCTATTCCTTCATTTTTAGATAAAACTAAATGCTAACAAGGCTAAACGAGGCACCTAAGATCATACAGTCATAGTTTTAATAGTTGATGCACCTAAGATCATACATAGTTTTCATAGTTTACTATTTTATTCATGACTTAAGAACCTAATTTCAACATTAATTGGTAAGTTGTCCCGTGGAATGTAGAGGGTAGATTTCTAAGTGTAGACTATTTGCCCCTCACTAATGGAAATGTTATTCTAGATAGTTTTCCATCTGTCTTCTTTAGTTAGTTGCCACTTTTTGCTGCTGCCTTTGGGAGGTCTTTGATCATTTCCGTTGTCTCTCATCTTTTGTCTACTGTATGATAAGAAAGGAATGAGAGTCACTAAGGCTAATCGTGCTTTATACACTGATAACCTCAACTTCACACATAGTACTAAACCCAGTAGCCATGCAAGGGTGACCTAATAACGGGGGTAACATAGATGGCCATTGAAGTTGTTCTTACTAATGTGCGTGAGTCTTTTGGCACCTGCTTCTGGCTATTTGAGTGTCTGCAGTTGCTGACATAATAGGAAAGATGAAGTGTTAAAAAAAAAAAAAAAAAAAAAAAAAAAAAAAGGAATGATGAGAAAGTGTTAGTTCTCTAGTAATTTTTGAAGGATGGTTTTATATGAAGTATTACTAAACCTCATTTAAAAAGTAAAAGAGATAAGCTTGAGTTAGATGACATATTTGGGAAGTTGTGGTTCTGGTAAATTGAATTTTAGAGCTTACTGAAGAGATATTCTGAAAATCCTTCTGGCTGCAAGATTGCTCCTCAATATCATCTGTTTAGATTTCCTAATATACCTAATGTATGGAAGAAAATAATTTATCTTTCTAATCAATTTCATCTTTCAATGCCTCCTTTTGAAAGACACTAAGTGAAGACCCGAAGGGCAATGGTTTTGAACCATGCTGTCACTTTGGCACTACTACTTACCATGTATACGGCACTAATCCTGCCCGCTGCAGTCTTATTACACTCTCTTTTGCAGCATGTGGAAAGATTGTGCTTTCTGCCACCTTAAAAATAAGAATGGCTATGTTCTTTCTATGGTTGAGGAAATAGAAGCAAGTGGATGTGTCGCTGTGGGTGCAAACCTTAACCCTCAGCCTTGAGTATCTACTTCTCAGCCTTGAGTATCTACTTCACTCTTCTCCTTCCATTGGTAATAATAGAAGCTATGGGTCAAGACAGACCTCTGCAGTCTGGGTATGGAAGACATCAGCTTTTGCCACTGAGATTTGGGGGTTACTTGATTCCATAATATATCCCAGTCTTGTCTGGGTAGAAGCTTTGTAATTACCCTCTTCTCCCCTACCCCCTTCAAAAAAACACTATTGCTTTAAAAAAAGATTTAAAAACACATGTAGGAGTTTGGTCTTAATGTGCATTGAACCCTAGGATTTAATGGATTTTAAAACGTTTGCTCTTTGCGTTTTCTTGTGATTGGCCTCTCCCACAAAATTAGAATGCAGAAAAAGTTTAATTAATTGAGGGTTTCAAGATGTTCTGCTTTTTCCTAATGGTACACCCAAGCTGTGCTTATAAATTCACATGTCTAATAATTGTATGTGGTTTATGAAACTAGGCTCATTTGTTGATAATATATATTATAAAGCACAGCAGTGACCTATATTAAGTACACAGTAGATAGTGGCATTGAGTGTTACTATTTTGATAACTATAGCTTATCATTCATATTATTTTATCATTAAAGATATCAATCAGTGCTCTCACACTGCCTCCCATTTGAGGCTGTCATTCAGTATGCTGGTAGAATTTGGACTGGACAATGTTATTTGAGGTGATTGGTGATTCTTCAAGGAGAGACTGAGCAGGACAGTCACATTTTTACAAAACAGACTTTGTCAGGAAAGTACATCAGACTCAAAATTAATTCATTATTGACAAACACTATTTGAGAGTCTTTTCTCTCCATGACTTGAGCATAAAATTCTATTATTATAAAATTCTCAGAATCTATTCACATGTCAACTGTTTATTTAAAAGTATACAAGCTCATTTTCAGATGTAGATGATTCCGACTACTTCATTGAAGGGGAAGAGACACAAAAATGGGATAATTCTCTAATTACTTATATAGAGATCAACAAAAATGCTAAAGGAATTCTTGATTAATTTAAAGTTTTTCTTAAGAGATTAAAGCAATAGCTGCTTTTACTTTGAAAGTTTTAAAAATACTTCTTGATTTAGTAAGCAGAGTTTTATGACCAATATTCTATTTTTTTTTTTGAGACTAGAGATCTTACCTCATGTTGGGTGTCATTAATCTGAACACAAATAGGCACTATGAGAGTAGAGAATATGTAGAGCTGAAGTACATAGTCACAGAATGCACTCCCTATGTGTTGTTTGAAAAACGAAGTTCCTGCTATACTGACTACCTTTGTGTTTAATGCCATTGCTGGGGTGGACTGTGGGGTCAGAATGTGGAACAAAACTGGCAAGTGAGGGATCATCCAGATGGATTTTAGTTAATTGAAATTTTATATTATCTATCTCTGTGTTGCAGATGTAAATTCATCTCCTCCTCAGTCCTAATCCCAAGCAGTGGTCAAGTTGTCCCTTATGTCTGGAGCTTGGACTGGAGAGTGGGGAGAGGGGAGTTAAGGAGCAATTATTTGGAAAGTAAATAATTTTTGCTTTTGAATGCACATGTTCTATTCTCTAGTCAAAACTCTCACAGAGTCAGGAGATCCAACTGAGCTTGGCTAGTGCTGCATAAGCAGGGTGGTTGGGAAGAGATGGCTCCCCATTATGCATTTTCAGGGAAACTTGTGTCGCCAGATCTAAGATTTCAGCTCCCAAAGGAAAACCTCAATGAATTAAATAATATGGATTCTGAAATAAATAATCATTTTTTCCTGTTATGTTTCAGTTAAGGCTCCCAGGCTTCAACTGCAGTGTGGACTATCTTCCATCATTATTATCGCTCCCAAGCATTTTGTTTTGAGCACATGATGAGTTATCCTGCAGTCATGTCTCCTTATTAAACGGAGTGGAAACTGGATCTATGCACTTTCTGTTGGTTCTCTGTCATTGGGACTATTGTCCTAGCTTCCTGATCTTTTTACAAACACGTTTCTTGAGTGAATCCATTGGTCCTGACAAGATCCATATTTTCAATCTATATGTGCCTGCATAGCATTAAGTCTAACAGTAGGAAATGTTATCATCACATTATAGTTATTTTATTGACAAGCAAATTTCCATGAGTAGTCAATCATGGAAATGGAGAGATTTTTCATTTTCTGAAATGCATGATGGTTGTGAAGAGGGCAGTATAGGCTAATGGGAAGAGCTCTAGATGGATTATTAGAATTCTTATTATGACAGAAAACCATTAATTAAATGCCTCTTTATATGTGTTACTGTGCTAATATCCACACAGAGGGAAATACTTAAAATATTTTTTGTCCTTTGTAAACTTGCCAAGTATGACATACTGATGCAGATACAAATATTTAGAAATATCAGGTCCAAAAATACCATAATTGCAGATAGCTCAAGGATTTTTTGTGGGGAGGTATGAAAATGTCAAGGTAGGAAATGGCAAGAAACAAGGTTGAAACCTATTTCAGAAGGGATAAAGAAGAGTAGATGTTGGGATTCTCTGTCCCTGCTTGGTGAGTTGTAGGAAACAGGAAGGCCTTTTCTAGTTAATGCAGAAGGCTTAGATTTTTGAAACTAATGGTGAAATGGGATGTGTCAGGAAACAGGTACTTAGAGCATGTATTATGGCTTTACTTTTGTTCTCTTCCACAGCAGAAAATGTGTTTGTAATTTGTCAAACAGCAGAGTGTTAGTGCAGGGCTGAGGTAACCTTCTAAAGAATGGCTAACCACACATTGTTAGAAAATCAATGAAAGTACTCACTGGGTGGACTAGAGGAAGAGTTGGAAGAGTTCTGCACATTTTTTTTTTTTTTTTTTGGAATAGCTTCAGTGAACACAGAAGTGCCCCCACATTGATGTGAGCCCCCACACTGACCTGAGCATGGAACCGAGGTCTTTGTCCTTCAGGAAAGACAAAGCCAAGGCCAGATTAAGTTCCACAGTGATTAAAATCAATTTATATTAACATGCTAAGCATATGAGCTAAACCCTTGGTTATTTTGTTTCTTTAACTTTCCTTCAAATGTTATGCTCTCCTGATGGTAGAGATAATTAGTTTTCTGTCAATATAGATTTATCATTAGATAATGAATTATACTTAAATTAGTAAAAACAGAAGAGTCTTATAGCTGATCCTGGTGCCTGCAAATGGTTGTTTGGACCTGTTCTTGTTGGGGGGTGTGTGAGCTAGAGATTTTGATACAAGGTTAGTGAAGACTTAAGTGCTGGAGGGGAAGTGAGGGAAAGAAGGACCTACAGTTCTGCTTGGGACTTGTTTCTAGAAAGAATGGGTGGAATAAGACAGAGGGCACAGAACCTCTTTGCTCAAATGAAGGTGTGAGATATAAATTTTGGAGCTATAATTTAGAGACATATAATTTGATGATATAAATTTTGGGAGGGAGAAGAGTTCCCCTTTTGCTTTAAAAACATCTAGAAAAAAAAACTGTTAAAAGTTCTTGATAGCTGATCACCCTTCAAACAGGCCTCAGGATGCTATTTCTGAAAAAGTAGCTGTGTTCCTAGGTAAACAGAATTCAGAAACACTAATAAAAAATTTTTTTTCTTTTATCTTTGCCAGGAACAGGGGATTGTGATACATCTCTTGAGTGTAGCTTCATGTCTTTGGCTTTCTTTCCTCTTTCCCTGTCCTTTGTGGAGCTGTCTTCTCTGTCCTCAAGGGGGCCTGGATGTCAGGGTGTTAACATTTTAATCACTGTGGAGAAGTAATCTTCAAGTTAGAAACTCTGAGCGTAGAATTTGCTCAGGGAAGACCAGGGTGGGTCAGGTAAATAAGGGGCTGAGGTTGCCACTGACTACCTACTACCTCCCCCAACCCAAATTTACCCCCTGGAGATGTTGGCCTTTATTCCTAGACTAATTTCACATTAAACTCTGGTGGGGGTTTAGACAAGCTTTAAGTTGGTATACCAGAGCAGTATCGTGCCTGAAATTTGGGAATTGTTTCTCTTTACTAACTCATTTCCTCATCCAAGGAATGAGACAAGGCCTCACCACTTCCCTACTCCTTAGTTCTTTTACTCTCCTTTGTGTTTGACCCTGTGTTTCCCAGTAAGCTTATTTTACAGCCCCCTGTTTCTCTCCCCATAATATGCATCCTTTCCTCATAGGATAAGACAATCCTGCTCCTAGTTCCTTTTTTATTTCTTGCAAACTCTATTTCTTTAAGTCACGCCTCCTTCAGGAGAGGTCATCTGAGCACCTCGCAGCTCTGGGTATGTTAGGGAACAAGCAGCAGCTCAAGGACATTAGAGGCATTCATTTCCAACAGGCTACAGGTGCTGAGTACCCCTTCCACATACCTGGTCATCTCTGAGCTATAGGAGCCCAGAGACCCTGCATGAGGCAGGGGCACACAGCTGTACAGGACTTGGCATACAAATAAATTCATTTGATTCTGTTTTTATTGTTATTGCTATTTCAGTTCTTTTTGTTTCACAGAGGGAAGGGAGAAACTCTGGGCTTATAGTTGAGATTCATAAGAAGTAGTTAATGCTTTACCTCTAGTTAACTCTTCACCCATGATATGGCAGGTGTTCTTTTACCTAAAGTTAAAAACGTAGTATAGTGAAAATCTTAGGGACACTAACTACATAGTCCAGTCTATGTAAGGAATGCATATTCTTCCTGTGATTCTAATCCTGCTTGCAAAATAATAAATCTGATTTTATTAAATTAAAGCATATTTTCCCTTTCCTGACCTAATTTTCATTAGAAAGACTCCCTGTGGGTTTTGTAGAAAATGTCCCAGTGGGAGCCATCCAAGATGGTGGTGCATCACACTCCAACAGTTTCTCCCAGGTACCCAAGTTTCTCCTCTCTTTCTCAGGGATGGGAATTTTTATGCCATCTTACCATACAGAAAAAGCCCACAGCCTTCAGTTTCTGGAGTGATCAGATCTTTCTGACATGATCAAATTCCCTTTGATTGACATTTAAGGGTACATTTTTAGGTTGTTCTTCCTTTATTAACAAAAGGAAATTGAGACAATTTTAATGACACAGACTGTTGAGACCAAAGGAGGAAATTTGTATGAATTTTTCCAACTTGTCATTTCTTTATGGCTGTATATATATAATCTGGGAGGAAACATGCATGGTGGGGTAATAGATGAGAGTTATACATTGAGTAATTAATTTTATAGCATGAGGTTGATACTCTGAATATACATTCAGCAAAAATGTCAGAAAGTAAGACTAAGAAAAATGTGAACACAGCTTTGACTGGCTTTTTAATAACCAACAGCCAGTGCTACGGCTTCCTTCCATCTCTGCATCTCTCTCATGCATGTTTCATTTCAAAGCTGACACCTTGTTCAGATCAGCTCCACAGGATATAAGGGCCAAGAGTATGTATATACACACATGCACACAACCCACTACCACCACCACAGGGTTGTAGAATAGTGAGATGCTTTTCTCTGTATATGAAATGCTTTCTTTCCTTTGAATTCTTATTTTGTACATTTCATATTGCTTATGTAACCTAAAGGGGAATAGGCTATATGTGAACAAATGAATGTCTGAAATGATTAAAATCTGACATCACCAACGTAGGTGAAGTCATTTCTGATGATGACTGCATTGGAGTCCCCACTGATGGGACTAAATGGACTTTAATTTTTGTGTGATGAGTGAACTCTAAACTGGCCTACATAGTCAATTTGGTTAAGTTCTATTGCTTTAGTTAAATATTCAAAGAGGAAAACTTAAGCATCCCAGTCACTCATGAGGCTTTGAATTTGTGTATATATCAGAGGGTAGGAATTTATTTCTTCTGCTTCTATAGGGGAGAGAGAATCATCTTTACTCCTGGTGTATATTTATGAAATCAGAGTGCTGGTGACTAGCCATGCTTTCTTTTTAAAAACTGCAGAGAAGGCTTGCGATGAAAGCCAAAACCTTTTGAAAAGAGGTATTGGATATGCCTCTTTCTATGAATAAGAATAAAAGAAGATTTTCCCCTAAGCCTGTGTGACCAAAGATAACACATCTCACTCCAATAACAGGATTTCTTTTTTTCTTGCTTTATTTTTTAGGTACCATATAAACAACAATGAAAACGATTTGGAGAGCTTAACTTCAAATATAATTAACACTTCAAACAGATTGATTTTATGCTTCTTGTTAATGTACTTAAATATGGGCTCTTATAAAAAAATGACCTTTAAAATATTTTCATTCAAAAGCTTCCATTGACCATGGATAATGTATTCTCTGGATAACACATACACTATGTGGTGATTGAGACATACAAGGTATTCAAGGAAAGGAGCTCATTGATGAAGGATTATTATGGCACAAAAATAATTCTGAGGAGAACATGGCAGTTGCTATATTTGAGACATGGATAAGGTGTCATGAGGCCTCAGGAGGGCGGGCCAGGAAGTAGGTAGTATGGTAGAGAAAGGTGTAGGTGTAATGGTGAAGTCAGTGGGCATGGGTATGAATACTGGCTGTGTTCCTTATTGATCTTGAGAGTTCTAGGTCTATTTTCCTCTTGGTAAGTGCAGAGTGGAATGCCTACATTTGGGAGCTGGCAAGATTACTCAAAGTGTGCTTGGTGTACCTAAAATAGCCCCTGGAACATAACAGGGATTCAATAAACAGAAGTTGTCATCATCATAGTTCTCATCACCAATATTATTGATAGTTTTGTGGAGAAGCTGACTTTTAAGTAGGACTTATTGCATAGTTAAGATCTGTACAGACAGCACTTAGATGCAAGGTCATTTTTGATGGAGAGATCAGGTGGGTAAAAGCAGTTTAAGGAAAATGTGAAAACTATTTATGGACAATGAGCACCTGAAATGGAAGCTGGGGACTCATGAGGAATCTTATTTTATTTATTTTGGGGTTTGATCCAATGTATTTTTGTAATATATATGACTATATAACATCAACCTACAATATCATCACTTAGAATTCTGGTTCCAACTTGAACTATTTGCCACTACATTTTACAAAGCCTATAGCATTACTGGCTTGACTTTTCCTTTTGTTTGAAATATTTCCTCTCCAAATTCTATGAGGCACATTGTAAATTACCAAGGCTTCTATAATCCTCCTAGGAAAATTAATCTTTTGCTTCTTTCATTCCCACAGTGCCATGGCTGCCCCTTCTCTCTGACCCCACATTTATTCAGCACCATTGATCTTTTCAGTCCACTGCTAGGCATTGGGTAATCCCAATGAAACAAGTCCCTGAACTGAAAGCCTAACCAGAGTCAAAAATTACAGTGTGATATAAAAGGGGGAGGTGCAAGTGCCATGGGATCAAGTATAGCTTCTTGGAGGAAGTGTTGATCAATTTCAGATCTGAATGGTGAATAGGAGTCAAGGAGTCCAAAATAGGTGGGTGATGCATGGCTCAGAGAGGGAAGCTATTTTGGCAGAAGGTAAGAGTGTAATGAGAAGTACACCTCCTCTAGTGCAGAGTCTTCCATAAATTAGGCATTCAAAGATGTTTGTCAAATGAATGGGTTCTCATGAAATGTGGAACCAAGGTTGGCCCTTGTTTCTTTGATATGAGGAGATGGTTGTTGAAAGGATGGAAAGTAATTGTACAGGGAATAAAACTTATGATTAACTCCAGTTACTTCATAGACTTTCACAGCAACATAACCAAAGTGAAATCATAGCTCTGTATAAAACTTGCCCTAGAAGAAGTAATGAATAAATGAATACTGTATTCATTTTTAAACATTACTTCAATGTTTAAAAACATTATTTTGCAGCTCATTATCGACTGAACATAATTTCTCTGAAAAAAGGGAATAAAAATTACCTTTTGGATCTAGATGTGGATATCCTAGGACTAACTCTGTGAAACTGCTAGGAAATAAAGAAAGGAAGAGGAAAGAAAATGTTAAAGCTAGGAAAGGAAATAGTTTAAGATAACTTAGGCAAGTAAAAAATTAGAAGAAAATTCAATGCCATACTTACAAATACAAACAAGATGCAAAAATTCTATTTATTTTTAAGAATATGCTTAGAATTAAAAAAATGCTAACTTTAAGATGATAAAGATATTTTAAGTATATAGTGCTAATTATTTGATGTAATTATTTTTAGTTGGCAGTTAAATAAATATTATAAACCAAGTGTTTCTTTTCCAAATTAAACTATCCACATATTTTCTATATCTGGAGAAAAACATAAAGTACAGAAATGTTGCATGTAGGAACATCTGTAGGGGAAAAGGCAGGTAAGAGAGTTTTTGCCAGTACATGACAAGGACAGAAACAAAGAACAATGTAATATATTTGGCAAAATGTTTAGCTGCATCTTTCATATTCTTAAGTACCAGAAACCATTAAAACAATTCTATTATGCCCTCAAGAGCTGGCATTCTAAATGATAATACCTAAAGTCAAATCAAAAAAAAACATTAAAATAACTTTTCTTCCCAAATAACATGAAGACTATAGCTGTTTCTGAATGAGAACAGAAGGCCTACGACATGACTTCCACCAATGTCTTTCAATCCCATTCTTTGGTTCCCTTGAACCAGGTTTATCAGGAACAACTGAATAATTGTTTGTAAGACTTAAACATACAGTTGAAATAGAATTACTTAATTAGCATAGATATCACTTTTTTACATATTATCCATCACTGGAGAGAATTCTCACTTTAATTTACATCTAGTGCTTTGTCAGTCACTCTTTTATATTCTTTGCAAAATGCATGCACGTGATTGGTTATTTTTCATAAAACAAATGTTTATGTACCCATGCAATTTCAGTATCACCAATTTGTCCAATTAAGTGATTTTCTTAATGACAGCAGGATAAAAAATGGAGAAAAAAAATAGTTGAATTTATTCATGTTTGGAGATTTGTCAGTTTTTTTCTATGAAATAAGTTTTGGGGGATATTGGCAAGAAATTGGATGATGTTTTGGGATATGGATTCTGAGTTGAATATGAAAGGTGTATGCTTGGGTGAAGTTAATAGATAGATAAGAAGAAGGAAAGTCAGGGTCTGGAAATTCTATAAAGTCAAGTAACTAAGAGAGGCAAAAGAATGGGAGGTTTCAGCGTGAGGTGTCTGGGTTGAAGATATCAGAGGAAAACATGTGTAGTAGTGTTCTCTTGTGGTGTAACAAATTAACCATAAACACAGTGGTTTAAAATAACACACATTTATTACCAGGGTCAGGAGTTGGGCAAGCCTTAGGTAAGCCCACCTGTTAGGGTCCTCATAAAGCTATAATCAAAATGTCAGTTGGACTGTCTTTTCATAGGGAGGAATGACAGGGAATAAACCACTTCTGAACTCACTCATGATGTTGACAGAATTCATTTTCTTCTAGTTGCAGAACTGAGGGCCACTGCTTCTTGATGGATGTCACCTGGAGGCCATTTTCTGTTCCTAGAGGCAGTGCAGTTCCTAGAGGCTACGGTGGTTCCTGGAGGTCCTTGTTGCGTGAGCTTTGTCCATATGCCCACTTACTTCATCAAGCTAATGAGATGTCTCTCGAGTGAGTCTCAAGGGCATAGGCTCTCATCATCCTTGCCATATGCTATTACTTAGAAGAAAGTCATGGTTTCTGTCCACACTCGAGCAAAGAGACTATAACATGAACACCAGGAGGCAGGACTCTTGGGTAGTCATTTTAGAGCCTATCTGCCACAATATATAAATGCCAAAAGATAACTGATTTCTTTGCACTTGTTCAGAGGCAAGACATGATTGATCCTTATGGGCTACAGTACTATATGTTAATTGTTTATACTTGGGAATTAGTAGGATTTCAGGAAGTAGAGAGGACAGAATGGGGGAGAGCTGTAGAAGTAGGGGGCAGGAATGCTAATGATTTGGAAGTCCATTAGAAATTAGTTCTGATGACAAGCTGGTTTTTGACAAAGATGCTAGGAATTCACATTGGAGAAGAACAGTCTAACACACATTGAAGAAAGGGCAGTCTTTTCAATAAATGTCACTGGAAAATTAGGTATCCACATACAGAAGAATGAAACTTGACCCCCATATCTCTCACAAGTTATAAAAACAAACTCAAAATGGACTTAATGGGCTTACATGTATGATATGAAATAATAAAAACTACAAGAGGAAAAGAGGGAATGTTTCAGGACATTTGAATGAGTAAGATTTTTTTTGGACAAGACCCCCAAAGAATAGGAAATTAAAAAAAAAAAAAAAAATGGATTTTCATCAAATTGAAAAGCTTCTGCACAGCAGCAGAAATAATCATCAGGGTCTAGAGACAATCTATAGAATGGGAGGAAGTATTTGCAATCTGACAAAGGGTCAATAACCAGGATATATAAGGAATGCCAAAACTCAACAGAAACAAAACAAAACACAACAAAACAACAAAACCAATTTAAAAAAATAGGCAACAGTCCTAAATAAATATTTCTCAAAAGAGGACATATAAATGGCCAAGTGATATATAAAAAATGCACCATATCACTAGTCACCAGGGAGATGCAAATAAAAACCACAATGAGATATCACTTTATTCCAGTAAGAATGCCTACTATAAAAAGTGCTGGGGAGGATGTTGAGAAAAGGGAACTCTTGCACATTGTTGGTGGGAGTGTAAATTAGTACAGCCATTATGGAAAACTAAAAGTGTAATAGTCATATGGTCAGCAATTCCACTGATGTGAGTATATATATTCAAAGGCAATGAAATTACCCATGTCCATTGCAGCACTACTCACAATTGCCAATATAGGGATCAACCTATGTGTCCATCAACTGATGAATGGGTAAAGAAAATGTGGCACACATACATCATGGAATACTACTCACTCTTTAAAAAGGATGAAATTCTGTCATTTTTGACAACATGGATGGAATTGGAGATCATTATGGTAAGTGGAACAAGCCAGACACAGAAAAGACAAGTACTGTATGACCTACTATATGTAGAATATAAAAAATTTGATCTCACAGGAGTTTGGGAGTGGAATGGTGGTTACCAGTGGCTGGGAAGAGTAAGGGGTAGGGAGAGATCAGGAAAGGTTGATCAATGGGAGCTAGGTAATAGTTAGATAGGAGTAAGAAGTTCTGGTGTGGTGTTTCACAGTAGGGTGAATATAGGTAAAAATTATGTCCTGTATATATCATAAACGTAGAAGAATAAATATTGAGCTCTTACCATAAAACATGATAGATGATTGGGGATTTAGAAATGTTTAATCCAGCTTAAGCATTACACAATGCACACATGGTACTCTATTATTATGCATAATTTTGTTTTTTAATAGTTAAAAAATTAAAATGAAATTAGGAGTGGAGTTATTATAATTTTTGTTGAAAAAATTACAAATTCATAAGTTCTTAATTTGACTTATTATTTTAGATAGTCTTCATTAGAAAAACAGGTTGTGTGTGTGTTTATGAAGTTCCCTCTTCTTGTAGTGAGAGTATTGTTAGAAATTTGATTTGAAATAGAACATAAAATGTTTATTTTTATAATTTTGATTTTAACTGCATAATAAAATATATGCATGGTAATATGATAAGCTTTTGGAATCTAACTCTATAAACTGAATTTTATGGTTGAAAAGAGTGATACAAATTTGAAAAAGCACATAAGAAAGTTTCAAATGCTGTTTATTACAATTTTTTATTCCCAAAGACTGAAATACTCTCAAATCTATTTACAAGCTATTTGCCCCAAAGAGTGGTTGTCTCTAAGAAAAGTGAGGCACTTAATTTCTAACCATCCCTTCTGTTTTTGTACAGTATTAAATTTCAACCTCAGATCAATCAGTGTGGCAGAACTTGAAACATCAAGCTTTAATTCATGTTAGTACATTTATTAAATATTTAAGTAAACCCAGTAAAACCTCTGAGTTTAGTCTTCTCCTGGTTCCCTCTGTTATATTTCCAGCTGTGATTTTTCCACTCTGGGTTACAATCCTAGGTCCTCCTTAAATGAGAGGAGACATTGCATTATGGTTAAAAGCAATGACTCTGGTCAGGCTTACTGATCAGTTGACTGACCTGTGGGTTCAAGTCCTAACATCACCTCTCACTATCTGCGTGATACTGAACAAGCTACTTAAACTCCTGGGGCATCAGGCTCCTCACCTGTAAAGCAGGCTGTTGTATATTTAAAACGTGACTATAAACATTGACAGAGCTGTGTACATAATGAACATGGTTAGCCGTTACAACCTGATGTTTAGGGTTAAGTATTGTCTGCCCTTTTACTTGCCATCAACTCATTTTCTTCTTATTCCCCTCTATGTGGTGGAAACATTGGCACTTGGTTAATGTCTCTGTTTTATATCATGCAATTGTCTTTTATGATTTTGGGGGGATACTAGGAATTGAACCTAGAGGTGTTTTATCACAAAGCCACATCCATAGCCCTTTTTATTCTTTATTTTGAGACAGTCTCACTAAGTTGCTTAGGGCCTTGCTAAGTTGCTGAAGCTGGCCTTGAACTTGCCATCCTCCTGCCTCAGCCTCCTGTTGCTGGGAATACAGTTGTGTGCCACTGTGCCTGGCTATCTTTTATAATTTGATGGTTATAGCCTATTTAGTGGCATAGCCTCAGAATTATTGCTGTCTCTAGCTCTATGGACATCAAGCATCACCAAAAAGTCAGGTACAGACACTGTGGCCATACCATTAAACCTTGTGGCATTTACACCCATCAAGGAATTTACATCCATCAAGAGTCCTTAAGCTTTAATATTTCACTTGCAGATCGAAACCTTCATCCTCCGAGCTTTTTCATTTCTTTGTTCCTAGTCAACTCCTGAGTTAATCTCAATCTTTGAATTTATCAGTTTTATTTATTGATATTTCCTTCCTAATACTTAATTGGAACTGCACACATCAGCTAAATAACTTCTTTACTAATACATTTAACATCCTGTTACCTTTAGTTTTGCATTTGTGGATTTGGGTTCAATGCCACATCCACCTTCCCTGCTCCTTCAACAGTGCTGCTCCATGTTGCCAAAGACAATCTTACAAACTCATAGCTGGTGTCTGGATGAGCCTTTGGACTCCAACCTCATTAGGATCCTGATGCTTCCTCAGTGCCCTCTTCCCTGTTCCTCTTCAGCCAATACACATTACTGCTAAATGTTTCAAGTCCTATATCCATCCATGTCTCCCAACTCTGCAAATTATGTTCTGACATATTAGCAAGAAAATCAAGGCAATCAGTTGTGAAATACTTGCCCTCTTCACCTGCCATGGGCAAAATTATTTCAATTTGTATCTATCTTTCTTTTTTCTTTTCAGTCTCAGAGAATATTGCATCTCTCTTTCAGTGTATGGTTCACACTGCCATTTCCTTCCACTCTAAGTATAAGCTTGTGCAAACTATGCACCCAGGCCTGCTTGACCTACTTGCTTTTAATCCCATTTCTTTTCTTTTCCCAGAAGATTGCTCTTTCTTTCTTTCTTTTCATTCTAATTTGTTATACATGTTTGCAGAGTACATTTCATTTCGTATTACATATAAAGAGCACAATTTTTCAAGTTGCTGGTTTTATATAAAGTATTTTTACAATTGTGTCTTCATACATGTATTTAGGGTAATGATGGATAACTCAGTCTACCATTATTCCTATACTCTTGTCCCCCCCTTTGTTCTATTTAAAGTTCTTTCATTCCTCTCATCCTCACTCCCTTGCCTTTATAAGTTAGTATCTTCATATCGAAGAGATCATTTGACCTTTGGTGTTTTGGGATTGGCTAACTTTACTTAGCATTATTTTTTCCAACTCTATCCTTTTACCTGCAAATGCCATGATTTTATTATCTTTTAGTGCTGAGAAGTGTTCCATTGTGTATATATACCAAAGTTTCCCTATCCATTCATCTGCTAATGGGCATCGGGGTTGGTTCCACAATCTAGCCATTGTGAATTGTGCTGCTATAAACACTGATGTGGCTGTGTCCCTGTAGTAAGCTGTTTTTAAGTCCTTTGGGAATAGACCAAGGAGTGGGATAGCTGGGTCAAATGGTGGTTCCATTCCCAGTTTTCCTAGGAATCTCCATACTGCTTTCCAAATTGGCTTCACCAATTTGCAGTTCCACCAGCAATGTAAGAGTGTGCCTTTTCCCCCACATCCTCGCCAGCATTTATTGTTGTTTTTTTGATAGTTGCCGTTCTGACTGAGTAAGATGAAATCTTAGTAATCATTCCCTCTAAAAACTGGAACAAGACAGGGATGCCCTCTTTCACCACTCCTATTTAACATAGTCCTTGAAGCCCTAGCCAGAGCAATTAGATGAAAGAAATTAAAGGGATACAGATAGGAAAAGAAGAACTCAAATTATCACTATTTGCAGATGATATGATTCTATACATAGAAGATCCAAAAAATTCCACCAGAAATCTTCTAGATCTAATAAATTAATTCAGAAAAGTAACTGGATATAAAATCAATACCCATAAATCAAAAGAATTTCTGCACATCAGTGACAAGTCCTCAGAAAGAGAAACTAGGAAATTGACCCCATTTACTATAGATCAAAAAAAAAAAAAAAATTTGGGAATCAACTTAACAAAAGAAGTGAAAGACCTCTACAATGAAAACTGCAGCATGCTAAAGAAAGAAATTAATGAAGATCTTAGAAGATGGAAAGATCTACCTTGTTCAATGATAGGTAGAACTAATATTGTCAAAATGACCATTCTCCCAAAAGCATTATACAGATTCAATGCAATACCATTCAAAATCCCAATATCATTCCTCAGAGAAATAGAAAAAGCAATCATGAAATTCATCTGGAAAAATAAGAGACCCAGAATAGCCAAAGCGATTCTTAGCAGGAAGAATAAGCTGGTGGAATTACTATTCCAGACCTTAAATTGTACTACAAAGCAATAGTAACAAAAACAGCATGGTATTGGCACCAAAATAGACCAGTTGACCAATGGTACAGAATAGAAGACACAAAGATGAACCCACACACCTACAGTTATCTTATATTAGACAAAGGTGCCAAAACATTCACTGGAGAAAAGACAGCCTCTTCAACAAATGGTGTTGGGAAAACTGGAAATCCTCATGTAATAAAATGAAATTAAATCTCTTTCTCTCACCATGCACAAAACTTAACTCAAAGTGGATCAAGGACCTAGGAATTAAACCAGAGATCTTGCACGTAATAGAAGAAAAAGTAAGCCCAAATCTCCATCATGTTAGTTTAGACCCCAACTTCCTTAATAAGACTCCTATAGCACAAGAACTAAAACCAAGAATCTTTTTATTTTTCTCCATCTCATAATCCATCTTTGACAGTAGAATTCTCCAGGCATTTAGCAGCAATACAACATATTTAGAAGGAGAGGCTTCACTGGGAAGAAAAAAGGTCCAAGACAGAAGGACAATGCCAAGCTCCAGGGCAGAAGGGGAGGTAAACACAATATAGAACATGAGATTTGAGGACAAATACTGGGAGGATAGGACAGAGATGGGCCACAGCTGGGCTGAGATGCCACCTCAACTTAAGCACATGCAGATCATAAGAAGCTTATGATTACAACTGATAACAGGAAAAATCACTGAATTTCTCCATCAATGCTGCAGGAATAATTAAAAGTCACAGGTTTTGAGCTCTTTCTTTTGAGGACTATTTGGTTGACATCTACCTGATCCATGGGTTCACAGTGTGGCCATATCAGAAACCTTGTTGATACTAGAGACTTAGATCCAGCAAAAGTTTTTAAAAGTATTTCATTTGCAGATTATTGCCTCACACCCTTCCAGATTTCCCAAGTTCTTACCCTTAGTCAACCCATGAGTTGAACCCTAAGTTCAGCCTCTTAAGTGAGCACTACCAGTATCGTATCTTTTCTTTTCTTTCTTTTTCTTTCTTTCTTTCTTTCTTTCTTTCTTTCTTTCTTTCTTTTCTTTTCCTTCCTTTCTTTCTTTCTTTCTTTCTTTCTTTCTTTCTTTCTTTCTTTCAATCCTGGTGATTGAACCCAGGACTTTGCACATGCTAGACAAGTGTCCCACCACTGAGCTACATCCCCAACAGGGTCTTGCTAAGTAGCTTAGGTGGACCTCAAACCTGCACTCCTCCTGCCACAGCTTCCCAAGTCACTAGGATTACAGGGCTATGAGCTCATGCCCAGCTCAAATGTCTTTTATGCATGAAGTCACCCAAAAAATGATCTCTAGGAGGTGATTATTTATGGAATATCAGAATCTTGCTCAACATCTTATGTCTGCATATTCCCCATATTCAGCATAATAGATAACAATGTGTTGAGACAGAATGGAATGTTGTGAAGAGAGTAGGGAAAGGAAAATTATGAAGCAACTCACTCATGTACTACATTTTTTTCTGAACCCAATAATTTTACAAGTGTTTTTGAGAGCTTTCAGGAATCATTTTATTGTCATACAAACTTTCTGTAACCCTTGTTAAAGTGAAATATCTTGGACAAATTAAACTTAAAAGAACTTAATTAAACAAAAACAATATATGAATCAGGCAGACCTTGGAACCAGAACAAGTTCTAAGAACTCTGGCCTGCAATGTGGTCAGGAGCATTTATGAAAGCAAAATACAAGTGAGGTACACTGACAGTTATATTGGTTGCAGCTCAGAGTTTTGCCTTTTTAAAAATTGTTTGACCACCTGTGATTGACAGAAGCTCAACCACTTATAATAGTGAGCCAGCTATTTGTTACAAGGGTGTACTCTACAATCTCAGGCTTTCAGTTTATTTACTAAGTTAGGTAACAGTTCACTGTAAAAGGAGAAAGGGCTTGAGTATGGAGGCATCCCCAAGCCAAATTTAATTTGGTTTACTAGCTCTAAGATCCTTATTTGCATGACACTTTGAAAGTAGAGTGCAAAGGAATAACAAGTGGATTGGTTTAAAGTGGTGAAGGGGCTGGAGTTTCAGGGGCCATTTTCCTGTCATGGAAGGTATGTTAAAAGTGGAGTACGGTTTTCTAAGTGTGGTCCCCAGACCAGGAGCATCAGCATTAATTGGGTAAATTTTGGAACTATAATTTGTTGCATCTCACACCAGACCCACAGACTCAGGTCTGGGGATTCAGTTCCATTGATCTGCATTTTAACAAGTTCTCTAGGATATCCTGATGCATTCTCAAGTTTGAGAAGCACTGGCTTTAGGAGTTGAGTAGCACATGGATGAATTTGCAACTGGCTCAATGACTTACCAAAGGAATGTTAGAAAATGGTATATGACATTCTGAACAGGACTTGAAAGGAAATTCATCTAATCCCGATAAAATTCACAAATAATGTATAATGGGGCTAGAATGTTATTCTGAATGATAGAATATCATGCTGAATGATATTTAAAAATAAAAGAATCTTAATAGCTTGAGATTGCAGACTAAAATTAACAAGCTGAGATTTGATAGGAATAGAGGTAAATTCTCATACTTAGCTATAAAACCTCAAATACACATATCAAATTGGAGAAAAAGTCTTAGATGTATTAGTTGACCACATACTTTCCATATAAAACTACAAGAGATTTTCATAGTATATTATTATTCACTTATTCAATACTTATTTATTGAGCCTACCATGAGGCTGGCACTATACTGGGCACTAGGAACAAAAGGCTGAATAAATCAGACTTTTTTAAAAAAGGGGCCTACATTCTAGTGAAGGAGAAAAAAAAAAAACCCAGCAAACAAAACAGCAAAAATATTTCTTTTCCTTTTTATAAGTTTTATTCTTTAATCAATGATAATTTTAAATTTGTTCTAATTAGTTATATATGACAGTAGAATGCATGATGATACATTACACATAAAGGAGTATAACTTCTCATTCTTCTGGTTGTACATGATGTACAATCACAGCTGTCGTGTAGTTATATATGCATGTAGTGTAATAATGTCCAATGCATTCTATTATCCTTCCTACCTGTATACCCCTTCCCCTCCCTTCACTCCTCTCTGCCTAAGCCAAAGTAACTCTATTCTTCCCTACCTCTCCACTAATTATTGTGAATTAGCATCTGAATATCAGAGAAAACATTTGGCCTTTGGATTTTTGGGATTATGGTAAGTGTTTACCATAGTTTGAAAGAGTGTTCCCCAAAGATCCATGTGTTAAAGGCTTGGGCTTGGTCCCAGGATAGTGTTATTGGGAGGAGGTATAGACATTTAGGAGGTGGGGCCTTGTGGGAGGTCTTTAGGTCATTGGGGGCATGCCCTTGAAGAGAATTGTGAGACTCTGCTCTCTTCTTCCCCTTTGTTTTCTGGCGCATGAAGTGAGTGGTTTGCACTGCCATGTACTCTTGTCATGATGTACTGCCTCATCAGAGGTCCAAAACAAAGGGGTCATTTGATATTGGACTGGATCCTCTAGAACCATGAGTCAAATTATCTTAGTTATTTTATTATAGTAATGGGAAGTGAATACTGTGGACAAGGATAACAAGGGTCATAGGGATCATTTTGTTCTTTGGGTCAGTTACCCAGCCCTACAGCTGTAGTATTGCATTCACCCGAGGGTGAGTCACTCTTGAGAATTAGACAGATGAAGGTGTAGTACAGTGATTCTTACACTTGAGATGCTTAAGAAACACCTAGAGGACTTGTTAAAACCCAGATTGCTGGGTAGTTTTAAGCTCCAGAGTTTTTGATTCAAGTGGTTTGCTTTGGGACCCAAGAATTTGCATTGCTAATGAGCAAGTGATACTGATCCTATTAATCTGGTAGCCACAATTTGATAATTATTGGTTTAGATGGGAAAAGGCTGAGAGGACTAAGGCCTGGGGATGCTTTGCTTAGAGAACACTTTAATGAGACATGATAATTATTTTGGAGATAGATTAAATTTAGTCTATGTAGTTTCTGAAGCAGGACATGGATTACTTGGTATAAGAAAGAAGGAGGCGGAGCATGGGGTAAACCTAAATATTTTTCAATCTTAAAATTGACTTGACGTGATGGATATCTCTGAAAGAAGTGAATTCTGCTGGAGATACTGAAGCAAAAGACTAAAGTTTATTCATTGGGTGTGCTGTGTAGACAAAAGAGGCAGAGAGAGACAATCTACAGAGACCAGAGCTATAGAAGGCAGAGGCAGAGAAAAACCTTCACATGTTTCTCATAGCTCTCTGCTTCTAGTCTTTTCTGAAGTCTAAGTGGTATTGTCTTTGAATTCTGTGAAGTCATTTCTGTAATCTTAAAAAATAAATTCTCCACTTATTAAGTTAGTTTCTTGCTTTTATTTCTTAACCATGAGGCCCTAATGACCAAAAATCAAACACAACGAAGACTAGTAATGAGCGTACTTATTGGAATTGTCAATACGGTGACCGTTGGTCATGTTTGTCAATGTAATGTCAGTGTTTACACTGGAAGAGAAGCTAGATTATGGTGAAAGGTAAATTATCAGTAAAGAAATGAAGAAATCAAGAGTGGTTTATAAGTATTGCTTTCTCAAAGCAAAAGTTATAGAGGAAATTTTAGAGTTAAAATATATCTTTTTTTAAAGGAGCAGAATGGCTAGAGTCATAGTTTAGTTTGTATAGTTTGAAGGGAAAGAGCTAATAGAGTGTGAGAACAGAGTACTCAGAGTAAATTTAGGTAGAAATGTCATATGATGAGATTAAAATCCACAGAAAGGAGTTGTGTCTAATCCTAGGAGGAATATTTTGTCATTTGAGGAGACAAAGAAAAAAAGTTGCTTAGTCTTACATGAAGATTGTGCTAAGAGGGGCTGGGGTTGTGGCTCAGCGGCAGAGCGCTCGCCTAGCAGGTGTGCGGCCTGGGTTTGATCCTCAGCACCACATAAACATAAATGCATTGCATTGTGTACAACTAAAGCAAATAAATAAATATTAAAAAAAAAGATTGTGCTAAGAGAGGAGATAGGAAAGTGAAATTCACATAAAATTGGGAATAGTCCCCTGAGAGAGCTGGGATTGTAGAAGGTTGGGCAGGAAGCTTAAAGACAGGATGATGAAGATTCCAGGTCACTTTAGGGAGTAGAAGAGAGACATGACCAAAGGCAGCAAGGAGACCCCAGATGAGACTCTTGACGTAGGGTGGAAGCAATTGGAAAACTGTGTGATATCCTCCAACTGTGATCATAGGCTTAGGAAAGAGGTTGTTGTGGGGACAAATTCTAGGGAATGTGAAGGAAGATAGTGATGCAAAAAATTTTAGAGAAGTAGTAAAAATAAAAAAAGAGGTCAAATAATAAAACTTGGTGTCCAGCCAGGTGCAATGCCACATACCTATAATCCCAGGACCTCAGGAACCTGAGGCAGGAGGATTGCAAGTTCAAAGCCAGCCTCAGCAACTGAGCAAGGCCCTAAGCAACTCAGCAAGACCCTGTCTAAAAATAAAAAATAAAAAGGACTGGGGATGGGTTCAGTGATTAAATACCCTTGGGTTCAATCCTTGGTACCAAACAAATAAACCAACCAACAAAAAAACTTGGTGCCTAGAGGGCTAAGAAAGTGAAGTCAGGACAGGGAACAGAGGATAAGGGACAGACTGGGAACAAGAGGGGGATAGAAGAATTCCTTTATTTTTAGAGAATTGAAGTGATATATTCAAGATCACATAAAGACTTAGTTCTGCATTTTCCAAAATTTTTGATAATAAGTGAATTGTTTTATATAAAGCATGTAAAAAAGTGCCTAGATCACTTAGTAAATATAAATTTGCTGTCCTTATCTTTTTTTTTTTTTTTTTTTACAGTACTGAAGATTGAACCCAGAGATGCTCTATCGATGAACTATGTCTCCAGCCCTTTTTATTTCTTATTTTGAGACAGGGTCTTGCTAAACTGCCCAGGCTGCTCTTGAACTTGTGATCCTCTTGCCTCTGTCTTCTGAGTTTCTGGGATTATAGGGATGTGCCATCACATTTAGCCATCATCATAATTTTATCCTATAGGGTGTCTTTTGTAGTTCCTAAAGGCTCATTTTGGCTTTACAAACTAAAGTTGACCAGGAATGGTTTTCTTTCCTTTGAGCTCTTGAATGGAAGTGATAATAGATACATGTTGGTCAGCCATGCAGAAAATGGGATTAACAAATTTATCTTCTTTCAGCCACCCACATTTTTACTATTTCCCCAATACTTTAATCATCAGATTGAACCTTTCAGCAATTTATCACTGTCCTAGAGTCCCAAGTATCTTTGTTTTAGTCATACACCAATCCATTTATCTGTGATTTCAGCCCGTCTCCCCTAGCCCTTCTGGTTGCTCAAGAATTGCCCTTCAAAATAGATTTCTCCTTGGCCACAGCAGTTGCACAGAAGCTGTAATCATCACATAGTTACTCCTTCAAAAATTGCTTGTAAACTTACCTTTTCATCACAGAGAGAAATAGGAGTCTTCATGGTTGTGGTCAGGGTAGTTTCTAAATGGCAGCCAGAGGCAACCTGGCCATTTTGGACCCTTCCAGGACACCAGCTGCCCTGTATCCAGGGAGTCCTTAGGCCTGTTTAAGACATAGAATGGAAATAAATTTTAATTTAGTAGCAGAGAAAGTTCTAGTGGGTCAATGAGGTCACTGAAAAGGTGCTAGTTTCCTTTCATTGCTGTGACAAATTACCACAAAGGTGGGAACTTAAAACAACACAAAATTAAATCTCTTAAAGTTCTGGAGGTACGAAGTCTAAATCCAGGTGTTAGCAGGACTGTGCTCCTGATGCAGGCTCCAGAGAATAATTTACTTCCTTTTTTCAGCTTCTAGAGTTTGTCTGCATTTCTGGGCTCCTGGACCTTTCCTTATATCACCCCAGCCTTCTGTTTTTGTCCTCATCTCCCACGACTGACTGTCTTCCTGCCTCACTCTGATAAGGACTCTGATTCCATTGGACATACCTAGCATAACCCAGATTATCCCTCCACCCTTAATTCAATCTTGTAAACTCCCCTCTATCATACAGGGCTACAGTCAAAAGTTCTGGGAATTAGAATGGACTTTCTTTCTGAGAGTGGCATTGTTCTGTCTACTGCAACAGGTGAGTGTCATTTTAGGGAAGGGAACTCAGTAGGAAGGAAGAAAAACCTTACTTTACTATAGGATTCCCTTGGATTGGATGGTATAGGAAAGCAAGAGTTCCTTAAATAGATACCAGTGGTATCCATTTATTTTTTTCAGATAGATTTTTAGTTATCTTATTATAACAGTAACACATCTTCACCATTATTAATTGATTAAATTCTTGAAGGTATAAAATAGAATATGTATAAAAATAAACAAAAGTATAAAAACTATAAAAGATCACTTATCTCAATTTCCATATGTGATTACCAGGAACATTTTGGGATATATCACTATAATATTTTGTTTTAAAATGGAAATAGCATTTTTGAATATGCAATTATAGTCTTTTTTATGGAAATATATTTTCTTGCATTTTTTGAAAATTTTTATTTGTAGTAGTAATATGTATTACAGTTCATACTACACATAAAGAGCATCTTTTTACACAAAACAGTTTGTATACAAAGTATATTTGTAGCATTATTTTCTCATTTGGTAACATTTTTATCATTGCAGCTTCATGTACTTTTAGAATCTGACTACATTTTGAGCATTATCCTATGTCATCAAATATTAAAAACAAAAGGAAACCTGGGGGGGATGTGGTTCTGTGGTAGGGTACTTGCCTAGCATGCATCAGGCCCTTGGATTTATCCCCAGCACAACAACTCACACAACATAATTTACAAAATTGTAGAGTATTCCATTTCATGGGTGTGCATAATTTATTCCTCATATCAAGATGTTGTCTATTAGGAAATCTATGTAGGCATGTTTAATACTGTTGAATGAATCTAAAAGCTGAACAAAACTTAAAAGGGGATGGATATTTTAAAGCACATGATAATACTGTAAATTGTCATCTGGAAGCAATGCCTGTGTTCATGCTTCCTCTATGGTTTATGGGAGTGCTTGAGTCTACATGTCCTTACCAATATCAGATGATTTAATACCCTTAAAAGAGTTTCCAATTAAATCTGTAGAAATTGGCTCCTCAATGTCCTTCTTAAAGCTCATAAAGCATATTTTGTCTATGTTTCTTGGCCATTTTTATTTCTTCTCTATTGAGTAAAGCAAAATAATAAAGTTTTACTATACAAAAAATATACCTTTATGGTTTCTGTTTTTATCACTTTGCTTTAAAAACTTATTCATCCTAATATCAGGTAATTCCTGATGTATTTCCTTACAGTTCATTTATGATTTCACTTTTTATATTCAACTCATTAAACCATTTTAAATTTATTTTGTGTGCAACCTGAGATAGGGACCTAATTTTATTTTTCTGTTCTGAAAGGTAAGCCAATTATCTTAGTAGGAGCTATTAAATTTTCTATCTATCATTTAGGAATTCCTTCCAATATCAGTATCACAAAGCTGAAGACGGGACTTGCTACTTTTAAAAATAAAATGATAATTTCTTTTAATTAGAGTATGTATGTAATTTCTAGTATAATTCTTTAATATTTTTATTGGAAGCTGTATATGAATTATGGATTTGGCAGGGAAACTGTTTTTCCGGGAACTCTTCGGTGAAACTCCCTGGTTCAAGAAAAACCAGATCATGCGGGCACCTAGTCTTAGCTTATAGCCTCTGGGAGATGGGAGCAAACTGCCAAGCACTGAAACAAGACCCCTCCCACACTGAAACCTTATGCCTGCCTTTAATGAACTTCCCCTTAAATAAAGAATTGGGGCCTTTTTCAGTCATTCAGTTCCAATTTCTATCAGGACTGGAAGATCCATCAAGTCCCACACTTCCTAAATCTTATCTCTGGCTTTGTCTTTATTTCTTACTGATTATTTTAGATTTTTTTTTAATTTTCCCAGGCAGCTTATACCTCCTTGCAGGAACCTGCTCTGCTGAGAGGCTGTTACCCCATCACTTTTTTTTGTAAACAATAGAGTTTTACACATATATGAAGTTGTGCACCTTCCAAGCTATCACTGAAACAAAGACATTTATTCAAGTAAAACAAAACATCTTTAAAATATTTTAACAATGTAAAAATACATTCACAACATAATCTACTGATTAAAAGACTCTAACAAGCTGGGTGTGTTGGCGCACACCTGTAATTCCAGTGGCTTGGGAGGCTGAGGCAAGATCATGAGTTCAAAGCCAGCCTCAGCAGAAGTAAGGTGCTAAGCAACTCAGTGAGACCCTGTCTCTAAATAAAATACAAAATAGGGATGGGGATGTGGCTCAATGGTCAAGTGCCCCTGAGTTTAATCCTTGGTACTCCGCACGTGCCCCCCAAACCAAAAAAGACTAGTTTTTAGTACCTACAACATAATTTACAGATGCTTACAATAGTTTGTAGATTGTTTCAGTTTGCAGTTATATAAATATTGCCTTGTTTAAGAAACATTATTAATAAAAATGTATTATTTACAATATCCCCATTATAGCAAGAAAAATTTGATTCATAAAATAAAATGTCTTTTATGCATTTATTATGCAAGTATTTAAATGATTTACTATGATAAAGAATAATATTCATTTAGTAATATAAGATTTTTATTAGCCCAAAGAGCACTGAAGAGTTTCCAGAAAGTTCCAAAATAAAATCTGGCTATCCATAGAATAATATCAACCCCTGTGTATCCCTTAAATATAAACTATGAAGATTTCATTTATATTAATTAGTCCTTAGGTAAATGATTTGCTGAAGTATAAAGATAAAAGAAAATTTTAGAAACTAGTTAACACTACCAGCCTAATTCATACATAAGCCAAGTGCTCTCTCTTAACTTTGGAATTAACTTATTCTGAAAATAACCCGTAGAAATAATGGGTAAACACATAGACCTTTGAGATAGACGAAGAACATCCTATGTTCTATGGATCAAAACGCAAACATCTCTGTAACATGTAAATGAACACAGTAATTTGGGATATACTGGTACATTACTACATGTGTATATATGTACACCATAAAATAAATTCTGACAATGTTTGTAGTGGCACCATACTTCCCAGCCCCAACTACAAGAGAGAGAAAATAAAAACTTTGTTTAAAAAAAAAAACAGTTTTCATACTACTTTTTTTAAAATAATTTTTTTGATTAATTAGCTATATATGACAGTAGAATGCATTTATGCACCGTGATATAAATTCATATTACTTTTTAAGTGAAAAAAAAAAACCAAATCAAACCAAACCAACAAACCCAATATTCTTCATTGTAACTGGAATAAGCTCCAAATAATTCATAAACAAGAATATCTTCAGCCATTCCCCAATGTCACAGAATACATAAGCTTTCTCTCTATTCAAGAAGTCTGATCAACTCTGGTGTTTTGTTTTAAAAATTGCTTTCCATGATACAAGGTAGCCACGCTGGCTCAATTCTTCCGGCGGCCCACTTTGCACCTGATGTAACCGTACAGGTTGGCACTCTGTTGCACCACACCCATGATAACCACAGCCAACCACTTCCCTCTGAAAGGGAAGAGAGCACTAAAGGCAAACACCGCACACAGCACTGGACAGGCAGTCAGTCCTAACCAAAAGATACTTGATTCAGTTTTATTCTCCTGAGGAGATGCCTTCCTGGGCTCAAACACCCAATGACTATTTCCATACTCATTAATATGATTCCACCACAAAAGGCCAAACCATCAGTCTGCCAGTGACATTCTTCACTGCCCCAAAGTCACATGACAACAAGATAATTGTCACTGTACAGGCAATAAAATTGCTGCTTAGTAACTCACAGAGAAGATAGACTATAATGGCACTGACTTGGAAGAATACATGGAAAACTGACACCACTGGATGTCTTATTTTGGATTTTCTTGGTCTGTTAGTTGTCTTTTCTGTATCAAATAATGAAACATGTTCAGTGTCATTATTGCTGTCCCTGCAGGAAGGACCCTCAGCCTCGGCCATCCTCTCTCCACACCCATAGTCCCTCACCTCTTAACATTTTTTTCTACTTGTTTTCTATTTGTCTCACTTCTTCATGCTCCTTTTATCTTCTTTGTTTTATATTAGTCAATTTTTAGTATTTTAACTATTGGTTTATTAGCTATTCTCCTATTTTCAGTGGTTACTCTATGGTTTATAGTACCTAGTTTTAAACTTATAAGTATCTACATTAAGTAATATTACATGAGTTCACATGAAATGTAAGACAGCAAGAAAATCCATTATCCGTTTTCCATCCTTTGGGCTCTGATGGTCCTGTTTTATTTCTACATAGATCCCAATCCTCATAACACAATATTGTTACTTTGCTTTAAGCACTAAAAATTAATAAATGAGAAAAAAACTTTTATATTTATTTGCATATTTACCACTTCTGGAACAGGGAATGCTCCATTCTTTTGTGTATTTCCAAATTTTGATCTGGCATCATTTTCCCAGTATTTGCAGACTTCCTCTAATATTCCTTTTTTTTTTTTTTTTAGCACAGGTGTGCTGCTGTCAAATTCTTTAATCTTCTCTTATGAAGTTCTTATTTTGTCTTCATTTTTGAAGAATATTTTTACTGGATACAGAATCTAGGTTGACTCTGATTCTCCTCTTCCCATTTAAACATGTCTTCTAGATTTCATGAATTCCTACAAAAAATCTTAGAGAGGTTTTGTTGTTGTTCTTCTGTAGGAATGTCATGTTCCCCACTTCTGGTGCTTTTAAGACTTTGGTACTGGGGATTGAATCCAGGGGAGCTTAACCACTGAGCCACATTCCCAGCTCCCCAGCCTTTTATAACAAAAAGTATTTTATTTTGAGACATGTTTTCACTGAGTTGCTTAGGGCCTTGTTAAGTTGCTGAGGCTGGCTTTGAACTTGCAGTCCTCCTGCCTTAGCCTCCTTAGTTGCTGGGATTACAGGCACGTGCCCCCAAACCTGTCAAGACTTATGTTTCTTTATCACTGGATTTTTTAGCAACTTAATTATAATTTAGTTTGGTTTTATGCTGTGACTGTGATGACATTCTTTGTTTATTTATTTTTTTTTAGTTTTTGGTACTGGAAATTTAACTCAGTGGCACTTAACCATTGAGCCACATTCACAGCCTTTTAAAATTTTTAAAATTTTATTTTTAGAAAGGTTCTCATTAAATTGCTAAGACTGGCTTTAAACTTGAGATCCTTCTACCTCAGCATCCCAAGTTGCTGGGATTACAGGTATGTGCCACAATGCCTGGCTAGACATTTAAAAAACAAAACAAAAAACATGTGTTATGTTTATTTCAGATTCATTGTACTAGGTATATGAATTTATATCTGGAAGTGCTTTGGCTTATACTTGCTTTAAATAAATACTAATTTAAACCAATCAGTCAGTTGGTCAGTATCATCTAGTTACCACAGCCAATCATTTTCAAGTGTGTAAATATCTTGAATCTTTAAAATATTGGTTCACTTTTCTTTCTCTGAAATTTCTTCCTATAGTTCCTCAGTTGGATTTTTCCTCTTTGTTTATCCTCGGAGTGAGAGCTATTTAATCTTAAATATTTCCAATGGATTATGTGGGTGGGGGAAATTGTCCTTAACTAGCTAAATTGGCTGATATTCAAATTGTTCCAAGTGCTACCATGTGCATAGTTACCATCACAATTCTCAGTATCTAGAGGGCATTCTTCTAGTAGAGTACTCTTCTATGAAGAAATAAATCCCCGAATGGTGTGAATATACTTTGTATACAACCAGAGATATGTAAAAATGTGCTCTACAAGTATAATATGAAATGTAATACTTTCTGCTGTCATTTCTAACAACTTAGAATAAAAAATAAATTTGAAAAAAATAACCTATACAAAAGCAATATTTTATTTCTAAATAAATAAATAAATAAATAAATCCCTTTTCTCATGACCTAATTCTTTTGAGTCCTTAATCTATAAAGTATCCCCCAAATGCCACAATCCCCAGAGTACACTGTTGTTAAGGCTTCTCTGAATTTGGTTCCACATGGGGTCTATGCTTCCCAGAAAATATGTGTCCCTGCAGGTTTCTCTCTCCTCTTAGCCAATTTACAGGAAGCAAAGGAAGGTAGTTTGGGCTGGGAGTGAGGCAGTGATGGGTCTTGCTACAATCCAGTGATACAACGCTTCTGTAAGAAAGATGGATACACTCTCATTAGCACTGCTGATTTGAAAATTCTGTTTCTAGCTTTTATACATTCTCTCATTGCAATTGGATATCATCATCCAAAACTAATCAATTGTTGGGGTCTTCAAATTGCTCTATACCTCCATCCTACTTATTATCTTAACTTCTATTTGAAAAAGAGGCTGAAAATTTGATTATCTCACATAATGAGACTTATAATCTGAAATATGATGCTCAGAAAAGTAATTGGCTTTTAATGATGTTCCTCATGATCCCCAAGGCTCTATTTGGATTCAATGGAAATGCAAGGAACTTGGAAAATTTATGTCTTTGATGATGACCGGCTTGATTGAGAAAAATCGTTCATTAATGTTCACTTCATTCCCAATGGTGAATATTGAAACCTGAGGTTATTTCCTCTTAGTCACATAGCAAACTGGGTCACACATGCCTGTTTCAGGCATAGAAGCCTGTTCTGCAGGGTGAAGTAGCTCTTAGTCAAACTGAATAAACATGGAGTATTCATACCACCACAGATTATATTTAAATCATAGACCTTAAAATTTACATGAATTTGAGGCATCATTTATTGAAAATAACATACCAGGAAGACTTTCTTCTTCAATACCATCCAAATTAATGTTTTTGAATCTCATGACATAGGGCTGACTAGCTTCTGAAGAGAAAAAAAAGAATATACCTGTAATAGTAATTTATCATTTTTGACATTTTACTTTCAGCTTAATTACTGCTGAGCAGCAGAAGTGACACTTAATAAACCTAAGAAGCATTTTGAAGATTCTCATTGAAAATCCCCACCTTACAGGAGAATTGGAAAGCTGTAAGATACACCAGACCATACCCATTATTTGATTTTGTTGATGCATTTCACAGTAACCATTACAAAGTGTTACAGGACTTGAGGAAGAGTAATGTGCCAATTGCCAATAAGACTCCTGGTTCAGAGACTCCATAACGACCTTAACTTTTAAAGATTTTTTTTTTATCTTGTTGTCTTTTCATCAGGGTGATATGGAACCTAGTGGTCAAAGTTCAGAGGGAAGCTGCACTGTTCCCAAGTGACTCATGTAATTTTAAATATCCTGAAAAACTCAACATTTTGTTCTCTTTTTGTCTGGATGTTAAGAATAAGCCCAGAAGAAAAATTCTTGGATGAATTCAGAAACCATAGCCCAATGCAATACTGTTTGATGCAACCAGGTGGTACCTCTGGTCCCCGAATTCTCCCCTACCACTTCTCTTCTTGCCCCCAACTTATTTTCTTTGAATATTATTTTTTTCCAGGGTTTCAAAGTCTCCTTTTAAAAGAACTCTATTAAAGTATTATTAACTAGTCTGATAGCAAGGTCCTTAGAGAATATAGACTAGAAAGAAAAAGGAGATTTTCTGTGAAAATGATTAAGGAAGATACTGGACCCTTATTTAACCCTCTATTCTGTAGCAGACAACTTCTTGGAACTTTTTCAATCATTTTTTTACATAAATTTTTCTACAACCTGTAACTCAGGGACAGATGAAGGAACTGAAGCTCAGAGACATCTAGTGGTTTGCCTAAGGTTACACAACTAGTTAATAGCAGGTAAGAGTGAATAAAAATAAGCATGACTAAGCTATCTGCCCACAGAGTAGTACTAAGCCTATTTTACATGATGAAAGTTTTCTAGATCTTTGCAATAAATGCTAAAAGTGAAAATTCCAAAATTCTACAGGAATGGAATGTAACTATCGATTACCCCTGGAAAGATAACAAAGCAATATTCTTCAAATATAAAAATAAAAGTTTCATTTACAAACTTAACACCAGAAATGAGTGCATCAGAAACTGTATGAGTTTAGCAACAAAGGATGTGGGTTAGATGTGGGGAGAAAATGACACCTAGGAGAAAGAAATCAATTTCCATTAGTCAAATTTCATGGATTAAAAGAATAAGCATGCTAGATAAAAAGTAAAAGTTAATGGAATTTTGAAGCAATTCAATAAGTATTTAAAAACACTCAAGCTGCAGTGACAAAACAGGCACAAGATTGTGGGGAAAAATAATGAAATGCACACACTGTTGATTTCATGGAATTTAACATCAATTAAACAATCAAAAATATTTAGTGAACTCTAATCAAATGCTCAACATTCCAATCCTCTTTGACACCCCTTCTCTCCGCCACCAAAAGAAAAGATCATGACATATATACATGAAATGTAGCAGTGGCCTGGTGTTATAGACACAGGTGGAGGGAGATGGTCCTACTTCCGGCTCTAGAAGTTCACAACTGGTTGAAGGGACAGATGCATATTCTTAGTCTTTAATGCCAAGTTGGGTGTGGTAACTAGTTTAAGAGATTTTTAGATCCAGTGCTAAGGCAGGCTTGAGAGACAATAGGAACATTGAACTGTGCTGTTCATTGTGTTATTTGAAGGATAGAGAGGAATGTCCTCACTACCTGTAGCCTGGTTGGAATGACAAAGCGAACACAGTGGAACATAGATTTTAATTCAGCCAGACTGGTTCTGCCTGTGGGGAAACAGCCTCAAATCTAAAGAAAAAGGGCTTATTTCATGCTTTCCCCTATAACTTCTCCCTGTGGCTTGTTGAGGTTCTCCCAACATTATAGTATCTACTTTGATTTTAATGACAAAGGGCTGTGATGATTTGTCTGGGGACCACATTCATTTTGGTATGTTCATTCCTCTTTAAAGTCATGGTGGTGATTGAATTTTTACAAGATGTTTAAAATTGCCCTGGACAAAACCAGCTGTAACTGATCAGAGGGAGAAAATAATATGGGAATACTTATAAACAAAATAAAACAAGACAAAACAATCTTTCCCTAAACCTATAAAGAAATGCATACAGATGCATCAATCAACAACATATGATAGGATGCTTCTGACCTTTCACCAGTTGAACTATTAGTGGATCATCTTCCTGGTTGTGGTGCTACACCATGGATAATCCACATCCTATTTCCTTCATCTGCATATTCTTAGCAGCAAGGTGAGTCCAGATATCTGAGCTAAAGAAACTTCTGGCCAGTAAATTCTGAGAACATAAAGCCACTTGTCTGTACCTGCTTTTAGATACCTCACTCATTCATTCAGTAAATAATTACTGAGTGCCTTTTATATGCCAGTCTCAGTCAAAGGCCAATGGAATGCACCCGTGAGCAAGGCAGCTGAAGCTGCTGCCCTCATAGAGCTTCCTGTTGGGGTTAGGGAGAAGGATGGTACCAGTGGGGGTGAGAGATATATTATAGTGATGCATATGTCAAGTGTTTGATGAGGGAGAAAGAACGGAAGCAAAGAGGTGATGTCTCTAACCTGGAAGTGATATCCTAGCAGCATCCTAAGGAACAAGTAGGAGTTAGACAGGCAAAGGACAGAAGCAAGATGGAGGCATATTCCCAGCTGGAGAGCATGGAGTAAAGAGGTTAGAGAGAGGGTGGTCGTGTGGACACTGAAAGGAGAGTACATGGTAGGAGCAGCAGGAGGCGAGGTCAGAGAGGTAAGTGGAACCAGGTCCTGAAGGGCCCAGTTTTCTTCATTGAATTCTTTGCTTCCCTGTTCTGGGGGCACAGCTGGAAACAAGGCTCAAGTCCCCTGGGCTGTATTTCCTTTAGTATAAATACAGTATCCATCTCTACTGGCCTTAGGAATCAGCTTGAAATTTGGAATGAGGGGGTTGTGAACTGAGGGTATTCTTTTTGTGCCTGGTTAAATACAGTGAATGGAGTAATTATGCATTGGGGGATTAAGAATTCATAGTCTGTGCATTTGGAAATTTTCAGGATGGAATCATTGCCTAACTTTTTAGAGAGCTGGGAAGATTGGCAGGGGTTAGATTTCAGTTTCCTACTGCAAGTGATTTCTTGAGGCCCATGTCCTGCCTCTTTGTAAAGCAGCTATTCTAGGGGTATTTCCAGACTGACCGGGGGATATTGATGCTTTATGAGTTAATTTTTTCATATCCACAAGGGTGAGGTATATGCTTTTGGGGGTGTTCAAACCTCAGAGTAGGAGAGTCTTTAATTTGCTGGAAAACAAGGTGGGTGTGGTGAAGCTTCCTTAGGTAGATGCCATGTGCAGAAGGGCAAAAGCTCAATTATCTTCTTGATATGTAAGCTAATGAAAAAGATATCTATCCAGTTTATTCTTTTGTTGGGAGATGCCTTCTCATGAGGGGAGAAAATCAGCCTTTCTTGGCTGGGGATGAGATGGCCCTTATTGTTATATTAAAATTATTTTCTCCAAGGTGAACAGCTGCCACTGACCTGACAGCAGAGCTAGCTCTCCAATGCAAGAGACTAAAGGACAATTGAATTTTAGACAGTTGTTGAAAGATTTCATAGTTTGTAACAGTTTGGTAGAGGATGTGATTAAGGATGAAGATTTCCATTAGCAGCTATTTACTCCAGTCTCGGGATGTGTGCAATGCTAGGCAGAGTGTTCTGGTTTCTTACCCTACGTCCACTCCCATTTTGCTATGGTCACTGTTCTCTTTTGTTTGGTCCCAAGTCTGCACATTTCCAAATCTCTCTTATATCTATGGGAGTCTGATTGAAATGCTGACCAATGATGCATAAACTGCAGTGTAAGATTTCTTGGAAACATTTTTTGTTTTCTTGATATACATACTATACTTTATGGCTTTTTCTTCTCTTCATTCCTTCTTCATGCCTGAAATATGATAATAATATTTGTATCCTGGGACTGTGAGGAAAAGTCTGAGAGGCTCACAGAGACATTGGCCCTGAAATCTTTGAGCTGCTTAGCCTGTGACAGTAGCTGCTATGCTCAGACTTCTCATTAATTGAGGATAACAAACTATTGCATGTTTAAACCATGGTAAACAGATTTCTGTTACTTGCCAATGAACCCAATTCTTAACTGACACAAATGGCTTCTAGGGTGAGGGAAACAATGGACAGAGGGAGTCCCAGCCCCTCTCTCATGCACCTGTAGCAGAGGTCTGCCTGCTCACCTGGTGAGCCTTTATTAGGTAAGTATTGAATAAGTGAGAGCACATTTCACAGGCCAATTATCAAAATCTGTCCCATGTCCAAAGTACACCTGGAACATTGTACCCTCTCCTTTGCCCAATCAAAATTCCTCCATCCCCTCCCCCCAACCAATTTTGGTTCAGCATCCACTTATCAAAGAGAACACTTGGCCTTTGCATTTGCAGGTAAATGGATAGAGTTGGAGAACATCATGCTAAGTGAAGTAAGACAATCCCCCAAAAGCAAAGGCTGAATGTTCTTTCTGATATGTGGAAAGAGACTTTCTTTGCATAGAAGACGTCATGAAGGAAGATACTAGGATATTCAAGTGAATGCTGTGTTCAAGTAATGGCAAAGCCAGAAAGTTGTGTGGAGAGGGATGTGATGGGTTTCTATTCTCCATATTGCACATAGTGAAGTTTAGCTGTCTTCATGCTGTTCTCTTTGGCTAGTTGGAACCAAAGGTCATTTTGTTTCTGTGGTTGTTGCTAGTTCCTGTAGGAGATGTGAACTAACAAGATAGGGTTGAAGAGAACATGGCATTGGGAAACCTAGGAAACAGATAAAGATCAGGATGAAGTGTTGGGTAAAGCCAAAGCAAGAATGGGACAGGCAAATAGATCATCAATGGATGGAGGAATAGATATCAGGGAAAGATATGTGTTCCAGGCCTGTTTTTCAGACCGAGGTCAGATACGGTCAGACAAAGCAGAATCTAGGCCAGTGTCCCATAGGAACATACAGAAGACTTACTGTCTAATATGGGACAGCACAAGTGTTTCCTAGCCTGTCCCATTTATAAGGCATCTATTCTAGATCTTAAAGAGTTGGGTCTCTTAGGGCCAGTGATGCTTTCCTAGAATGGCCCTGTATTCTTTAGTCTCAGTGACTCTCATTTTACATGACCTACAACACACTTAAACTTTAGGGCAAAATGGGGTTCAGCTGTCTGGCTCATCTTCCAGGTTGATGGGCACTCATTTGCCAGAGTCCTTAGATACATTAAAAAAAAAAATCTGAAAAGAAAAGTACAGTCCCTACTCTGCTCAGGGGTATTGATCCAGATTCTGCCACCAATGACATTAATTTCTGAGCCTGATAACCATTACAGAAACCCTCCTGTGACTCTAGTACAGTTTTCCCCTGAGCACAGCTTGCTGGCTGAGAAGGGGTTACCCGTGATCTCAGGGGACACTGGTTTAGTTGAGCTGATCTATTTAGCATGGGCACCACAGCAGAATCATGGTACAGGGTTAGAGGATGTTGCCAGCCACTTGGGCACAAAACAAATTTTCTATCTTGCTTATGACTGGCTCAGAAGGAGTGGTCATGTTTTCTTATGTCTTTTCTTAGGAAAAGCCTGTCCACCATCAGGTTTTGGTGACATGAGTTGGCCCTAGGAAAAACAGCTGCTTTACTCCAAAAGGGGTATTTGAAAAAGTTATTCTACATTTCCTGTGATTCTTTGAACATGAGGGAGGGCATATACATATATATTTTAAATAGAGCTTTAAAAAAACTCAAATTGGAAAATCAGTTGTAAGATCCTTTCTCCCACAGAGACCCTAAAGAACATTCTCTTAGGAAACAGCCCGTTATAAATCTTTATGTGTTTGTCATTCATCTTCTATTTTACAGAAAATCTCTGTCGGTGACTAAGAAAAACCTCCTGGCTTTCCCCCTCTTCTATGCAGACTATCATTGAGATAATATTTCTTCTAGGTTTTCATCCTATTTGGAAATGATTATAATTCATCTCCAGATATTTTGAGACAATGTCCTTCCTTTTCTTATTTTTATTCTTTCAAGAAATATTTCCTCTTATTCTTGTATAATTTAACAAATTAAATCACATCTTTCCTTATACTTCCTTTTCCAGTTTAAGTCTTTGCCATCTCTTTTCAAAGCCTTCTTAATGATACTGAAATTTTAGAGGCAATTCACATTACATTCTCTTATAACATTCAAGCATACACAAATAGTTCAGGACACAGGAAGTTCTTGTGAGCTGTTTTTAAATATGCCTTAACTTTCCTTATTTTTGCTTAAAAAGTGTTTAAAATACAATCTCCCATTTTTCTAAAGTCTTAGAAGATAAAAATTCCATACTACTTAAATAAAATATTTACTTCTATTGGGAGTAAACTGTTATTTCTTTCCAATTTTAAGGTGTCCATCTACTTCTTATATTTTCAACCCAAATCTATTTGGTTATAGACCATCTTATTCTATAATATTAGAGGTACTATATTAATGCTTATTGAAAAAAAGATTGCATTTCTAATCTGTGGATATATTGCTTTTCTTACAAAATGCTAATAGTTTTGGTGGAAAAAAAGAGGTTTCCCAGAGAGAAGGTTTTATTAAATTCATCAAACATTCATTAGGCACAGGCTATGTTCCTGACTTTCAGTAGGAGAATCAAAGATGAGTAGACTATTCCTCAGGCTAGTCCCTGAAGGAAGAGTGGGTGTTTCCAGGCAGACAAAAGAGGGGTGCAATGGCTTGAATGCTTGAATGTGTCCCTCAAAAGTTCATGTGTTGGAAGCTCAATCCCCACATTTATATATTAGTAGTATTTGGAGGTGGGCATTTGGGGGGGGGGTAATTAGGATAGGATACCAATGGTGGCATTAGTGGCTTTATAAAAGGAGAAAGAGAGGACTGAGCTAGCACGTTTGCTCTATCTCACCCATGTCATACCCTCAGCAAGACAACCTTCACCAGGTGTCAATGCCAGCCTCCAGACCCATGAGCCAAATAAACCTCTATTCTTTATAAATTACCTAATATCAGATATTGTGTCATAGGAACAGAAAACAAACTAAGAAAAGAGGTGAGGGCTAATTTCCAATTAAAGGGCATGCCATGCATAAAGACACAGTTCTGTCTGGGGGTGATGTGGAAAACCAGGCAGGAACCAGATTGCAGATTATGCCATAGTAGAGCATACTCTACCTGAGGAATCTAACCTGTCAGGAAAACTTAAATCTAACCTGTGAAAGGATGGGACAGCCATTTCCACCACATTAGCTAGTCCTTACTGCAAGGTAGTCACTTCTTCCCAATAAAAAGTTTATGAAGTAAGGCTTAGAAAAAGAACTCTCTGTGAAGGCCAGGTTAGAAGGCTGATTCCAGTGGGCTATCAGGGGCAGAGGCCACAGAGGGTCAGATCGGCAGAAGCTGAGGCTCTTTAGATGTTGCCAATGGGGAAATTTTGTTAGATGAAGACTCGGCATGTGTGAGTGTTTTGAATGTTGCCTTGAATGGTTATATTAAAAAAAAAAGTTAAAATGAGTGTGACTTACAAGGTTTTAACAGAGTGGGATACTTTAGAAGTAGGAAAGATGCCCAGAAAAGAATCAAGTACTGGGAAGTCTAGAGGGTCAGGAGGAGAAGTCAGCCTTGAAGAGCTGCCCTGCAGCTTTTGCAAACCTCACTATGGTTTGCAACAGTGATGAAAACAATATCAGCCTCATTGAGTTGTCCTGATGGTTAAATATGAAAGTATTTTACAAACCACTCAGTACCTTATTAATTTTTTTAATAACAAAAAAGTCACATAATGAATTATTATTATTGTTATTATTTTAAAGTCACATAGCCTTGTAATGGTCAGAGACCTCATTAACACCATCCAATATAATGATAAAAATCACTAACAATACCAGTGAAGGCTGTTGCATTAAACAATATAATGATAAAAATCACTAACAATACCAGTGAAGGCTGTTGCATTAAACTTTCTGTGGTCAGTTAATAATAACACTCCCAAAGATATCCATATCCAAATCCCCAAACTTATGAAGATGACAAAAGAAGTGAATATAACTTTCTATGTCAGAAGATATAATCAAGGATTTTGGGACAGGGAGATTATCCTTGATTATCCATATGGCCCTAAATGTGATCTCATGTCCTTCTAAGAGATAGAAGGTGATTTGATGCAGAGGAGAAGGTCATGTGACAGAAGCAGAAAGAGATCTGAAGATGCTACTTGTTGACCTTGGAGATGGAGGAGGGGGCCATGAGCCAAGGAATGTGGTTCTAGAAATGGATAAAGGGAAGGAGTAGATTCTCTGCTAGAGCCTCCAGAGTACAGAGCTGCCAACACCTTAACATTAACTTGGTGAAACTAATTTCAGACTCTGTGGCTTCCTGAGCAGTAGAAAAATAAATCTGTGTTATTTAAGCCACTAAATATATGGTACTTTGTTAAACAGTAGCCCTAGGAAACACCCTATACTCACTAATTACCTACTGAGGACCTTCAATGTTCAAGACACTGTGCTGGTCTGGCTGGGGCTATAACAATGAGTAAAGATAATTAGTCTTTTTCCTTCTGCTATTTATCCTTTTGTAGGAGATTAGAAAGCAAGAAATATCAATAAAGGAAAATGATAGAGCTATTAGAGAAACAATTATGAAACATTATTTCAGTGGAAGAAGAGATTCTTGAGCCAGGTGGTGAAACAAGGAAGACCATGTGGAAGAGGTGACAATTAAAATGGGGCTAAAAGGAAGTAAGAATAATGGTAGGTAGAGTGGGATAGAATGGGTTGTGACAGGCAGAGATAAGAGAAAGGGCTTAGTTATGAAGATGGGAAAGTGAAAAGTATGTTTGAAGAATAAGGGAAAGTCCATTTTTTCCTGTAGCATGAGATACATGGCCAGAAAGGAACATTGGGGCCATGTGATGGAAAGCTTTGGATGCCAACCTAAGGGATTTATATTTTCCCATAGGCAACCGAAAGCCATTAAAGGTATTTGCATTAAGGCATCTTTATTTTATATTCAAAATATCTGATTAATCACAGACTTTTTGGAGAAAATTGTGAATGTGAATGTATATTAAAATAACTGGCAACTAAAAGAATTTATGGCCAATTTTTTCTACAGTACAAAGTTTTATCATGTATTATGATGACCATGGTTATATTTTGAATTCTTAAAATGCACTTCTATAATCTGAAAGTGGAATAAAAATATCTGTCTAAAGAGAAGCAGATTTTGCTGGAATTAAGAAACAAGCTACTGATATTGTACTTCTAAGAAGGAATCTAATTGAAATGTGATGAGTGTTAAGCAATGAATTAGCTCATGGGTTGTATAGCTTTTCTTAGTATGATTAACATAAAAGTTGCTAATGTCATAAAGATGTTAAGAGTGATATTATAATTAGAAGAAAGAAAAGACTGGCAGGTGTATAGATAAAATAGCAGAACTAATAGGAAGAAATAGAATTAAAATAAAGCAGAAATGTTTGGAATAAAGCATAAGGCAGACCTTAACTACTGCAATGATGGAATATTAAAAAGTACGACTTGATTTTTCTTCTGATCTCTCTTTGAAGAAAGAAACCTCCACCATTTTTCTCATGTAATTTGTTTGCAGCAGGCAAGATTTAGCAAATAGTTATTGAACATATACTTGGTGCCAGGCACTAGACTAGGTGCAAAGGGACTTCAGTAGAGAGACACTTTCTTAGAGCTGGTGGAGGGTAGTCCTTTAAAAGAACGTGGGCACTCTCATGTGGCAAAATCTTATGCTATAAATAATCTGACCACACTTTTAAGGAAGTATTACATCCACTGGTTCATTGACTACACGTTGGAGCTCCTCTGGTGAATTTTGCCAGCAAATGTGGAGAAGAACCAGAAAATACACTGATTTTCAGAGCTAGACTGGGATGTGAACCTTTCTAACACTCAGTATTTTACTCCTCATGTTTTATAAAATTGGGCATTTTGTGAGTTTGAGTGCATGAAGGAGAAGCTCAAAATGAACAGACATACACTATCGACCATAAAATAGACAAATAATCGGGTATTGTTCTGTGAATAGCTCTAATAGAAAATAGAAGAGGTATTTCAAAAGCATTCATTACAAAATCCTGTACTGCTTTGAAACCACATGAAAGGAATTAGTGACAAAAAAAAAAAAACAGACAAAAAAAGTAGAAAAAGACAAAAGCATAAATCAAAGTTTTGGAAGATTCACCTTTAAGGATAGAGTTCAAGATAAAAGAGGAAACAAGCAGGAATTTAAAAAAAATTACTTCTCTTTCCCAAGGTAACCTCACATTAAAGATTCATCCAAAATAGCACTGAACATTCATTTGTGTTATTGAATAATTTTTTGAAAGGAAATCTTTCACTAGGAACCAAGTTCCCTCCAACACAGATTCATATCTGCATCTAAATGTTCCTCAGTGTAGAGTATGGTCCAGTAGTCCCCTTTACAGTGGGAAACACTGGTCTCCTCCTGATTCATGCAAGATCTCTCAGTGATACTTTAACAATTTCCATCAAGGGCAAACAGTCCAGTTAAAGACTGTCTCAATATATACATAGTTGTGGGAAAAAGATTATGATTCCTTAATCTGAGAGTTTGAGCTGAATATTCATAAATTTATTCATAATATACATCAAAAGTTCTTGATTTCTAATTGCCCCTTTTCTCTTCCTTAGGATGTCACTGCAGGTGCAGTAAATCTGGGGAAGGATTATAACCCTTTCAGCATCAAAAGCCGCAGATCCAAGATTCACTTATTCATTGTGAACTTGCCTTCATCCTATTGTAGGTGTACTTCATTTACATAGACATTGTATCAGTGTAGACTCTACTGCCTTGTTTATTTGTTTGTTTGTTTTTTTGGTACCTGGGATTACATTTGGGTGTTTAACCACTGAGCCACATCCCCAGCCCTTTTGTATATTTTATTTAGAGACAGGGTCTTGCTGATTTGCTTAGGGCTTCGCTAAAGTGCTGAGGCTGGCTTTGAACTTGCAATCCTCTTGCCTCAGCCTCCCAAACTGCTGGGATTACAGGTATGTGTCACTGCGCCTGGCTCTCCTGCCTTATTGAGTGGACATTTTGTATGTTTTTATGTGCAGAATTGAGATCATTTCAAACTAACAATGTCAAATGAGAGGGCAGGAGTTAGAGCATCCCAAAAATGGACATCATGACCACCACGGCTGTGTATTAGGTGTTGATTTGACTATAACAGAGACAAAATAATACTGGCTTAAATAAGGCAGATGTTTCTGTCCCAAATGATGCTGGGGGCAGGCTGGAGGTCCAGTCTGACAGGCAGGACAATTAGCAGCCTTTTCCAAAGGCTGTAATGGTCATTTATACTCTGCTTACAGTAGATGTTCATTGTTGTGCTTTATCAACATGAGCTAGTGTACAACACAGGTCTGGGTTCTCTGTGTTAAGGGAGGTGCAGCCTACTTAAAAAAAAATGCAAACAGTAAATAAATCAACACATACTGGCATCAGTAAGTTTGTTCCCTGCTGCTTATACTTTCCCATCAAACTAGATAAATTGTGAACTTATTAAATACATGGTGACAAGTTAATTAATGAAGCTCAACAAGACACAGGGCCAAATTAACACTCTTAGGCTAAATGGGGTTCAAAGCGCTAATTACTAGGAATTTTTGAGCTGTGATGAAACTACTGACATGAGTAAACCTTTAAATTGTGTTATTAATCATATCGCATGATAATTCTAGGATTCCACACATTCTTTTCTATCATAAGTAGAGCAAAATATATGAAACATTTTCTTAATTTTTGATAGCTAAATGGTTTATTTGGAAAATACACACATTTCAGGATTAGTTTTTCAAGATATAATTACGGGTGTAAATAACAATTTAAAACTTAGAAGTTTCACTTGTTTTACAGGTTTTGTCGTGTCTTTACTTATGGTACTTAAATACCATCTATGGCCAATGATCCCTGTCATCAGGATGGGAAAACAAAAATTCAAGGGTGCTACCCCTGGAAATTCTAATATTGTGAGGCTGCGGTGAGGTTAGGAAATTTCATTTAAAAAAATATTTCCAGATGCTAGGAATTTCTGATTTAGGTAACTTACTCAGGAGCTCAGGTTCATGTATGAATAACAAACATCTGACAGATTTGAAATGTTAGATGTTCTCAAAAATGTGTATCATTTTCTTTGTGTTAAAAAATAATTCTGATATTGCTAGTGTGTTGGCAAAAGGAAATTTTGATTTTTATGACTTTCATGAACCTGTTGGGTTAAAACAGATCTCTTAAAAAAATCCACCCAACCCCTAAGATGTGATTCATACCCCTGTACCCTCATCTTAATTTTTAGATGTTTTAAAGAGAAGTCTTCCAAGTTTTTGATGCTGGTTGTGCTGGTTTTCACCGGCTCTGTCATTTTCTATCAATTATTTTAATACCAATATTGAGAAAACTTTGCATAAGGAACCAGGCATATAGCGTTACCAACTTTTTTTTCAAGTTAGTGTTTTGGTGCAGAAGAATTAATCTTCATAACTGTGGTGCTGAGAGGTCTGGGCAGCCATGGCAAAGACTCTGCCAGTGATGGCAAAACACAGACTGGGCAGGGTTCCAAGTTCAGCTGACATTCCTAGGCCAATGAGAAGGGTCCAGGATAGTTTCCAGCTTCCTCTCCAGGGGCCAGTGGATGTGTTGCCATGGAGATTGACCTTTACCAGCAGGAACACATTTGCCATCTGACCCTGAAGAATAAATCCCTGACCTGACTGTGGGCAGACGACTGAAGACTGATTCTCCTGAAGCATAGTCCTCAGTTTATTCAACAACTCTGCTGACTTCAAACACATTTTTTTTCCCCCTTTTTGAGACTGCCCTGGCATTCTCCAGAGCATGACTCACCCACACCAATACCTTACTGAGCTCCAAGTGGCCTCAGCTGAGGATTTATAGCCTTTGCAAACATGGGGTATATTTCTTTGTTTCCTTTCAGAAATCGAGGGGTGATTCATTCTCAGTAAACAAAGAGGGGATTACCAAGATGTTTACTAGTCTGGAATTCAGCTTCCTCTGAATGCAATTCCTAGTAAAGGCATTGTGCATTTCAAACAGTTATCTTTCTTTTTTAATCCACTTTCTTTCTAGCCTTGAAAATATATATAATTTAGCTCTCACTCAAATCCAAATGAGATGACTTTCAAAGGCCATTCATGCCCTCATGTTTGTCCTTTGCAAAAACAAGCAAATGCTATTCTGAAGAATTTAAATGCAGTCCGTGTTGGCAGCCAGAGATGTTTTTCTGCTGTTGGAATGCAAAAGAAAATTTTACTTTACAACTGCACTGTGCCACTCCTGACATTGATGGGTCCTGTATTCACCAGAGGGGGAAAAATTAAAATATCTTACCTGTCTGCACAGTATCCTTGGTGGTTATACAACAATAAAATATTCAGCAGTCTGATAAATTTACTGTTAGAACTGACAGACCAAGTTGAAACTGGTTGAGAATGTGTACAGTGTATCACATTCCTACTTTCTTTAAATTAGCTTTCTATCATAACAACTGCATTCAGTAGAGCTCATATTGTCTCAATTATAAAGTCAACTCAAAGACATTAGCACTAGATTGCTTCAGCAAATCTGAAATATTTTAACTGTTGACGAAAGGTTTGGCTTCATTATGCTGAGTTTCAGAGTTAAACTATGGTAATGTGATCACTTTCCCAGACTTACATCATTCGTATGGTCCCCCAAAATCACTACAACTTCCTAGAATTTTCCCCAAACAGTTCAGCATAAGTAGGTTTCAAGTCAGTGGAAATTGCATAGGAAGCTGATATTCCCCTATCCATTTGTTTATTAGAAACAGGTTTCAGATAGCCAAATTTTGACATGAATCTTCCCATTTTCCAAAGAATATTAGAAATACCTCAGCTAATGTACCATAAAAGTTCAATTCAAGTTTTAATAATGAACCTAAAGGCATATTCACATATTGCTTTATGTGCCAAAATGGCAGAGTTTTACTCTCTTATTTTCCTCCTGTATTAGAAATAAATTCTCTGGACAGAGATTCAGAAAAATTCTTTTTGAATATTTTTAGTCATATGTCACCAATTTGGGGTATAGGGAGGAATAGATAATTTTATTCTTACCTTTAGATTTTAGCTAAGATGGACCCTTGTAAGAAAAGACAAATAAGAGAAAAACCGAAGTTTATCAACATGCATACTTCTTGTTACATAGGAGATACCCAGAGAAGTCAGTAAATCTCAAGGATTTGGCTGAGACTCAGACTTGAAGACCATTCCTTGCTGAAACAAATAAACAAACAAAAAACAAAACAAAACAGCAACAACAACAATAACAACAACAACAACAAAAAAAAACAAGAAGGATATTGCAGGAAGTATCCAAGAAAAGCATGATAAACAAAAGCAAGCTTTCTTATATAGATTTAAGTGGGTGTCTTCTCCATTGATAAGAGTCTGTAGTGATCTAGAGCTGTCCCTCCAAATCGGGGGCAGAAGGCACTAAGGAACAGACACCCTTACAAATGAAGATTTCCTTTAGAGTGGTAAATTTCCCTTGGAAAAGGGCTGCTTGAACTTTTTTTTTTCCCCCAGAGCTTCTCTAGTGTCTGCCCTTTCTCAAAATAATCAGCTCAAAATAATCCTTTTGCCAAATGGGCATGCTTTGGGTGGCATCTTCTGGTCTCCCACAAAGGATAGACTTCAGAGATATTCTCAGTGAAGGAAGGGGACAGTCACTATAATTTTTGGATTTTAATCCCCTGGCTTTGTTAAACCAAAATTCACAAATCCAAGGGACTGAAATAGAAGAGCTTATCAAAGCATTACAGATGTTAGCCAGAAAAGAAGCAGATCCTGGGACAAGTTCCTGAAATACAAGTGGAAAGGTTAGATAGCTGTTTGGAAAGAAGGGCCACAGGGCCTGGAGCTAAGAGCATTTTTATAATGAAAATTTGGGGAAGGAGAGCATAAATTGCTTACACTGAACCTACATTGACTATACATGATAAGGGTGGGGTTATGCGAAACAAGGGAATTTTGGGATAGGAGGACAGTCCATAAGGAGAACCACTTTTTCCTAGGTTGGTTGTAGTTAATATTTTGGAAAGTTCATTCATAAACTGGATTTGGTGGTACCCGATGTTTGACCACCTGGGTTTACAAGCCAAAGTTTCAACACACATTCAGGAATATGGAACAATCTTGTTCCTTTGCCCTGCAGTTGTTAACTCTGCCTTTCAGACTAAGTTCCCTTATCTCTCCTCCCCCTCCATCCTCTGGCCCTTGTAATTAAATTAGCACATCTCAGAATTTTTCTTTTATCAGCTTCTTTAGACTAAATAGGTGAGTATGAAGAGTGAAATCCTTTACTTCCAAATCCAGGTATTTCTGTGTATTGACAGAAGGTCCAATTTCATTAGACTGAATAATGGAATAGCTCTATAGCTTTTCTTTCCTCCTAGAAAGATCTCTGTGCTCTGAAAATAAGCACAAAGTGAGATGAGTTTTTTATTTCTCTTTATTTAGTAAGGATTAGGTATTTTGACTTTCTTTTATCATATTTCAAATTGCATACTTTTGATGAATTTCCTCAATTCTCTATCTTTTATAACTTAACCTGGAATATGAGTTCTTAGTGTGTGTGTGTGTGTGTATGTATGTATATATATATGTGTGTGTGTGTGTGTGTGTGTGTGTGTATAAATATGTGTATATGTATATATTTCTATATTGACATTTTAATCATCCACATTTCTTGAGTTTTTGGTAATACAAAGGGGAAGGAAATTTTTCCTTTACTCTCTGAAAGGTCATTGAAATGAATTGACAATCGATTACCAAGAAAAAAGACATATACATTTATCAATATTCAAGGGACATCACAAGAAGGTGATTACCTAATAACCCAATGAAATTTAAAAACTTCATATCCTTCTTCACAGGGGAGAGAAAAATGAGGGACAGTAGGAATTTTGAGGGGTAGTGAATGTATTTTAAGGGAACAGACCATAGTTTGTAAATGATTCCTTCTGGAAGTTGAATGGACCAAAGAACACAGTATCTTGCAGCAAAGTCTTTTTGGGTGTGGTGAGATAATCTCAGTCTTTCTTCCAGTCATATGAGTTTATTCTTCACTTAATGGAATCTCAAGGAGAGGACTGAGGGAAATGGTTTTCTTCTTTTGGTGGATCCAGTGTTTAGATAGATTAAGGAATTTCCAAGAAAAGTCCCTCCCTGGGTTTACAGTGGAAAGAACAAAGAAAGGTGAGAGACCTTGTCTTGAAGACAGCTTCTGAGGCCTTCCAGTTTCCTTTAATTCAAAGTGCTTAGCAAGCTAAAGCATCATACTTTGGGGTAATGTTTTTATGAGCCCCAATAGTAATTAATATGAAAATATTTTGAAATTTTAGTTGTTTTAGGAAAAATATTTTGATGACCCAGAACGTTTGAAAGTTCAGAACTGTTCTGAATTTGTATAGTTCAAGTTTAATCCAATTTCTCAGAGAACTTTTTTCGATCATAATTATGTTATTTCTCATGAGCTAAAAATTGCTACTCTGGTTCATTTAATAAATGTAAAAATTGGAAAACCTCAAAGGGAAATCTACTTATAGTTTACTCTTTAATGCAATTTAATATTAAAATTGGGGCTATATTTCCCAGTTTGTGTAAAGACTAATTCAGCTCAATTTCCATTGCATATGGGAAAAGCAAGACGTAAAATTGCATTTGGGGAAAGCAAGAATCTAAATGTTTTAACCCTGGTAATCATCTGTCATTTCTACTTGCTAGAAAAATGTCATTTCATCTAGTACTCTCTGAAGGGAAACAATTTGAAAAGATTCTTTGAGCAGTTTTGTCCCAAGTTCTGTCCTGGTTGTCAGCTTAGAGAAATGATGGCCCAAGTCTTATAAGATAGCACAAAGTTCACTGAGTAGTTGTTCCCAGAGTAGGTCATTCAGAACTCCCAGTCAATTGTGTATTTTTTCCTAATTACTTTTAATTTTAAAAATAGTTTTATAGTTATACATAGTATTTGGGTTCATGCCAACAAACTCATACATGCATAGAATTTGATTTCAGTTCACGATTCTCCCACTTTTCCCTCTTACTTCCCTCCCCTCCTTCATTCTCCTTCCTCTTCTCTATTAAACTTCCTTTGGTTCATCTATTTATTTATATTTGATTGGTTCTTTTTCTTACACATGAAGGTGAAATTCCCTGTGGTATATTAATATTTGAACACAACATGATTTTTAAAATAATTCATTCTGCATTGTTTCCCCTATCCATTTCTCCCTCTGCCTCTTGGTCTCCTTCTTCTACATTACTGATCTACCCTTTGTCTTTATGATAGTCTATTCTTCCCTCCCTCTTTCCTTCATTTTACCCTAGCATTTGCATATGAGAGAAAACATTTGACTATTGAGTTTCTGAGTTTGGCTTATTTAATATTCTCCATTTCCATCCATTTACCAGCAAATGTCATAATTTCATTCTTTTTTATGGCAGAGTAGAATGCCATTGTATATGAATACCATAATTTCTTAATCCATTCATTGACTGAAAGGCACCTGGGTTGATTCCATAATTTAGCTATTGTAAATTGTGCTGCTAAAAACATTGAGGTGACTGTATTGCAATAACATGTTGATTTAGGTCTTTTGGGAAAATAGCAAGGAGTAGGAGAGCTGGGTCATATGGTGTTTCCATCCTAGTTTTTTGAGGAATCTTCATACTGCTTTCCAGAGTGGTTGTACTAGTCTGTACTCCCACCAACAATGTACAAGTGTTCCTTTTCCCCCACAATTTTGCCAGCATTTACCATTGTTTTATTCTTGATCATTGTCATTCTGACTCCCAGTCAACTGTGATGGGCTCAAGATAATGAGAGGAAGATATAATTTTAAGTTAAAGGTTTCACATTTTAAGTGATATTTTTGTGTATTGTAATAGTATAATTAATATGTATAAGATATCAATAATAAGATCATCACCATTCTTTAATTTGCATGTTACTTTTCAGTTCGCAATGTTCTTTTACTTTATAAACTTGTTTGGACCTTCCCATATCTCCTAGATGTAGTAACTGACCTGTTTCTATTTATTTTATAAAGTGTTTTTTAGCAAGGTATAGGTAGGTCCACCGGCAATACATTAGTGAGCCTATTGATCCACATCCTCTTTACCAAGGGTTTTTATTTTTTTCCCCTTCTACCTAGATGTCTTACATTTAATTAGTCTGGTAGATATACATGGTATCAACCTGTGATTGAAATTTGCATTTTCTCTGTGATACTAATAAAGTTTAATATCTTTTCAGATGGCCATGTGTTTTATCTTCTTGAACTGCTTTTTCCTGTCTTTTGTTCATTTTTAATATTTTAAATTTATGTGTAAGATTTTATTTTATATCCTAGGCTCTAACCCACTGCCAATTATATGTTGCAAATATCCTTCCCAGTTTCTGGTGTGAATTCTTCCTTCCTTCTTTCTCTTTTCTTTCTTTCTTCCTTTCTTTTTGAAATTTTTACCACTGAGCCACATTCCCAACCCTTTTTACTTTTGAGACAGTGTATTGCTAAGTCACTTAGGGCCTTGATAAATTGCGGAGGCTGGCTTTGAACCCTCGATCCTCCTTCCTCAGCCTCAAGAGCTGCTGGATGACAAGGCATGTGCCACCACACCCAGCCTCTTTATGGAATCTTCTGATAGCTATTAGTTCTTAATTTTAATGATTCAAGTTTATCAAACTTTTAAAAAATGTTTTTTTTTTTCTAATGGACTCCTTAAGAATTCCTTTCCTATTCAAATGGCATAAAAACATTTTTTTCAAAAGTTTTGAAATATAACTTTTCACATTTAAGTTTTTAATCTATATAAAATTATCCTTTGTACTTCAATTTATTCTTATGTAAAATAGAAATAATAGTACTTAACTCATAAGGTAAATGTGAGGAATGAATTAGTGCTTAAATGAGTACCTAGAACAAAAGAATACTATATAAGTTTAGCTATTATTGTTTTTATGGGGGTAGAGTGGAACTCCAATTTAATTTTTGTCATATGGATAATCAATTATTTCAGCATCGTTCCCCTAGAAGGGGAACTCATGCCACTGTTCTTCAGTGCCATCTGGATCAAATGTGACACTCATGATTTCCTTGACTGGTTTTGATATCAATATTATATACCTCGTGAAATGAGTTGGGAACATTTCTTCTTCTTTATACTGGGAGAGTTATCCTTGGAGGTTGGGTTGTATTTGTATTTGTTGGGTTGAATTTGTTTTCCTTGTGGGAAGATTCCAAACTATTGCTTCAACTTCCTTAATGTTATAGTACAATTCATTTTCTTCCTTAAGTAAATTTGTGCATAATATATTTTTCTAGGAATTTTTCTAGTTTATATAAATTTCCAATTTATTGGCATAAAATAATCTATAGGATTCCTTCTTTTTTTTTTTTTAAAGAATATCTTCCATATCTATATTTCTGTCTCATTTATATGTTCCTAAAACTGTGCTTTTTTTCTTGGTAGATTTTATTTGAGGCTTGTCTGTTTTATTAGTCTTTTCAAAGGAACAATGATAAAATTACTGTTTTTCTATCATTAATATTTTTTTTTATTTTGTTAATATCTGCTTGCTTTGTTGTTATTTTGCTCTTTTAACGACTTCTTTACAGGGTATCTAAATCATAAGACAGTCTCTTATAGTTTGTAAACTTAACTACCAATTTCACTGCATCCCACAATTTTTAATATGTACTATTTACATTACTATTTGGTTTAAAGAATTAGAAATTTTCATTATAATTTCATTTTGAATCCATGAAGTTATTTACAGTGTGTTTTAATAAGTCCTAGTGCATAGGTAAATTCTGCTATTGAGTTCCAACTTAATTGCAGTGTGGTCAGAGAACATGTCTTATATGATATTGATGTTTTGAAATTTGTTACTTGGCTAATATTTAATTAATTCTAAGTGGGCATGTGAGCTTGAGCATAATGTATTTTGTCTAACTTGTGAGTACAGAATTTTAAATATTGTATTTTTATCAAGCTTATTGTGTTCTAATATTGTATATATTTTTGAGTTTTTGTCTTTTTGACTTATCAAAGAGATATGTTTAAATCGTGTTGATAACATTTTCAGTTTATATATGTAATTGTATCAATTCTAATTTACATATTTTAAGCTTTTTAAGCACATGAAATTTAGATCTTACTAATTTCCCTGTGAATAAAATTTTATCATGTACCAATATTCTTATCACTTAAAATATCTTGTATTAAAATCTGCTTCATTGATGTTAATATAGCTATATACATATGTCTATATTTTCTTTTCATATGTATATACATATGTATTTTTTTTTATTTTCAAATCTGTTTTTATCCAGTAATAGCATATCACATAAAACACATGAACACACACAAATATCATCTGAAAACTTCTGTCCTTTTCAACTTAACCTATTAATATTTTTTACAATCATTTACACATTTGGATTTTAAAACTTTTGGATAGTTATTTGTCGTACTTTAAAATTTTTGTTCTTTGAAAAATAGGAAAAATAGCTGCCATACAGAGGATATTTTCATTGTTTTCTCTACATCCATAGAATCAGAATCCTCCTTTTCTACTGAAGCATTTGAAGAAGTAGGCAGAGAAGGGCTACAATACTCAGAGGTGGGTATAAAACTTGTAAAACACATAAGACTCAAGAAGAGACTCAGGGACTAAGAGTTGATTACTCTTTCTTTGGTTTTTTTTTTTTTTTTTATGGCACTGGGGACTAAACCCACAGCCTACCACATATGAGGCAAGAGCTCAACCTTTGAGCTACATCCTCAGGCCTTTTTATTTTTATCTTGAGACAGGGTCTTGCTAAGTTACCAAGGCTAGTTCTGAACTTGGGATCCTCCTGCCTCAGCCTCTTGAGAAGCCAGGTTAACAGGCATGCACCATGCCTGGTGAGAATTGATTCCTTCTATAGAAAGAGTTGAAAAGCAATCTGGGGAAAGGGGCAGAAGTTGGAAACTAGGTAGGAAAGGCATCAGAAAGAGAAAGAACTACAAGTTTGAAGAAACAGGGAAATCATTAGAGAATAAGAGATCATGCATGTGGGACAGTTCCTAGAAGTACTACTAGGAGGTGGGGACTTTTTCCTTTTGTAGAATTGAATGAAGAAACAAAGAGCAGGGTTACAGATCAGGGTCACTTTACTGTATCTTTTCACCTCATCTGACTCTTTTCTTTCAAAAGCTGCTTAAACTCTAGAGGAAAAGGCTCCATGAACCTCTTTCAGGGTACCAGGTAATAAGGTGGTGTCAGAAACAGTTGGGAGAAGCTTCTCCTTTTATGGTCATCCTTGGACATGATTAGACTATTACTGTGAGTCCCAGAGAAATGAGGACCAAATATCTGAAAATCATGATGCTAACTGAGAATAGTTCCCTGAGTATCTCCTCCTTAGAGGAGCACCTTTTAGGGCAGTAAAGAAAGAAACCTACCACATGGCTGATGCAAGTACAGTAGTGTACATGATCACATGATGGGTTTCCTGAGAGGGAATACAGAGTACAATGGGGGTGAACAGATGCTCAGGGAAGCCTCCTGTGAGTTGAGTTTACAGTATGAAGAAATTATCTGGGTGAAGGTGGTGCTGCTGCCATAGTCGAAGAGATAGTTCTAGGCACAGAGAACACGTTCAAAAAAATTCTTAAAGTTGAGAAAGAATGGGTTATGTTTGGGGGACTGAAAGGAGTTTAATGTAGACCAAAGTGAGCAAGGAAGGGAGTGGCATGAGTTTAGGATTAAAAGGCCCAAACCATATCATAGATTTGGATTTAATCCTTTAGGCAATAAAAAGCTGCTGCTTCTTTGTTTGAACAGGTAAGTGACATGATCTAGTGTGTATTTTTGAAGATGCATTCTGGCTGCTGGGTGGTTTGAAGCTGGTAGGGAGGGTGGTTCTGATGTCCACTGTAATAATCAAAGAGAATAACAGTGGTGGCTTGGACGAGGATGGAGATAAAGGGAGAAATTAGCGTATTTGAGAGATTTTTAGAAGGTAAGTTAACCACAAGTTTAATGATGTCTAGATAAGGTAAGAGAGGATGAAGATGGTGTCAAGAATGACTCCTGGGTTTCTGGACTGATTGACGGTGGAGCCATTTATCAAATCAGGGAAATTAGGAGGAGGAACAGATTTGAGAGTTGAGGCAGAGGAGGAAGACAGGGGCCCATTGTTATATAATTTGAGTTGAAGAGAGAGCCAAGAAGAAATGTCCAGGCATGCTCCCACCTCAGGACTTTTTCTGTTGCTCTGTCTGCAACACTCTGCCCACAGATATGTGCATGGCTCACTTGTTCACTTTTGTCAGCCATCAGCTCATATGTCACTTTCTTAGCGAGAGTTTCCTTAATGACCTTGTTTGAAAAATTAGTAGCCCCCTTCACCCTACTCAGCATTCTCTGTGTTCTCTTCGTGCTTTATTTTCTTTCATAACATTTATTATTTTGACTTTGCTGATGTTTCCTCTGTCTGGAATGCAGCCTCATTCCTTCCAAATAGCTCCAGGCCTCAGTTCAAATTTTAGTTTCTCTGGGAAGCCTTCCTGGGGGTCCCCACTCTCCTCGGGGATCTAATTTCTCCTCTTGGACAACATGCTACAGTATAATCTGCTGACTCAGGCTTCTCCTCCCCTGGTTTGTGAACTCGAGGAGGACAGGGACTGTCTTTACACCTTGACATCTTGTACAATGCCTGGCACATAGTAGATGCTAGTAAATAGTTGCTGGATTAAAGAATTCTTTAGAAAAACTATGGATCATGTTAAATGATGTATTTTCTCTGCCATTGAATGGTTTTGAACTGTTTTTTGCACTTTTTATATGCTTTTCTTCCCAGGATATATATTTTTTCCTTTTCCTAATAATAGCACCTCCATTATATTTTGAGAATTAGTTTTTTTTCCCATCACATGCAATATTAGTTGGACTCTCAATAAACATATCTTGGCTTCCCCCTTCCATAGGATGGAAAAGACCATACCATAATGTAATACAAATAGTTTCTCTCTTTTTAGAATTTATATCTTGAATAGAGAATGAAACATGTTAGGACTCAATAATCATATTTTCTTGACTATACCATTCTGTAGGTCCTGCTCCAAGATATCTAGAAATTTCCTGAGTCTTGTCATATAAAGCCTGACTGTTAAGATTCTCTTTTGATTTGATGACTATTCCACTTTCTTCAAGTCAATAACCTTTGGGGGCCGGAGTTGACTTGTGCTACATGCATCCAAAAATCTTGACATAAACTGAGACTAGTGCTAGTTACTTAGATGATCAAATAGTCTATTAGTTATGAAGGATACTACCAAATGGTGTACATTTATCTTAAGTATTTTATTTGACTACCATACACATAAATGTTCATTTGTCAATCTTTTGATGAGGTCATTTATTTAAGTTTGGTTTTTTCCTTTTAGAATACCCATATCCAAAATGCATTTCCTGTGAGTTCCAATTCCAATTTCATTAAGTTTGGAGCACTTGAGGACATTTGTGAAATAATTTGAGGGCAGAATTCCAGATTTTTAAAAATATACTTTACCATTTATAATTATCTCATTTGATTTTATTGAACAGGATTTTTTAAGCTATTTCCTTCTAGATATGTTATTTATTTTTCATCTTCTTAATTTTTACATAAAATTCTCTTATTCATATTTCATAAATTTATCAAATGTTTAATTAAATCAGGCAATTATAATAAACAATTGGTAAAACAGACTTGGGAACATATATTGTACTAAATTGATAAGCTCATAATTTAATTGAAAGGGGAAAATACAAGGGATATATGACAGACAACCTGCCAGATGGGAAAACTTGCTTGCTTTTGTATGTGTGTCAGTCAGATTTTCATTGCTTTGACAAAGTATAGAAACCCACTCAAAGGAGGAGAGATTTATTTTGGCCCACAGTTTCAGAGGTTTCAGTTCAAGGTCTTCTGGTTCCACTTTTTTCTGGACCGGTGGTGAGGCAGGACATCATGGTGAAAGGACATGGTGGAGCAAAGTTGCTAACCTCATGGTAACTGGGAAGCAAGTAGAGAAAGAAAGAGAAGAAGGAATTGGGGATAATATATACCCTGTACTTCCTTCAAGTAGGCCCCATCTCCTGCAGTTTCCACCACTTCACAATAGACAATTTAATTATGAACCTAGCAATGGATTAATCCATCAAGGAGATCAGAGCCCTCATGATCCAATAACTCCCCAAAAGCCTCACCTCTGAACATTGACACATTGGTACCAAGCCTTTAACATACTGTTTCATCTCCAAACCATGGCAGTATCTATCAGGGAATAAAGGACTTCACTCAATTCTTGGAAGACATTGAAGCACACTTTGATTGGACTGATATTTAACTTTCAAACTTCTCAAGGAAAATAACGTCTTTGCACTTCTCAGAAGATACATGATTAATCAACAAATACATGAAAAAATGCTCAACATCGCTGGCAATTAGAGAAATGCAAATCAAAACTACTCTAAGATTTCATTTCACTCCAGTCAGAATGGCAGCTATCAAGAACACAAACAACAATAAATGTTGGAGAGGATGTGGGGAAAAAGGCACACTCATACATTGCTGGTGGGACTGCAAAATGGTGCAACCGTTATGGAAAGCAGTATGGAGATTTCTTGGGAAAATGGGAATGGAACCACCCTATGACCCAGCCATCCCACTCCTGGGTCTATTCCCAAAGGACTTAAAAACAGCATATTACAGTGACACAGCTACCTTAATGTTTATAGCAGCACAATTCACAATAGCTAGGTTGTGGAACTAACCTAGATGTCCCTTGGTAGATGAATGGATAAAGAAAATGTGGTATATATACACAATGGAATTTTACTCAGCAATAAAAGAGAATAAAATAATGACATTTGCAGGTAAATGGATGAAGTTGGAGAATATAATGCTAAGTGAAATCAGTCAATCTCAAAAATCCAAATACCGAATGTTTCCTCTGATATAAGGAAGCCGGTTCACAGTATTGTTGGGTTGGGGTACATAGGAGGATTAGAGGAACACTATAATGGTCAAAGGGAAGGGAGGGGAAGGGAGGGTGCAAGGGGGGAAGGGGGAAAAAAGTGGTTGAATAAGACGGATATCATTATTCTAAATGCATGATTGAAGACTTGAATGCTGCGAATATACTTTGTATACAAACTGTTTTGTGTAAAAAGATGCTATATATGTATAGTATGAACTGTAATACATACTACTATAAATAAAAATTAAAAAAAAAATAATTTCATAAAAAAAGAAAATAATGTCTTTGTTTAATTCCTTATTGTATAAAATCTCTTCTTCTTCTTCTTCTTCTTTTTTGTACCGGGGATTGAACTCAGGGGCACTCAACCACTGGGCCACATCCCCAGCCTTCTTTTTTTTCTTTTCATTTTATTAGAGACAGGGTCTCACTGAGTTGCTAAGTGCCTTGCCATTGCTGAGGCTGGCTTTGAACTCGCGATCCTCCTGCCTCAGCCTCCCAAGTGCGGGGATTACAGGTGTGCACCACCACGCCCGGCTGCAAAACCTCTTCTTGATTTTTCCAATTAGAAGACAATGGATTGTTTTGGAATGGGATAAGACTATTTCTTTTGAAAGCGTTAGTATCAACCAGAAGGAACTGGTGTTTGTTAGCAATCATGTAGTATTTAGGGCTTCTGATGTGACTGGCTTCACTGATGAATACAGGGGCTTACCGGATGAATCAGAAGTGCTTTGGGCCCACACAAAACACAATATTGAAGGGGAAGTTGTTTTTTAGCATCAAAGCATAATGCGAGATTTCAAGACCAGATATGGCCTGTGACCCTTGAGTTGCGCACAAGTTTGCTGTTGAGGGACAGTCCAAGGACAAGTGAAACTAGGTCGTAATTCAAGGCAATTTGGTTCAGTGCCAGATTTATGGCAGCAGCTAGCAGGTGCTCTGGAAGAGTGAGATCAGGGAAGTCTAGTGCATAAGGTCTCAGTGTACAGATACTGGAGGGCATGCATTACTCGCTCATCATTAATCCACATTTTACTGTGTACTGCTGTACATTAGGCAGGTTCTAGACATTAGGGCTATAAATATGAGCAAATCAAACAAGGTTCCTGCCTTCAGAGAACTTAGTTGGGAGTGTGTGAATGTGCTGGGCTGGGTGCAGAGAGGACGTGGTAAATGCAGACAGGAGAATATGAACACATATGCCACTAACAAAGAAAACCCAGGTAATAAGAGGGATTAATGTTGGAAAGGCTGTTCCATGGAGAAGAACTTTGACCTGGATTAAGAGAGGGAGTCAACCTTGTGAAGATTTGGGGGAAAGTGTTTCAGGTGGAGGGGATCAGCTATTGCTAGTGTCCCCAAACAGGACTTTTTTGGGAAGAAAATATGGGGTGACTTTCAGGAGGAGGTTGGTTTCCATATCTTCAAAACCAAGACAGAGCATTAGCAAGTATCTCCTGCTGTATTTAACTAGAGGACAGCTATCACCTTTTCCTAGCTTCTTTGGGAACCCCAAATTCCTAGGCAGTCATAGGACCCTGTGAAGTTGAACTTACAACATCAGAATCCATTTTAACATGCTTCTGTGAGGCTGTTGCAGGTGGGCACAGCCTCTTCCTCCATTCCTCAGGCTGCGCTTTGATCCATGCCAATTTTCAGAATAATATAGAGGAAACTGCAAACTCAGATAGGAAACTTCAACTCTGTCATTTTATTTCTCCATTTTATAGCTTTTCTTTTTGTCCAGGCTGTGTTCTGACAGACCAAGGCTTTTTGGCAATTCAACGCAAAGTAAACGTAAGCAAATGAATATGATTATAGAGATCCAACCTACCAGGATTACTCTATTAGAGAACTTGTTTAGGCAAAAACCTATTTTCTCATTCCCACAACTGACAAAACTGTAGGAAAAGCACTCATGTTTGAAAGAAAAGTATAGTAAAGTGCTATATTGTACCACTGGCTTTGTCAAAGGGAAAATAAACAAATAGACCACGGCTACAAAATGTTACTTGAAAATGATAGGTCAGAGGTTTATTTAAAAAGGAGAAAATCCAAAATTTCAAACTGGCAGCTTGATGATAAATGTGAAATAAAAACTTTATCAAGAACAGTATGCCATGATTTTGAATCTTGACTTTGTCACCAGGTCAATATTTCAACAAACAATAGTTTTGGCAAAAAACAAACCAGCGGCAGTGGACATGTTTAAACCACATTTTGATCTCTTAATGTAGTAAATATACTTAAAGGAATGATCTAGACTTTAATGTTTTTCTTGATAGCTTGGTTTAAAAACAAAACGAATTTTAAAAATTAGCCTTCAGAATTTTTCTTGGCAAAAAAAATGGAGCTCATTAATAGTGGATAGTATTGATGATTTGGAAAGATATAATAAAAATATATTCAGGGTGATCATATATTCTGGAGTGTCCAAGATCATCCCATTTCCCACCTGCTGCCCCAGCATAAATATTTATTTATTTATTTTTTGGTACTGGGGATTGAACTCAGGGGCACTTGATCACTGAGCCACATCCCCAGCTCTATTTTATATTTTATTTAGAGACAGGGTCTCACTGAGTTGCTTAGCCCATTGCTTTTCCTGAGGCTAGCTTTGAACTTGCAATCCTCCTATCTTAGCCTCCCAAACTGCTGGGATTACAGGCATGCACCACCATGCCTGGCTCCAGCATAACTATTAACAACACCTCCCTTTCACTCTCTAGCTTTTCTACAGCTAGAGTGGATCCTGAAGGCAACATTTCCCCCCCAAATGGAATCTTTCTAGCAGCTGCTGTGCCTTCCAGTCCAATTTTCAATGTCTGCTTCATCCATTCATTTGCAAATACTGAGAGGTGCAGTACAGAATATTTTCCCAGCTACTAACATTACAAAAAAGAATAAGAAACAATCATTCTTAGGGGCTCAGGGTGTACAAGGATTAGTACAGAATGGGGATAAATGGCTTTTCTCAACTCAGTGCAATAGCAATATGAGAATGTCATGTAAACTACTAGCCAGGTGTCCAGAGGATAGAGAGGTGAGCAGGACAAGGTCTGTAACTTTAAGGAGTCATGTGGGTTTGATCTGTGTGTCTGCCTATTCATCTGATGATTAAAAGCCTCCGCTGGCTTCCCATTCCACTTGGAATAATATGAGCATCTTTTCATGATCTCAGAGCCTTTGATATGGCCCCCAACTACCTCTGGGACTTTATTTCACACTGTTCTTCCTGGTTCACTAAGCTGCAAGCATACTGGCTTTCTTTCTGTTCCTGGCATGGTTCCAGCTTGTCTCTGCCTCAGGGTCTTTGCACTTAGTACTTCCTATACTATCTATAAACCCCTATCCCCAGGCATCTTGTGGCTGGCCCCTTCCCCTCATTTGTGCCTCCATTCCAGCATGATCTCTTTCAAGAGGCTTCCCCTAACGATATTACTCAAATTACCCTCCCCTCCTTCTGCTCCATTTGCCTTGGTTTATTTTCTTCATGGTGTGGATCACCCTCAATGTGTTGCTTTTTGGGGCTTTCTTCTCATGGTAAAATGTAAGGGGAAACTCGTATCTACCTTGGTCACTCCAAATCTCGGTACCTAGAGCAGTTTCTGGCACGTGATAGGCATTCAAAAAATTTGATAAGTATTTTTGAATAAATAAATAATTAAACTTTTATGACTCTTTCCTGGGTTTATGCTTACTTCTCATAATTCAACAAGCATTCCTAAAAGCATTTTCCTGAACTTTTTCTCTTTTTCCTTTTAGGTGGTTCTTTTGCACTTTGAATCCTCGAGTCTGTTATTTTCAGTCCATTCTCTTGACAGAAGAGTTATTTTATATAGCCTGCACCAATACACTGATGTTGACTTTTGAAACTCACACAGGTACAGAAGTGCTCTGGCTGTTGCCTTCTGTGCCTCCCTGGTCTAATAAAATACGAATTTGAGGAGATATTCAGTCACTTCTCTTGCCTCCTTTCATATCTAGGGTAACTCATACCAATCCGTTTCAGTCTAGAGGGGTTATTGAGAAACCTGTCATCTGAGCCTGAGAGTGGAAGGGCTGTGCTTCAGATTAGAATATGCCACCCTGAGATCAGTGTAAACAGGGTATGAATTTTGAGTGTTGATTCCCACAACAGTGACAGTTTATCTGTTCCTTTTGGAAGCAGAGCTGTTGACATTGGTGAGGGATGTCTTGTTTGTCCTACCTTCAAAATAAATCAGTCAGTAAGGGGATATACCTTGCAATATCGACTTATGTGACCATTATCCTCCCACTAAGGACAATGACCAGCCAAGGCAACTTATTGGAAACATAAGCATAGGCTTTGTTATCCCTTTGCATGGAACAATCTTATATTTCCTATAATTCAGCTCCTCAATGGAATGCTGCAGACCTAACTGGGGAATAAAAGAGGTGTATTGGGATGGGATGTAGCTCAGTGGTAGAGCGCTTGTGTAGTATGCACAAGGCCCTGAGTTTGACTCCCAGCATTGCAAAAACAAACCCAAACCCATACCAAAACCAAAACCCAAATCAAACCAAAACAAAAAACTCTTGACTCAAATTGTGGTACCAAACACAGGGGGTGTCCTGAATAATAATTTGCTTTCTCATATATTCTCTCAGCTATCCTATAAAGTAGACAACATGGAAAGGACCCACATCCAAGATCAATCTAAAGAGTGGAGGGTAATAGGGCCAGAAAATGACAAATGCAAGAGCTTGACTTTAGATTGGCTGAGGCCAACTCAGTATAATCGCTATTACATCACACTTTCTGTCTCTTTTCTGCTATATATTACATTTGACCTATCTATATCTGTTTAGTTTCAGCCAATCCTTTTCTGTTTAATGGGACCAAATGCAGCAGTCTTTACTGTTTCTTATTTTATTCATTTTATTAAGTCACACCTTTGCAATAAATGCAAAAAGTGCCAGTTGTGCCTTAGGACTAACAGATACCAACTTGGCTGAGATGTGCAAGAGATGTGATATGTAATGCTTATGATTAATAAAGGAGGAAGGTGAAGGAGTAGCAGAAAGAGCAGGACTAGACAGGCTTGACCCATGTGAAAAGAGAGAGAAGGAAGGATGGAGTAGGAAGCACCATAGACCATTGTACAGTGCTGAAAAGCTTTCAGGTAGGCCAGTGGGGAGGCCTTGAGCCGAGTCCCTGAGCCCTTTAAAACAGAGGCTGTACACTATGTTCCATGGAACAAATCTGTCTTGCCATTTCTTTTTGTAAAGAATGTTTTATTGTGGCTGGGGTTGTGGCTCAGTGGTAGAGTGCTCGCCTAGCATGTGTAAGGCCCTGGGTTCGATTCTCAGCACCACATAAAAATAAATAAATAAAATAAAGGCATTGTGTCCAACTACAACTAAAAAACAAATATTAAAAAAAGAATGTTTTTATGATACATTATTCTATTACCTATCGCTGCTTTTTAGGCTGAAATGGCTGGATTGAGGGGTGGCAATAGGGAAGGTAAAGCCAGAAAAATCTACAATATTTATCATCTGCCTCTTTACAGAAAAAAGTTTACTGATCCTTATTTGGAATAGCTTCATGTTGGGTAGGAACAGCCCTTGCTAATACCTCCCCCATGTTCATTTATTGCCTGGGGCAATTCTATGAAAATGTGGTCTCGGTATAAATACTGCCTCTGATTGAACTAAAGAATGTGGCAGTTGAAGGTTTTTAATGAGTTATGTTCCTCATAGAAGGTTCTCTTAAAAGGAGTTTTGTGTGGGACACCTCCATGGCTGTCACACAGGAAATCCTAAATAGACACTGACTAAATATTTTGTTTGGATTGGAATTTTCAACCCACTGTATTACAAATGAAAATACAGAGACCACATAGCTGCAAAACCTAAAATATTTGTATCTGGCCCTTTGCTGAAAAAAAAAAAATTGCCAACTCCTGGATTAGATAAAAGTATTGTTTAGTTATCAAGGGAGATGATATTTTTTTTCTTGTAAAATATCAAATTAACAATAAAGCAATCTTTTTTTCCCCTTGAAATAGAGTCTCACTATGTTGGCCAGGATGTTCTCAAACTCATGGGGTTAAGTGATCCCCTTGCCTGTACCTGTGATTACAGGTGCAGCATGTTGCTGTGCCCAACTTAAAGCAATTTCTTAGGATACTACATAGTGAGAATTATTTTACTAGAATTTGACTTGATCAACTCTGCATTAGACACAACTGAGTTGCTAAAGGAAGGATAGGCTGGTGCTAGAAAGAACATTGGGTGGTTGAATGACCTGGGTGTCATATCATCCCTCTGGACTTCAAGAGTCCCAGTTGTAAAATATGGGGTTTAGAAGAGAGAACAGTTAATTCCTTCTGCTTCTAACTGCAACAAGAGTGTAATACATAGAATGACTAATCAAAGATTGGGTCTGAGCTAGCGGCTTGGCTTTTAGTGGACTAATGAGGGGAAAGATGATCCAGTGTGCACTGGAGATGTTCATTAAATGGTGTGGAAAAATTAGGTAAGGAGAGATTTGCAATATTCCAGTAGCACAAATTATTTCCCTTTTTTATTTCAGAATAAGCATGGTCTTATTTTTGGGAATGTTTGATGACACATTTCACCTGGTGGAAGCAACCAGTGAAGTGGACAGTGTCTGTACAGCCTCCTGGAGCCCAGATGGCTCTTATGTTGGGGCATGGAGGCTTTTCTTCCTGCTTATAAGATCTGCTCCATCTTGTTAGAGAGGAAAATGAGAAAAATATGTCTTTGTGTGTGTGTGTGTGTGTGTGTGTGTGTGTGTGTGTGAAGAGAGAGAAAGAGAGAGAGAGAGAGAGAGAGAGAGAGAGAGAGAGAAACACCAAGGCAGCTCAGGAAACCCCAGTCTATGAAATCAGGTGCTGAAGGTTTTATATATGTATAATATAAGTTTTTACTTGTCTGAACTTCTAATATAGATCTATGATAACAATGTCAAATCCTAGATAATTCCAGAAGGGATGGGAGAGGCAAATAGAACAGGAGGAGAAAATTCTTCCAGTAATATTACCTGTAGAATTGCTAGACCTAGAAAATAAAAATACAGGATATACAACCAAATTTGATTTTCAGATAAATGATGAATTTTTTCATTTAGTATCAAGATGTCCCACACAATATGTGTATTTCATTTGGCAGTGGTAATTAAATGAGACTGATTTCCTGGAAAAGTTAATGCATAGAATAGATTTTGGTGCTAAGTGTTAAAGAGAATCAGTGGACCAGAGAAGAGGGTCGCCATAGTCATTTAAACACCTGCCTTTGACACTTTTCTCATATTCCAGCAGCCAAATATGGATATATATTTTTTAAAATGTTCAGGAAGAAAATACAGTTTTAAGTCTACCTTTAGAGTGACCAGAGTTTATTTACAGAAACTACTGGAACTTTGAGTCCAGCTGTAATGTCAGAGCTGACCCAGACCCATATCAAACACTGTGATAATTGAGTTTTTCAAATCTTAGTGAGACTGAGATGGAAAGCTATATTATAGTTGAGCTAAGAATGTATTCTTTCATTTTATGGGGAAATAAAATGTCCTTGAAATATAAACACTTCTTTTTGGACTTTTTCTCAATCCTATCAAACTCACAAAATGTGAAACTTTTTAGTTGATTCAAAGCAACAATGAGACACTTCACCTCAAGACCCCCTTTAGCCAGCAAGTAGACATAGATAATGTTATCACTGGAGGAGCTTGGAGTGCTAGAATGCTTTCCTCACCCCTTAAAGAAGGCCACTGTGAAAAAATGAGAAAAACTTTCCATCACGAGCAGAAGAACATTATAAGCTTTCTTTTTTAATACACTTTTCTATTATTGTTCATTGTAAGTTTGTGCTTATGCCAGCATAATTTTGACAAGCCTCAAGATATCTGCAGCTGTAATTGTAGGATCCCTCCTTGAATAAAATAAAATTAGATTTTTATTTACATTATGGAGTGGAGAATTGCTAGACTTAAAGAATCATCATGAACACGTTATCAAAAATAGACCAATTTAACTGAGTTTCATCACTTAAGTTGCACCAAGATATGAACTAGAAAGTTAACCTTCACAAGGTTAGAAGCTGCTGGCAAAATTCCCAAAAACAGCAAAATCTTTTGAGGTCTTGAGTCTCCTTCTCCCACACTATATTTCTTTCTCTTCTTTTCCCATCCAATAACCCTTTTTCTCAAGGCATGTTGCTCCTTTTCCAATTCTCATCCCTTTTTGGCATGTGATTATCCTAATAATTGACCCACACTGGGCTTAACATGAGGAATCTAATTTCACATTTCTCATCATATAATGCCAAAAAAATTGTATTCTCAGCTCATCCTATCCTCTTCCCAACTTAAAATGTGCCTGGCCTTGTGAGATAATGTTCATGATATGTCCATTTTGTTATTGTCCAGTCTCTGCATGTCTTTGTTGCTTCTCTGTTGCTGCCTAACAAACTACTCAATCTCAGTGTGGTAAAACAAACTGTTTTATCATGGTTACAAGGCTCAGCTTCATGAAGTGGCATTGGTGCCACTGTACTAGCTCTGGAATGCTAGCTAGTGTCAAATGGTTGTTATTTACACCCTACAGATTGTTCAATATTTTTATTTCTACTCATATGCACCAATTCATCAGACTTCCATACCCCTTGCTCACTTGACAAAGCTCTTCTTGTGCCTTTTAAGATTCAGCTTGAATTCCTTCTTTTGGGCTCCTAGTCCACCTTTTGTTTCCCCCTGCTATAGCATTGGATACATGGCATTATAACCATTTATTTATTTTTTTTTATTTCCTTCTTAGATTGTGTTCTTAGATTGTGGGCTACTTATATGAACCTCTTTTTCAGTTGGTCACCTCTGTACTGTGTGCCTGTCACATGGTAGTCACCAGGGGATGAATAGGTCTTGAACGTCAAGTGACTCCATCCACCTCTGTCCTTTGATAATTAAATATGCTTCTTTATAAATAAAGCTGAATTCAACATTTTCTTTAATACCTGTAACATTGTAACAGTTCCTACATCAGGGAACTGGTCATTAATTAATTAATTATTTTTTTCTATTGCACATACTATGAAAAATTCCTCCCCCTGCTAGGTTTTGGATGTAGTTTGAGTGTTTCCCCCAAAGGTTCAGGTGCTAGACGCTTGGTCCTGTGTGGAGGTGTTGAGATGGTGGAATATTTATTCTTACCTGGGCCTGGTGGAAGGTGATTGGGTCAGAGGGAATTAGTGTAGTTCTTAGGTATCCCAGTTAGTCAGTGCAGGAGTGAGTTATAGAATGAGCAAGTCTAGTCCTTGAACCCCTCTTGCTTCCTGTCTTACCATGTAACTGCTTTATCCTCTGACATACTTCCACTTTGATACTATCTTCCATGTCATAGTGTAGCCAAAAGGCCCTACCAGAAGTCAGACAGATGGGGTTCCTTATCTTGGACTTTCAGTCTGTGAAACTGTGGGAAAAATAAACTTATTTTCTTTATGAAGTACCCTACTTTGGGTATTTGTTATAGCAACAGAAAATAAACTAATATACTACCTTAAAAAACACAAACTATAAGCTCTATGAGGGCAAAAAATTTTCCCCAAAGTTTAGCAATAGCATAGAACTATGCTTAATAGTTATTGAATGCATTTCAATAGCTAATTTATAGCAAGGCATATATGAAAGGTGCTTTACTCACATTCTCATTTAATACTCTCAGTACCATGTGAACTACTATTATTTTCTCTATAGAGGTTCTATTATCTCACTCATTTTGTAGGTGAGGCTTGGAGAAGTTAATTGAATTACCAACATTACATGGCCAATGAGTAGGAGAATTGAATTCAGAATACCCAGTGTCAGGAGCTGACTTCTCATGCACCATGCTTCAATGCCACCTTGGGCAACTGAATGTCAGAAAAACCCTTAAGTTTCTCTGGGTTGTAGTCATCTTAGTACCATTCTTGCAGTCCACTTATGCTTATTTAGCTTGACTTCCAACTTTTTTACCTGAAGCAATCAATTTGGCATGTTCAAGGAATGACAATGAAATGAGTGTGTTAGAACTTCAGAAACCAAAGGGAGACAAGTAGGAGTTGAGGTTGGAAAGAAAAGGGAAGCCAAGGGCATATAGGGCTTTGGAGAAGTTTGGGTTTTATGTAAGTGAAATTGAAGCCACTGAAGGGATTTTGATTTGATGTTATTTCAATTTAAGCATTTTGGCTGCTGTCATAGTAGATACAGCACTGTGGGAATGGGGTGGAGATAGGGGAGCCTCTTGCAGTAATTGGGACAATAAAAGAGGGAATGTAGATTTGTGGAGCAGAGGAAAATTTCATGAACTTTGGATATACTTGGATGAAGGAGCCTATAATCAAGGAGATATCTAAAGATTGCGGTTAGCTGAGAGCCATAAAAGATGTTCTAGTTTCCACCTGATAGTAATACATTATCCAAAGAATCTTTGTATGCCCGTGAACACTGCGTGACGCACCTGTAAGCTCAAGCTGTAAGCACGTGTCCTTGTTAAAGCTATATGTATATAACTGGGTGAGTTAGTTAGTGTGTGTGGGAAGAAGAAGAAGGTGGTGGTTGGAGTTAGAGCGTTTGGAGTGATTCCTGGAGCCGGAGAGAGAAGAAGAAGAATAAAAGACCTTTTTTCATTTTCATCCTGCCTCCGAATTTTCCTGCGGCGTTTGTTGCTCCAAGCGGTTTCCGCTTCAGGCAGCAACACTTGGAGGTAAAGGTCTTTAATCAACATTTATTAAATCATTGTTAATATAATAATTATAAAACAATATAACCATTGGCATGTGGCAGGTGCCCATTAAATGGTGGTTATTGTTAGCATCACTTGTACTTTCTGAGAGATGAAATTACAGCAGTGACAGTCATGAGTGATCGACTTCCTCCTGTGCATTTTATCCTTTGTCCCTTTAGCCCTTGCCTCTTACTCCACAGTTCACTCTCTTAATGTGATCTCCAAGCTATTGAATTCAATGTTATTTTCTGTTTTCATTCCCCTGAGCCTCTCTGCAGCCTTTGACTTCCTACTTCTTGAAATGCCTTGCAGCCGGCATGGCATCTCTTCTAAGTCTTCTTGCACATCTCTTGGGGCTCTCTGTGTGGCTCCAGTCTCTTGTCTTGCTCTCTAAGTATATAGGTTTCTGAAGAATCTAATCTTGAAACCCTCAACCTCATAGTTCAGGTCCAGAGGCCAAATTCTTGTCTTTGACCCTATTTCAAGGTGAGCTTTCATTTTTAATTGTCCCATTTCTCTCCCAATGTCATGACTAAAAATTAGTACAAGAGAAGGGAATTTCATGCGACTCTAAATCCCTTAATCTCCTACCTAAGACCAATATATACTTTGAAATATACATTTAGAAGTCCTGGGAAAGACACAAAATTTTTCTTATAAAGGATGGGATTTACACAGAGAACTAATTTTCTGTTGAAGAAATTAGGAGGAGTCTTGAATTTGGCCTAAAACATCCATTTTTGAAATTAATTTTCATGTGCTTTATTTTTGCTAGTCATGAATAATTCATATACCACTGGTCAGCACAATAAAATATTTTATGTTAAGCATACACCTACATTTCTTAACTCTGCTCTCAATTCTAATTATTACATTCAATTTCTGTTTCTCGATAGGAAGAGAAATCCAACATAGAATTGAACAACAGATAATGAACTTCATTAAATAGGGCTGAGTAAAGGCATACCAAGATTTGAGAATGAATCAAATTCCCTCCTTTGCTATAAGTTTAATAAATTATTAGGTAGGCCAAATTTTTTTCCAGATGTGGCCCGCTATGAGATGAGGTCATACCTACTGTCTTCCCTTTTTCTCTCATAATTTCCCTTGCTCAGAAACTCTGTGGGATCCAGAAAGTAGAGAAAAGTTCTTCTCTCCTGCTTTATTCTGACATATACATGCTCTACAGACTATGTTTCCATTACTCAAAGATGAGTTCGGGAAAAAGGGAAGGAGAAGGGCTGGTTGGGTTGCCTCCCTGTTCTCCAGTGTCCTAGTACATGTTTTGCCAGAACCATGGATGAGAACATTCTGCTGTATTTAAGAAATCAGGACATTGTCAGTATTTCTGAAAGACTCCTGGGAAATAGAAAATACTGAGCTGTGCTGGGGAGAAACAAAGAGAAAGAAAGCCTCAGACTTCTACTTTTTTGCACAAGATGCAAGGCTCAGGCTGTTAGCCTCATAGTAGAAGAGGGGCATTGTGCAGTGTTTGTATTTCTCCACCAGTGTACAGATTGCACCAAGTGGGAGCCTAAAAGGGAGTATCATCCCCTCCCCACCAGGATCTGTAGGATCTGGAACAGTACGTCACACACAATAGACACTCAATAAAGGTTGAGCAAATGAGCAAATGAGAATGGCTCTTTTCACTTCGATTTTTCAGAAACATCGAGGATATCAGAGTTTACCAGTCCTGTGTTGCATTCTATAATCTGAAAGTGATGGAATTAAAAGGAAGAAGACTGCTTTTTTCCCCTTCTATTTTATGGGCCTTTCTGATCAGATTTTCAAACTGTTCCTCTGTGAAAATTCCTAGCTTTCAAAGTCTTCTGTATGAGATTCTGCTATGAGAACATGGAACTTTTAAAAGTTGCTTATTCCCTTTATCCACATTCTTATTCATCCTCCCACTCTTCCATATGCAGATAAGTTCATATTTGGAGTAACCCTTGTGTTTCTATATTTTGTAAAATGTGTGCTTTTATTTTGTGTGTATTCATTTTTAATTTATACTATTGTGTGCTGAAGACTATTCCGCCCCCCATTATTATTATTTTAACTGTTTTCTCTGAGCATTGTGATCTACTGTATGACTGAGTGAACACCCAATCTTATACCCTTTAGTTGGGGCATAGTCCATCATGGGGCGCATCCATTATAAAGCAGTCCCCCCTTATCTGTGGTTTTGGTTTCTATGATGTCAGTTCTCCACAGTCAATAGTGACTCAGAAAAATTAAATGGAAAATTCCAGAAATAAACAATTTCTAAATTTTAAATTGTGCACTGTTCTGAACAGCATGATGAAATCTCATACCATCCCTCTGTCCCACTCAGGACATAAATCATCCTTTTGTTCAGTGTATTCATGCTGTGTATATTACCCCACTCATCAGCCACTTAATAGTCATCTTGGTTATAAGACTCACTATGGTGGTATTGCTCTGCTTGTGTTTAAGTTACACTTATTTTACATATTTACTTATAATGGCCCAAAGTACAAGATTAGTAATGCTGGCAATTAGGATATGCCAAAGAGAAGATGCAAAATGCTTTCTTGAAGCTAAAAGGGAAAAGTTCTTGACTTCATATGGAAAGGCTAAGATTTATGGTAAGAACAAATCTTTAATCTGTGAATTGTGAAGAAAGAAAAAGAAATTTGTGCTAATTCTGCTGGCACATCTCAAATTGCAAAAGTTACAGCTATAACGTATGATAAGTACTTATTTAAGATGGAAAAGGAATCAAATTTCTGTGTGTGTATGTATGTGTGTGTGTGTGTGTGTGTGTGTGTGTATATAGAAAAAGCATTGTATTTATAGGGTATGTTACTATCCATAGTTTTAGGCATCCACAGAGGATAAGGGTGGACTACTGCATTTGATCTGTTCATTCTTCAGTGTTTAGCACCCAGATTGCTTTTGATATCCTCCAAAAGTCATACTGTGGAAAATATACTAGTATAGGTCTACTTATAGATGTGTATGATAATTTGGGGAACGTATATACCCAGGAAGAATTAATAAAGCATAAGTACAAAATTGCATGTCTAATTATCTGTAGCTAATTCCTCTCCAGAATAGCTTCTCAGTCTACCATCCCACCAGCAATGATTAGGGTTCCTACTTTTTGCTCATCCTATGGGTATCAAATGAAATACCATTATTACATAATTTACATGTTCTAAACTAATGTGTTTTTACTAATGTTTCTCTATTCGTGTTAACTTTTCACGTTGCATCTGTAAATTAACTGTTTTCTTTGCCTGTTCTCTGTTGGGGTTCCTGTCTTTTATTTCTTGATTGCTGGAGTCTCTTGTCAGTTTTAGACATTGAAAATCTCTTTTCCAAATTTATCATATCTCTGTTAACTTTGTCCATGACATCTTTTCTTGAACAAAAAATTTAATTTTTATGAAATAAAATTCATATTTTTGGCCTTATTTTTTGCCTGTGGGGTAAAGAGCTTTATTAAACTCATTTTTTATGACAATAATACAAGGGATAGAGAAAATGTTTTTTGATAGCTTTATGTCAAACAACAAATATTCTTTCTAGAGTTGAACATGAATCTCTTCTAATGGCCTTAGGCTTCTCTGTTACTGTGAATAACTCTGCAAATTTCTGTAAACCCAAGAGGAGGACGAGGATTGCTTGTGGCATGTATGTTAAAAAGCTTTCTTACCTAAGTGGGGATGGTGGTTTGAACAAATAATCTTATTCTCAGGAAGCTGTAGTTATTTGGTGTAAGGTTGCCTGGCAAAGAAGTTTGAACCTGCTCAGGAGCTTAGAAAATTAAATACCTAATCAGTGTCCTCCATTTAGCCTCCTCTGAGTGCCTTCATTTTTCTTATCAAGTCCTTATTAAAAATAGATGATGAGAAAAAGACTGCACTGTGGAATGCTTACTTGGTTTTATTTTCCTTGTTGGCCAGTTATTCTAGTTAGCCAGAAAAAAAAAAAAAAAAAAAAATGCAGATTGGTTCCCAAAGGAAGTAGGCAGCGAATAAGTCTAAATTTGAATCACAGTTGGAATGAGTAATGCTGTTTTTGGTGCAGTGGGTTGGATCATATCCACTAGGAACCTCAGAAAGTGACCTTATGTGGAAGTTGTGCCATTAAGTCTTCAGATGAAATCACTCTTAATTTAAGGTGAACACTTAATCTGATGACTGGTGTCCTTGTAAGAAAAGTAGAGTACACAGAAACATCCAGGGAAGAAGCTACGTGCAGATAGAGGCAGAGAGTGGAGTTATGCTGCTAGAAGCCAAGGAATGCCTGAGTCCACCAGAGGCAGGAAGGGAAAAGGAAAGATTCTGACAAACTTCAGCCAGAATCCCAACTCTACTGCCTACTGGGCATTATCTTGAGAAAGATGATCAACATGGCCAAAGTAGCTTTTTCAGTGGTAAAGTGGTGATAATAGTATATCAATTCACAGAGTTCTCCTGAGGATTAAATTCAAGTTTAGTAGAGACTAATGCTCATATACTTAACAAAATGGTGTTGTGGTACCAAGATAGTGAAACAAAATATTATTACTCCCATTCTTTGTCTCTTTTTCTACACATTTTTGTTGAAAGTGTTGTTTAGTAATTTTATTTTTACTAAAAAAAAATAAAGTACAATTTTCCTCATTTCTTATAATGTTACCAAAGTTACTCTGTAAATATTTGCAAGATAAATGCAACCCCATCTTTACCAGGGTGACATCCATCCTTTTTTTTTTTTTTTTTCTTTTTTCAATGTCACTAGTATCTGAGATCTTGCATTTATATTTTCATCTGGAAACTAATGCTTTTTCTGTGGAGCTATTCCCTCAGTTTTATGCTTTTATGAAGAAAGATATATTATAATTGTCTTCTCTAACATAAAAGATCAGAGATATAAATTAGACATCAAGAACAACCCTGTTCCCAAAGCACACCAGGACAAATCAGCAAATCACAAACCTGTAATAAACTTGGGTTAGAATAAGCAATTCTCCATACTTAAATTCCCCTATGTGTTTAAAAACATTCACAAATGTTAAATGAGTAACTTCCATGGCAGCTATTTCAAATAAGCCCTTAGGTGCACACATTTTCTCTCACATTTTTTGAATCTGAGTCAATATTGGACACTTGCTGGCCAGCCTGTTGTCCTGTCCCTGAATTATGCACCTCATCTCCAAAGGAGGCCTGAAGTGAATGCAAGAGGTAATCAATAAAAGGGCTTGATCAATGTTCAATAGAGGAAGGAAAGTCTAATGAACAAAATACAGAAATGGGAGCCGAGCCAGATCTGAATTCCAATCTTCTCTTAGCCTTGTAAGCAGAAACCTAACTAGGTTATTTCACTCTTGTAGTCCATTCCCAGAACTTCATTGTCCCTCTAGATCCTATATCTTACTCAAATGGGCAAATGGTTAAAGAGATTAAGACATGTAGCAGGAGAAGAAGCTATATGAAGGCAGGGCCTGTGTTTTCATCTTTATCCCTGGCTCCCAGGTGTGTGTGTGCAAGTGTGTATGTATGTGTGTATGCGTGAGTGTGTGCACAAGCATTTCTCTCCCATGGTCTCTCTGTTTACTGACTCTGTTTCAAGTCCTTTAACACCTGACATTTGTGCAGTGAACAACTATTTACTGAGTTCCACTCTCTGTGGGGAACTGTGTTGGCCACCAGAGATTCAATGCTCAACAAAACATAAGAATCTCACTGTGGAGCTGGGGCTATGGCTCAGTGGTAGAGCACTTGTCTCGCACGTGTGAGGCCCTGGGTTCCATCCTTAGCACCATATAAATAAAATAAAGGTATTGTGTACACCTACAACTAAAAAAATATAAAAAAATAATCTCACTCAATGCTCCATCAGACAAGAAGATTTGGCTTTATTTTATTGTTTTGCTTTTTATTATGGACATTTTCACAGAAGCAAAAGAAATAAAAAGAAAAACAGTAAAAAAAATGTTTAACTTCAACAGTTATTGACAAATGTCTAAACTTGTTTCTTACCTACATTTACCCTCTCCTTGCCCATCTATCCCGGCATGCAGTGTACACTAGATGACTATAAAACAAATTCCAAACATTATGCTGTTCTGGCAGAACTGTTTTGCTTTCCTCAGCAGGAGTAGGGAGTGAGGTCTCCTGTCTTGCCAATGTTCTTCTGTTGGTGCCACAACAGTGCCCCCTCTTCTCCTTAAAGTGTTAGATTTCAGAGAAAGCTGAAGATTGCTGAGAGGACTTGACTCACACCAGTCTCCTAGAGAAAACACACTTGCCCCTAATACTTTTGCTTTCAAGAGTCTCCATACCTCAAAAAAAAAAAAAAAAAAAAAAAATGATGAATGAGAAAATGCAGTGGAACCAGATTTGGGAGTGGGGTGAAACAGCGCTGATGACTTCTGTGGCCTGTCCTGTATGTGCCCAAGAGGTCTACTTTGCATGGGCATTTGTTCATGGCTCTTCCTGTACTTCCAGCCACTTCTCAGGCCCCTTGGGTCCAAGCTTAATTAACAGTCTCAAATCCATTCTGACCTGAATTCTTGGCTTTTGTTATGTGTGAGTTTTCTTATTGTTCTATCATCAAAACTTGGTGTTTGGACTGGGGTCAAACTGGCCTGGAGGGAGCTTGAGAGAGGAGTTAGTGTATATATATATATATTATTAGTTAGTATATATATATAATAAAATAATATATATATTAGTTAGTATATATAATAAAACAATTAATAAAATCAATATTTACTGAGGACTGAACATTCAACAATTCTATGAGTTAGATATTATTATTCCCATTCTATCAGTGTGGAAATCAAAGGTAACCAAAGCCTCATGGAAGCAAGAGGCCAAGCTGAACCCAAGTGCAAGCAGCTTGGCTGCAGGGTCCACTCTCCTAAACACTATGCTACACCACAGTTTTCCTGCTGTCGCATGAGCAATCACTTCTGGGGGAAAGGACTCTGACAATTACAAGGTAAAGACAAGGATGAGAGAAGGCAATCAAAAGATGTGAAACAACACTGGGATTCCATTGTGACAAATGTACTATACTAATGCAAGATATTAATAATAAGGGAAACTGTGTGTAGGGGAGTAAGGGATATATGGGGATTCCATTCTTTTTGTGCAATTTTCTTGTAAACTTAAAACTATTCTAAAAAATAAGGTCTTTAAAAAATTTTTTTTCTATGACAATACTGAGTGATAATTTGGGACAATTCAATACAACTTGGTTGAGGGCAAAGATTGGAAAAACTTTCATGTATAGATGTCATGGGGGAGATTTCCTCAAAACATTAATTATCACATACAAAATATTGTGAAGATCAAATGAAATTCATATATGTGAAAAAACTTAGTTGTGGAAAACATTTGTGTTTCTGCTGATTTATATTGCCCTTCCTCTTGGGTCTTTGTTGCTTTTCTTCTGCTTTCTGTTTCCTGCAAGCATTTCCTGTGAAGTCAGTCTCTCTGTTGCTGGAAACTGGTTCCTTGTGTTCTGTATTGTACTTGTATCTCTGTTTCTGTTCCCATTTTGGCAGGATCAGGATACTCTATAGCCTTGCCCAAAGTATCTCTGCCCCAGAGTGATGCGAAGGTATACTCACCCGTCTGTTCACTACCATTGAAGATATTTGCATATGTTATTGTTGAGGGTGAGGGTCTAGTTGAGTGGGCACTCAAACATGACCTCCAATGCAATGAATTTTCAGGAGTATGACTGGGTAGTCATGTGCCCCATAATTATTGACATATATTTCTATTTTTTCTTGTAAAGAAAATGACTAATTGGGTAATAACTTCTGGCTTCTGGTTTTCCTTGGGGCTAAGAGAACTAAGAACAGACATCTTGGATTAAAGTGCAATAAATAACAGAACATATATTCCTTAAAGCAGCTAAATATTAATTTTCCTTATCTACATGACCCAAGAGATCATGAATGACCCTCAGTACCTACATTGTGGTTTTTACTTAGTTGAATGGTTCACTTTTTATGAGTAGATTTTAAAACTATAGGCAGAAGTTTGACATCTCCATCTGGTCTTACAGCTCTGTGTAGTCAGTGCTTATTAAATGTTGGGGGAAATTCTGCTAAATGGATAAAAATAATTCTTACTACTCAAAGAGCATTTGGGAATCTTGAGGATGCAGCTATAGTTTATTACATGTATTGTAATTCCATTGTGTATTGTGGGAAATTGCTAGAACCTTAAAAGAAACAAGTCACTCCTTTTATTCTTTACCAGTTTTGAGCATATAAAATAATCTAAGACTAAAATCAAAACCAGGGGGAAATTAAGCTCACATGTTTGCAAAAAAAAAAAAAAAAAAAAAAAAAAAAAAAAAAACCCAAAGGTATAATTTAGGAGAAACAAAAGCATGATGTTTGAGAGTATACAAATTTTGAAAATTGGTTCCAGGTGCTATAAGTGAGATTAAAAGCTATTTCTAGACATTAAACCCTAAGAGTTGTTTTTCTTGTTAGCAAGATATTTGGATATGCACACATCAGTATGTGAATATGCATTTGTCTCTATATGAAGTCTATAGAATGTCCTGGACTATATCTTGTCAGTGATCTGTTTCTTACCCAGGGATCAACAGTCCTCTGGAAACTACCAATATCTGAAAAATGTCTTATAAACCTAAATCTTCCAGCCATGGCTGTGTCCAAACTGTAGTCAAGATTGCTTGACCTCTGCTTCTGCTACACTTTTTGTTGTCTATCTGTGAACATCACCTTGGCACTTGCTCAAAAAGGAACCCAATTTATAGGCTCTGAGCCATCTAAGCATAGGTTTAGTTCCTATCATTATATTCACCTGCCCCTTTTCTCTTCTTCCAATGGTCACAGGTATAATCTTAGATTCTTCATGTCTCTTTGTTCATCATATGTCTTTCAATGTAACAACCCAATTTTTATAAATGACTGCTATACTCTCTTACCACTTCAAGTGCATAGGTCGTGTTTGCATTTGTGTGAGTATACAGGGCACAAATTGTACCATATTAAATCAATTGCTGTTATATACCTAGTTCATGGGCATGATTTGCATTTCATATTAGATTTATAGGGTTAGACAAGATGTATCCTATTTATCTTCTGAATACGTAGAGTAGGCATGGAATTTTAGCCTGTTTCATAGGCATTTCTTGGTGGCTATTTATTTTCCCTTTTTTGAATTATTAACTTGAACAACCATTAGATCAAGACAAAATGTTCCTCATGTTCCACCATCCTGAAACCCATGAGTTTGTTTTGTTGGGAACATGAGATTTTAGTCTTGTATAAAATACTAACATTTGTGTAGTGCTTATTATTTATCAGGCATTTAATCATTTCATCACCACAATAATCTAATTAGGAAAATGTAAATTTTCTCATTTTATACCTGAGTAAACAATGTCAAGATGGCTGATTAACTAGCCCAATATCATACAGCCATTAAGTGCTGGGGTCATGATTCAAACCAGATCTCCCAATTCTAGAGAACTTGATTCCACTCCTACCCGGTTCTGTCTGATGTAGTGGGTGTAGCCTATGCACTAATATAAGGGTCGGAAGTCTGTGAGAATCAGATGTAAAATGAAAAGAACTGATAGAGTTTGCATCTGGGCTTGCAGAAAATTAACCAGGATGCTTCGTGGAAATACCAAGGGAAGGGGATTTGGAGTTTCTCATACTCTCTATCAATCCCTGGCTCTTCCAACTTATACCAAATAAATAAGCAACCCCAGAAAAAAAAATGTGCTTGCTATGACATGTATCATCAAAAGAATTTTTGGTACTCCTTTCCAACAGATTGCTGCCTGAGGCCCTCCTTTATAGAAATTCCAGAACCCCCTCTGTTTGGTTTCTAAGTTTCAAAGGTTACAGATGGTCTCATTGCTCTAAAAATAAATATTGTGGATCTTTGAAATTTGAAACTAGACCATCTCATAGTGCACTTTTCTTTAACGTTCTTGATTAATGGATTCATGAAAGTCACATAAAAATCAGCTTCTGAAGGGTTGGCATCTTTGATTAATATTGAATTTAGCTACTTGCCCATTTCTTCATTTGTATGACAAATTTTTAACTTCTGAGGAAAACTTCTAATAACCTCTTTGTGTCAGTACTTTTGTGAAAAGTTCAAAGCCAAAGCAGGTAGCAGCAGCATTAGAGTATAGTAATGAAAAAAAATCCACGCAATTAATCATTCCTTCAATGAACTCACTGGCATTCATCCAAGAAAAGAGAAACTTTCCTTAGAAAAGAGTTTGGTATCATGACTTAGGTTTACCTCCATTAATAGTGTCTTTGGGAAGCCCAAAGCAGAAATGATTATTGGTGGAGTGCTCTGACTCCTCCTTTGTAAGTGGTAAGTGGCTGACTGGATTCTGCAGGTGTGGAGATTGAGTTTTCAGGTAGACATTCTGTATCCTTGGATTATTTGCTTTCAAATATCCAACTTTCTATATATGCATTATGTATGAACAATTATATTTTACAAAACCCTCGGAGACCCTGCAAGCCTCCACTCATTGATTGATTCTGCATCATGTTAAACATTACAACTAATATGTCTGCTTCATATTTCTCAATAAAAATGTTTCTTTTATGTGATTTGTACTTGGAGAAACAATAGTATATTCCATTGTAAGAATAAAGTGTCTTTGTGTGTGCATACACACACAAATACCAGCTTCTTACACTGTTTATGGTCTGTGAACTGAAAAAAAAAAGTTATAATCAACAAGATACTGGTCCCATTCAGCACAGTGAGGGCTACTTTATTTTCTTTATTAAGCATTGCTAGTATATAAAAGTCTAGTGAAAATATTACAAATGATTCCCAGAAGAAAACATATGGACACAATTAAATTGACCATTTTTTTCATAACTGATAAACAGCAAAGGTTATACTAACGTTCAAGAGATTGTTAGTCATTAGTTAATGAAACAGTGATACAATTGGGAGTAGAAATGCTGGCAGATCCCCTCTACTAAAATATCTATCACGTTGGCTAGGGCATGGATACCTACATACCTGACAGACGGTACCTGAAACATGTTTTTGTTTCTATCAGACTAAGTTGAAAGCAAAACAACAATAATGACAACAACAAAAAAATCACCTAGAATATCACATATTGAAACTTAATACTAAAAGAATTGCATTAACTTAAAAAACATAATTGATCATAAATTAATTCACCTGAAACAGTCTTACCCATACTGAATATCTCCTGTGGATATCTGTATCACAAAGGATGCAATATGAAGATAACAGAGCCTCAGAGCTGCAGGAAAAACCCACATTCTAATTAGTCATAGTGGTACTCTGAATCATCTGCAGCTGAGTTGGGCTCTTTAAATAAGTTCTTGCCTCTGCCCAGTACTGAATCTTTTCATGGTATTGCTAAGGGAGTCTCATTTCCCTACTGTACAGCATACAATATTTTTTGTTCTATATATATTTTTTTTTTTTTTTTGGTACCAGGGATTGAACTCAGGGGCACTGGACCACTGGGCCACATCCCCAGCCCTTTTTTTGTATTTTTTTTATTAGAGACAGGGTCTCACTGAGTTGCTTAGTGCCTCGCCATTGCTGAGGCTGGCTTTGAACTCGCGATCCTCCTGCCTCAGCCTCCCAAGTGCTGGGATGACAGGCGTGCGCCACCACGCCCGGCTTGTTCTATATTTTTTATTGGTGCATTATAATTGTACATAATGGTGAGATTTGTTGTTACATATTTGTACATGCACAAAACATAAAAATATAATTTGGCCAGTATCATTCCCTAGTTTTTCCCCTTTCCTTCCCCTCCTTCCTCCCCCTGGTCACTTTCCTCTACTCTACTAATCTCCCTTTGATTTTTGTGAGCTCCACCCCCACCTTTCCTTTTCTTTTTCCTCTCTAGCTTCACATGTGAGAGAAAACATATGACCTCTGACCTTCTGAGTTTAGCTTATTTTGCTTAACATAATGTTCTCAAGAGGATGCAAGATAGCAGCTGGGCGCAGTGGAGCACGCCTGTAATCCCAGCACTTGGGAGGCTGAGGCAGGAGGATCGTGAGTTCAAAGCCAGCCTCAGCAATGGCGAGGCACTTAGCAACTCAGTGAGACCCTGTCTCTAAATAAAATACAAAAAAGGGCTGGGGATGTGGCCCAGTGGTCGAGTGCCCCTGAGTTAAATCCCCGGTTACACACACACATACAAAATAAATAAATAAAAAAATAAAAATAAAAAATTAAAAAAAAAAGAGGATACAATATTATTTTCACTGGAATTTCATTACCTAGGGATTGGCCCTGGGCCTTGTCCATGGGAAGTTTAGGTGGAAAAGTAACTTTGCGTTTGGGGTCTGAGATCAGAAGTTTGAATGACTTGTACAACACATAACCCATTGGCAGGGATATGCCAGGATATTTCCATTGCCAAGTCATCCAGTCTCTCTTCTATCCCACCCCAATCCCAGAGATTCTGACACCATCCTTTCAATCATTTCATCTACACCATCATGCAGGCTGTTCAAGGATCCTCAACTACTTCTTAAATTGCTTAAACTAGAATTCTGTTCAGTAAGTTAGGCCTGTCCATATTCAATGTGGTACTCTGGGGGTATGAAATGGCTGTTATACTTCCTCTTCCCTTTTTGTTTCAGATTGAAGATGCAAAATTAGAATCTAAAGTAGCAAATTCTTGAACTGGTGTTTCTACAAAAGTCAAATTCTTGCAAACAAAATTACCTACCATAAACATATTCAAACTTTTATATATTTGTTTTAGATACTTCCCCAAACAGACAAAGTTAAATTTTTCATTGATAAATTTAGCACAAAAGACTAAGAAATGTATGGAAAATGTTAATTGATTGAATTGAATTCATTTTAAAACAGTGTTACTAGGAAAGGGTTTGAAAAATCTTTCTTTTCCTTTTTAAAATATAATGTTCAAACATGCTGGTTAATAATCCTAACAAGCTACATGACTCAGAACTTAAATTAGTGTATTTTTTAAACCAATGAATAGAAAGAGAGCATTTCCTAGTGTAGCCACCAAACCTTTCTATGGATTTCTGGGCTAGCAGAGGTCAAGTCATTGATTCATATTTCACAACTTCCTTAGCTTTGATTCATAAATCTTCAGTTTGCTTAATTGCTGGTGGGTAAAGATAGCTTTAGAGAACCATTTTCCTAATGATGGAAAATTTTTCTGATAAATGAGGTGTCAAAACTTGGTAAAAGTTCTTGTATTATCATGGAAGGTAGGTAGGGCATTTAATAAATGTGTTCATGGAGAAGTGAAAAGACCTTCATGTACACTCTAGACTTTGCGATTGATTTTTGACATAAAGCCATCCTTTAAAGGGCAAGAGTACTTGAAAGTAAGCTCTATTTTATGTTTAAATCTCAAAACCAGAAGCTTCTTCCACAAAGACACTACAGACTCCCTGGTGAATAAACACAATGAGAATGAGCTGTATTTTTGTGAGAATTGCCAATTGTAAAGTACAACATGTCTATTTGCTTAACACTTACTCAATATTTATAAAGAGCCACATAATTTATTACTTACTGCTTTGCATGCAGAAGTTGTGATCTCCCCCAAAGAAATATGGTTATAAAAGAGGTAAGACTCCCCTCCCCCCCAAAAAAAAATAATCAGGAAAATGCAATGACTCTCTGTGGATCAGTTCTGATATTGTAAAAAACATTTTGATATCTATAAAGCACTCCATGACTAGAAACTACCTTCCAAGGGAATCAAAAACAACTAAAACTGCAGAGTCATCCATCAGAGTTCTGTAAGGGCTCAGGAGTGCTCTTCAATTTTTACCTGTTGTGGCTTTCAGTATTCCTTTGTTTTAACCTGGCCTTTTTCATTTGCTGCCTCCAGCAGGGCCGATTCTTGGTTTGACTCTCTCTGGCTTTCCAGATTCTGTGATTGGATTCCTCTGTTATCCGAAACTCTCATTCCAGGATTTACTTCTTGGTTCTTGCTTTCTCCATTTGTCTTCATTGCTTGCTTTGATCCATTTTTGTACTGGCTTGAAGCCCAGCAGCACTGTTCACCTTTTCTCTCCCCAGTTTTAGGGGCATTTGCAACTTTATACTAGGGAGAAGGAAGAGTTCTAAAGTCCTGAATGGGGAGGATGGATAGAGAAATATTTTACAGTATTTTAAAAATACATATGATTCCTTTTAATTGAGAGTTTCTTAAATAAGGATCTTAAAAAAACATATTAATATTTTTCCCTAAGCAAGAGTTTTTCCAAGAATTGTTAATGTGTAGTGCTTGGAGAAAGTGATATCTTAACTTACATATGCATCATTTGAAAAATAATAGTAGGGCATAGGGAAGGAACAGTGTCAAATCTTAAAGGGTGCTAAAACCAGACACAAAAGAAGTTTCACTTCATATACAGCTGATTTAGCAGAATTTTGTCCTCTTATTGTAGATATTGGCTAAGTTCTTATTAGCAAAAAGTTGTTCCAGATGCTTTAAGTTTGATAGGATGCTAAAAAAATTATAATATCTGGAAAACATGCCTTCAGGGAACTTAAACTTTCTTTGGGGAGACAAGATCTATGTTAGGCAAATGATAAGCCAGAATTGAAGTCCAAGATTAAAACATACATAACTACTGCACAATTTTGCTTTCTACATTTAGAATTTATTTTTTCATAAGACCAAGTAACACCTCTTTTCATCCCTTGCATTTAGTTCTAAAACTGAATCACTATTTTTATTTCAGATTTTTGGGAGGATAGCGATTCAACTGTACATAGTGTATTTGTAGCTGACCTTTAAAATTTCAGCTAATGTGTTAGCTAATTCATTTATTCAGACTTGCGATTTTTATGATATTCCTAGGTGTGGGGATGACTATAAAATCAAGATCCACATGTATTATGAGTTGATTTAATAAGACTCATTATGTTATTTAACTATTATTATGCAATTATAATAGGGAGATATTAAATAACATTTATGATTGTACAATTTCCAGGTAACACTCAAGGAAATTAAGTACAGGAGTTGTGAGAAGAAAAAAATCAAAATGGTGTTATAGAATATGAGGATTCCCAGTCAGGAAAGGGATGCTATTGTAATTCCAAAAGTTAAGAAGTAGAACAAATTGTCAAGGATCTCAGCTACAAATTGATTTTGTAACCCTTAGGGATAATGAAAGGAAGATTTAGATATGTCAGTAGGATACAAGGGGAAAGCAAGGGAAAACCGGCATCTATGTAATAAGAGGTATCTGTTGGTCTCGCTTGTTTCATTGCACATCATTTGTGCACCTGTCATGAAGAATAACATGAAAATGAACTCATTAAGAATAATGGAAATCACTTTCTTCATGGGCAAATTTCAAAATTTCATCCAAGAAGACATATTTTAAATTACTTAAAATATATCTTATATACCAAAAAGTTTTCCTTAAAGAAAACCAAAATATGTTCTTATCGCCGCCTGAAGCAATGGCCGCTTGGAGCAGCAAAGCTGCGGGAATAAGTTTAGAGGCAGACTGGAAACAAACAGGATCTTTATTTTTTCAGTTTTTCTCTCTGGCTCTAACAACTCTAACCGTACCACACACCAGCAAACAACCAACAACCAAAATGGCCCCGACCTGCTCCCCGCTGGGCCCAAGTCTCTCGAGATCCCAAGCCAAGTCTCGTGAGACCACGGAAGGCGGCAATGTCCAAAACTCCATGGCCCTAAGTCAACCGCAATCATAGCCATCTTCCCAAACAGGGCTCCTGCATATTCTAAACCAAGCATTGGTATAACCATCTCATTTTTAGAGTGTATATTGCTAAATCTTTTTCCCTTTTTAAAAAAGAAGGTAAGAGCCTTTTAAAGTGACAGGTTAGAAGATGTTTTGATTTGTCCTCTTTCCCACCTTTGCAATTCTTGGGAAATACGAAAGACTTTTTATGTAGTAACACTAATATCCATTCATTTCACCTTATGTCAAATGTATTCACAACTCTGCAGCAGAAGATAGCATATAAATTACAAAGGAAATAGTGTGCTTTCTCATTTATATTCTTATCTTCAAATTCTGACTATCAGCACAAGTTTAAATGTAGAATTTAAAACTGAATGGGACTGTAGGATCACCTCATCCCATGTTTCTTACTTTACAGATGGAGAAACAAACCAGACAGTGACCTGTCCAAGGTTACAGACATTAGTGACAGAGCCCTGACCGTGGGCTTTTGACTGTCAGCTCAATTCTCTCTTTATATCACACATCCTGTAAGGCTAAAACATTGAAGAGAAAACTCCCCCAGAAAATCATGCAAAACTGAAATATTTTCTTGATTATTTTTCCTTTGGTCACAAACACATTTGTAATCTATATTAAAGACCTAATATAAAGCAGTGCTAGTAAAAATGTAATACACACCAGAAATTTAGCCATCATTTTTCCTGTCAATGTACAAGAAGATGCCAACTACGTAGAAAGAAAAGCCTACATTTAACTCTGTAGAGGTGTCCTACCCACTATTCTGCTACCAAGAGTTGATATACCTTATGTCACTCTGAGGCTAATCACAGACTCTAGAAAGAAGACTTTGAGAGCATCTCATCAAAGTTTAAATTTTTGTGTGAATAAAATGAGCTTCAGAGATGCTAAATGACTAGAAAAGTAGAGGTGTGTTGATCCCTCTGATATCTTTTTAAATTTTCCCTTGTGCCGAAGTGCCCACATTATTTGATAGCTATTCAGGATCAAGAGCATATATGACCATAAAATAAAAGATTCTGTCTATATGAGAATCAAGTCAATTTATAATTTTCATAAGCAGGGTCAAATTTTATTATTAAGACTTACTAAAATAAATAGAATAGTACAAGTTGAAAATATAAAGAGATTCGAGAAGAGTTCAAATAATGGATTATCAGCTTCATAGTGAATTTAAGAAATGTTAGATATGTTTTGAAGTATTGCAACAGTATTTTGATAAAGCATAATAATTAAGAGTATAGGCACTAACCCAAACTTCCTAAAATAACAGATGTGTCATTTTCTAGTGGTGTGAATTTAACTACTTTGATTGCAGAACAGGGATGAAAGTAATTTTAACCTCATTAAATGGTTGTGGGGGTTAGATGAATTACCAAGCACAGAGTACTTAGTGCAGTTACCAGCACATAAATGTTTAATAAAACTTAGCTGGTACTAATATTAATGCCAAAGAAGGTAATCAAACACTTTCTCCAGATATGTACTTGGAAGATAATATGATTTAGTACAAGAATGTTGGATTTTATTTCTAAAGTTTTCAAGTTGTATCTCCTCTGTTTATTGGCTATGTGTTGTGCAAGTCATTCAATCCTTTGGGATTTTATCTCTAGGTTGAACAGATAGGTTAAAGCTAGGTTTCTTTTCTTGTTTACCTCATCTAGGTAGTTGTGAAAAGCAAATGAATTGACAACTATGAGTATGCTTTCTGAAAAGTAGGGCTACTGATAAAATGGATACTATTATTTTTATTTTTTTCTTCTGCCTCCATGATAAGAGGTCCAATATGGCTGGTCAAAGTTCTAAGGATCCTACACATCCAAAATTTCCTTGTAGAGTCATAATAAATGGGAATAAAGAGTGGGGACTTGGTTAATAAGTTAGAAATTTTATAGGGCACTCTTAACAAAAGACGTTACACACAAACTCTAAGGTCTCTGTCATTGAAGAAAAGCCTTATTTAAAGGTGTTACTCAAGGATGTTTCAGGATGAAGGACAGTAGCTCTGATTGTAATTTTTGAGTATTGTGCCATGGACATGATTTCCAAGATGGTTACCATTGCTTCCTTCTCTTTCTGTATGCTCATTCCACTTCATACATCATGAGATGGAGTCCTGATCCCTACCTTTGAATGTGGACTGATTTTAGTGATCTTCTGTACAGGTAGAATGTAGCAGAAAGGATCAGAACTTCTGAAACTCACTATTAAGAAGGCTTTCCTATCTGGACTTCTTGGAACTTTCACTCTTGGGACACTCCCTGTAAGAACCTGCTTGCAGAAGCCATGTGTAGGAGCTTCAGCTGACAGTTCTAGCTGAGTTACAACCCAGTAGCCAGCAGCAGTGGCCAGTGATGTGAGTGAGCATCTTCAATATCAAGCCCAGTAAAGACTTCAAATGAATCCAGTTTCTGATATCAACTGACTACAACTCATGAGAGATTCCAAGTGAAAATTGCCCTGGTTGAGCCCTGCAAACATGCAGAGACTGAAAGATAAAAATGATAATATATTGTTGTTTTAAGACATGAAGATTTAGGGTAGTTTCTTTTATTTCTATAGATACTTCAAATACACATTATCTTCTTTTGGGGGTAATTTGTAAATTATGAAAATTGTCAAAAGGTGGATAATAAAAGTTGTTGTGCACATCTTAAATTTGATTTACTTGATAGATAAAAATAGCATTTGGAAGGAGAAGCATGTTTTACTTATTAAAAAAATAAGATTTCTATTGTGTTGATAACGTATTGTACATCTGTCAATCACTGAGCATTTTATATGCAACTCATTTATTCCAGTCATACCACATGACCCATTATAAATGTTTCCTCCTTCAGACCAAAAGGTATCAGTCATAAGGATTCTTTTTTTTTAGGCAGGAATTTCTAAACCCTATGGAGAAAGCAGTATGATATACTCTGGATGTTTTTGGCAGTTGGCACAGAACTTGATACAACATAGGTACTCAATTAATGACTGTTAACCTAATTATTTATGACCTAACTGTTTTCCTTTCAATGTATCATATTGCTCTTTATTATTTTACTCCCATACATTATCCAACCAATTTGAGATCTTTTCTTCCTCCTTGCATGGTCATCAAAATTTAATTATCATACTCACAATTCAAATAAAATGCAGATGTCAGCAAAATTCCTACTGTCCTCCTTTAAGTATTTACAAGATCATAAAGAACTGGCAAGAGCCCCACATCTTTTTAGATCTCTCCTGCTGACATATTGCTCCTTGTTTACTGCACTTTGGCTACACTAGTATTCCTGATATTCCTCTGAATCTCTGGGCATCTCTTGCCTCAAAGCCTCTGTGTGGGAAGTCCTATCTGCTCCCATCAGTCTCTGCTCACACGTGAGTGAGATTTTCCTGACTGCCTTTGAAAAACAGCACCCCTATTTTATGTTTTATGCACAGTAATTATCATCACTTGACATAGTATATGTTTGCCTTTTAATTCCTTTATTAGAACATAAACTCCTTGTGGGCAGGGACTTGGTCTTTGTAGGTTGTGTTTTCAGCACCAAGGACAGTGCCCCCACATTCCCTGACCTGAATGACTATTACTGCGTGAATACCTATGATTCTGCAGTTGAGTTAGAGAACAGAAATGTCAACGATAGTACAGAAATCAGTGTTTCCATTATACTTTAGATAGGAACTGTTGGTTCAAATTTTGTGCTTTGGCCATGTAGAGAAAAAAACAAACGTTGAGAAATTTTATGTGGTAGACATTGAGTGGATCTTAGCTTATACAAAGTGCTTACAAAGATCTTTGGCTTAGGAGGTCTGCAGCGCATTTATGCCTTGTGAGGAATGCTAATCCATCTCCCAGTCTGGTCAGGTAGGAGAGGGCCAGAATAAAATTTGGGGACTAGAATAAAGTGAGAGTCCACAGAAATCAAGTACAGTTAATGCCTTGTAAAAAGTGAACTAACATTTATTTGTGTGCTTGTGTGGGATATTGACTTCATAAAGATTATGATTGTATTTAGAAACTATTACACAGGTATTCGAACAAAGTGCTAATTTGTATAAAAATGATTGAATCTATGTTTCTTACAAAAAACTGTGTTTGTAGATATGCCTAATTAAATTACATTTCTACACAGGGTTATCACCTTAGAAGAAGGATATTAGATAGAAGACAAAATTCTAGAAAATTCTAGATTATTCCCCTAGAGAAAAATTGTACAAGATATAGAATTAGAAATGTCAAGCTATAAAGTCATGACAAACATCATAAGGCTAAAGGGAAATTAAAACTCATGTAATTAAGCAGAATTCTCTGTGGGGCTGAATGAGGCCCAGAAGAAGCTGCTCAGCCCAGATTTCCCAGAATTAGTCCATTTTTTACACAATGTAAGTATAGTATGCTGGGAGAATATGTGTTATACTGTGGGAAGAGATATGCTTTACTAAGATGCCATCAAGAGGATGTGCTGCTTGCCTGGAGTTTGCAATTTGGGGCATGAAATCCTCGATTATAATCAAGAGAATTCAGCCTTATGCTGCTTAGGGATATGTTTCTTTCTTAAAGCCCATTCTCTAGTTAATAAGTTTTTATTCATTGCATCTTAAAGGGTTCAAAGTTCAAAATAATAAGTTGGGTTCTAGGGAGGTAGTTCTTTCAAATAGGCTCACAGAATGCCAACCGCCTACTTTACTTGTTTAGAAGTCTGGCAGAATAGTGCAAAGTGTACATTTTGTAAGGAGAAATCAGGATTTATAAGCTTACTCTGCCATTTAGGAATGCAGAGACCTTGGGTGAATTACTTTACATCTCAGTTGCTCAGTTTCCTTATCTGTAAAATGGAGACATTTAATGTGGATTAAATAAAATGTGTGTTGGTTGCCTAGCTTAGTGCTTGGCACATATAGAGACCTCAACATTTGGCTAAAACAAAGTTGGGGTGATTCTTGGAGTGAATGCTGGCCTTTTGACTATGTCTGTAACTATCCTTTTTTTATGCCATTGTAAAAAAATTATGTTCTACCACAAAGTGCCTTTTTCTATGGTTTGATAATGAGTTCTTTCACAGGTGGCTCACCTATCACCGCTAGTCTTCTCTCTAGCAATGATGATTTAGGGATTTTACTGTTTCATCACTTCATGGCCAATGTACTTTACCTACACAGGTGGACTGTCCCAACAAATTCTCACAAATTTCTATGTGTTCCTTCATTTGACTGTGTCTGCCTCCATCTGAAACCTTTGTTTGTAAACTTGGGAGGTTATGCCTGGTATATAGAGAGGGCCATTAAACATGTTAATTTGGCTTTGTTTACATCTAAATAGTTTTTATTCCACGTGAGTAATGCCAAGGTATCATTTAGTGCTTTAGGGGCATAAGGATTTATAGCTGCTGTTATTTATCATATCATCACTTGGTCCTGTGCTCAGCATGTAGAAGAAATCTAATATTATCAAAAATATTTAAATATATAGGGGGTAACAAAGTTTTAAAGAAAAAGAAAACTTCAAATGTGCTATGGAAAGTCTCAGCACCTATCCACAAGAAAGCAGAGGCAAATGTATTTAGAAAATTAAGCCTGTATCTCCTTCTGTTTAGGATAATGGGGGTACTAGTAAGATAGGTGACTGTAGAGATGTGAAGAAGGCCTGTGATCATTTAGCTCCTGTGTAAACTACTTTATGCCATTAGTGGGGAAAAAACCCACAAAACTCCCACACAAATAGTAAGCTGGAATATAATGAACTTTCTAAATTATTAAATAGACTTGACTTGGATTTTGATCCTGGCTAAGCTTGCAAAATATGCAAACAAACAAACCAGATAAGGGAGTGTAAATGGCCTGACCAATCAAATATCAGATAGCATCAACAAATGAACAGACCTGATCATCCCTCAGAGAACTTATCAGAGTGCCAGGAAAAGGTTGTTGAAGCTTTTATACATGCCCAGCATATAGTTGCTTATGGATATCCACACTTAACTGGGCTAGTAATTTCATTCCACCTGACTGATTATAAGCAACAGTTAAGAAGAGTCAACTTTAAAAACCTACCAATAACAATAAAAATAAGAGTGAGGAAAGGGCCGGGCACAGTGGCACATGCCTGTAATCCCAGCACTTGGGAGGCTGAGGCAAGAGGATCTTGAGTTCAAAGCCAGCCTCAGCAATGGTGAGGTACTTAGCAACTCAGTGAGACCCTGTCTCTAATAAAAATACAAAAAAGGGCTGGGGATGTGGCCCAGTGGTCAAGTGCCCCTGAGTTCAATCTCTGGTACCAAAAAAAGAAAAAGAAAAAAAAAAAAAGAGTGAGAAAAGTTTGAGTCAGAAACTTGATATTTCAACATGGGAGAATTTCATTATTTAAATCATACAGAAAGAAAAATAAAAACTAGGTTATGGAGATAAAGAAAATGAACAGTTGTGTCAATACCACTGCATTAAACTCTATTATCTTGTTCTGTAGCAAATGTGCTAAGAATGCCACAAGTAAAAAAAAAAAAAATAGTGTGTAATTGTGAAGGCATTGATTTATTAATTCACTATGAGCCTCCAGTGTGCTAGGCAATGTATTGGACATGGGAGATACTGAGATAAATAGAAGCCCTTGCTTTAAAGGGCTAATAGTCTATTTGGGAAAGTGAACAGGTAAAATATAATACAATGCTATAAGTGCTATGATGTATGCAAGGGAAAATTGTGAGGCCCTGCCAAGTTTGAAAGTGCTTCTTGAATTTTGAAGAAATATGGAATTTTTTATTTTTAGAAGAGTTTTAGCTCATCTATATTTTATTATTTGAAACATACATTAATTCTCCCTTAACTATGTCTTAGCCAGGATAAGATGTTTGCAATATTTGAATGTAGTATTTATCTTCATATATATGTGACATATAAAAGATGTATGTATATTATATAAAACCATATAATTATAATATGTATTATATACATTAAAAAGAGAGGCACAGAGGGTAGAGAAATCTTATTTCAGCATGGAATCTTGTTTGAGAATTGACAGGTGATACCAGTGTGAGCTAGGAAACCTCAGGAGGTCATGTGGGCTGAGCTGCTACCTGACATAAGAATGTAGTTTTAAACACGCTCATGTATCTCTTTTCTCCTTAACAGATCCAGGGGCAGCCAGTTTCTCATTGTTAGATCCTGTAGGAGATACTTCTTTATATAGAGCAGAGTCCACTTTCATGCTGCTGGTAATTCATCCTCTGGAAAATGGAAGTAAGCTTAACATCATCCATAGGACACACTTAAAATATAAGAATGCTTCTATTAAAGCTTTCCTTTTAAAAAGCTAAGCTATTCTCATTTCCTTCAAAGATTTCTTTTGAAGTACTATTTCCAGATTCCTTTTTCTTTTTTTTTTTTTTTTTTTTTTTTTTTTGGTGGTGGTATGGGGAGAGGGTGGAAGAGGAGGGAGGAATCAACTTTTTAGTTTATTTATTTATTTATTAATTTTATTAAAACATTATAGTTTTTTTATATATATACATACATACATATATAGTAGTTGTTTTTATTTTGATAAAATCATACATGCAAGGAATTTGATTTCCATCCCCATTTCCCTCTTTTCTTTCCCTCCTCCCTCCCCTTACTCTCCTTCCTCTACTGTACCGATCTTCCTTTCCTCACTTATTTATTTATATATTTTTTGTACTTTGATTGAAATTCTGTGTGGTACATTTATATATGCATAAAAGTTTGTTAAATTTGTTCCATATTTGTTCCCCTTTCCCGTCCTTTCTTTCTCCTTCTTGTTCTCCTTCTATTCCACCAATCTTCCATATATATACATATGTTCCACACACACACACACACACACACACACACACACATATATACACACACACATGTATGTATGTGTATGTATATATGATATCCCATTCCCCTCCCACTGCCTTTATATGATATCCCATCCCCCTGCCTTTGCCTTTTATTATTGCTTATTTTTCTCTTACTTTTTCACATATGAGAGAACATTTGACCCTTATTTTTCTGAGGAGTCTGGCTTTTTTTTTTTTTTTTTTTTTTTTTGGTACTGGGGATTGAACTCAGGGGCACTGGACCACTGGGCCACATCCAGCCCTTTTTGTTTTTTGTATTTTATTAGAGACAGGGTCTCACTGAGTTGCTAAGTGCCTCACTATTGCTGAGGCTGGCTTTGAACCGTGATCCTCCTGCCTCAGCCTCCCAAGTGCTGGGATTACAGGCGTGCGCCACCACGCCTAGCTTCTGGCTTATTTTACTTAGTATGAATTTCCATTTCCATCCATTTCCTGGCAATCTAGATTCTTTACATTAGGTGCAATTTGAATTTTCTTTGCCCTATTATGTCTGTGAAGCTTGGCACATGGTAGGTACTCTTTCTGTGTGAAGTATTCTTTGTCCTCTCCTAGAAGTCCTCCCTCATTGTTTCTTCCCCATCTACCAGTTAGGACTGGATTTCCCCTCCCTGTGTTTTCTTTCCTCCTTGTAGAACCAGTACTTTGGTTCTATACCTGTGCTCATCTGAAAGGAAAAGCAGTGTCAGATGGTAGCAGGGCTTGAATATTGGGCTAATGGATTTGATATTTGATATTCAATGATTCACTCTCATTAGACTCTCAATGAATGGCCTAAACAGTGCTTCCTATTCTTGCTTGAACTCAAGATCCACAAGAGATTTTAGGAAAAAAAAAACAAACAAACAAACAAACAAACAAACAAACATCATCACACTCCCCTTTATAGATTTTGATTCAGTGGATCTCAGCTTTGGCTTGGAATTCTATAGTCTTAATGCTCTTCTCCTAATAAGTCAAATTTGGGAAATACTGGGCCAAAAGAATTTCTTTCTCATCTTAATCCTATTGCCACTTTTATCAAATAAATTTATTTATAATGAGAATCACTAAAAGAAAGCACATTGTTGAGTAAAACGACCTCCAAGCTTTTACAAGCACATTCTTGATTGTCATTGGGCTATAGATTCCTTGTGCTGCCCTGCACAAGGAATATCTGCTTGCATTTCAAATGTAGGTTGCTTAGTTTGAAGGATGACTATGGTTACTACAACTCAGTGAATCTCAGGGGATTTTGCACATTCCACTTGAAAACTCCCATCGACAAGTGTACCTGATGAGGTCTGACATATGGGATGAGGTACTGTTGATGACATATCAGAAGATTAGAACATTTCTCAAGATTTCTTCATGGTGAGGCTATAGGGAGGTGATGGTTTTTGCATTTGGGAAAATCCAGAATAAGCATTTGTTCTTCCTTGAAGAGATTGTCCTAACACATTAGTTTAAAATAACTTTGTGTTTAATGTATAAGACAGCTCTTGGGGAAAAGGTCATATGTCAGAAGTACAGTATGTCTGAAATTCTTTCTTGTCTTTTCTTCATCTGAGACAAGATGACTAGATGAAATTGCTTTTTGCCCTTTGGCCAACATATAAGAAAGGAACAGCTCTCTTAATCTTACATATGAACTTTCCTAGAATATATGGATTTAGTTGCCTATTGGCTTGGGAAGCCAATTCTCTGAGTTAGTGTGATCCTTGTATGATGAGGAAGAAAGGGTTAATGTTTTTCCCTGCTGTCCCGAAGCAGAGAAAGTGTTTCTTTCTACAACCTTGACTGGTCACTGTCATGGCCACTGTCATGGTTACAAATCATGTCACAAGATTTTTGATGTAAAAAATGGAGAGTGCTTGCCTAGGTTAAGAAGCCTTTCAAAATCGCATGTCAGATAAATATGGCTTCTTCTACAGAAAGAAAAAAAAATATGTTGCTTTCTTTTTATGGAAATAAAACAATTTCTCACTTTAAGCCAGAATTTTGGCATTGTATTTAGAAAGAAAATTTAAAGAAAAAGAATAACTAATAAAGTAAAAAAAAAAAACAATATTAATAGTAGTAACGACATTTTTGCAGTTATGGATCTTATCACAATCTATTAAGTAAATTTAGAGTCTAAACCCATAATCAGTAAAGAAAAGGGCAGCTTTGATTCAATAAAGGTCTACCTTGGTCAGGAAAAAAAGAGAATGGCATACAAGAAGATGTGGAGAGTTAAAAGGAGGATGGAATCTTTGGTTTCAGGTGTCCTAGGCTGGAGAGAGATTATAAATCCATAGTGAAGACACACTGTGTAAATTGAGAACCGTGCCTACATGATTCAGGTGGCACACCTGTGATCCCAGCCACTTGGGAGGCTGAGGAAGGAGGATTGCAAGGTCAAAGCCAGCCTCAGCACTTTAGTGAGGCTCTAAGCAAATCAGTGAGACTCTCTCTCTCTCTCTCTCTCTCTCTCTCTCTCTCTCTATATATATATATATATATATACATATATATATATACATGTATATATGCATATTTACACACACACAGAGATTATTGAAATGTTTTCTAACTACATATTGCTCTTGTTCATAATATTTTGATATTTTGGGTCTTCTCAATTAATTTCTTTGCTTCTATCACCTCCTCTATTCAGAATGTTTCTACAAGCAGAAAACCCCAAATCTGTGAAAGAATTAGTGAATCATGTAGAGAGTCACTATCATGGAAGTCAAGTAGTCTTGGACATTTGGTTACTTGTTCAATGAACCCACCCTAGATTGAATGTAAATGTGAACTCTTCCTAGGTGAGAAGAAACAGAAAACAAAAGATAATATTGGGTTTCAAGAACTCTTTTATTCATGAATCTACATATTTTTGCTTCATCAGATATATTGTAAACCAGATACATATTTTTTGTACAAGTTGATATTAGAGTTTATAAAACCTTTTTGAGATTAAAGCATTATCTTTGCATATTTTATATATATAAAAGTAAGTAACAGTTGTTTTTAAATAAACATTGATTGAATAATGGTTAATCTGGGGAGGCAAGCTATTTATTATAAAATTGTGCAAAATTGAAATAGGATGCAAGAATCAATGCAGGGCATACTAGCACTAGAACACATTGCTTTTGCTGTTCTCATCTTTAAGGGGTAAAGTGGCTCCACCAAGCTTTATGATATTAGATGTATTCCTCAAATGCCATTTTTGCAGAGATCAACAAGGCTCTACAGATCTCCTCTGAAAAGATATCGCCCAAATAACAGTTTCTCCTTCTGTGGATGGAGTCATACATAATGGATATCCTCTGATGGTTGCAGAAGTTGTGCAGCTATAATTAATGTTATAGAACCCAGTGGAGTTCATTTAATCAAGTCTGTAACGGTGGTATTGACTGTAAAATGTAATGAAGTGATACTAAACACGGTTGATTTGAGATTGGAGTAGGAATGTTCAAAGACATGTTTGATACCATTTGTAGCCTAAAATATTGTTAAGGACAAAAGCTCAGAAAGTCAAGAAAATGCAAAAAAAACCCTTGTTTTTGTTTCAAGAATAAAGTTCTACTATTTTTTAATTTTGACAAAAATTTAAAAGTCACTATTCAAAACCTGTTTGCTTTCAAAGTAAACAGGGCAATTTTATGCATTGAAGAGTTAAAGCAAACCTGAATATTCAGGGCTCATGTGAGGTTTGAAAAACAAGGTCTTATAAAATGTGTCTGTCTGCCATTACTGGACATTTAGTCATAAAATGAAAATAAATGATGATATGGTTTAAAAGCTGAGATGAGTGCTGCATCATGTGGAGAGGAGAGGAAAAGGAAATGACTGAGGAATTCACCAAGAGACTTAAGAATGATGTTGGAATTTCTCCAGCAATAAGATCAAGAGCAAAACAAAAATGTTAAAAATAAAAGACTGCACGTGCTTGCTGTAGATGTAAGGATGTGTCTTCAGTCTGTAGTAGTACCCATTTGAACTTTCAGGAGTAAATAACCTTGGCAGAAACTGTGATCAATAAACCAGACCTCTGAAAAAAGAAAATGCTAAAACTAAAATCAAGGCCATAGCTTGAGAGGCATGGAACAAAACGACTCAGTACATTGAAATATAAAGCAGTTATCTGCAAATATTAGTATACGAAATGGATAGCTTAGAGAATTTCATTGAAGGAGAGAAGAAATTTGAGAGATAATATCAGCATGGAATGTGATGTTTTCTTTCCATGCTATTAAAGGATGCTTATAGCCTTAACATCGAAGTCCATTAATGTAAATAAAATTGCTCAAGCATTCACAGAGTCTGGAAAGGAATGAGGAGGAATAAAGAGCTTAGACTATACTGAATTCAAGATGTGTACCTCTTTTCATCTCTCTATTCTTCAAAATCGCCAAACATCCCAAATCACTCATCCATATTTTATTTATATTTGTATTTGCAAAGATAATGCTTTTGAAAAAAAAAAAAAAAAAAAAGCAAGATCTTGTGACTTGCTGAGTTTGCTAGTAAGTGTTCCCATTATGAGCCAAATAGAGCTGAGTCATTTTGGAGCAGAAAAAGGAAGTAACAAAGCCAGATGCAGTGGTGCACACCTGTAATCTCAGTGGCTTGGGAGGCTGAGGCAGGAGGATCCCAAGTTCAAAGCCTAAAATTAGCCTCAGCAACAGGGTGCTAAGCAACTCATTGAGACCCTGTCTCTAAATAAAATACAAAATAGGGCTAGGGATGTGGCTCAGTGGTCGAGTGTCCCTGAGTTCAATCCCCAGTATCCAAAAAAAAAAAAAAAAAAAAAAAAAAAAAAAATAAGAAGAAGTAACAAACTTATCTTCTGGAAATGTCCTGTAAGTGCCTAATTTTTTCCTTGGTGTTTTTACTTTTATTTGTTTGCTTGTTTTTATTTACTTGTTTTATTCACTTTGCTTGTTTTTACTTTATTTATTTTTGACATTAAGTCCCACCGAATTCAAAATATCACCTTTCCCATGGTAGGGAAAATAATGACTAAATTACTTGGTTGTTGCTTCAGTCTAATGTTAAACATTTGTTAGTTTTGAGCAATAAACAAATGAGTAAAACAATATGGGGAGGAGTTAATCTCATCTATTTGGTTTGAAATCTCATCTATTTAGCCTTATTTAAAACTTTAAATCTTTGATCTTTGGAATTCTGGTTTTTATTTTTAATTTTTTTTGTACATTTTATCTTCCTCTATATATTTTAGTATTGAATCTCCTAAACACATTTTTTTTCTCTTTTGTTCTAGGTGTCTCATGAATTTTACTGATTTCTGATTTGCTTTTATCATGGCCAGAAAAGAGGCATGGCTCCCGGAAGGTGCAAAGAGAAAAATCTCTCTAAATTGGGAGGCTCAGACTTTCTCAGCTGTCCTCCAGGTGCTTCCTAATGTATTTCCAGCCCTTCAAGGTCAGATGGTCAAAAAGTTTCATCTCAGCTGGGGTTGTGGCTCAGCGGTAGAGAGCGCTTGCCTCGCACGTGCGTGGCCCGGGTTCGATCCTAAGCACCACGTAAAAATGAAGGCATGTGTACAACTAAAACAAATAAATAAATATTTTAAAAAAATAGTTTCATCTCAAAGTCCAGGGAAACCCATGGCCTACCCTCTCCACATAGCTATAATTATTGTGTGCACCATCTAACCAGCATTTTATACTGCCTTTGTTTTATGTAACCTTTTACTAATTTAAAATTTCAGGTTGCCTCTCTTTTGTTCTCTCTGAATGTTAAGACAGACAGATATGCGCATGCACATGAACACACACACACACACACACACACACACATACAGAGTCCTTTTAAGATCCCGTTTTCCCTGCAGCCCTCTCAAACACTGGTTGTTTTTCTTCTTTACTCCCCAAACAACTGGGTCCGGATGTTAGAAGGGCCTTGCATGGCACTTCACTTTTCTTCTTCCTACCTCATCCTCACAACTAACTTTGACGTTCATGCCATCAGATTATATTAACCACTGTTCCTTTTCTTGCTGTCATCCACTGACCCTGGTGTCAGTTTATCTCATATCTAGACAATTTTTGGTCCAGTTCACTGTCACTTTCTTTGATGTTACTGGTATCTTAATTCTTGTTTGCAGGACTAGCTTCATCATTTTTGGGGCTCAGAGCAAAATGAAAACTCAGGTTCCTGTTAAAAAATTATCAAGACTTTCAGAACAGCAAAGCAGAGCATTAAACCAAACACAGAGTCCCTCTAAGCATGAGCCCTTGAGTCACCACACAGGGTGCAACCCATAAAGTTGGCTCTGCTTGGTTAGAAACCATTGTTCACATTCTTTCTCTGATTTCATGGGTGAGGAACCTTCTGATTCCTCTCTGTGTGAGGGAGTTTTGGAATATTCCCGCCTCCTCCTCCACCTCTTGTACATTCCTCTCTGTTCTCTTCCCCAGGAAGGGAGGAGTAGCTCTGTTTGTTTTAGGACCACCTTTCAGTGGGTGGGATTAATGTCCCAAAGGTGACTGCTCTTGTCTCTTCCTTGCTGTTTCTAATGGCTGGTCTCAGGAAAATCACTTTCCACTTCCAGTTTTCATACAATGAACCAGATCTTTGTTCATTGTCCCAACATTTCAGGCCAATAGTGTGGGCCCAATGTCATCCATTCAGTGAGAAGGGTTTATGATACCCTAACTCCATCTTCATATTCAAACCCTGTTTGCCAGCACAGTTTATCCCATGATCCTGGACATTGACAGCTACTGAGTACTACCCGTAAATAAGCTGACATTTTGATCTCTATATGACTCCTACTTCATTGTGTCCATTGCTATTAATTATTAGAACTCATAAGCCTGCAATTATAATACTTTTAGTCTGAGCTTCTCAATGATGAGGGATTGTCTTGAAATGCAGCCAGATCAGTTCCCAATTTCTGTTTCCTTTCTTCACACCCTCAACCCTTGACTAATAATATTTTTCTTTAAGAGACTTGAATGTGAAAAAAATAATACCCATGTCTGCCCATGTTTATACTTTTAGACCACTGTATCTCTGACTGGCAGGGAAAACAATTTTGGCAGAGGTGACCATGAATTGACCCCCTTTGATTCTGACAACCTCAGGGATGGAAAAACATGACTGATAATAAGAGGTGGTTGCTTCAGGGCCAGCCCAGCTGACAGTCTTAGTCCAGCAGTGGCTTCAGTCTCAGGATCTTTTTTTTTTTGACAAGTAATATTGTCTGAGTAAGCAGGGAGGACAACTCTGGTAGTTTGTGTTTTCAGAAAGTTTTTCTGTATTATTATTCCTTAAAACCCCAGTGTATTCCTTTTGTGTTGGCTGAGGCACTTTAAAGAATCCATTGTGTGAAATATGTTATATTTACTCTCTGGGTATAGTCCAAGTGGTGGTTCATTATATCACAGAGTCTTTATGTGGACACAGTTGGATAATTTCTTTCTGGTATTAAGCTTAGGATTAATTGTATTCCTTGTGAGAATCATAATTTTTTTTTTACCGTGTGGATACTGGTAATCTCTGTGCATTGGTCACAAGAAAGCAAAACTCCAAAATCTGTATCCTGCTTCTTACAAATGTGTGTCCTACACTCTATAAGTGAATTTAATTATGACTTTATCTTGCCTTTTCTCCTTATTTTTTCTCTTTTATCATCTTGAGCTTCTTATTTTAGATTTTATACTATCTGGTATTGCATTTCAAAAGCAGGTCACTTTAAATCCTTATGAGGAAAGAATGTGTATAAATAAAAAGGAAAGTAATTATGAAAACCCAGCACGAGATCATTTGATCTTTATACATATGATAGCCAAAGAATATAAATCACAGAAATTTGAAATTATGTAGAGATGGGATGAGGCTCTGGAAATTCAAATTTTTTAATCCTAATCTCCATAGCTTGTCATTTCTATGTGGCCTTATAAATGTCTCATAAATACAGATTTGCTCTGAAAAAAATTTAGGAACTTGACCTGATGTTCAGAGGCAATGTGAGGACTAATTTGTTCATGTGAAGTATAAATTTTAAAGGTTGGATCCAAGGAAAGGAAATTAGTAATGTTAACTACATCTTTGGGAGACAGGCAGGCTGGTGTTCCATGCAAAACCACAAGTTGAATATTAAATTTGCCCTGGTAAGGGTCCCCCAACTGTAATACACATCATTTACTTTCAGCTAAAGCTGTGTTAGAATTACTACTCACACCAGTGCTGAGGCTTTTTTGACCTAATTAAAAATTTACCATAACTTTCACTCAAGTATTTCATTTTAATTTCTAGCTGTACTTCAAAGGTATTACCTAACAACATAACAATGCACCCCCTAATTCTACCCACCCTACTTAAACATACAGAGGATGTTCACCGACATTTTGTCTGAAACCACTCCATTTCGATTAGCTGTCAACAAGAGACCAGCTCTGTTCCAAGTGAAACTAAGTCATTATCATTGATGCTCCAGCTTTTCTTTCATCTTATGGGCTCCAGGGCATTAAGATAATGATTCTGCTTCCCTCCTTCCCGAAGAGCAGTGATGTCCACTCTGTTTCACTTAACATTTAAATTTTGACTGTATAAACTATTTAACCTGTTCAAATCCATGTAGTTTAACTTGAGAAGGGTAATGCAGGTCTGTCTAAATACCATGTGCAGAAATCAAGACAATGGGTATCATACATCTAGTAGGTTCTTTTCTTTGGTAGGAGCAATACCCATCTATTCATTAATTCATTGCATATAAACAAAGTTTCTAAAGGTAAATGAAGGACTATTCTATGGACTGAATATTTGTGCTCCCCAAAATTCAAATGATCAAGAACTAATTCCCAATATGATGATGGCATCTGGAGGTGGGGCCTTTGGGAAATAATTTGGGTTGGTTAGATAAGGTCATGATGGTGAGTTCCTCATGATGGTGAGTTCCTCATGATGGGATTAATGCTCTTATAAAAAGAGGAAGAGACAAAATCTGTGGATACACCAAGAAAGGCCATGTGAGAACGCAATGAGAATGAGGCCATCTGTAAATCAAGAAGAGGCCCCTTATCAGACACCCAATCTGCTGGCACCTTTATCTTGGAATTGCCAGCTGCCAGAACTGTGAGAAATAAATGTCTGTTGTTTAAGCAATCCAATCCATGACATTTTGTTATAATAGCCAGGCAGATTGACAGATCATATTTGCTCATTTATCAGAGTTACCAAAGGCTTATGTGAAGATAAGGGAATCCTGGAAAGGTCAAAGGTAATACTGTAACTCCATTTTGCTTGTGTGTGCATGAGTTCTACCAACTGAAGGCAGTCCCTTCAAGACCATTTGGTTTGCTGGGACAGCCTTACTTGACAGTAATAGTCTTTAACATATAATATAGGCTTTAATCATATTTAGGAAATCAGAAAGTCAAAATAATGTACATTGTCTCTATTTTTAAAATATCTTCATCATTTTCTTGGTGGATAAAATATCTCAAGTTTTATAAGTACTGAAATAAACCTCCATAAATTCCTACTAATTATTAAGTTATAATAATGACTATAATTTCTTTTCAGAAATGTTCTCAGCAAGAACTCTGATGTGGTGTTTAATTTGGATTAAATATGTTTTGCTTTAGTTATCTTCTGTATGCAATCTCAATTAATATATATTTCAGTGTGTTTAGAAGGAAGACATAAATATTGTGAGGTAATTTAACTGGTTTTAGTGTTACCTTCATAGCTACGTGACTTTGGGCAAGCTGCTTTGTTTTAGCTTCATTTTCTTTGCCCATAAAATGTAGATAATTATTCTTATATTCCAAAGCTATAGTAAGGTTTAAAGGAGATAATCCATGTAAAACATATAGTCCATCATTTTTCGTATCACATGGCTCAATAAGAGGTAGCTATTATTAGTCATCTTATTATAGTAAAGAAAAACAATGTAATAAAGAAAAGGAATGTTCTTCAACGATAAAGGGAATAATCTGCATTTAAATGGTATGTTTACATTATTGCCTCAAAACTTTATTGCTTTACCTTTCATGTTTAGATCTACAATCCATATGGAATTGATATGGAATGGTAAAGGGTCAAGGTTCAAGTTTTCCTCATACAATTGAGCTGTCATAATTGATTTAAACATCTGTCCTCTCTTCATTGATATTGCTATTTTTTTTTTAGATCTCTCTCTTTCTCTCTCCATATCTGTGTGTGCGTGTGTGTGTGTGTGTGTGTGTGTGTGTGTATGTTGGTCTGTATCTGGACTCTGTATTCTCTTCTATGTATATATCTTTCTACAAACAGTCTCACGCTGGCTTACTTTTTATAGCTTTATAATAATTCTTGATATCTAAGAGTATAATCTTCCAAATTTGTTTTTCCTTTTTAAGGAAAAATATTGTTTCAGGTAGTTTTGGCCTTTGGTATTTCTATATGAATTTTAGAATTGACTTATAAAATTCCCCCAAATACCTGCTAGACATTTTATTGGAATTGCACTGAATCTACACATAAATTTTAAGACATAAACACTATTGTGTGTTCCAATCCATGAACATGATATATCCCTTCAATTTGTAGAGATCTCACAGTTTTCCAAACAATGTTTTACAGTTATTTGTACAAAGGTTTTGCAAATTAATTTTTATGTGTATTCGCCAATATTTCATGCTGTTGCAAATAATTTTATTTATTTTTGGACAGTAGTCATACATATTTAAGAATAAAGTGTGATAATTTTATATGTGTATACAGTGTGTAATGATCACATCAGCATTTTATCTCTTTAAACATTCATTTGTGCTAAAAATCTTTAAAATCTTCTAGTTCTTTATAAAATATGCAGTAAGTTGTCATGAGCTAGAGTCACCCTACTGTGTTATAAGACATTAAGACATTAGAATGTACTGTTCTTATATAAGTACATTAATATTATTTTTGAAATTTTACTTCATATTTATTTTTTACATTTATGTAGAAATAGAACTGATTTTTATATTTACTTAGTTTCCAGTGACCTTACTAAATTCATTTATTGAGTCTAATAATTTATCTGAATTTTTAAAACATTTTCTATACATATATAATCATATTGTCTGGAAATAATGTCAGTTATCTTTCTTCCTTTTTAGTTCTTAATTTTTTCCCCCTGCCTTAATTAAGCCTTGCAAAAACCTCCATTACAATGCTAAATACAAGTGATCATAGCCACTGACTTTGTCTCATTTTTGTATAAACTTTCTATGTGTCATCATTTAATATGATATATTCTGTCTCTTGTAGCTACTCTTTATTGGATTAAGATATTATCTTGTATTCTTAATCTGCTAAGAGTGTTTATCACAAATAGATATTAAATTTTGTCAAATGCTTTCTCTGCAACTGTGAAGATAACCACATGATTTTTCTCCTATATTTTGTTAATATGTTAAATTACCCTGATGATTGCCTAATGTAAAATTCACCATCTCACTTTTGGAATAACACCAGCTTGACAATGATTTCTTATCATTTTAATTGCTAGATTTACTTTGCTAACATTTTGTTTAAGGTTTTGAAATTTTTTTTTACATGAATGTGTCGTCTAACTTGCCTTCTTATCTGTTCTTTCTGGGTTCAAGATATGAGTTAGGAAGAATTACCTATTCTTATGGACTAGATAAATTAATGAAAATCAGTGTTATTTTTAAAAAATATTTATTTATTTGTTTTAGTTGTACACAATGCAACACATTTTTTATGTTTACATGGTGCTGAGGATCGAACCCAGCCCATGCATGTGCTAGGCGAGCGCTCTACCACTGAGCCACCACCCCAGCCCAGTGTTATTTTTCAATAAGTGCTTGAAAAAATTTGTTGGTTCTGGGGTTTTCTTTGTAAATATACAATTTTAGAATATACATTTTTTCATTTTTTAATTATTGACACAGAACTATTATCAATTAAGAAAAGAAGAGGATCTATAAACAGATCAGGTGTATAATTTTTAAAATTTTTTTGTTGGTACATTTTAAATATACGTATTAGTGGGATTTGTTGTTAAACATTCATTCATGCACACAATATAATTTGGGTAATTTCATGCCCCAGTACTTCCCTTTCCCTCCCTGTATGGTGTTTAAGGCAAGAATGAGTGGAGATATTTCTAGAACTTGTTTATGAATGTGTACAGATGGGTGTATAGGTATTTATTCATACATTTGTTAATTTATTCAATCAAAATTTGAAGACCTGCTGTGGATGCATGCTCTGAAGAATCTTTGGTGATTTTTCATCAAGGATGGAAAATGTTAAAATGATTTCTTATCTAGGTTAATTTGGTGGCAATGTGTCTAGAGAACTGGAAAGGGCAGAAAACAGGTAGGAGAACCAGTGGGAGGCATAAAATACCCAGTAATTGACTTCAGATAAAAGTTGTAGAAATAAATAGGCAGAGAGAATGTTGGTAAAGGAGCAGTAGGATTTGTCAATTGATTGAAAGTCAAGAGTGAGGAAGGAGATATTCTGTCTTGACAAGAAGTTTTGAGTATAGGTGATAAGAAACCAAGAAGAATCTCCAAGAAATGTTAGAAAGCTCTTTCACAGAGATATGCATTTCTTAATTCTCTTAAGGTTGATGTTTATTAAACTACATCTACATTTTCATACTGTTTATTTTTATTCCAGGACCTCAGTATCAGACCTGGAATTTCAGTCTTGAAGCTGGTTCATTGTAACATCCAACAGGGAAACTGCATTTTAATCACAAGCAGGTGGGCCAGACTGTGTTATAGGCAATTACCCTTTTAACTGTCATCTATTCTAGTCTGCCAGTATTTAATTCCAAGCTTCACAGGCAGAAATCATTAATAGCTTATCTCTCTCACATGTCTGTGCAAAGGAAGAAAAACTGATAAAACTTTAAAATTGTGGTGAGCTAATTATAGTACCTAAGTTTGGAATAGGTAATTAAAATTCACATAACAGAACAAACATATTAAAATGTAATTGCAAATGGGGGTGAACATGTTGAAAAGAAATCTATTCATCTGGATCATAGAATTATCACAAGAAAGAATAATGAAGAATAACTGATTCAGACTATATCCAATACTTACATTTGTTTATTGGAGGCATAAATATCGACCAATTACAAATGCATGTCAATATTGTGTGTTTTTCCATGGGTAATACATTTTGATATTAGCTGTTGAAAAAGTAATTTAACACCCCATTTTATGTCATGTATTTTTGAGGGTATGATACCAAAATGTAAAGAGAAAGGCTACAAAGATTTGGTTTACAATCAATTCACTACCTGAATAGTACCAAACATTTTATAAACCAAAAGACATCTCTGCGTCTACCCCACACTGAAGGAAGTTTTCACGAACTACCTTAAGTGAAAATAATAACAGCCGCTGCTTATTCAGCATTTACTACCATGCATAGTACCCTCCATGGCCATTTCACTTAGTCCTCATAGATACCTGATTTTTCAGGTAAGGAAGGTGGGACTCTAAGCTTCTACAAGTTGCCTGTGGTCTACCAGAATGTAGCAGAAGAAAAGTGTAAACTGGTCTCAGATCCTGCATTCTCACCATTGTTACTTACACTCCCTAGGCAGCCTTCCATATGGCCAGTTTTTTAAATTTAACACGTATTTTTTTCATCTCATGATAAGGTCATAGTCTTCCTGGGGGTAGGACCATGTATTATTCATCTGTGAAGAGCAGAGTTGTTTGTGTCGGGTATTAGAAAGATATGGCCCAATCTGTTTAGTTCAGAAATGTCTCACATGCTTAGGGAGAAAGAAGGTTGGTCATGACTCCCTGGAGGTGCCAGGGAGCCTGAGTGGCCAAGAAGACTCTTGGGAACCTTCTCATTCTATGGGAATGGAGAATGAAGTCTTGAAAGGTTGCCTCAAGGACAATGAGACTGTTTTTAGTATGTCAAGGGCTTTGTTACTTATATTGTTCCTAATTCAGCCTTGCTTAGGGTCACATACTTCTTTCCAGAAGGCTCTGAGGGAGGAAAGTTGTAACAAACCTGCGAATTACATTTGTTTTTATTTTTTTTAACCAAACTTATTTTATACTTTCCTTAATTCTTGAATAATTTGAGGTGTACAGGGGATTCTAAAAAAGAAATCATATCTAGGTTCATAAGACAAGTTTAAACAAAGTAAAAATATTAAAAGTATACAATATATGTCTAATCATATTGGAAAAAGAAATTGATAACAGGAGTATAGGAAGTATTTAGAAAGTATTTAGAAGTAATCAAATTATTTTTAAGTAATCCAAGTATAAATAACTAATAAAATTAGAAAATTTTTTAAAGTGAGAAACAATATACCATATCAAAATTACAGATACAGCTAAAGCAGCATTAATTTTATTTTTTTATTCAAAATTGTTGTATTTTATAATAGTAGTATGCATTATAATTCATAATAAATATATAGAGCATCTTTTTTACATAACACTGTTTGTATACAATGTATATTTGAACCATTCAAATCTTCAATCATGCATTTAGGATAATGATATCCATTTTATTCAACCACCTTTTCTTTTTTTTCCCCTCCATCCCCCCTTGCTTCCTTCCTTCCCCTCCCTCCCCTTTGACCATTCTAGTGTTCCTCTAATCCTCCTATGTACCCTGACCCAACACCACTGTGAATCAGCCTCCTTATATCAGAGAAAACATTCAGTATTTGAATTTTTGAGATTGACTAACTTCACTTAGCATTATATTCTCCAACTTCATCCATTTACCTGCGAATGCCATTATTTTATTCTCTTTTATTGCTGAGTAAAATTCCATTGTGTATATATACCACATTTTCTTTATCCACTCATCTACTGAGGGACATCTAGGTTGATTCCACAACCTAACTATTGTGAATTGTGCTGCTATAAACATTGAAGTGGCTGTGTCACTGTAATATGCTGTTTATAAGTCCTTTGGGAATAGACCCAGGAATGGAATGGCAGTCCCACCAGCAATGTATGAGACACTTCTCAGAAGAAGATACACAATTAATCAACAAATACATGAAAAAATGCTCAACATCACTGGCAATTAGAGAAATGCAAATCAAAACTACTCTAAGATTTCATTTCACTCCAGTCAGAATGGCAGCTATTAAGAACACAAACAACAATAAATGTTGGAGAGGATGTGGGGAAAAGGCACACTCATACATTGCGAATTATATTTGAATTTCTGAGAAACATGAAGATATAGGGCGATGATGATAATAAGTGATATTAGCAGTTATTGTAGTAGTTATTAAGTTTCCTACCTTGTAAAATGTGAATAACAACATCTTATGTTTTTATCAGAATTTATCAGAATTAAATGTATATCAATATTTAGCACATAACAGCACATTTTATTATTTATTAAGTATATTCAGTTTTTCAAGCACTTTACATATATGCTATAGACTATGTCTGTGTCTCTCCCAAATTCATATGGTGAAATCCTAATGAAGGTAGTAGGAGGTGGGACCTTTGAGAGGTAGATAAGTCATGAGGGCAGAGACCTCATCAGTGGCATTCCTGACCTTGTAAGAAGAGACACAAAAGCTTGCTCTTTCTCTCTGCTTTCTGCCATGTGACAAAAAGATGGCCATCTGCAAACCAAGAAGTGGACCTTCAGCAGACAGTAACTCTTCTGCCATATCATCCTGGATTTCCCAGCCTCCAGAACAGTTGAGAAATAAAGGCTTATTATTTAAGCCACACAGCCTATGGCATTCTGCTATAGTAGCCTGAACTGGCTAAGCCAATATATTACCCAACTTAATCTTCAAAACACCCTTGCAGAAGACATATATTTTTTTTACTTGGAATATATGAATGTATTTATTATACCAAGAAGCCAGTAGTAGCCACAGTTACTCTGATGTTTTTATATTAACCAAATTTAGTTTTAAAAAAAAAACAGACTCAGTAATGTAGTGTAATACTCCAAAATAAATAGTTGTTGTTTAACCAGAGTTGTACAAACCCTTCAAGACTAGTTTCTCTAAAGAATAAAACTTAACAGACACAAAAGATTATCTTGATAGATAAGAGCAAATTAATGTTTTAAGAAATTTTTGTTACTTTAACCCATAAAGAATTAAACTTCTATATCAGTACTTTAATATTTGATGTTAGGGAAAAACCTGGAATAACTTTAACCAATTATGCTAATTATATATAGCCAATTTAGTCACACACAATTAATGAAAATTTCCCTCCACAAACCTTCTGTAACTTGCTTAGACATTCTACAACTTTTTACTTTATCACACAAAAGACTTTCTCATCCAGAAACATTTCTTTTTCCTTCTACTTTTCATATTAAAATATTTTCCCATACCTAAAACCTTCTTGTATCTCTTTCCTAGCTATTGACACTTTTAAAAATCATATTCAGAAGACATATTTTTTGTTTTTGTTTTACTGCTGAAGGAATTAAGGCTCAGAGAGGTAAATGAATTCCACAAAATTCCATGAGCATCAATTGGTAGATGATTCCATCACTGTTGACTATTTCATTGTAGTCTCCTTAGAGATGCTTTATGACTGTAGTACAGTACAAGTGGGATTAAAGTGGGGTGGAGAAGAAACCACCTCTTGGGGATGGCTATGGATGTCACAGCTCAACTCTGGTACTTTATCTATTTTTGTTTTGTGTTGGGAACACAGGTTGATGTCATATGGTTACAGCTGGTCACAGGGAAGAGAAAACTGCCAAAGGTAAATGGGAAATGACATTTGGAAGCACATGGAAGACAGCCCCTGGAACTTTCCTGAATCATGAGGGATTTGAAAGGGGTAGCACCCTCCAAATTTTATAGATAGAATTAATCTTGAGAGAATATTTTTATTATGCACTATTTTTTTGTGCATGTGTTGCTTTGGACATAATCCAGGGTCTAGTATGCCAAAGATACTCAGGAAATAGTTTGTTGATGGAGCAATTGAAGGGCATAAGAAGGAGGATCTAGTTCATATGGTGTGATCTATAGGCTTATCCATCAGTCTCAGAATATAAATAGAAGCCTCTTAGGATATTTTAGTAGAGAGGGATTCAATATAGGAAATTATGGGCTTGCACAGGTTATGGAAAGACTGAAGGAATATGATAAAGATTGGGCTGCAGTTCTGATTCTCAGAACAATACAGAACTGATCAGCCATAAGGGGTACTAGGAGCTGCTACCTCTGAGGCCACCCCTGGGATCATGCAGAATCTATACCCTGATGCAGCTGGTTCAAGTGCCTCTTATGCCTAGAAAGTTGAAGGATGGAGACATCATTGCTGTGATCAGGGCTTAGGAAGCCAGATCAGGAAGTGTTGCTGCTGCTACTACCTCCAATATTGCTTCTCAATATCCAGAAATCTGGAAAGTGGACATTGGAATGCTGCTACAGATCCTTCATATTTCTATAACCATGTTGGCCAGCAGAAACAGACAAATGGGTATAAATGTGGCCTCCATATCACTTCTGCTTTGTATCTCTCAATGTGCCTTCAACCCAAACTGCAAAGGAGTCAGGGAAATGGAGTTTTTAGTTTTCCAATATTTCCAAATAGAAGAGGTTATGAACAAAGTTTGAGTGAAGCAATTTAATTTCTAGGCCAAAGAGAAATCCACTCAACTCCCCAAGCCCAATATATTCATCCAAAAATGAGGATAATGATCAAGTACTCATCACGAAAAGTGATTTTTGGGGTAGAGAAAGACAAGGAAAGAATATACATTACAAAATATTATGTAAAAATTTGATAGGGTTTTTTAGCCACGATCTATGAATCATTAATTCAATAAATACTTGTGCTTCATTATGGTTCTAGGCACATGGGTTGGATCAGTAAAACAAACAAACAAACAAACAAACAAAACCAGGCAAAATCTATGCCTGGAGGAGGTTAACTTCTAATGGGGAAAAAGAGATAAAAAAATAAATCCTAAACAGTGTGGATAGCAAATTATCCAGTAGTTTAGAAAAATTAAGGTTATGGAGGGTGGGGAAGAAGAGCACACCTGGGGAGTGCCAGGTCAGGGGAGGCAGATTGCTGAGTTAAGAGCAGGCGGGCCTCTTTGGGAAGGTGAGATCTGAGCAAAGCTGAGAGGTGCGGGAGTGAGCCCAGGGAATGCTGGGAATGACTCCTCGTATTTGAAGAAAGGGTTCTGACAAAACCCCTGAGGAGGCGACAGGCCTGGAGCATTGATTAAAAAAAAAAAAAAAAAAAAGCATCTAGGCATTCCATGTGGCCCCAGAGGAGAGCAAAAAGGAGAGAATAGTAGGAGATGGGGCCAGAGGGGCCATGGCAGCTATATCACATAGGGATGTGTAGGCCACTGCAGAGGCTTGAGCTTTACCCCGAGGGAGATGTGAAGTGCTTAGAGAATTTGAATCAAAGGGAGCACCAGCTTGTTTGTATTTAAAGGATCATCCTGGCTGCTGAGCTGGGAATAGACCGACACCACACTGATACATAATAACACACTGATATATAATACAGTCATTAATGCATGATTTGTTCAGCGAATATATATTAAGAACCTGTTGTGTGCCAGATATGGTGCTGTATGCAGGGGGACCATGGTCAGTCAGACCACTGCCAGCTCCCCAGGTGAGGTTTAATTTATGACAGGTAGGCAGATTCCAGAATGTGTGAGACAGAGGCCTGAAGCCACATTAAGCTCTGAGGATATGGGGGTTGGGGGGAGTGTGTGGGGCTGCATTGACAAAGCTCTATAGTGCAAAGTCATATACAGTCCTAAAACTATTAAAATTTCTGGAAAAAAATTACACACACACACACACACACACACATATGGTGATGAATACTTAAACTGTTAAGTGACAAATTTTGAGTAGTGTCAAATCTGAATAGTAGCTTCACTTAAATCAGTGATATTCAGTGGAGTGGACTGGAAAACTTATGGACTTCTCACATGATTATCATTAGGCAATTATGGCATAGGATTAGCTGAAGAATAGAAATGAAGTATTATATTTGCTATCCCATCAGGTGGTACAGAGCACTCTATAGCATTACCCATCTGCTATTATCATCACTCAGGTTTGCTCTGCAATTATCTAATTGTGTGATTTCTACTCTTTCAGTAATCTTATCTTAATAAGATTTTATCGTGCACATTTACCCTGCCTAAGCCATTGAGATAATTATTATGTCTCAATATACGGTTTGTGTAACAGCAGGCTCATCATCAGCCCTTCCCCCTCCTTTCTGGAGTTGCTTCACAGATATGTCCTTTCATTCTCTTTTCTACAAAAATCTTCATTTTTAGTCACAAGAATAAAGGGCTTCATTAACTATTTTGTGTTCCAGATCTTATTACCAAATCATCTGCTTCCCATATTCTAAACTTTGTTTACAATATCTAGGTATAAACAGTTTTTTTTTTTTTTTTTTTTTAGGTTAAAAGACATTGGATGATTATGACACTGCTATCAAATGCCCGGGGGTAATGAATGTTTGGAAGTTTGGTTTTCTTTTGCCCCATTTCACTGATTGGGCTCAGGGGTCAGGCTCAAGTCTTGTGTGGGGCAGATATAGGAATGAATGGCTTGGGGAGTTCATCACCTCTGGGCTTATGGAAGTAAGTGTGTGGAGGACTGTGGCATTGCTCCATTAGTGCATAGACTCTGTTGACACACCCAGATCCTTCCACACATCAAGGCCAGGATGAGGATATGTTGTGAGGTGTTGGGAGGCGGAGTTGAGTTGGCATTCACTCTCAGGCTGTGCAGGTGGGTGTTGTCACTGCAGGCCTCTGGCCACCCCTGCACATGCAGGGTCCCCTTGAATTTTGTGGCCTCAGCTTGCCTCACACTAGAATTGTATTTTGATTGTCTACCAGTCATGTCTTGTCAAGGATATGAAACCTTCATACTGTTGTTTTTACTCCTTGGTCTAGAGAAATTCTCTTCTAGATCCTCCAACATGCCCAGTAAATATTTGTGTAGCTTTTTTCCTTTCAAGACCCTGCTCATGAGTGTTCTCTTGAGTGTCCCAACACCCCCATGAGTGAACCCACCATATTCTGCAGGGACATCTCCCTTCGAACTTCAGTCTTGGAGGAGAGGCATGATTTCATATTTGCATTTGCGTTCCCACCACCTAGCCCTGGGGGAGCCTCTGCATGGTAGCCCCCAAAGAATGTTCAGTGAATACACGAAGAAGCACTGTAATCAAGGAACATTCTGTGTGTAAAAGCAGTCATTTTGAACTCAACCACATTTTAAAAAGCAAATCTTCTAGATGCAAATGAATCCTAATTGTGTTCCACGTAGGGATGATTTGCCATTACTGTCTGTTGACTCTACAAGTGAAATAAAGTAAAAAAAAAAAAAAAAAAAAAAAAAAAAAAAGATTTCTAGAAAAGAGATACCTAAAATGTCAGGCACATTATTATCTAAGGCTTAGCCAGCTGCCAGCTAATTACCTTAGTCACAGGTTCTAAAATAAACACAGATGTGGCAGGAGTAATTACCACCAGAAAGCAAAATACTTAATACTTCCACTACAGACTGGAAGGTAGCCTTGGTGACTCTGTGTGGGGACAAAGACAAGTTGGACAGAGCCAAGAGTTGGGTGAACAGTAAGGGACCCAGAAGCTTGATGGAAGGATGAGGTGGGGCACAATCTAAGGAAGGGAAATTGTTTGATGAAAAAAACACTGGGAGGGTCATGATAGTTTTCCCCTTACCATATTTGAAGGGCTTCCATGTGAAAGGGGGTTTAGGGTTATTTAGGGTTATGGCAAAGATTTCTACCAGCAGTTTAAACAACAACAACAACAAAAAGTAAAACTTTTATTGTACACTGTCAATATAATGTTTGTGTAATGTATATTTCTTAAAATAGCCCTGCCCAAATCAGGCACTATAACCCTGAATAGGGAGTTATAGTACTTATCCAAGGACACAAGGATTTGATGATGGAAGAATGGGAGTTCAGAGTATCTATCTGTTCAGAGTTCAGAATATCTCTGTCCTTTATGTTACTCTGGCATTTTTATCCTGTGGGAAACAGAACACCTTGTCCTCACACACACATACAGTGCCTGACAGCTCACAAGGCACTTTTGTACATATTACAAGTCTCTGAGACAAGTATAAAGGAGAACTGCATTGTTCTACAAGGTGTGACTTGTTCAGAGTCATGTGACCGGGAACGTGATTTTCTCAACTCTATGGGGGCTCTGTCCCTAGGGAAAGAGCTATTGAGAAGGCTGTTCCCATACCAGGAGGGAGGATGGATTTGACAGGAATAAAACACCACCGAGATTCCATGGTCCTTAGTTGCTTATACTGACCTGCCTTTTTTATAACCCTTCCCTCTGCCACACAGCAGTGTGTGTGTGTGTGTGTGTGTGTGTGTGTGTGTGTGTGTGTGTGAGAGAGAGAGAGAGAGAGAGAGAGAGAGATATGGTGGCATTTTTTAGGGAGGAGGCTACAGCATGATAGTGTTGAGGGCAAGTGGGCCTTTAAATAAAGTACTTATAGGCAGGCAGAGTAGTGAATCTGTAACAAAGACAGAGGGCACAGTGGAAAGAATTTCTGTAAGAGTAAGCAAAACTAAAAAAAAAAAAAAAAGAAAGAAAAAGAAACTATTTGAAAAAGGATGTCTCTGCAAAATGGAAAAAAAAAAATAATTCTAGGTGATAGAGTACACTCTTCACTGACTTCAGACCATGAGAATTTTACAGTGAAAGGAATATGATCTAATGTTAATGAATTTTTAGCTAATGAGCATATGCAGTTAAATACTTAAATACATTTTATTACAGAGCTATTTTCTATTGCATTTAATTCTCTGTCTTTTTCTTTCTTACATTCTTTAACAGTACTGGGGATTGAACCTGGGGGTTCTATCACTGAGCTACATCCCCAGCTCATTTTTACTTTTTGAGACAGGATCTCACTAAGTTACCCGGTCTGTCCTTGAACTTGTAATTCTTCTGCCTTGGCCTCTTGAGTAGCCGTGATTACAGGTGTGTGCCACTGTGCCCAGCTAGCACTTAATTTTTCAAAGAAAATTTAACAGAGATATTTTTGTGATGTCTTAGTAAGAGGTCAATTTTGTTAGAAATAAAGATTTCAATTACAGCTAAAAGTTGTCAAGAGAGAGATTATTAAAGCGGTGTACCTCTGAGAAGCAGTGACTTGCTGAGATCAAAACAATCCAGGTGAGGCCTGCGGGTTTCCTATCAAAAAATGCTCTGACTGGTTAACTTAAAGGTGGTTGGGCTCCAGAAGACTGATGCATAACCACCAAATACTTGAGACTAATTGGTTTTGGTAAGCCCCTTTACTAATGAACAGAGTAAATCAGAATGGAAGAATTTATGTAAATGCTAATGTATTCCTATTTCATTAAAGAAGTCAACCAGAAGATTGTTTTTTATTGAATTTCAGCAAAAGGATTGGGATGGGCTCACTCATCATTTGCAACTACAAACTTGGTTGTGTGATTATTTAACTTTTACCTCTCTATTTAGATTATTTTATTTTGATATTGTTTATCCAGTGTCTAGCACATGGATTGGCATGTAGTAGGCATCCCATAAACATTCACTGTCAAATGAATGAAAAATACGACTTTATCAGATAATGATGTCATGATGCAATTATCCATCCTGGGGACTGGAATTCTCTTGGACAGGCTCTCCACCCTGGGCAATATAGGAGACAGCTGATATATATTCTCTCTGGTTCCTTTTTTACTACAGTCATCATTACCTCATATCTGGCAAATGATTATTATACAACTATTATTAAGCAATTGAGTAAATTACAGGTGTTGTCACATCATTTACTTTCTAGATCTCTGGGACCCCTGAGGGTAGGAGCTGTATGTTCATTATCTGCATGAACATGTCTTTTGGTGCTTAGTAATAGTGCCAGATGCATGATGAATATTTGTTGAGCCAGCAAATGATTACCTGACTGAGAACTCAACCCAGTTCACGGAGGGAAATGAATGTGCTGCCACTGCCCGATCTTGTGTTGTGGCAGATGTCTTTCGTTGATCATGGGACTCTTATTCCTACTGAGACTAGATGGGAGCATGGCTTCCTACTACAGCTCCAGGTGCCATGAGTGATCTCCTGAAGTTGACAAACTCAAGTCAGTTTCCTATCCCTAGCTTTTTTCTTGGCTGGGCCTAATAGATCACCCACTCAGGGATGGTATACTGGTTATAACTCAACAATAAATATTTATCTACTCTTTACTATTCATTGTGCTATAAGCCTTGCACAAAAACATGTAACAAAAGACTATGATCTAAACCCTTTAAAAGTTCATTCTCCAGTGAGAAAGAACTATCCCAAAACTTGCAATGACATTGTAGTATGACTTCTGCTACCATATAACCACATATATGTGGTATGGGAACACAAGAGGGAGAAATATATTATCTCAGGGAAAATGTGTGTGTATGTGTGTGCATGTGTGCATGTGTGTGTATGCACACGTGCATATGTGTGTTGTTCTGGAGGCCAAATAGTGAAGTTTAGGGAAATATGGGGAGAAGAAGTGACTTTGAAAAAACTTTGAGCTGGCTTTGAAAAAACGAGTTTAACTGTGTGGGAAGAGTGTTTAAGGCAGGAAATAAGAATAAAGGAATAGGAATAAAGACTTACTAAGTATAGGTACACACCCTCTCCATATTATACACATTAGCATTGTGGTATGTTTGTAGGGTGATGCTGTTTGAACAAAATAATGGGCCATTGATGATAAAATTACAGGAAGAGTAGATTCCCTTCCTGAAGTCAGAACATGCCTATCTACCATCAGTGGGCCCTGCCTATGACTAAAGCTTCAAGCAGCTCCATGGCTTTTGTAGGCTACAAGTGAAAAAGTTTTTGCACACACAATGGCAAAAATACTATTCTTCTCAGTCAGCTAAAAAACTCAAGCCAATAAAATTGATCGAAGAACTCTACTCTTCAACAGGTACTCAGGGGCCACCACCAATTCCACTTTTTACACTTGTGGTTGTGGGGTTGTGAGACCACAGCTTGCACCCTCCCCTACATTCCTTGGTCTGTCCACCTCCCCACCTTCCCCAAACTCTTGAGTCAAGAAGAGTAAAGGTGAACAGTTGGGCAGGGGAGGTAAGGGGCAGCTTTAAGGATTAGAATAGTTCAATTAAATACCTGAAGAAATTCTGGAGGGCCACTTACTAAACTGAATAGATTCAGAAACAAATTCCTTTACTTCCCAAGTAAACCTGCTTCTCCATTTCCCATCTCTGCGATTTGTTTTCATCTTCCACACTGGCAGCTTGGGGGTTTTCTGCACGCTGTCTCCCTTTGCCTTGTAGGCACATCTATCTAGCTAGGTGATCCTAGATAGTAATTCTACTTCAAAAATGTACACCAAACCAAACTTTCTTTTCTATCTCCCATCATTGCTCTATTTAAGCTCATGTGTATGTATATATATATATATATTTATTTTTTTTTTCTTTTCACCTTATTTATCATTGGCCTCTAACTGGGCTCCATGACCCCAGAAAACCCTAAGCAACTCTGTCGAGTTATAATCCAATGAAGTTGTGATCCAGTAAAGTTTATGGTAAAGTTGTAGATATGATTAGGAAAGTCTAGTAGGCCATCCCCACTGATGATCACATTCAAACTTCCTTTCATGACACACATGGATCATAAATTCCCTTAGTGTGGGCCTATGACTATCTTGTTCATCTAGTGCAGAACACATGATTGGTCATCTATGAATATTTATACTTTTAGAATGATAGGATAGTACAAAGTCAGTCACAATCTAGTAAGAATATACCTTGTCAGAGTCTTTTCCCACCTACTGCTCCCCACCTGTTTTCCTCTAAACTCCATTCTTAACAATTCCTCCCCTTTCTCTGAATGTGCTGTGTCCTTTCATGTCTTCCCTTTGATTGGATTTCCTTTCATTTTCTCTCCATCTAGAACACCAAGTGATTCTTTGAGATCCAGCGTAAAACCCTAAATAAAGAGAGTAGAATGCTAAGCCCACTGTACTTCACTGTCTTGTGGTTCTCTGTCATAGACACATGCATTTTCTACTATAATAGAATGTTGAAATGTCTATTCCATATTCTTGCTTTCTGCTATTCTTCTTTATATTTTATACAAGAGGTCTGTGAAGGAGAAGAGTTTAAGTAAGCTGTTTACGTAACATATTCTAGAGGAGTAAAATGACGTAGCAAAGGAAAGTTTGGAGAAAATAATTACATCAAAGTTGATAGTGTAGTTCTAGAGTTGAGGAAATCCAAGCAAGTACATTGTCCAAAAAGACTCCCCTGTGTTGATTAGTAGAGGGGACACATTTTCAAAGAGACAGCCAAATGGGTGGAGGACATGAACTTGTCTCCCAACATCACATATTTTTACTGTCTTCCTCACTCTATCATACTCATGAGAAATTATTACTGTTAGTATTCTTAAATCTGGATTATCAGCAATTTTCCACCTACTTTTCTCTTTCTCAAATATTTGAAGCAGAGCAGTCTACTGTCAATGATGAAAAATAAATCCGGAATGCCAGATTAGGCAGAACAATGAACAGACAAACACACAGAAGGTAAAACCGCCCACCACAATATGCCAATTCTATTAGAAACAATAGAAAATGTCAGAAAAAATATATTGCAGTGGGTATTAGGGAACATTGAGATTCTGAAAGATGCACAAATATCCAGTCATGTACAGACAATGATGAACTCAGCTGGCTGGCAGATCTGAGCAAACCACAAGAGCTAACTTTACTGAAAGGGGGGCTGTGACACTAGTATATATTTCCATTCTGTCAATGAAAAATAAAAGAGAGAGGAGATTCAACTGGCTCATGTCTATGGAGTTAATGCATGCCCAGGAATGTATTCAGAAGGCATGAGAGAGCTATGGCTGTGTCTCTACTGGATTGTTCCCTTTTTCAATAGCTTGCTTCATCCTGTCTGTTGCAACTCTGGTTTTTCTTTGCAGCTTTGTATAGTGTTAGAGAAGTCTTTTCCTGAAAGCAGAATAAGATGCTAGGAGTCAAGGACCACTGAGAGAAGGAAATGAATGTAGTACATTATGATTTCACCGTGGACTTCCTGTGTGTGTGCCAAGAACTGTGGCAGGCCTCAAATACACACAGAAGATTTTAAAAATATGAAGGCGGGGGCTGGGGTTGTGGCTCAGTGGTAGAGCGCTCACCTAGCACGTGAGCGGCCTGGGTTCGATCCCCAGCACCACATAAAAATAAATAAAGGCATTGTGTACAACTAATAAACAAATAAATTTAAAAAAAAAAAATAAAAATATGAAGGCGTGTACAATCTTGTTTAAAGGTCAAGAATGACTTAGTTGAAATAATTGGAAGTTGAAATAAACCATATTTTTATATATATACAGAAACCACATTATAAATGAAGTTGGTGTGGAGAAAGGAGGGGCTAGTGCTGACTAGAAGGGAGAAATAAAAACATCAGGAAAGAGGTGAGACTGGAGTAGTTTAAAAATAATTAAAATGTAGAATTCTGCAAACAATGAAAGACCAATTCACTAAGTCTTAAAAAGAATGAATATATGAGTAAAGGAAAGAGAAAAACTAAAAGCAAGTTGACATAAAAGGTGAACAATTTTTAACCTTGGGGCAATAATTGTGGATAATATTTAATTATCTTTTCTAGCACGGAATTTATTTAGAAGAATTAATTGTGTGTTTAACTTGTGCTTGAGCTTTGTAAACACAAAATAAAAGCACTAGCCATTATTTATATTTTCTCATTAAACATCACTACTGAAAAAAGAAAGGAATAAGATTAAAGTGGGTTCAAAGTAACTTTCAAGCTTCTGCTTTTGTAGCAGAGGAATCTGTTCATCAGAACACTGAGAAATAATTTTGTGACTTGTGCTTGGGATGATATTCATGTGAGGAAAATAATATCTTAAGATATTAAAATTATGTTCTCCCTATAGATACACACATAAATTTATTTTGATTTAAAATATATGACCTATAAATTATGACTATAGCGTACTGTGAATGAACAAAAATTTATGCACAAAAATTTCATGATGATGGCCAAGTTGATTTCACGTATCTGAGTAGTCTATGACTACATTACAAATTATCCCCAAATACAGCAGTGAAAAGCAACAGGTATTTATCTTCTTACAGGTTCTTTGGATCAGAAATGTGGAAGAGGCTTAACAGAAGATTTCTGATTTAGAGTCATTCCTGTTATCATCAGTTACAGTGAAAACTTCAACAGCGACTTTAGTTATCTGAAAGTTTGCCTGGGATTGGAACATTCACTTCCTACATGGCTGTCCCAGCAAGACTCTTGGCAGGAGTTCTCAGCTCCTTGCTGGATGTTAGGTGTTCCTTACCACATGGACTTCTCTGTAGGGCTGCTCAAGTAGCCACATGATATAGCATCTCTGTGTGTGTGTGTGTGTGTGTGTGTGTGTGTGTGAGAGAGAGAGAGAGAGAGAGAGAGAGAGAGAGAGAGAGCGATGCAATAAAGCATCGCTTTATTATAAAAAAATTATTTTTTATACATCATCATTTCTGCCATATACTGTTTGTAGGAAGTGAGTCACTAAGTCTAATCTGCACTCAAGGACAGGAGGAATTTGATACATCTCCTCTTGAATGGAGATGTACCAAAGACTTTGCGAATATTTTTTAAAACCACCACCCACATTATCCTGAGTATACATCTATTTGTATTGAATTTACTTAAGAAATGAATGACAAGCTTATTTTATTCCATCTGCATTAAACATTCATGGAAAACTAGATAAAATTTTGCTTATTCATTTGTATGACCCAGAAAGTCTTTCCATAGCTCTTCACATCTATTAGATAATAAATTACAATAACCTAGATTTTCACTATATATTGAGGTAAGTAATTTAAATGTCTAAATACATGTTGAACTTAGACTTTAAGATTAATCATATTATTTATATCTGTGAGCTTTGCTCTTATATTTGAGAGAACAAAACATTGTACTGAGACAGTAAATACCAATGAGGATTTTGTTAAATGCAAATAGACTTAACCACTGAACTATTAAACTGTAAATAGATGAACAAAGACATATCTGTATGTTTTATGCTTTAATAATAATTAAGAATTTCAAGAATATATGAATTGCTTTTCTTTTAACTTTTAAATCAGTTCTAACATATGTGTAGATTAATGGAATATAGCCCCCAGTTCAGGTGATATGATGATTATGTTTATGTGTTAACTTGACTGGGCCACAAGGTGCAGTTACTTGGTCAACCAATATTCTAAGTGTGTCTGTGAGGGTGTTTCTGGATAAGATTAACATATACATTGGTAGACTGAGTAAAGCAAACTTCCCTGACTGATGTGTGTGGCCCTTATCAATTCTGTTGAAGTCCTAAATAAAATAACAAAACTGACTGTCCCTTGAGTAAGAGATAATTCCTGCTGCCTGCCTGTTATCTTCAGGTTGGGGCATTGGATTTTTCCTTCTTTGAGATTGGAACTGAAATATAGGCACTTTTTGGGTCTCAAATCAGTCTGGTCTTAGATGGGAACTACATCATCAACTTTCCTGAGTTGCCATCTTGCCGATTGCCTCTGCAAATGTTGGGAATTCCCAGCTTCAGTAGTTGAAATTTATTTTTATTTTTATTTTTTTGATTTTTTAAAAATAATTCTAATTTGTTATACACGTTTACAGAATACATTTCATTTCATATTACATATAAAGAGCACAATTTTTCAAGCTGCTGGTTTAATATAAAGTATTTTTACAACAATTGTGTCTTCATACATGTATTTAGGGTAATCATGGATTACGCAGTCTGCCATTATTCCTATCCCCTTGCCCCCCACCTCTCTCCCCCCTATTTGTTCTATTTAAAGCTCTTCCATTCTTCTCATTCCCTCTCTCTTGCCTTTATAAGTTAGTATCTCCATATCAAAGAGATCATTTGACCTTTGGTTCTTTGGGATTGGCTAACTTCACTTAGCATTATTTTCTCCAACTCCATCCATTTACCTGCTAATGTAATGATTTTATTCTCTTTTAGTGCTGAGTAGTGTTCCATTGTGTATATATACCAAAGTTTCCCTATCCATTCATCAGCTGATGGGCATCAGGGTTGGTTCCACAATCTAGCTATTGTGAATTGTGCTGCTATAAACATTGATGTGGCTGTGTCCCTGTAGTAAGCTGTTTTTAAGTCCTTTGGGAATAGGCCAAGGAGTGGGATAGCTGGGTCAAATGATGGTTCCATTTTCAGTTTTCCTAGGAATCTCCATACTACTTTCCATATTGGCTTCGCCAATGTGCAGTTCCACCAGCAATGTAAGAGTGTGCCTGTTTCCCCACATCCTGGCCAGCATTTATTGTTGTTTGTTTATTTGATAGCTGCCATTCTGACTGGAGTAAGATGAAATCTTAGAGTAGTTTTGATTTGCATTTCTCTAATTGCTAGAGATGTCAAAAATTTTTTTCATATATTTGTTGATTGATTGTATGTCATCTTCTGAGAAGTGTCTGTTTAGTTCCTTGGCCCATTTATTGATTGGGTTATTTGTTTTTTTTAGGTGTTAAGGCTTTTAAGATAAATAAATAAATCCTTTATAAATCCTTGAGGTTAGTGTTCTATCTGATGTGCTTGTGGTAAAGATTTGCTCCCATTCTGTAGGTCATCTATTCACCTCCCTGATTGTTTCTTTTGCTGAGAAGAAGCTTTTTAGTTTGAATCCATCCCATTCATTGATTCTTGTTTTTAGTTCTTGTGCTATAGGGGTCTTATTGAGGAATTGGGGCCTAAACCAACATGATGGAGATTTCGGCCTACTTTTTCTTCTATTAGGTGCAAGGTCTCCGGTTTAATTCCTAGGTCCTTGATCCACTTTGAGTTAAGTTTTGTGCATGGTGAGAGAAAGAAATTTAATTTCATTTTATTACATGAGGATTTCCAGTTTTCCCAACACCATTTGTTGAAGAGGCTGTCTTTTCTCCAGTGAACATTTTTTTGGCAACTTTGTCTAATACAAGATAACTGTAGGTGTGTGGGTTCATCTCTGTGTCTTCTATTCTGTACCATTGGTCAACTGGTCTATTTTGGTGCCAATACCATGCTGTTTTTGTTACTATTGCTTTGTAGTACATTTTAAGATCTGGAATAGTAATGCCACCAGCTTCATTTTTCTTGCTAAGAATCGCTTTGGCTATTCTGGGTCTCTTATTTTTCCAGATGAATTTCATGATTGCTTTTTTTATTTCTATGAGGAATGATATTGGGATTTTGATTGGTATTGCATTGAATATGTGTAGTGCTTTTGGGAGAATGATCATTTTGACCATATTAGTTCTACCTATCCATGAACAAGGTAGATCTTTCCATTTTCTAAGATCTTCATTAATTTATTTCTTTAGTGTGCTGTAGTTTTCATTGTAGAGGTCTTTCACTTCTTTTGTTAAGTTGATTCCCAAATATTTTTATTTTTTTGAGGCTATAGTAAATGGGGTGGATTTCCTAGTTTCTCTTTCTGAGGATTTGTTGCTGATGTACAGAAATGCCTTTGATTTATGGGTATTGATTTTATATCCAGCTACATTGCTGAATTAATTTATTAGATTTAGAAGATTTCTGGTGGAATTTTTTGGATCTTCTATGTATAGAATCATATCATCTGCAAATAGTGATAATTTGAGTTCTTCTTTTCCTATCCATATCCCTTTAATTTCTTTCATCTGTCTAATTGCTCTGGCTAGGGCTTCAAGAACTATGTTAAATAGGAGTGGTGAAAGAGGGCATCCCTGTCTTGTTCCAGTTTTTAGAGGGAATGCTTTCAATTTTTCTCCATTTAGGATGATGTTAGCCTGGGGTTTAGCATAGATGGCCTTTACGATATTGAGGTATGTTCCTGATATCCCTATTTTTTCTAGCATTTTGAACATGAAGGGATGTTGTATTTTGTCAAATGCTTTCTCTGCGTCTATTGAGATGATCATATGATTTTTATCTTTGAGCTTGTTGATGTGATGAATTACATTTATTGATTTCCTTATATTGAACCAACCTTACATGCTTGGAATGAAGCCCACTTGATTGTGATACACTATCTCCTTGATGTGTTTTGTATTCAATTTGCCAGAATTTTATTGAGAATTTTTGCATCTATATTCATTAGAGATATTGGTCTGATGTTTTCTTTCTTTGATTTGTCTCTGTCTGGTTTTGGAATCAGGGTGATATTGGATTCATAGAATGAGTCTGGGAGTGTTCCCTCTTTTTCTATTTCTTGAAATAGTTTTGAGAGAAGTATTGGTGTTAGTTCTTCTTTAAAGGTCTTGTAGAACTCATCTGTGTATACATCTGGTCCTGGGCTTTTCTTGGTTGGCAAATTTTTTATGGCATCCTCTATTTCTTTGCTTGAAATCGACTTATTTAAATTGTGTATATCATCTTGATTTAGTTTGGGCATATCATATGTCTCTAGAAATTTGTTGATGCCTTCATTATTTTTTTCTGTTTTAATGGAGTGTAAATTTTCAAAATAATTTCTAATTATCTTCTGTATTTCTGTAGTGTCCATTGTATATTTCCTTTATCATCGTAGATATTGGTAATTTGTGTTTTCTCTCTTCTTTTCTTTGTTAGCATAGCTAAGGTTCTATCAATTTTATTTATTTTTTCAAAGAACCAACTTTTTGTTCTGTCAATTCTTTCAATTGTTTTTTTTAGTTTCAATTTCATTAATTTCAGCTCTGATTTTAATTATTTCCTATCTTCTATTTCTTTTTGGGTTGATTTGTTCTTCTTTTTTCTAGGGCTTTGAGATGTAATGTTAGTTCATTTATTTATTGACTTTTTCTTTTTTGAAGGAATGAGCTCCATGCAATGAGCTTTCCTCTTAGTACTGCCTTCAGGGTGCCCCAGAGATTTCGGTATGTTGTATCGTTGTTCTCATTTACCTCCAAAAATTTCTTAAATCTTTTTCTTGATGTCTTCTGCAACCCATTGATCATTCAATAGCATATTATTAGTCTCCAGTATATTATTTAGTACCTTTTCTTTCTTTTTTTTTATCATTGATTTCTAATTTCATTCCATTATGATCTGATAGAATGCAGGGTAGTATCCCTACTTTTTAATATTTGCTTAGATTTGCTTTATGGCATAATATATGGTCTATTTTTTTTATAAGGATCTATGTGCTGCTGAGAAGAAAGTGTATTGGCTCATTGATGGGTGATATACTCTATATATGTCAGTTAAGTCTAAGTTATTAATTGTATTATTGAGTTCTATAGTTTCTTTGTTTAACTTTTGTTTGAAAGATCTATCTAGTGGTGAAAGAGGTGTGTTAACGTCACCTAGAATTATTGTGTTGTGGTCTATTTGATTCTTGAACTTGAGAAGAGTTTGATTGATGAATGTAGATGCTCCATTATTTGGGGCATATATATTTATAACAGTTATATCTTGTTGATCTATGATTCCCTTAAGCAGTATGAAATGTCCATCTTTATCTCTTTTGCCTAACTTTGGCTTGAAGTCTACTTTATTTGATATGAGGATGGAGACCCCTGCTTGCTTATGGAGAGCATGTGAGTGATATGTTTTATCCCATCCTTTCACCTTCAGTCTATGGGCATCTTCTCCTATGAGATGTGTCTCTTGAAGGCAACAAATTGTTGGGTCTGTTTTTTTGTAATCCAATCTATTAGCCTATGTCTTTCAATTGGTGAGTTTAGGCCATTAACATTCAGGGTTATTATTGAGACATAATTTGTATTACCAGTCATTTTTATTTTTTTATTATTTTTGGTATTTAGTTTGACTTGGTTTTTCCTTTGGTTGGTTTTTCCCTTTATTGTAGTTCTTCCCTTTGCAGATTTTCATTATTATTTTTCATTTCCTCCATGTGGAATATTTTTCCAAGAATGTTCTGTAGAGCAGTCTTTCTTTTTGTAAATTCTTTTAGCTTTAGTTTATCATGGAAGGTTTATATTTCATCCTCAAATCTAAAGCTTAATTTCGCCGGATATAAAATTCTTTGTTGTCATCTCTTATCCTTTAGAGCCTGGTATATGTTGTTCCAGGCTCTTCTGGCTTTGAGGGTCTGGATTGAAAAATCTGCTGAGATGTGAATTAGTTTTCCCTTATAGGTAATCTGACTTTTCTCTCCTAAAGCCTTTAAAATTCTATCTTTATTTTGTATGCTAGGCATTTTCATTACAATGTGCCTTGGTGTGGACCTGTTGTAATTTTGTACATTTGGCATCCTATAGCCCTCTTACATTTGATTTTCAAATTCATTCTTTCTGCTTGGGAAATTTTCTGATATTATTTAATTGAAGAGATTGTGCATTCCTTTGGTTTGAATCTCTACACCTTCCTCTATTCCAATAAATCTTATATTTGGTCTTTTAATGGTATCCCATAGTTCTTGGATATTCTGTTCATGGTTTCTTACCATCTTCACTGTGAGGTCAACTTTATTTTTAAGATTATATATTTTGTCCTCATTGTCTGAGGTCCTATCTTCCAAGTGGTCCAATCTGTTGGTGATGCTTTCTATTGAATTTTTTAAGTGGCTTACTGTTTCTTTCATTTCAAGGATTTCTGTTTATTTTTTTCTCAAACTCTTAATCTCTTTCTTGAAATAATCTTTTGATACCTGGATTTGTTCTCTTATCTCTTTGTTGGTGTGATCAATGGTTGCCTGTATTTGATCCCTTATCTCTTTGTTGGAGAGATCAATTTTTGCCTGTATCTGTTCACTTAGGTTGTTTTTAAAATCCCTTATCATTTTAATTATGTATATCCGGAACTCCTTCTCTGACATTTCACCTACTGTGCTATCTATGGTTTCTATTTGTTGTAGTATCTTGGTTTGTTTGGGGCATTTTCCTCTCTTGTTTCCTCATGATGTCTATGTATTTTCCTCTCTTGCAAGGTAAGCCTGGGGTATTATAACTTCTGCCCTTTTGTCTTATAAGGTCCCTCCAGGTTACCCAGAACCTCACTTTTTAGGGAAATATCAATATTAGATCTTTCAACGTACCCCAAGTGTGTCCATATATCAATTAGTTTCTATTTTTTTTTTTAGTTTCTATTTTTATATTTACAGTTTTGTTGGTATAAACAGAAATGATGAGATCAGTTATCTTATTCCATATACTCTCTATGTTTGTGTGGTGGTTTACTGTATCTAATGATAGAAGGGGGGACTTAGAGGTTGGCTTAAACGTTTATGAAGTAAGATGTGAGAAAATAGAGGTATTAGATTATTTGAATAGTGAGAGTATAATCATTAGAATTTGGCTGTTAGTAGAAGAAGCAAGAGACAGACAACCCCATGTAAGATTCCCTGTTAGTTTACAACATCATAACTGGTTGCACCTTTTGGTGCATCCTGGTCTCTAGGGACCTTAGTGATGTCTTACCTGGGCCTTTTTGTTGTTCCTTGGTAGTAGCATAGCTAACTCAGTTTTGTGGCAGTGGTAGCCTCAAGCCTACAATTATATTGGTGTAGGGTTGAGTAGTAGCTAGGGGATCCCAGTGCTGTGTGTCTCTCTGGGCAGACGTGGGTTGCCTCTCTGTTGCCTCTGAGAGGGCCTCTCTCTCCAGATCCCCTCCTGGCCGCAGTGTGGTGGAGCAGGCAGTCTGGCTTTCTTCTCCCCACTCTCCTCCTCCTGGGTCTTCTCCCAGTCTAATGGTTTTGGTGGGGGTTGGGCACATGGGCAGCAGGGCCATTCCACAGGGTGGAGCCTGCAGTTTCTGGTCCTGGTGATGGCGTGGGCTGGTGGTCTGGTGGGCTGGTGGCTGGGCTGCTCCTTCCAGATGGTGTTTGCAGCTTGTTTTGGTCACAGCTGGGCAGGTCGCAGTTCCTCAGGGAATGGATGGGGCCCTTCCTCTGGTCTGGCCCTGTCAGCAGCGGGGAGCTGCTATTCCCAGCCCCAGAGGCCATGACTGTGTGAGCAGGCGGCCAGGAGAGCTGGTGGATTGGTCGTTCCTTCTGGTGGGTGCCTACCTCTTGTTAGGTCTCAGCTGGGCAGGTCGCAGTTCTCCAGGTAATGGATGGGGCCTTTCCTCTGGTCCGGCCCTGTCAGCAGCGGGGAGCTGCTATTCCCAGCCTCTGAGCCAATGACTGTGTGAGCCAGCTGCCAGGTGAGCTCAAAATTTCTTGTAATAAGGGTTTCTCTTTCTTCTTCCTGTGTGTGTGTGTGGAGGGGGCGGAGAGAGAGAGAGAGAGAGAGAGAGAGAGAGAGAGAGAGAGAGAGAGAGATTGATTCTCGTTGGCTCTCTGAAGAACCTGGACTAATACAATATTAATATTAATGACAAAAAAAAGTTCTTAAAGTCCTATTAGGTTTTAAAACATGTGTGTTCTTTTATGTTCTAGTCCTGTTCTAACTCTGGCAAGGTAGGCAACTCTACCTGTCTCTTCATGCTGTGTACTGAATACTTATGTCCCTTTAAAATCCATATATTGAAGCCTAGCCACAAGTGTGCTGGTACTTGGAAGTGAGGCCTTTGGGAGGGATTAGGTCTTCAGGGTGGGATCAGTATTCATAAAAAGAGGCATCTTGCTTCCTCTCTCACAGCCTGTTGTCACAGGAGAATATACTGTGTAGGTGGCCATCTGTAAACCAGAAGTGACTTCATCAGATCTTCTGGTGCCTTCATCTTGGACTTCCAGCCTCTGGAACTGTAAAAATAAATTTCCGTTGTTTAAGCCACCCAGTCTATGGTATTCTGTTATGCCAACTCATCCTGACAAGACACTTCACTTACTAGTATATGAAAGATTTGGATTAGATGACTTAAGTTTCCTTACAGCTCTGAAATATAATCTGTCACAACTCAAAAAGACACCCTCCTTGGATCTGGCTCTCAATGTCAGTATCACCCAAGCAACAATGACCTAATCATGAAGGTCTAAGGTTCTGCCTCTGGTGCTAATGCAAGAAGTAAATGAAAGAATTATCAGAAAAACCTGAGCAGGACATTTACGGCCCTTAATTAGTATGTGTGGCAGCTTTATGAAAGGATAAACCTCAGAGTGCCTGATCTCTCTCATTTGTGCTCAAGGGATTTGTTTTATAAAGTTCTATTAGGTAGGTAAATCTGTGTGTCTGAGAGAGCTAACAAAAGTCACTTCACTTATGACAGTTTGCATGCTACATCCTCAGCAGATGCTTACCTAATTCTTCTAGAAAATGTATTCACTGAAGCTCAAATTTATATTCTGTCTTTAATTTGTTCAGTTTAAATAAGGTACACACAATAGCTTCTTCAGGGGATAGATTGTTAAGATATGAACACAAGTTTGAAAAATATTTCTAGCATAGCAACATCAACAACAAAAATTAAGACTGCTACTCTTTATTCAGTGAACTATGTCAGGTTTATCACACTTCTAGCGGATTTAAATGTGTGTGGAGACAAGAATTACAAGCAACCAAATGGAAATAAGATCACAACCCATGTTTGGAGATTCACAGCACATGTAATGTGGGGTCATGGAGACCTGGCTATGAATCTCAGCTTTATTAGCTGCAGGAAGTGAGGCTGGAGACTTACTGTCTTTTCCCGTTTCAGTGTCCTCAGCTGTTAAAAACGAGAGGGGAGAGGGAACAATATGACCTACCTCATAGGTGAAAAGGCATAGAAATTGCTCAATAAAGGATAGCTATTATTATAACAAATCAACATTTAAAAGAATTGTCCCTTGTAGCCTTGGGAGTTAAATGAAAAACAGACAAACAAACAAACCAAACCAAACCAAACCAAACCAAAACAAACAAACAAAAAAATATGTCTATAGCTTTTACTTTAGTTTCCCTCCTAAGTTATTTATTTTAAGCCAGGGATGAGGCTCAGTGGTAGAGCACCTGTTCAGTATATGCAAGACCCTAGGTTCAATCCCCAGTAACACCAAAAGAAAAAAAAAAAAAAAAAAAAAAAGGAACTTTTAGTCCAACACAAGTAGGCATCTAAAAAAGATTTATTTATTTTAGTGGCACGTTTATTTATTTTACTAATTTTAGGAGGACTTTCTCATGCAGAAATCTAGTTGTACATGATGCAAGTTTGTATTTACAACTGACGTCTTCTATATGTGCTGAGGATGTCTACTAAAAATGAAATGACCATGTGTGGCATGTCCTTTTCTCTCAACAGGCGCCCAGAGGCTGTGGCAGGGCATGGAAATACCTACCAGAAAAGACATTGTCATCTATGCATACGCCCCATCTCCTAAGACCAAAGCATTAGGATGCTTTGCAAAGTTGAGGCTTGCTATCTTTCTGAAAGCCCTTTTCTTGGAGGCAACACACACTCATCTTTATTACTTTACAGACACTGTTGTTGGTCTTGTGCTCTTGCATGTCTATAAATCATGTTTTAGATGTAATAAGTATGTTCCATTGCATGGGTGCTCTTGATCCAAAATCATTTAATCTAAGACTCTTTAATATTAGAACTAAAGCCACAACTTTGTTTTATAGCTTCTAGGCATTGTAAATTTGGGTTTTCGTTAAGCCCTAAACTAATCTGCTAATGTTTGTTGTAATATTATGTACACCAGTTTATCGATACTTGGAAGAGTTAATTTCCCTGACAATCTGTCTCTGCAGGCTCCATTTCACTTGGGCATGAGAATAGGCTAAGATGCTGCTCGTCTAGCATATATAATGTGAAAGTATATTGAAAAGAATCCCTGTTGTTCCTCTCACCAACCTGACTGTGGCTGCCACATACAACCTGCTGAGCCACACACTTTACTCATCTTAATAAGTGCATTATAAAATGGCACTGAATTTCTTCCTCTCAGAGCCAAGGAATGCTCAGGGTATTAAAAACATCAAAAGCAGAAAAAGTTAAGTAGTTGCAACAGGTACAGATCTAAAGCAAAGAACTACATCTAGCCGCGGAATCTCAGATCAAATATGCCTGCTTTTTCCTTTCGCCCTTTGGGGTCTTTCATTCCTCTGATAAATAATTCACAGACTGCAGTGCAAAGTAGTTTGCATACTGACAAGATTAAAAAGAATGCTTTGTCTGGGTTAAATTTACAATCTGAAACCTTCCTTTAAAATGTCAAGAAGGTAATTAATTTAAGAAGGTTTGCCAAGCAGAGTCTCTGACCCTGTCAGAAAAATTTCATTTCCTGAGGGTGAAGGGGATGTTGCATTTATCTTTCCCAAATGCCTGTTTTGGTTCCCATTTTAAGACCATTTTCTCCCTTCCTAATATGCTTTTTATAGCCCTTTTCTTTTTAAGCAAAAAATTAACCTAGTAGTCTTTTCTGGTGTTTTTTCTAAGATTATCTAACATAGCCTGCAAATTAGCTCTGCATGGGGACTGGAGTACAGGTCAGACCTTTTGACACAAACAGGAGAAGAGCATTTCACAGAGAGCACTCTCCCCTGCCTGAACGTTCAGACAAGCATTTTGAGTAGCAGCGGGAAATGCATAAATTCAACAGCATGAAAATTCGCTTTTGGCATAGCAAAACATCCTGTCCCACATATGCTTGGTAGCGTGCCTTCTTATGAATGAATGCTGTGAGAATCAGTGGGGTTTGTACAGCAACTCTTCAAGCCAAGTTCACCTGTGTAAAATTTTATTAGCAATTGTGTCCCCTTAGCTAATCCCTGGAGGCATCATGGAAGGGATTAACCAATGCACTGTTGTTTGGAAACCTAATCCCAAAGGCATAGATCATATGCACGTACAGATACATGTCCATACAGCAGAAAGTGGTGTTAATTGGTCTACTTGAGTTATATTTCATTTCCTCTTGAAAGTAGGATTTGCCAGGGTGGCAAAGCTAAAGAGATGTTGTTTCATTGATGCTGATTGGGAAGAAATGATTTCTTTTCTAACTTACTTCAAGAAATTAAGGTTGACTGTGGCATATACTAAATGAGAATAAAAATAGCTCAAAAATAAAGTTCTGTGTAAGAATCTTGTGATTTTAAGGGAAATTTAAATCAGAAATGTGTTTGATAGAGATTCTGTTGGTTGCTTAACTGTCCTCCCTAGTTACCAACTCTTGACCTGGTGATTGAAGTGTTTGTGTTGCTACAATTCAGTTTCCTAAGATTTTCCTTCTATGACTTATGTTATCTTGGTGGGGTCAGGACATGCTATATCAGCTTGACAGCTGTGTTCACTGAGGCTTTAAAAAATAGCCACTGGACAAATTATTTTGCACGAACCTCACCGCCCTCATACCTTGGAAAAGCAGTATCTTATTAAGGGCACATGTTGGGTTTTATCCTACATCAAGTCTATTCAATGGGCATGCCAGTCCACCAGCATTTGTCTCCATTCCTTTCACTTAGAGTATTTCATTGTTTCTGTAAGGAAAAAAATTATATATATATATATATATATATATATATATGCATATATATTATACATATATTATTTGGGGAAGTATAAATTAAAAAAAATGAGAAGATATTATTTGTTAAATAAGATGTTGTTTACTATGAATTAGTAAAATGGCAAACAAGCTCAGAGCTAAAAATGCAATCTGAATTTAAGAAAATCTGTATTGTACATTATTCTGAAGATTACTTTTGAAAATTTCATGTCATCCTTCTAGTCCCCCCTCCCAAAGAAAAGGGTAAAGTTTCTAAGAGACCGATTCTGGAGGGATGTTTAGTTTGGAGTATTTGGACCCAGGAGGAATATGAGTCAGGGAGGGGTGATTCCAGAGGACATCATCAGGAGGTTGGTCAAAATGCTTTGCTTCAAACAATAGCAGGCCACTCTTGCTCTAGTCCATAGCATCCAGAATAGGATTGGTTGAAATCCTTGGGTTCCAGCAAGATCTGTATTAATGGATCATCCATTGGTGGTGTTAGTGGAACATCTCAAATGCTGGAAACATCATTCAAAGAAATAGAATCATGGACTCACTATGTGTACACTATGATTTCCACCTTCCTCTCTTCTTGGACTTTTCGACCTGTGCAATTCTCTCATTATTCTGCCTTGAAACAAAAGTTCAATCAGCATCTTGTTGAAGAGTATAATTGTTGATCTTAGCCAAATTTCTCCTTCAGTATAAAAATATATATAATTATCTCTCGAGACTAATTATTCATTGAACAATTTTCTAGAAACAATTGATAGGAAGCGTGTGAAATTTAGCAGAAGCAGGAAGGAAAATTAAATATGTAGGTAATATATAGGTGGCTCACCTCATGGCAGTCAGAAAGCAGAGAGAGAGAGAGAGAGAGAGAGAGAGAGAGAGAGAGAGAGAGGTCAGGGTCAAAATGTAATCCCTGAGTGTAGGCCCCAGTGACCTGCTTACTTCAGCCATGGTTTACCTGCCTACAGTTACACCCAGTAATCCATTCAAATTATTAATCCATCAAATAGATTAATCCACTGACTGTGTTACAGTTCTCATAATCATTTCACCTGTGAGTATTCCTGCATTGGCTAATGTGAACATTTTGGGGAACACCTCATATCCAAACCACAACATTCTGCCCTTGGCCCCAACAGGCTCATGTCTATCTCGTGATGCAAGATGTGTTCAGTCCATCTCCAACAGCCCCCATTGCCTTAAGAGTTCCAGCATTTCCCAAAAGTCCATGTTTAAAGTACAGAGGTGACTAGGAAATTGTTCCCCTTGTATTTAGGGGTAGAATGTTAAAGAGCTATATGCCTCCACTTTCTTTCTAGACTGGTCCTGGAATTCTAAAAATTCTAGCACAAGTGATTGGAATAAATTTGCACCAATGGGTAGGGTCCTGAAGGAATATCAGTTTGGATGAAGGAAGAGTGGTGGTGGATACAGATTTTATTAGTCCTAAGGCTTACAGAATTTGGGGGTCCTCTTTATAATTCACAAAATTGTAAGTGAAAATTAAGTGTGAAAGTAAAAAATTAATTTAGAAGAAAAAAATCATAGCAAATTGTAAATTTTATAAAATTAACAAATACCATGAAAATCAAAATTTCAGAAAAATGTCATTATATTTTATTAAGTGCTTAATATGCCTCTAAAGAGTTCTGTCTTTACATTTTTTTGTGCTACGCACTCCTTGATCTTATCTTTATGTGACAATGATCTCTGTAATATTATCTAGAGAGGGAGCAGAAAAGTACTTTGGTCTTCTCTCAGATATGTTAAATCAAAAATATTTTAATTAATGGTTAGGATTTATAAAGTATGGAACTTCACCCACAGATATTCTCATTGTTTGTTTAACAATAGAAAGTAGGTCTCACAAATAATGTGATTCTGAAAAATTCTCCTTTGTGCATCTCCCATGGAAAAAAAGTTGTATTTATAATTGTATTTACTAAATTATCTTTTCTAACAGAAGAGAGCTTCCATTTTGATTGGGCATCAATGAGAACCAAATTCTTTTTAAAAATTTTATCTGGCCAATGATTGCAGGAATTTTTCTTTGATTAGCTGACAACATAGTTTTTTTCCCTTTTATCAGTGGGAACTGCACAAAATATTTCATTGGGCTAAGTTGAGGTGCTGGGAGGGTTGCATTGTTCTCTGTATATTTTAGGGGCAAATCCATTTTCTTGCCTGTTTCAGCTTCTAGAGGCTGCTTGCATCACTTGGTTCATTGCCCCCTTCCTCTCCAAAACCAGCAATGGCCAGTTCAGTATTTCCCACATTACATCCCCTTACTCAGACCCTTTTGCCTCCTTTTCCACTTTTAAGGACCCTTGTGGTTGCACTGGGCTCACCTGGAGAATGAAGAGTCATCTCCCCTCACGAGGTCAGCTGATCAACAGCTATAGTTTCCTCATCAGGTAGCTCAATTCCTCTTTGCCATATAATGTGATTTATTCATCTCTTCCAGGGATTAAAAAATAAAAATCTTTGTTGTTGTTGTTATTATTGTTGTTGTTATTATTTGTACGGGGGATTGAACCCAGGGGCACTTACCACTGAGCTACATCCCCAGTCCTTTTTATTTTTTATTTTGAGATGGTCTTGCTAAGTTGCTGAGGCTGGCCTCAAACTTGCAATTCTCCTGTTTCAGCCTCCCAAGTCACTGAGATTACAGATGTGCACCACCATTCCCAGCTACATAGAAATCTTTGGAAGGTCATTATTTTGCCTTCCATAGAACTTAAGACATATTTCTTGACTTATTGACTGACTGACTGAATGAATGAATGACTACCAAGAGAAGAATACATTTTGAAAGGGAAGAGGTGGTAAACAGTATCAAATTATTCTGAAATCAAGAAAGATGAAGGCTGAGAAAAATACTCTGGACCTTGATAACCAGAAGGGCACTAGATGTCTTCAAGGAAGCATTTCGGCAGCTTGTGAGCTTTAGAAATCAGATTTCAAGAGATTATTTAGTGAGCCGAGATGAGGAAATAAAGGCAAGGGTTTTAAGTTGTGTTTTGAAGTGAGCATAAGGAGAGCTCCAGAACATGGAAGGATAATAGAATTCTTAGGTTTTGCTTTTTTATTAAGCTAAAGGATAGAACTATATTTAAAGATCAAGGTAAAGGCATATATATATGTATATGTCTGGTACAATCCCTTGAAATATATCCCGTGTGTGTGTGTGTGTGTGTGTGTGTGTGTGTGTGTGTGTAATAATTGGTAGATCAATATCTTACAAGAAACAAGAGGGATTAGAGCTGATATCACAAGAGGACAGTTGAGCCCTAGGAAGAAAAGAAGCAAGTCAGTTCTTTCTCTGAGATAGAAGGAAGGAAGGATTAGAGAAGGGTTAGGGATCAGTAGATAGGGAGAAAAGAACTGAGAGGATTTAAGTTAGATAACCTCAATTTTATCTGTAAGTAATAGACTTTGGTGCCTGAAAACAGTGTGGAAGTTTGTGACATGGAGAAAACAGAAGAGATCTGGGATGATCAGTAGCACAAGCACAGACTGGAAGTGAGACAGCATACTTTTGATGCAATTCTTCCATATTTGTTATATTCCCAACAATACCCATCAACCTATGAGGTGAATAGAGAAAGCAGGAAGTTAGGTTTTATACAGTGGGAAAGACAAAGCTGTGTGGTAGAATAGAGTGTGGGCACACAGTCTCACAGTCTGCTCAGAGAGCACTGAGTGACTGGCTGATCCTGCCATCTGGCCTGGGTATAGAGGGATGTGATCCAGAATGGGGATAATGGACTGAAAGAACAGAACATTGGAGGTGATGATGATTAAACTCAGACTCAGTAGGAGTGAATGAGAAAGACCTGAAGAATAAGAAGGAGGTCTGGAAGCAGGAAGTGTGGCTAGCCTTGTGAGGAAAAAAGAGTATCAGAGCTATGGTGTCAAAATTCTTGGAGATGATCATCACCATGAATGTTGAAGGAGAGCTAGACTAGAAAGGGAATGTCAAAATTACAATGGAGGAGGCAAAGTCCCATGAAAAAATGGAAAATTGGATAGCTGTAGATGTCAAGGAACTTTAAAAAAAAGAGAGAGAGAGAGAGATTTTGAAAGATGGTCATCTAACAATGGTCTGGAAGTGATTAAGGGGGACAAGGATGCTATTGACTTAATGCTCATCAGAGAGGTTTAGAGTAACATTCATTTAATACACATTTAAACAGTCAGTATATAACAGATGCTAGGTTAGGAGTTCATCGGTATGGACAGATACAATCTATCCTTATGCACTTTACAACCTGATGGGAAACTCACAAAACAGTTTAAAAATATATAATTATAAATCATGATAAGGTCTATGAAGAAAGAAAGCATAATGCTCAAAATACCCTCGTGTGGGTTATATTTGTACTCTAATATCATCAGAGGGGAGGGAGCATGACTCAAAGCCTGGATAGTCCTTTTAAAACATGTTCCAGATCAGATTTTGCCTTTTTTCAAACTCTTCTTTCTGTTATACTTGGAGAAAACTCTGGATTTCTCAGCAAGGTCTAGAAGACCCCACAAGACCTGCTTCTTTTACACCTCTCTAAACTGTTCTCTTCCTATTTCCTCCCCTTCCTTTCCCAGTCCAGCCACATTGGCTTCCTTTTTGCCCCTCAGGGATCCCTGATGTCCTTCCTACTATAGGCCCTGGACACTGGCCCTCCCAGTGCCCTCCTGCACTCACACCTCTGCCTTCTCTCAGCCTCCTCTCTTCTCTTCAGAGAAGCCCTCATTAATCTCCTTGCTAAGCTATCATTTGATTCCTCTGTCCTGCTCTCCAGATCTCATTCATCAGTGAGACCTGTCATTTTGGCCTCTTCAACAGCCTCTCAACTCCACGTCTCCTTTGCCATCGTTACTGCCTCCATATATCACTTCAAACTATCACCATCTCTTGTCTGTGACAATAATTTCCAGTCTTATCCTAGAAGGCTGTTTAAGGTCAGCTGTCCATTTTTTAGGGATCTAACAGGAAGAATTTAAAACTGAGATGTCTGGTTCTGGATGAATGGATTCTAATCATGGCTTGCGTTTAGATGGGGGTAGCCCTGCCCTGAACTTTCACCTCCCCAACAGAGAGGGAACAGGGATTAAAAACCATATGCTCCTATAATGTAGTTAAATCTGTTAGGTTTTAGCACATTAAGGCACAGGGTTGTCCAGTAGAGAGGTTGTTCTAAGGATTTTGTAAAATTATAAACGTTCACATCTAGCTTTTCCATTTAGAAGCTTTGTGTGTGGACTTTGACTAGTGGTTTAGACTGCTGGTGTCTCAGTGTTGTAATAAACAAGATGGGAACAATGCCTGCTGTGCTAAGCAGTATGCCTGGTCCATTTTGGGTGTTGAATTAATGCTAACTCCTTCATTTTGTTCTTCCTAGATTTTGCTTAGGAGACAGAGATGTAAATCTCTCAGATGATCTCAGGTGCTTCAAACAGTGACCATCACTGGCACAGGGACTGCCCCATGGAGAAACTCCAAATTCAATCCACATGCCCTAGAAAACATGAGAACCTGAGGTTGGTAATTCTCAAACATCAAAGAACATTTTTCCTTGTTTACTCTATTACATCATGTTTATTTCTACAAAGAACCATACTATTTCAGAGCTGGAAGAGCTCTTAAAGGCCTTTTGTGGCATGCAGAAATAACACTTTGCTAGAATCAGGGATCAGGGTTCAAGTCCTGTGTGCACTAGTCATCGGTCCCCTGGCATCTGCCTGTCCTACCTGACTGAGCAGTTAAGCTTTTGGCAGGGTGAATCAAGGCTTCCCTGGAGCATGCCTGAGTGTCAATAGGTGATTATTGTTTTTACCAACCATTGATTTTGTTTCTTTTACTGTTTTTAGACCTGCTTTTATTCCTTTAAGTAACAAGGGCAGGTTGTCAGTATAAGAGGTAAGGAGGTGCCTGGAGAAGTCAAGGGGTCTGAGGGAGGAAGATAGCGAGCTGTGGAGGCTGCAGGATATAACCACCTCCTTTGCTCTCAAGAAACTTCAATGAAACTACACAACCCTGCAGTAATGTTGGAAATTGATTTGTGTACTTTCAGAAGTCATGGTATGTGAAGTTAGCCTGCAGAATAGTTTCTAGTGAATTCAGGGCCCTCAAGAAATTTAATACAGTGCTTAGCTGGAATGGCAAATTAACTAGTATTTATGAAACAACCTTAAAAATGTGTGTGGCAATTAGCTGTAGGTTGTTATTCTTTGCTTCAATATTTTGACTTTGCAGATGAAAAATCTGAAGCTCAGAAAGTTTAAGTGATTTGGACAGTGGTATTTATCCTACTTCATGGAGATTTTATGAGGACTAAGGAGATGTGAGGCACTTGGTGTAGGCCCTGGCCCATAGTAAACATTCAGCACATGCTACCAACTGTTGTTATTCTGCTTCTGCTGTGGAAGCTGCTGCTGGTGGCTGAAGATCTAAGTGAGAGTGTATCTACTAACCCCCAGTCCAGTGCTGTTGTTTCTTATACCTTCCAACTGCCATATAATTTTTATTTTCAAAGTTGGTGTTGATCCCAATGTATTACCAGTTCTAAAAAGGTAAATTTGATGGCATAGATTATGATAAATCAGTCTGAAACAGGATTATGAAATTTTTAAAAGTCAATCAAAAATGAAAAATTTGATTTAATTAAAGTTATTATGTCAAGAATAGTAAGAATGGACAAGGATGTACAAATGAGATCCTTCATTTGACTATCTGGCAAACTCTATTACTCTTGTTTTATTTTTTTTTTTGGTATAAGATATTTAAGCCAGTGGTCCTTCGCTACTAAGCCACATCCCCAGCCATTTTTATTTTGTATTTTGAGACAGGGTCTCACTAAATTTCTTAGGGACTCCCTAAGTTTCTGAGGCTGGTCTTGATCTTGTGATCCTCCTGCCTCAGCCTCCCCGGTTGCTGAGATTACAGATGTGAACCATCGCATGGGGATATGTTACTTTTAATGTTTAAACTAATCCAGGCACTAAGTTAGGCATTTACTTAAGATCTGGTCAAGTAGTATATATTTGTGCTCATTTGTTCTTCATTCAGAAAATCCTTACTGATCACTCTTTACATAACAGGCACAGTTCTAGATAACATCTCAATAATGTTTTGTTTTGAACTGTGCTGTGGGGGAATGGGAAGGAAACCTGGAAGAGAAAACACAGTGCCATTTACAAAGCATACATATGAAAGCCATAACAAGGGGAAAAATAGAGGTATTTAGAGGAGGCCAAGTCAAAGAGCATTAAGAATTTTTTGCAGTTAGTCCCCAAAGTCTACCTGGAGGAAGAGGGAGCTATCTGGGAATGCCTTGCAGGTAGTGACGATGGCCACAAACCACGAATAGAGGCTATAGCAAGATTATTGCAAGGCATGGTGGCCTAGCAGGTACATGTCTGCTATTTTCTTTGTTTTCTGCACTGTAGTGGTCTTTCCATATAAATCTTATCTCAGAAACATATCATCCAAGTTTGCATATTTACCTACTTCTAATCCCTGATCAGTCTTTTATGTATCTGTGAAGAAACAGCTCAGGATCCACTAAAGAGCACTCACCATCTTCAGCGCTGACCCCTTCTAACACTATTCATCAACCTTCCAGGGTCTTAAGGGAAAATTGCTTCCTATGATAATTCCCTTGGAACTGGTCCCTGGCCACTCTCTTCATTTCATGTGCTCTACTCTGTGAGTCATCCAAACCATAAATGTTAAATAAATAATTGGCTATTGTGTTAGTTAAGCTTCTCTAGGGAAACAGAACAATAGAATATGTATATCATTCATTCTGTATTAATGCACATATAAATAGCATTAATAATGCAGTGTATACGTTTGTGTGTCTGGCTTTTTTGGGTCAACACAGGGTTTTTGAGATTTATCAATGTTGACAAATGTAACAATAGTTCTTTCTTTTCATTGTATGGTATTCAATTATCTGAACATCCACAATTTTTTAAATCCACTTAACTGTTGATGGACATTTAGGCTATTTCCAGGTTTATCCTATTATGAATTAGTTTTTAAAGTCATTCTTGTTCATGTGTTGTAATGGACAGATACATTTCTCTGGACATATACCTAAGAGTAGAACTGTTGGATCATAGGGCAAGCATATTTTAACTTTTGTAGATGCTTCCCAATAGTTTTCCAAAGAGGCTGTATTAATTTATATTCCTACAAGCACAGCACAGGATTTCACAGTTCCATTAACTTCATATCTTTGCAAATCTTGATATTGTCAGTGTTTTTTATTTTAACAATTTTGATGGGCATGTGGTAACAAGTCAGACCTGTCAGATACTTGGTTTGCTTTCTCATTCTTTCTCTTTCTCCATAGTGCGTGCGCTCTCCCTCTCTCTATTCCCCTCCTCTCTTTCCTTTTTGTACCAGATGGCTATCAACTCATTGCCATTCTCTCCCTTTTCAAACTCTTTTCTGCATCTCCGTTAAATCTTATAGAATTTCTCTTCCAGCAGAGTTCTGGGTTAGAATCTGGCAAAGCAAAACACTGCACAAGATTTGGCAAATAGAAGAAAGAAAAAAACCATTTGTCTCTGGTGGTAGCTGCAGGTGGACATGTGGGCAGTGAGAGGCTGGAGATTTAGTTGCTTCTGGGACAGGTTTTGCAAACCACCTGCCTCAGTGCTTCAGGCAAGGAAGATTATCAGCAGGGGCTTCCTGTGATCCTCATCCATTTAAGTGTCCTGGAGGCCAGTGGGGTTTCTTCCCCCTTGGCTCCCTAGATGTTCAGATGGTTTTAAATCCCTAATTATTAATATTATATTGCAACTTGGAGTAACATTTTCTGAGTTCATCAAGTTAGGCTAATTATTGAAATACATCTCAGTGGGTTAACACAAGAAATCAATTTTTTGTTTATGTTGTAGTCTAATAGAGGTGTGGCATGTGTGTTGGAGGGGACAGGGACTCTGTTTAAAGGATTGAAATAGATGGGGGCTCTGTTGTGACTTCAGGGAGTCCTAGGCTTTAACATCCAGATGAAAATCTGAGGAAAACATTCAAGTGATTTCATGCAAGCCTGGACTGGCCCCAACCCATCCTCCCATATTCCCCTAGCCAATCATGAAAGCCAGCAAAATTGCCCCAGAGGGGTTCCTTTTACTTCCTTATAAACTTAGATGTTGTTTTCCTCATAGTTCCATTTATTATTTTTAATCCATTTTTTTCTGCCCATTTGCCCCGAAGTGTTCTTACCTATTCTCAGCACAGATACATTTTTGCTACCTCTGCTTCTGGAATGCCCTTTCACCTTTTGTCCTGCTGGTAAGGGCACTTCAAGGCATGCAAGATACCTCCTTTTGGAAATTGTTCTTGTGTACCCATTGGCATCCCCACCCCCAGCTCTTCATAAAACACTAACCCAATTGTAGTATGTACAGTGATTGTCATATAGTTACTTATTTAAGCATTTTCTTTGCTTCTCAACATAAGTTGTCCAAAACCAAGTAAGTTATGTGTTTTCAGTTCCCTATATTGACTTATCAATAGGTAGTAAATGCTCATTAAATGTTATTAAAGCAAATTGATAGTAGAAATATGGAAAAATTTGCATAACTGAACAATAGTACTAGGCATTGTCTCAAATAATAATATTGTCCTTATTAATATAAATTAAAGTGTCCATAGTTTAGGAATTCCCAATGGTTAGCATTTAACACATATTTGCAAAATGAATGAATTAAAAATAATCAATGGTGTATATAAGGAATTTGTGTGCTAAAATAACTTCCCTATGATTTTCCCCCTAGAATTTGCAATATTATATTCTTCTAGTTTTATTTATTTGTTTATTTATTTTTTTGTGCAGTTGACTTTCATTTCTGCAGGTCATCGACGAGGTACACATCCAATGCAGATCTTCATGCCTCACAGATTTCTGCTACTCTCACTTGGGTTTAATCATTTTACCTCCTGTTTTCTTTTCTCCTTCTCCAAAGGTTCCTCCTGTCATCCTCCCTAGCCCAATTTGTTGCCATCTTTATTGAGCTTCTAAGGCTGTGACAGCAAGAAAAGAGAAAGAAACAGGGGAAATCCATGGAGGGACAGGCATTTTCCCTCTGTAAATGTCAGTTCTTCAGCCCTGTTCTTCACCTTAGCCTGTGATTTTAACAGATTTTTACAAGCCTTGGTTTATATAGGCAAACATTACCAAGAAATATAACTGTGATACAAACAATGTCTATAATTTATCTAGATGCTATTATCTTTTCTCTGAATTAGTACTGGATTAATTCCCTAGTAAGTTGTCAGGGACATTACATTAAAGTGACGTCTTTGTAAGCAAATAAACTACTATTTTAATCTAGTTTTGCTAGCTACTCTACTTGGCCATGGGAGAGGAGGTATACAAAGAGATAAAAATCAAGTAATTTGGCTGCAATAACTTCTCATCTATATATGATTTTAGTGTGTTGATAACTGTGTTTATGGAATCATTAATAGAAGTGCATTTACAAAATTCTGAGTAGGGTCAAGTTTACATCATATACTTCCTGTTCACTGTCATTACTTCTCTGGCTTTACTTTCATGTTATCTTTAGATTCCTTTTTATTGTTTCTATATTTTTATCGGCACATCTATTCATTCATTCAATAAATATTTCATGGACACCTACTCTGTGTGGTCCTTATTGCTTTTGGGCACATAATAGCAGAGGACAAAGTCCTTGCCATCAAAGGACTTGCATTCCAGTAGGAGAGGCAATAGACAAAGCCAGTAAGTGCTCTCGAGAAAATGGCAAAGCAGATTAAATGATAAAGGGCTTAGGGGCTATTTTAGAAAGAATGATTCCTTCTGAGGAGGTGACATCTGGTAGAAACTTGTTGAAATAGGAATTATCCATGAAGAGAACCAACAAACAGCGTTCTGGGATGAGTGTGCAGCAGAGTAGAGGACCTAGGTCAGGGATGAACTCAATGGAACAGATGTAAGGCCTGTGTGGCTGGAGCTGGCTTGAATGTGCATAACTTTCTACTTCATCTGATCTTTCACATCAGTTATTAATCTTACTTGTGCCTCACAACAAAATAGTTGTTACTGATTTCACTTTATACATGAGAAAAATTAAAGCTCAAAATTCAACCAATGACTTTTCAGAGAGATGAGGTTCCTAGTCTTTAGACTTTAAATTAAGTACTCTTCCAATACTTCAGAGAATGCTATTACAAATGATTTTTTGCCTCTGGGGTATCTTTAAGATATGGAAATTCTGTAAAATCACTTCCAGGAGAAAGAGACAAAGAAGTATCAGTAGCTGAAATGAGCTGTTATACCAAAATCATTGATATAGTGACAGGGTAGAGGTCTCTGCCTTCTTACCAGAGTTTCCTGGAGCAGTGGGATAATCTCTAGGACATAATCCTGTCAAGGGACAAAGTATCCAGAAGGTTAGGACAGATTTCACAAGTAGAATTAAGAAGCTGGTCTCCAATACTCACAATGACACTGTATGTGTACCTGGCCTGGAAAGGAATCTCAGTGAAAATATCCAGATTGGGGAATAGAGATATGCTGCTGCTCACATTGATGCTCAGAGAACTTTAGAGCAGGATGAGTTTTTAGAAATCACTGGATTTATATCCTCTCTCCTCTTACTTGTTAATGATAGAGGCAAACACACAGGGGATACACCATGCAGACAGACTGGGTGTATGACTGGGGTCATTCCTTCATAAAGAACTCATTGAGCACTTACGTCAAACACTGTGAGTAGTGCTGGGGAAGAAGAAGACATAGTCCTTCCATTGATGAAGGCTGGGGTCTAGAGGAAAACCAAACACACACAATTATCATACAGTAAAACTCTCATGGAGGAGCCACTGATAGGGCAGCATGGAAGAAAAGCAAGGAGGAAACTTGCCCCCAAGCTGTGCTGCCTTGTTTCTGTTGAAGACAATACCCATTTGCTGGAAAGTTCCCTCACTGGTATTTTTTGGGTGACATATGAAGAGTTGAATGATTTCTGGGAGTTCTTTGGCTAACCATCTGCATATGATAAAAATGGTGTTCTTGTTTAGTCAGTGTAAATTTATGGGATTTATTGTGGTAAAATCAGAAATGAGCTACCAGTGGATAGTTAAACATTTCCAATTTTGCTGCCAATAGTGGTGTACACCTATAATCTCAATGACTCAGGGGGCTGAGGCAGGAGGATCACAAGTTGAGGACAGTCTCAACAACTTAGTGAGACCTTATCTAAAAATGAAAAATAAAAAGGGCTGGGGATGTAGCTCATTGGCAGAGTGTTCTTGGTTTCAATTCCTCTTACAAAAAGTTTACACTTTGGGTAATATTTAGGTATAAAATAGACATGGGTATGTGAAGTGTGTTTGGGAAGATGAGGGTTGAGATGAGTGTTGGACCGATAATTTTTAGATATTTATTTTAACTATGATTTTTTTTTTATCACTGTAATAAACTGTTACCTTGGAGTCAAGGTAAAAATTGTATTTATCAAAGTCATACCATTGCTAAATTATTGAGCATAAGCAGAATTTAATGCTTATTAAATAAAAATTCTCTCCAGTTTTGCACAAACCTTCCTAAATAAGTTTCCCTCTGATGAGACTCACATACTGACACCTCAGAGAATGAAAATTTCAGCCCTCTCACCATGTGTGTTCTAAATGCTCTTACCTTGAAGTTCCTCAAAGATTTGTCTTCCTGTTCCATAACCTCTCAGCTCCTGCCTTATTCTCTCATTTTTCACCTTACTCTTCCAACTTGACCCTCCATGTGGTCATCTGAGTGACTTCCTAGGCTTTCCTGTGCCAAAATGCAATTTCTGCATCAGCCCGCCTTGGAACATGACCCAGACTTTCCAAGCCTGAATCTGAAGTGCTGTCTAGTGAATGGCAGATTCATCATCCAGGTTCTGCTTACCTCTCTCAGGTCAGTTTCAAGTCTTGCCATAACACCATGTTTTAGTCAGCTTTTTCACTGCCATGACTAAAAGACCTAATGAAAACAATTAAGAGGAGGGATGGTTTATTTTGGGGCTCACAGTTTCAGAGGTCTCAGTCCATAGACAGCCAACTCCATTCCTCAGGGCTCAATGTGAGGCTGAAAATCATGGCAGAAGTGTGTGGTGGAGGGAAGCAGCTCATGTGATGATGAGAAAGCAGTGACAGAGAGAAACGCCACTGCGAGATAAAAAATATAGACCCCAAAGGCATGCCCCCAGTCACACCCTAAGAGCCTTCAGTTACCTCTCAGTTAATCCCTATTAGGGCGTTAATACACTGTTTGGATTAAGGCTATCATAAACCAATTATTTCTCCTCTAACCCTTCTTGCATTATCTCACACATGAGCTTTTGAGGGATACCTAATATCCAAACCATAACACACCAAAAAGGATAGAGTAGAGTTACTATTATTATTATAAAATCATCTGGAGACTGTGGAGAAGAAATAGAGACAGCACTGCAATTAACTGATCTCATGACCACTGAGTGAGCTGTCTTCTTGTGTCCTAACAAATAAACTGGCCACTGTTATGAAGTGAAAATTTGTCTCCAAGCTGAGAGATGTTTCAGTTGAATACATATACAGTTGATCCTCATTATTTGCAGAACAGTGTTTGTGAATTCGCCTACTTGCTGAATTTTATTCGCAACCTCAACATCAATACTTACAGTGCTTCTGTGGTCATTTGAGGACATGTGCAAAGCAGTAAACAATTTGAGTCACCTGATGGACATGTTCCCAGCTGAGGTCAAATAAGGTGATGCTCTGCCTTCTTGTTTTTGCTTTCATACTGTAAGCAAGTTCCCTTTGCAGAGTTTATTTAGTGCACTTTTCTCATGTTTGTTTTTGTTAGTGATTTCAGTGTTTAGGGTGGCCCCCAAATGCAGTGTTGAAGTGCTGTCTATTGTTCTTAAGTGCAAAAAGGCTTTGACAAGTCTTACAGAGAAAATATTGTGCTAAGAAAACTTCATTCAGGCATGAGTTATAGTGCTGTTGCCTGTGAGTCCAATGTTAATGAATTAACAATATGTATTAAATAAGGTGTCTTTAAACAGAGACACACATAAAATAAGGTTGACAAAATGTGGCTAGAAATTTGCAGGAACCTTACCCTGTATTTCCCCTAGGAGCAATGGTTTAGTATTTGCTAATTCAGTGTTTGTGGCAACTTTATAGAACATCACTAGAATGAATAATGAGAATTGACTGTTTTTTATTAGAACCTAAAAGGAGTAATTTATAAGTCTATTTACAATCACATTAAGCATATTCTGGAAAGAAAATAGTGAAATTTATACAATCCTCTCTAATGAATAAGATAAACAAATACAGTCACACGTTGCTTAATGATAAACTAGGAAAACTGCCATGTCAGTAGGCAATATAATCTTATTGGGCCACTGTCATGTATGCAGTCTGTCATTGATTATAACGTCATTATGTAGCACATAACTGTATGATTTTTTATGAGATAAAATAACCATTCACAACTAGTTAAAGCCTACTTACCTTCATCCAATTTATTTTCTTTGTTTGCAAACAATGTTAAATTTCAAGGCAAGGAGACAAGATGGCCACTGTTTAATCAGACCCTGCTTTGTGAGAACCAAGCTATGTCACTTAGGTAGAGCTTTGTGAAACATTCATAATTCATAGAAGGGACCATCTGAAAGCATTTCCTAGAATTGTCACAAAATTCTGTCAGCTCCTGCCGTGATGAAAAAGTATAGTCGTGTGAATATGATTAAGGTGCACTGGAATCTAAGGAAACCAGCAATAGCTGCTCCGGCTCTCTTCACGCTCTTGGAATGTAGTCTCTGGAAGAAAGTCGGTTCTGACAGATGATTTCATGGCATTTTACTCAGTGTGGGATGTATTTTAGAAGCAGTGCATCAAAACCTTGACCTTTGCTTTATTTTTTTTCTTTATTGTTGATTTAGAAGATTAGAGGCATTCTAAAACCTTTTTCTGCATGTCTTCTCACACAGGCAGCACAAAGGATTTGGAAAGAATTTGACACACATTGTAGAAGCATAAATCAGCCAAGGGGAGGATATTTGCAAATTGCTCTCCCCTTTATAATTTCATCTCATTAGGGAAGAAGGGACAGGTGGGTGTTACTAGCAGTCACAGATCAGGAATTGCATTTTCTTTCTAGAGCAGTGAGGATCTTTTGGTATGAAATCCCCTTCTGAGAAGACTATGCAAGTTTTTATTATGCATAAAAATCCTCCTCTGGTGTTTTTTTTTTCCTTTCCCCATTTATAGAAAATGTATAAGCCCAAATTAGAAACTGCTCAGCTTTTATATCTTATTGACATCTTACCTTTAGAGGAAAAAACTGGGGGAATTCATAATGCAAGTTTTATTTCTTTGATGGATTCATATCATGTGATCTGAAGTAGATCTGTGAAATATACTTATTTCATCACTGATGTCCAGTGTATCTGGTAGACAAAGGATGAAGGCATGTGGTCCAGGAATTGCAAATATGGAAGGCAAATAATTTCAATCTATGCAACAGTTATAATGATAATGAGCATCTATAGTCATTTTCTATGTTCTGTTATACCATGTTATTTCATTTTTATAGCAACCCCATGTGGGTATGAGTAAAAAAGTATTTAGTCAGTGCTTTCTTTGAACAATTATTTCTAAGTTTTTTTTATTGTGGTAAAACATACATAACATAAAATTTACCATTTTCACCATTTTGATTGTAGAGTGGTGCTAATCACACTTAGTGTTGGGCAACCACCACCATTATTCAGTTCTAGAATATTTTGTCTTTCCTAATGGAAATTAGTACTCATTAAATAATACCTCCCCTTTCTCCTTTCCTCCTGCCTTCTGGTAACCTCTATTCTATTTCCATCTCTATGGATTTGCCTACTCTACATACCTCACATAAGTGGAATCATAAAATATTTATTCTTTTCTAACTGGCTTAATTCACTTAGCATGATGTTTCTAAGATTCATCTATGTTGTGGCATGTATCAGAATTTCATTCATTTTTAAAACTGAATGAACAATAAAAATTTCAGGACTCACTAGTGTTCCAGACGTCATTTGAGACTGAGGTTCTTACTGGAAAATGTGGGTGCTTTCTGTTCTCCAGGGGTCTGCACACTCTGGAATCTCAATCATTTCACCTGGACTCCTGGTTTCCAGACAGGACTACATCTTTTTCTCTTTTAAGCCCAAACTCTAAACTTGAAACTCAAGCTATTACTCTTTGAGTAATGCTACAAATATGTAATTACTAATAATCTATGCTAATTATTATAATTAGCACACCCAAGAGTGTTGTGAAATAGTAAAATAGTGAGGTCCTTAACTAGTACATTGAAGGGGGTGTTTAATGGCATGACATGCAGGGGACAGCCATTTTTAATTTATACTCATCAGGTAGTGCCATTTTTCTTCCAATAAGAAGTCAGACTTCCCTTTCTTTCCAGGATAAGAGAAAGCACCAAAGTAAACCAAAAATGTTGTTCCCATGATTAATGAAGCAAGCAACTTATATTAAAAGAACGCATTTTTAGAGAATCCAAAGAATAAAGCCTATATATTTGAACAAATTTACAAGCAGATGAATTAAAAACATCTATGTATGATACATCAAAGTGCATAAATGCATTCTACTGTCATGTATAACTAATTAAAACAAATAAAAAATTAATAATAAAAAAAGAATATTTGCATTGGGCTAGGGTTGTGGCTCAGCGGTAGAGTACTTCCCTAGTATGTGCGAGGTCCTGGGTTTGATCCTCAGCACCACATAAAAATAAATAAAACAAAGGTATTGTGTACAAATACAACTAAAATATAAATATTTGAAAAAAGCAGGTTGGATAGAAGGATGCAGCAACCATATACAAAACATGGTGGAAAAGACAAGTGTACAAACATAAGACAAAAAATATCCCTGGAAGGACCAGAAGAGGATTCTATTAACCACAATGACTGAATTTTCATACAAGATCCTAGTATATAGAAATTAGAATTTCACTGCAGAACACTACTCTGATATTCTCAGGTTCTTATGCTAATCCAGGTTTATTGACCATTTGGAAAGTGTATTTTAATTCTGTAGGATTGACTTGGTAATTCTCTATGCATATTTTGCTGTGTTTGGAAAGTCCAAAGTTATTTAATTCCTCTAGGTCTGTGGCATTTAGACCTTAGTGAGCATATGAGTCACTTGGAGGGCTTGTTAAAACCTAGATTGTTGGGCCCCAGCCACAGAGTTTCTGGCTGAGTAGGTCTGGAGTGGAGCCTGAAATTTGCATTTATGAGAAGAAGTCCCAGGGGATGCTGAAACTGCTTGTCTGGGGACCATATTTTAAGAACTATGAGGTATATCCAGGTGCATGTAGATAACTGGATCAGATGAATTCATGTTCTGTTAAGACTGTGATAAGCAAACTATTAAGTCTGTTTGCCTTCTGTCTTCATTGTTACCATGACATCTAAACCACTGTCAGTCTCACCTGAAGTCTAACAGCCTCCAAATTGATAGCAAACTTTGATCTTGCATCCCTCCAATTTATTTTTCACAAAGCAGCCAGGATTATTTTCTTAAAGTCCAGATCAGATCATCCTACATTTATGCTTAAAGATCTTCACTTTTCTTAGCAGGTACTGCATAACTACTCAATCTTCATACACTGGCAATTTTGGGGCCTCTGACCATCTTTTAACCATTATTCTATCTCTTGCCTCCCTCCTTCTGATTCACTAAATTTCAGTTATATTGTCATCTTTTCAGTTACTTAAAACACACCAAAATTTCCTCCATTAGACCTTTTGAACCCCTCCCTGCCAAAGATCTTTGCTGTTATAAAGTCTCCCCACCTACTCTGTGATTAGTTCTTTCTTTTGACGTCTTTCCAGATGTCAACTTAAACATTATCTCAGAGACATCTTTTCCTGACCATCTGCATTTAAAGTATGTTTCTTCTTTTATATTGCTTCTTGTATACTCTATAATTTTCTTCCTAGTCTCCATTCTAATTGTAATTGTGTACCTATTTTTTTAGTTAGTTGTTGATATCATTGAACTCTAACCATCTTGAGAATGGGACCCTGTCAGTAAGTACCTGAGAGATAGCAGGTGTTAAATTTGTTCAATTGCTGGAAGCACAGGAACAGGTAAGCTGTTTTGGAGTGTGATGTTTATTCTCTGGTTTCTACTTGAGTAAGGAATCTATCACTTGGGACCTTGCTATTTCAATCAATGCTGCATAGTTTCTTTGCTCTGAGTTCCCCAATTCCATTTTTGTTTGCTAAAACTTTTGGTGTCCTGCTTCACCATGGTTAGTGTTTTAGTCATCTTTTTTTTTTTTCCTGCTATAACTAAAAGGACCCAATCAGAACAATTGTAGAGGAGGAAAAGTTTATTTGAGGGCTCACAGTTTCAGAGGTTTTAGTCCATATAAGACTGGTTCCATTCCTCAGGGCTCCAGTGAGGCATAACATCATGGAGAAAGAGTGTGACAGAGGGAAGCAGCTCACATGGTGATCAGGAAGCAGAGAGAGAGGGAGACTCCACTGGCCAGATACAAATATATACCCAAAGCCATGCCCCAATTCCCACCTCCTCCAGCCACACCCTACCACTTCAGTTACCACTCAGTAAATCCCTATCAGGGGATTAATTCACTGATTGGGTTAGAACTCTTACAACCAATCATTTCTCCTCTGAACCTTCTTGAGTTGTCTTACATGTGAGATTTTGGGGGACGCCTCACATCCAAACCATAACAGTTAGTGACTAAACCATAAGCCTTGGCATTATTGTTCCTCTTATATCCTAGTGATATTAGAAAAAGCCTCCCAAGAGAGCTGTCCAATAAGCTGAAGATATAGAAATGTTTTGATTAGATAATTATAGTACTCCCTCTTTATCCACAGTTTCAGTTACCCTTAGTCAACTATGATCCAAAAATATTAAATGAAAAAAATCCAAAAATAAATATAGATTTAAAATTGCCCATTGTTCTGAGTGTCATGATGAAATTTCACATCATACCACAGCATCCTGCCTGGAATGTGACTCATTCCCTGTCTAGTGTATCAACTGTATATATACTACCCACCCTTTGGTCACTAAGTGGTCAATTTAGTTATCAGATCAACTGTGGAGGTATCTCAAAGCTTGTGTTCAAGTGACCCTTATTTTACTTGATAATGGTCCCAAAGCACCAGAGTAGCAATGCTGGTCATTTTTATATACTGAAGAGAAACTAGCAAGTGCTTCCATGAAGTGAAAAGATGGAAATTCTTAATAAGAAAAGAAAAAAGATCATATGCTGAAGTTGCTAATATCTATGGTAAGAATGAATCTTCTATCTGTGAAATTGAGAGGAATGAAAGAGAAACTCATGCTAGTTTTGCTGAAGCACCTCAAACTGTAAAAGTTACAGCCACAGTGAGTGGTGGTAAGTATAAGAAAGAATATGTAAATGTATGTATCTCTCAGTCCTGGTGTCCTATGTAAGTATATGCATCTCTCAGTCTGGGCATCCATCGGAGATCTTAGAATGCATCTTTTTCAGATATGGGTGCATTAGAGTGCTCCTGGATCAACAGAAGGTCCTTTGGTAGTCTGAGCTACATCAGAGACCATATTTGGAGATTGCATTTAGTTTAGTAGGAGGGGAAATTGGGTACTACTCGGAGAGGGCAGCCAGTATAGTCCAGAATTTGGGAAGTCTGTCACAGGAAGAGCACTGAATGAATTGGGGAGAGACCCATGAAAGAAGAAGCTGCCATCTTGGAGAAGAATGAAGCTTGTTCTCATTTGTCTTAGGAGGAATGATAAACTTCAGACAGAAGTTACAGAGAAGTAGATTTGGAATCAACATATAAGGAAGAATATTCCATTAAGTAAGCTGTGGAAAAAGAGGATGGATTTACATTGTGAGGGGGTGGACCTCTCTCATCACTGGGAATATTCAGACAGAAACAGTAAAGAGGGTGGGAGGGTGGAGAGAAATAACATTTACTGTGAGCCTATATAATTATATGGTATTTTCTTGTCAGCAGACTCTTTTAAACCTTTAGCATCTCACTAGGAGGGGGGCTATTTTGAGACATCTTTTGGGTTGGGGTTGGTGTTGAGACGCTCCTGGGACATATTGGAAGAGCAGTAGATGGTCATGATTTGGCTGTTAAATGAGCTTTTATTTCACTGAATTCTACATTCAAATTGAAGAGTGAGCTCAATATTTCAAGATAACAGAAACAAGGTGAAGAAGATTTTTAGGGAGATTGGTTTAGGAAAAGAAACAATGTGAGATGAGGTAGCTGCCAGGGGAGAGAAATTTGGAGGGAAGAAGAAAGATGCTCAATGGGGAGTTTGATGACGTTTGTGCTACAGAGTCTACAGCATGAAACCTTTTTTCTCTCCATCTCCCCACATAATTTCTGCAAAATATACATTTCTCTACTAATGAACTGTGGCTTTGGCTACATATTTTAGAAACCAGTAGGCACTGAACATGGCCCTAAAACTGGTTCAGAGCAACCATGGAAAAAGAACACATCTGTGTTACACATCTCAACTAATTCTCATGGCAACAGGATGCAGTGGAAAACACTGTCTCCATTTAAGATGAAAAAATTGAGGTATGGAGAAGCCTAAGTCACATTTTCTAAATTACTAGATGATTTATCTGATTTCTATTATATCAGAGGCAACTAGAAAGAAATTACTTCTTTGGATGTAAAGTTAGGCTAGACCACCCCCAATTTCTTTTTTTTTTTTCCTTTTTCTTAAAATTTCATGGAGTAGGAAAGAGCTAAGAGTCAATCCTCTTATAGTACAAGAACAAAGAGCTATAGTAGTGATGCAGATAGAACATTCAAAGTATTTATTTCGTAGGCCTGGGTGCTGCAGACAGGCTGGCTTTCTGGAGATCAGTTGTTATACATGACTCTGTGCTTATAAGGACCCTAAACTTGACTTACTACTCTACTGTTGCTATCTTGAAACTATTAATAATTTTTAATCATTTTAAAATTATTAGCCTGCATTTTCATTTGCAGGGAGCCCTATAAATTATGTAGGTGGTCCTGGCTACCGTCAAAAGAATTTTAGTCACCTGGTACTGCTACATCATCCAAAGAGCCTGATAATGTTTTAGAGGCCACCAATCTTGATCTTGGAAGGGACTGTGGCACCTTAATATATCTAGTAGTTCTTACTGCTCTTCATATACCAGGATCACCTGAAGAACTTTTGAACAATATATATGTGTGTCCCAGCCCTAGAGATTCCACATTTAATTGGTCTGGAGTGAGACATTATATTTTTAAACAGCTCTACAGATGCTTCTGAGAACCACTGACCTAATTCATTGGCCCCTACAATTGTACAGTTAACTTTTAACACTTCTTAATTAATTGCATAAATATCTACTAAAGCTATATGACATGTGAGGTGCTTAACCACTGAACCACATCCCCAACCATTTTTTATTTTTTATTTTGAGACAGAGTCTGCCTAAGTTGCTTATGGCCTCACTAAGTTGCTGGGGCTGGCTTTGAAATTGTGATCCTCCTGCCTCAGCCTCCTGAGCTGCTGGGATTACAGGTGTGAACCACAGTGCCCAGCATAAAGTTTTGCAAGTCACAAAAGGATAAATAAACCAAGGTGATTGCAGTCAACAATCTAATAATAGAATAGATTCTCAAATTGTTTTGAATACCCATCCATCCTGCTGGTTTTCTATGGGTGTCTCTGGTCTCTTTCCACTGTTTGCATACTGAGTCTTTAGCATCTTCACACACTCTCCTTCCTTTAGAAAATCTGAAGGCTTTAAACAATGTAACTTTTTTTTTTTTTCTTCTTGAAAATAGTTGGGCTCTCAATGGAATCCACATCCTTGCCTTTAGGTAGTACTAATGGAAGAATAGGCACATATATTAATAAAGTACCAGTGTGAGAGGAAATTTATTTATTTTTTTGGAATAAGCTGTCCTAATGTTTATAGTCATGTTTAGAAGCAAAGCCTACGCATTTCACCTTCAGCAGATCCCATCCTCATCACCACTTGGGATGTACTTCACATTGTAGAGGCTTTGTACAGTTTTGTTTTCTTTGGTATAAAGCCAGCAGACCGTGCCCTCCAGTCACATAAATGTATCGTGTGGGAAGCCTGTATTTTAAATCTCAAAAGGAATGTTTATTGTTAACATTTGGGAGTATAGAGAATAAGGAATTAAATCTTTTTTTTTTTTTTTTTTTTCATTGTTGAGGGGGAGGAATTAATTCTTAATGTTTCTTTTGCCTAGGGATTTTTTTTTTTTTTTTTTTTTCTGGCTCCAGGAGCCATGAAAGGCTCTTGTACTCCAAAACCAATGGCAGATCTTTTTAGAAATTTATCATCATGTCTTCCTGGTTCCAAGTTCACTGAACCCTACAGTAGTCCAGGAGGAGTTCCCATACTCTACTGAGGACTTCCTGCCTCAAACACAAGTGCTATGGAGGACGTCACAGTTTCCTTATAAAGTACAGGTAGAAATCTAAAGAGTTTTGCTTTACTCTTGGCCCATACTAGGAGTGCACCTATAATTTTCTGGCTTTGAAAGAAGAGTGAATATCTGCTCTCCTTAGTTACCCTTTTTACACTTAGTGTCTTTCGGTATGGTGTGCATTAGATACTCCGAATCCTCCCTGGGGATACTCTACCACACCTGACAGTAGGACTAAGTCCACGGCTACGCCCCACCCTTCATCTATGGTTGTTTAGCTCTCCTAACTCAGTGTGGATTCTAGAAAGGAGGGTGGGGCACTTCCCTGAAGGACAGCCAAAGGCATATCCAGCTTTGTGGGGTCTGCAGCATATACAATTTTGTGCAGCATATACAATTTTGCAACTCTTTTCTTTTTTAAAGTAAAATAAGACAAAGTTATGAATTTAAAATTAGGTAAATAATTCAAGAAAAGGATTCACAATTAATCACTAGAGTCTTAGCAATCGAGACTTTCTTTACATCTTTATAAGTAATTTATCAGAAATGCTTACGTTGAAGTGCTTCCCAATTACCACCTGGCTTCTCACCACTTAGAACACTCCACACTTCTCAGCCACTCCCAGTGCTCATGGAAGCTGAACAGGTATAGGGACCCGAGGCAGAAGTTTGCTTAAGTCCAGGGGAAGTATTCCAATCCCATCCTTGCCTGCTCGTTAGAGCCAAGAGTTTGCTTCATGCTGGGTTATTGACAAGGTGGCTATTGTCACCTGAAGAAGGACTGCTGTCTGTTAGAGACAACCCAGTCACCTTTTCTACGAAGGAAGATTATTCTTCCTCTTAGAGGAACTCTGATTTTAGCACTTTTAAGTTATAAGCTCCAGTATCATCCTGTTTGTCCTGGTACCAGTTTAGATTATAAGAGTTTGTTGTAGCTTTTAGTGACATTTTCACTGCCGCACAGATGGAGAACCATCTACTCTTTGTTCCACAATGAGCCACTAAAAGAAGAATGTTCCACCTTTTCTTCCCACACATGTGCCGCTGATTCAGAGAACAAGCATGTGTTGGAAAGAGATGGTGTTCGCAGATGTCCTCTGCAAGGCCTGTGCCCCTCCCAGACATTCCAGTAACATGAACCAGCACACAAGTACCATCAGAGTGCTCTGAAATGGCTTCCAGAATGTGAGTGTGAATAGATATTGTGATCTGCTGAATGCTGAGGAAATTTATCCTGGCCAAGTGAATCCTGTGAAGGCTGAAAGGAAGAAAAGATATGCTCTCAAATATTTTAAAACTTTTTTTTTTTTTTTTTTTTTTTGCCAAACCACAGTAAAGCTAGAGCTTGTTCTCTTTAAAACTTTGCAAGAGTACAGCATCCAAGATTCATTTCACACCAGAATTCTCTGGGGCTTAGTGATGGTGAGAAAGACTATTAGGTTAACAAGAACATCAAACGGATAGAATAATCTCTTATTTCTCTCTCTCAGTGGAGGTTCTGTTTTGAGTCTGCTGGAGTCGAACAATTCCTTGGTATTGTTCTGAATGGGATCAGACATGTCTTTTCATGTTAGCTTTGCTGCATCTTCTGTTTTCAGCTTTCACAGGCCACTCTGGGTTTTTGGAGGGGAGGGAGAAAAAGAGGAAATTTCCTACAGTATCCAGAAGCAAAAGGAAAGGAAATAAGAGGAAGATGGAGAGGATGGAATTTCAAGGAGGGCCCAGGGCATCTGAACTTAAAGAGCTGTAGGCTCCCAAAGCAGATGTGTCTAGCTCTGGCAAGCATCTGTGAATTTAACCTCCGCACCACACTCCTGCTCCACCACTGTTCCACCACAAGTGTCAAAGTAATTTGAGAAGCTCTTCCTCTTTTGCAGAGCAGTATCTTGCTTAACATTTTTAAGATCAATACCTTGATCACTTTTTACTTTTGGAAAAGAAAACAAAATATCTAAAATAAGCCAGAAAAAATATTTTTAAAAGATACATAGAAAGTAATAACAAACACGGAAAAAGACATTTTGAACTTGGGATCCTGATGGAACAATCATTACTATGAACAACGTTACAAGAAGTAAAGATATGGTTTGCTTTCAATAAGATCTACCATTAAATACACGTTCACATGTGCCACTCTGAGACCTGCACATTCATCACGACAGCTCTCTCAGGTAGGAGCTGTTATTTCAGTTGAATCATTTTCCCCGCCAATTCATGCCTACTTGGTATCTCAGAATATGACCTTTGCACATCACAGAGGCTCCTTGCTGATGTCATCATGTCACCAACGACTGGTGTCCTTCTAAGAAGATGGAGATTTGGACAAAGATACAGAAAGAGTGTCATGAGAAGATAGAAACCTAAGGGAGAAGACCTGTGGAGGTTGAGGCAGAGATGTGAGTGATAATGTCCAAGCTAACAATGTCAAGGATTCCTGGCAGAAGTCAGAAGAGGCAAGCTTTTGGAGAGAATATGGTGCTGAGGGCACCTTCTTGTCTGACTTGAAGCCTGGGAGAGAAAAATCTCTGTTGAAATAAGTCACCCAGTTTGTGTTAACTGGTTATGTCAGCTCCAGGAAAGTGATACACAGATGAAGTGACTCTGGCTCTGAAGGTCTTGCTAAAGATAAGATCCTGTAGAGACCCTGGTGAGATGGCCACACAGGTGGAGCTTTTCCTGGGCAAGGAAGCTGTACATTGAGACCTGCAGGACCAATCATGGGACATGACTAGATTGATAATTGGCAGACTTGGTTTTGTCCCTCTGGACAGATCCATAGGATGAAGGTGTGGGGAGAAGGAGAGAGAGAGAGAGGTGTATTAAGACTGAAAGGTGTAAAGATGACCATAATCTCATAAACTGCAGGAGCAAAATTGATATACCTATTTATTTTTATCTTTACTTCATCCTTAAAAGGATTTAGAGTCCCTTTCATGGATGCAAACAATAGAGCAAGATGAAATAAATTAAAAAATAAGAAAGATGAAACAAAGGGAAGAAAAATGGTAGGAAGCAGCAGCAATAAACATATATGACATGGTGCCTTCCTTCCTCTGCTCCACCCCAAGCTGAGAAGACAGACCCTCTTGGCATGAGCGAGGAATTTCAGGACAAGATAATGCCAACTCTGAATTTTCTCTAATTTGTGTAAATCCAATGAAAATTTCAGGCTGTTGCTTCAAGTAAAAATGAGCTCTAATTATCCCTCTGATTTTCATATCATTTTCAATAAGTTAGCATTGCTGCTGTAGTTGATCAACTGAAAAACCAGGGAAGAAATCTCACATTTTCTGTGCCCTCCACATCCTTTCAAACATGCTTTTGAAGTGTCTTAAAATCATTGTCTTTGGAGCATTTGTTTGGAGAAAAAAGGAGAGGATCTGGAATGGTTTTGCATACTGTTGTATGTGATTTAGCAAACCATGCATGCAGACTTCTCATCAGAGCAGAGACAAAGCCATCTAAGCCAGCATGGGAGTTATTGTTTGATTTGATATTGAGCTTTCAATGTTCATTGGCCATCTTTGGCCTCCTATGAAAAATTTATCCTGCTATGCCAAAGGGAGAAGCAATGTGAATAAACACTGTAAATACCTTCATAGGAGGCTATACTCCAAAATAATTCAGTATTGCTCTCTGCAAGGGGCATCACCTGATGAATAAAACCATCATTTGGGGACTAAATGTATGTAAAGTACTTAGTGTTGAACGGTGCTGGGGAGATTGGAACCACTAGTCATATTTCACATATTAGACACATACAGTGTGCTTTTTTCCCCCAAGAAAATTCTATTCACCCAACTTTATATATTCTTGGAAAGAAATTAACTCTTTATTTGGTGGATAATTTAGACACTAAAGTCAAGGAAAATATTCTGCTCTTAGATATGTGCTTTCTCTGGTATAACTGCACATCGGAAGAACAATATAGTAGACAATTATTGATTAATTAATTAATTAATTAATTAAAAGGGACCCTTGGGACTTAAAAAAATTTCTTACAACAAGCAAATGTACCCCTTAAGGTTATTTAGTCCGTTTACTGTCGAAGTTAATTAAGCAATGACCTAGGATTTTCACAGAGTAATTACTCTTAATAAAAAATTAACCATGGTCTTCTAGTGAAGAGGGCACACACAACAAGTGATAGTGGGTGGTGGGACCTCACCCAGGATGCTGCGCTCTGGTGTGACGGTTCCTGTAGATGGCAGTGCAGTACTTCCACAAAGGATCCAGCAGGGTGTTCCCGGGCTGCAGATGAGGGATGCAAAGGATGAAAACTGCAGCCTGAGCAGGCTTGCCCTCCAGCCAGCAATTTAACTAAGTTGCTGGTTTGCTACTCGATTTCATAGACGCCCTCTAAATGAATCTTTTCTGAACTCAGCAAAAGTACAAACTGTTCCTTCGTATATCCCAAATTGTCCTTTTGGTGAAATGGATTTTATTTTTTATGCCTTCTTTTTTTTTGCATTTCAGAGTTATTTAGAAAAGGAGATCTGACTTAAACATTCCTTTTCTTCAATTGCAAAAGCAATTAGCTTAGCTGCTTAGCATTCTTTAAGAAAGAATGAACATCTCCTAAATTGAGATGATCATAAACTAGATTTATCATACAAATCAACACAGCACCATCCAAAATAAAAGATCTGTTTCTGTAAGCACATGGACGGATTTCCATGATTCTTAATCTCCTGTTTTCTCTTGTTCTGATTGTTTTCCTTAAACCTTTTTGTCCTCCACTATGCTCAGAGGACCTGGATGCCTGGAACTTGAAAAGCAAACATTTTTGTCCTCCACTATGCTCAGAGGACCTGGATGCCTGGAAGTAGAAAAGCAATCTAGCATTGGCATACCTAGGTAATTTATAATGATATGAATATACAATGCCAATCATTTTCCTAATTGTTTTGACCCTTGCAGTTTGATCAGTGTAATATTCTGGTATGGTGTTATGGTGATTCTGAAAGCATTTGTGGGGGTGTGCCAGTCATTTCAGATTGAATTTTCCTCTCCCACCTCCCAAATTCCCCATTCCTTCCTCAGTGAAAAGAAACACCACAAACAGTGTTAACTTCACACGTCTTCATAACAGACTTGCCACATTAACAGAGATAAGTTCCAATGGATTGGAATATCCATTGTAACTTTAAAAAGGACTTTCCTTCTATAACTTTTACTCCATAGCCACAAAATGTGTATATATCAAGAAGTTTAGATATGAATAATGCATAGGAGTCTGTTGTTGATGTAACTGGTATGGAAATTTGAAATGAGATCCTTCACATAATAAGCAATCAAAACATTTTTGTTGAATAAATAAAAGTAAAAATGAAGTAAAAAGAATGAATAAACTAGGGGAAGAAGAAAGAATGATTTGGCTATCTAAAAGCTCAGTAGCATATCAGAAAGACTTAAGAGAAATGAGAACGCAGACATTAAGAGGCCCAGGTGGGTAGAAAAGGAGGTGACCAATAGTGCTGGGCTTGTGTTCTTAGGTATAGGAATAGGGCTAAAGAGGAGATCAAAGAATCTGGAGAGATGAAGGGAACGGCATGTCAATATGCATCAGAGGAGATTAACAGAGTCAATGCTAGGGCCGCATTGAGTGGTAAAAGAAAGATTAGGAAATCTGGAAATCATGGCAGACAGGATGGAATTACACAGCTGACAAATGGGGCCAAGAGGAAAGAAGAGTTGAAAGATGTAAGGGTGGGGAACAGTGTGTCAGTTGTCATTTTGTATCTTAGCAGATTTTCTATGGCAAAGTCAATGCTTTTACTTTTTTTCCAAGGCTTCAGATGAAGGTGCATTTGTGTGGAATAAGAGCTCATAAAATGGAATAGTGCATTCTTTATTCCATAATAAAAAAAAAAAGAGAAGAAGAAAAATTAAAAAGAAGCAGTTGCTTCTCAGTTGCTCTGATCTACTGAAGTAGATGATACCCTCCGTGAATCAAAGAACGGATTAAATCGGCACCAGTCTAGAACTGCTGATCAAGAGGGAACATTAGAAAAATTTAGGACTTCCCCCAAACCACAGAACAAGACAGAATTAGATGTCTTTGGTTGACAAGGGTCATGAAATCATGAACTCAGTAGAAAGCAAGTGCCTTCTTAGTAGGTATAATTGGACACACAAATGCTTGCCATTTTGAAGAGGGATTATTTTGATGCCAGTATAGTTTGATATGTTTCTTTTTAACTTTAGATACTAACATTTAAAATTTTAAACTACTAAGCAATGATGCCAAACAGATATTCTAACCTTAATTGGTCATCCCACTCTATATTTACTTGAGGCTCAGAGACATTTGGTGAGATCCAATATGGGGTGAGAGGTAGGGCAAGTAGGAAATGAAGGGTAGGGTAGGAACAAGGAAATGGTTGAGGTTCAGGGGTGGGGAACGTGTAAGAAATGTTCATTGCATTCACAGGTGGAGGTATGCCAGATGATTGATTCAAAAAGTCTGAACTCCCTGATTTAATTCAGTGTTAGGTTGACCACAGTGGGAGAACTCATGTTGTACTCCGTCATTGCAGGAGTTGAAGCTAACTTTTATGATGAAATTGGCACTAATTTTCATGATGAAATTGATAACTTCGGGTTGCATTTCTTTATCATTCTATGTAATATAAATTTTCTTCCACCCTGTCAATCTTCTTTGTTCCTTACTTCCTTTCTTCTTCTTCCTCTCTCCCTCCCTCACTTCTTTTTTCCTCCTGTTCTGGCTCCCTGTTTCTCTCTTGTCATTCTTTCTTTCTTCTTTTCCTCTTTTCTTTTTTTCCTTGGTTCTTCTTGTCTTCTTTTCTTCTTTATCTGCTTCTGCCCTTCTTTCTTTCCTTCCTAATTCCAACTCCCTCTTCATTTCTTCTTTCCACTCAACCTTAGTCAATCACACACTATGTACTAGACACTTTGCTCAGCACCCAAGAAAAATTAATATCCCTAAAGAAATGACAAAAGTGTAAAAATGGATACATTGAATTTTTTAGATGAGCCAAAAAATTCTTTTCCAATTTATTATGCCCTGTTTATTTCTCTTAAAGGTAGTCATTTAAAAGGTAATCACCATTTAACAATGCCACAAAAATTTTCCACTTATAGTAGTGGAAAAAATGCTGTTTATATTTAGAGTTATAATTATACACAGGGAATTAAGTTACTGTCTTGTGATCTCTCATCTGTGTGTTCCCAAGGTTTCAGTGGAGGTGAGAAAGACTAAAATAGTAAGACAGTCACAGAGTAAAAAAGAAAAAAAGACAATCCTTGAGGAGACTTTGTGCTTAACTGTGGCTTAATGTAGGACCATAGGCTTAGAAATACAGATTTGCTCAATAGTTAACTTAAAAAATAAGTTAATCTCACTGCAGTTTTGGAATCTTATCCACTATGCCTTCTGAAAATCACATAGCTCAAACATTACAGCTAATTCTCAGATATTTCATGCCTATTATGATATTTACAGAGGAATACATGACTAGTTCTTATCTCTTAAACTTGGTAGTCCTTCTATTATTTATTTATTTTACCAAAATCCTGATTGCTGGGTTGATTTTTTTGGTAAAAGCCTGGAGTGGGGCATAATATTCCTATTTTGTCATTCCATCAACCCAACCAAACTGCCCTACATAGCAATGTAGCATCCACCATTCTTTTCATGGTATTGGAAGCTCTTTCACAGGCAATTTACCTAATACTTGCAGCAGTCCTGTGAAACTGTGAGGCAGGTATTATTACAGATAATTTTATAGATTGTGTAACCAGCCAAAGCTCACAAAGGTAAGTAAACTCAGGTGCTGGACCTTGACCATGGATCTACTCTAGTCAGTGTGGCATTTTCATATAGGATTCTTGCCACTTGCCACCAGGATGAATATTATAGTAATATATCTTGTCAGTCCATTAAATACATTATAAGCACACCTATGAATTTTTGTTGGTGTCATCTTTATTCCTATCTTGTCTTAGGAGTCATAATTATCATTTAACTTATAAGACTACCTGCTTTTTTCCCTGGTACAGGACCTTGGCAGTTATTTTTGGTTTCTGCCTCTGATTTTCAGCATTACTTTACCAGCTTCCTTAGAACTTGAACACCATTTTAAGACCTGCCTTGCCGTTATTTTGCTATCATATGTGCGTGTACACACACACTCACATGGTCATCAACATCCATCTATTCTGAGATGATCTGCAAAAGTGAAAACTAAATCTATAAGATATCACCACTATATTGAGGATCAAGGGTTAAAATTTGATGACTAGATATTGAAATGTTCTGATGGCCAATTCAGTATTACTAAGTAATCACTTTCAGTGGTTTCACAAAACCATGTAAGACTCAATCTAGCAACCTGACATTAAGAGGATTCCATAAATACTGAAATGAGATCTACACCAGTAAACTAGTTCAGATGCCTTCACAGCACACTCATCAACCATTTTGCTTGGTAAGAATGCCCTATTCTGAGTTAACCATAAAATTGTTTTTAAAATAAAATTTAGTGAAAACTTGTGTCTAGAGGCTTTGGTACACATGAGTATTATCTATTAAGGATCAGTTTATTCTGTATATAACATGAAATGAATATTAAAATTAATTTCTTCCTAATGTGTCATGTTTTACATCTGCAGGTAGATCATGCAGTAAATTTTGTTGTGTGACTACAATCAAACACTTACTAGGTGTAGGGATAAGAAGAAAAAACCACACCACCTCTTCCTTCTAGGAATTCATAATCTAGTTGGGAGGAGATGGATTATTAGGGAATAAACAAATAAATACTCTTAGTAAAATGTGAACTAGAACAGACTTGGATGGGGTTCTTCATGATAACCTTCACTTTGGGGGCTGTTATCCATGACAATATTGTTTTGCATGTCTTGGTAGCAGCAGTACTGGTAGTTTTTGTTTTTTTTTTTTTTTTTTTAATCTGTATTATGTTTTCAAGGATATTTTAATAAAGAATGGCCTTGAAAGATAGGGGTCCTATTTCTCCATGGAGCAGAGAGGAGATTTGCTTATTATTAAAATAAAGATAATGTGTCTTTCTGGGCTAAAGGTCAGAGTAGGTTTACTGGCAGTGCATTATAAAAGAATCAGGATTCCTAAGCTCAGGATTCCTCAGCTGTGTGTGATAACAAACCCACTGAGTGCTCCACACCCACCTCCATAGTTCCTCACAACTTCCATGCAGTGAAGGGGTGGGAGGCAGAGGGAATCAACAGGAAAGTGAAGCTCATGCTGCTGCCTATGTTGTGAGTTATAAAGTCCTTTGTCTCTGACTCAGTCTCGCGTCTTCTGCCAGAGTCTATGAAACTATGGCTTACCTAACTTGTTATCTTACTTTTAGTAAGGAGAAATCTCAGACCTTTCATAGTTCTTGAAACTTCAGTACCTGAATATAGAATGCATGTGAAAACTGCAATTTTTCAAAAGAAACCTGCTAGAGAACTATCCCTTAATAGTATAGTTAAGTGATGAAAAATGAAGATTCATGTGATTGAATCTTCATTTTTGCCCATATGAAATGAAAGTCTGGGCTACTGAACTTACCTAAATGGGCTTTGTCCCCTTTTCCTGAAGAGCAGGCTATAAAGCAAACATTTGGAGAGGGAAATTGAATCACATTTTAGTGAAATAACTGCAATGTTCTCATTTTTTAATGTTCCCATTCATTTGTAATTTAGTCTTCAGTACCATGAGAAATATCTGCCTTTTTCTACACAGAGGTGGATATGACAGGTTAAATAAATATAAGTTTGCTAAAGCAAAGGTACAAAGTAACAATATTTTATTTTCATCTTATTGTTAATGCAAAATTAAGGAAAGTAAAGTTGATTTTTTAAAAACAAGAGTATTAGTATAGTGCCAGATTTTGGAGATCAGAGTCCAGTGGTTCTCTGAGCTTTTATTCTTAATTGGGAACTCACCAAGCATATTGGTTTCTTTTTTTGAGCCAACATTGGAGTATGTGCAGAATTTCATGTATCCTGGTATGGAACACAGGGAAGTGTATACAGTGGCCCAAAAGATGAATCAAAGGGAAAGAAAATTCTCATTATAGGCTACAGCTAGACAGCCATAAGTCACTTACTCTAGGTCTGTTTTCCTCTGGTGTTCTTTGAATTTTAGGGACTTGGGGAATTTAAATAGATGATGGTTTTCCTTCTGGAGAATCTGTTCAATTGACTCTGATACCACCAGTTCCAAAAGAAGAGGTAAAATAGAGAAAAACAGAAGAAGGAAACCAAAAGAGAAGAGTAACAATACAAGACATAGAAGGGTGAAGCCTCTTCCTATTTCACTGAACACTCTACCACTCCCTCATACCACCACCCAGGTGGGTCTCCTTAGCTTCTATCAGACAATCTGCTTTTGGTGTATCATGGCTTTTGTGGGACTATAGGAAACTGCATAATCAATGACTTACCTGAGAGGTTGTGATCCCCCTTTAAAGGAGAAGGTAATCCTAGCCATGAAAGGAGAAGTTTATCACAGTCTGCCATGTCTTACACGTGTCTTTGAGAAACTACTGCTCCAATCTTCATCCTTGCTTTTATATATCCATTTAGGCCAAGGAAGTGAGCAGGTTATATTCACAAGGCACTTTCAGAGATATCTTTTGCCTATTTTCTTCAGAAGCTTCTGGAAGGTATCAGGATATTATTTTAATTCAAATAACACTGGGGCCACATGCCACCTTTATAATATAACAAGGCATACTCCCTAACTCTTCATGCCTTATAATTAAGTTAATCTTTTGATTTTATGGACAAAGTCATCCCCCTGCCCCCTGCAACAAATGAGCCTTTTTTTTCTGTTGTTCTCCTAAAGAAATTAATGGCTCAAGGAAGGTGTTTATGTGAAGTGATTTCCTCTTCTACCTTCCTTTTCTTATTCTTCTCAATATCAGCCAGTAGCCTCAGTAGCCTATTTGGAATTTAATTCTTACCTCTGATATCTTCTGCCTGGACATCCTTGGTAGCACCTTTCCTTCTGAATCTTCAAAAGTGAATTAATCTTACTCCAATTCTTGTACATTTCCAAAGTTCCACCAGGCAACAGTGTACATAGGACTATATAAATACAAGGTCCATATTTGGGAAACTCATTTCTTTTCTTAAAGTTATGTGACCTCACAATATCTAATAATATAATCACTAATTCCCATAAATGATAGCTTTTCCCAAGTCAATTTTTCCAGGATCTATTACAATCTTGACTATCATTCTCAACTTTGGCCACACTTTACAATTACCAAGGGAACTTTTAAAAAAAGTATTGCTTTTCATCAAACTAGTAAATATCTGTGGATGGAATTCAGGTATTGAGAATTTTTTAACAGTAAAAAAAAATCACTGATGGAAACATAATCTACATCTGCTTCCAAATATAATTTATAACATGGATTAAATTATCTAGAGGAAGGGGAAAGACAGAGAAAGAAATCAAATCAGTAGAATCAGGACTCATGATTTCAGTTCTTCTGGGGTCTCATGAATTCATGCTGGCTACCCGGAATCCACCACCTGCTAGCTTAGGAACTAGAAGTTATTTGGTATAAATTTCCTACAAAGAGGCTTTTGTGCATTAACCTTTTCATATTCCAGAAGGGAAAACAGGCCCTGAGTAAGCCGCAGACTCTAAGGGGTTTGGCACAGTGAAGACCAGGTCTTTCTGAGCAGTCAGGACCCTATGTGTCTCCCCTCACTATATTCTCTTCCAAAAACGGAGTCAAGGAAGACAAATAAACAAACAAAAGTGGGATAGGATTCAGTAGTCAATAAAATGTGTCAATAAGGAAAAATTGTCAGGGGAACCAGATATTAAAATCCTTCCTTCCTTAAGAGTTTGCTCTGACAGTTAAAAAGGTTTCCATGCCTAATGAAAATTGTCACATCTTACACATCAGAACAAATATACACAATCATGCGAAAGGGTTTTACCTTGGAACATTATGCCTTTCCTAAAGGTAGTGACAATATTATCAAATCATTTATGCTGGTTCAGAAATAGGTCCATGCTGTCTCTCCCTCATAGGACCAACAGAGCAATACATAGATGGGTTCATTTCTGTGATGAGCTGGGAGGAAAATAAAGTGAAACCCTTTAGAATCTCAAGTCCTCTGTGCTAGGACAATGTCCACTACAAAGTTTACACACAGATGTCAAGTGTCTTACTGTGATTCTGTCAACATAACCCTTTCATAAGTTAGAAACTTCCTATGCTTACAGAAAAGATGAGGTAAAACAATCATTTATCAGCCTTTCCTTTCAAGAAAAATAGCCTAGCAGCTGCAAAATTCATGCCTGTACAACTGTCAACTAGTAATACTCTTGGTTTGGTATACTTACCTTCTGTAGACCATAATTGAAGAAGCCATTGATTAATTGATCTGTGACTAGCTTGCAAGGCACTATAAGGCAATGAAGAATATGTGGTATGCAGATCAGCTTTTAATTATGGTTATTTAAGTCCCTGTCAGATGAAATAAGTGACTAGGCAGTATTATCATTGATCCGTGATGTGGAAAGAAAGAGCTCACATTTCATGCTACAGATTTCTAAACAGTTTAAAATGGCCACACTAGAAGTGTAAAATGGATCCTTGCTCATTAAGGCTTTAACATAAGTACAATGAAAATCATATCAACAACTTGAGTCTGTGCAAAGCTTTGCAGCTTACCAGCCATTTTCTTGTGCATTATTTCATGTGACCCTCAACAGAAATTTGAGAGGAAGGCTGAACATGTCTTAATATTGCCCTATTAGAACAAAGAGAGTAATGCTAAGAGATTTTCCTCCTCCAAGTAATATGCTGTATTTTAGCCTATAGAGTATGGAAGACAAAAGAGAGTTTGAAATTATTTAGTAAATTCTGGCTGGTCAAACATATTTAAGGCATTAATCACTGCCCTAAACATATCATGCTTAATACTATTTCTTATCACTAAATGTGCTGAGATAGAGCCTACTATTATAATGTGAAGTAGTACCACAAGGATTTGAGTGTGCTAAAAAGCCTTATCACCTCCAAATCTGATTACTATGTATAGTAAAAGCTCAAGATAATAACCCATTAACCAGTGTTATTAAAGGTTTTCCCACTGTATTTACAAAACTCGGGAAAAAATATTGCTATTGACACAGTACCAGCATAAAATTAGTGTAGATTCTTGACACTCAGGGAAATAGAGGTTGAATATAGAATATTAATATTGAAACAACATGTGCCATACAATCAAACAAGAATTACTGAGCATTTCCATGTACCCAGACGTATGCCAAGTGCTGTGAGACTTTAAAATAAGTTCCTCACCCACCGTGTTTATAATTTAGTTAGATTTCTACCATCAAATCATCTATGCAGATCCCACTCCTTAATGAGAAGAAAAGTGTTGTGAACACATGAGAAAATAACTGTGCTGGTAATATTAAAGACAATAACAAGCAGAAATAAAGACCATTCTTCCCTGCCCCACTTTCCTGGGTTAATTTGTCAGGGCATCATAGCCTGAACAAAAGCTGTGTCAATGGGAAGGTGCACTAAGAAAGCAATATTTTCATCCTTTTTAATGTCAGTCTGCAAGCTGAAGTGACAACTGCTATCGTTCCATGAAAGGTCAGGAAAAAAGCAGGTGGCTGGATTTGTTTAGGGCTTACCTTATCTTTCTTTGATAAACGAAAACAATTGACCTAAGTCTCATACCCTGAGGCTCTTCACGTCTTACTACACTGCAGTCATAGAGTTGAAGATGATTAGAATGATTTTTTCCCCCTATCCTTGTGCCCTTCCCACTGAAGTGGTTGCCAAGTTTTCAAAGACAAGCACAGTTTCCTAAGGAGGAACAGCTTCTTTTTCATTAGGAAATTTATAGTTTTGATGTTAGTAGAGATTGAAAAAGATTAATAATAGGGGTGGTGCAGAAATAAGAATTATTTCCTTTAAAGGGAAAAGAGACAAAAGAATTTGTGGCAGGAAAGGGAGATTTGACAAGACTGTGATCTCAAGGCTGCCCAGTGAGTCAAGGGTAACTAGCAGGGTAATTACAGTTTTGGTTCTCCTGGGAATAATTGAGGGATTAGTGGTCCCAGGGAGGACAAAGAGACAGTGCCAATAAAGTAATAAAACTTTTCAATACTAACAGACACTGACAAACAGCTCTTGTCTAAAAAGCATGATTTTGCTCTGAATCTTTGCATGGCTGGCCCCAGGCCCTCTGCTCCACCCACCCACCTGCTGACTGAAGTCTTTGCTTTCCTTTCTCAACTACTGTGGCTCTTCTACTTTTCTTCTTAGTGTTTATAGGTGTTTCCTGCTGTTTTTATTTCCACCCTTTTTGTCCTAATTGGTGCTTGGAGACAATGCAGTCACAGACAGGAAGAAATGGCCAGCTAGGAGCACAACAGTGGTGTGGCTGGGGGCATTAGGGATGGAGCTAGGGAGACTCTGCCTTGTCAGAGGCAGAGAGAAAATGAAAAGCTGCAGGGATGACAGGAAATAGTCACTGGATCATCCATCTAATGGAATCACCAGGTAGGGCTGATGGGACAAGGGGTAAATTCATTTGTGGAAATTCATTTGGGGAAACAAGTGGAGAGGCACCCAGCAATGGCTGAATAGTTTGTATTAGACTAACTTTCCTGCTGACAACCATTATAGTTGATGAAGAGAGACCAAAAGCTAGCAAGAACTGGAGGGGATTCAACACTTGAAAGAAGAAAATGATGCTGGATGAAATCACATACACAGTGCTGTCCTTCTGAGGTCATTCCTTCTGTCCCCATGAGGCTCATCATGGGGAAGTCTTAGTCTTATTGAACCAAAAAAACTGGAGGGCAAAGTTTGGGACACTTAGTGGTTGATAACTAAGGTAAAATATCTCTGTAAGGAAGGAGCCAAGCAATTTTGAAACATTGTATTTGACTTGAGAAATTTCAATAAAACCACAGCAATCAAGATAGGTAGTTCTAGCATAAGGAAAGGGCAAGAAAGAAATGAAACAAAATGTGTGTGTGTTTGTGTGTGTGTGTGTGGGGGGGGGGGGGAGAGAGAGAGAGAGAGAGAGAGATACATGTGTAGAGATAGATACACACTTATACATATTATACAAATATGTATGATATATATAAAGTATGTAATATTTAAATATAAAAAGTATATGCAATATAAAAATACATAAACTATATGCAATACATATAAATCAATTGTAATATATATGTCACAATTGATTTATATGTATTATATGTATTGAAGAAGATAGTTTTGTTTTTTCCTAGAAAGTGTGCTGGAACAGCTGGAAAAGCATATGTTAAAAAACAAAACAAAACCCTTTGATCTCTATTTCATATTATACCAAAAATAAATTTGAAATGGACTGCAGCTATAAATATAAATTCTCAAACAATAAAGCATTTAGCAGAAAACATATGAGAATAGGGATAGGTAAAGATAGATTGGCTATTTATTGATATAGACTTTTGGATCAGTATTTTTACTCAAGGATTTAGAATTCATTCATTCAATACTCAGAGTAATGCTCAGTGATCAGATGTGGCTAGAGGGAGTCACTCAAACTGTATCCTCTACCTGTTATTCTTTGAGTGCTTCTTCAGAAAGATGTTTCAGACTTGTTTTATCCTTCCCTTCTCCAAACTTTAGAATAAGCTCTTTGCCTAAGGCTTTCTGGCTTCTTTTCATGGAGGAATGGTATAGGAACAAGTTCTGGGCCTTTACTTTGCCCATATAAACAAATTTTGATTTCATGGCCAGTGGGACAAGAGGTGTCAATATCCATTGGAGGTGTTCACCATTCTCACAGAGTATCAACTGCAGGTTCATTCATAATGTGACTCTTTCCCTTGAAGTAGCTCATAGTTTTGCTAAAGGGACAACAAACAAACAAACAAACAAAAAGCAACAACAACAAAACCAACAAACAAAAAAGCCATAACTGACACAAAAGAGAACTACAAAAGAAATAGATTTGTATGTTCGAAGTACAGTCTCTAGTTTCCATTGTCTCCAAGTATCAATTAGGAAAAAATACAAATAGATTTGTATGTTTGAAGTACAGTCTCTAGTTTCCACATCTCCTCTCTCTAAATGAGGGAGGAGATGTGGAACTTGTGGTGGCTGAGGAATGAGCTTTGAGAATGGATGGCATGCTGTGGTCAAAGGTTGGAGGGAAAGTAGGGCTCCTGGAGAGAGCAAAGAGAGTAGATTGGTAGGAGAATGATGCAGAAGGTTGGACAGGATGATGGGAATCATTTTAACAGAATGGTGTGAACATGTCTTGTTAGCTGTTAGCACACCATAAAAGATAGATCTATACTCTGAAATAAGGCATCCTCTCTGGGAGCATAGAAAGGAATTTTACCCACTCAGTGAGGGAAGCGGAAGTTGTGATTGGAGGAAGGTTAATGGGATAGCAAGCTGAGTCCCAGCAGTGACAATAATATGTCTTGAAGTGAAATCTGGGATAGACATTGCAGAAGCAGCAGCAACCCCAGGGCATCATTACTGAGATGGTTCAACAGCAGACAGCAAGATCACTGCATGAAGAGAGGGGTAAGGCTCCAAGAGAACACATGGCTGGAGCAGGGATTTGAGCTTCCTTCCCTGCCTTGGAAAGAGGGGACCCACCCATGCCCCTCCCTCCAGTCAGAGAAAAGAGAAAGCCCATTTTTGTTGGCACTGTTATTGGTATTGGTCACACCCTTTATTGTTTGCCTCTGTTTTGTGGCTTTAAAATATGGGTTACATAAGGTTTATTATTTAAATGTAGCCTTGTTGTGCTGCTGGCAGGGCTAGGGCTGAAAAGAGAAGGGACCTTGGATGTGGGGTATAGATTCAGAGAAACTTTGCCCATTTTACTTGTTCTTCGGTTTTGAGAGTTTGAAAAATCACCCAGAAATCAATTAGATGCTATTTGGTATGTTGAAAGGTCTGATTCTAACACAAATATTTTCAGAAGGAACATGGGAAATGTCAAAAATTGTCAGCTTAGTGAATATCTTTTGGTGATAATGTTTTTCCAGCAGTAAATTTCCACTGGTTCTCTCTCTTATTGTCAGTTGAACAAAGCACTTGCATGCTTTGCTGGTTTCTAACTAAATGAGTTGGCTTTGCTCTTTTAAAACAGTAATATATAATAGAGAGTATCTATTGAGTCAATAAACCTTTAATCAGAAGTGTCTTAATGACAAACAGCACAACACCACATGAAATAAGGTTAAAGGTTCTTAAATTGAATCATATTTCTGGTTTTGAATTTTTCCACAGGCCGACAATAATAATAAAAGGGATCATGTCATTTTTGTTGTGCCTGAGGAAGTACAAAGGTATTTGTTCTATACTTCCCTTTCTTCAGAAAGAGACTTAAAAAAAAATCCCTTCTTAAAAAGGGCATCTAATTGTGCTTTTTTTTCAGCATGGAAATGGTGGGGTCAAAGTTCAACTCTGTTTTAAAACTCCAATCATTAAACTAATTCCTGACTACTTGCATGGTTTCTTTGATGACTCTTATTAACATATTTTTAATAAGAGCACTGGGATCTTGTGTAACATAGTTTTATTTTAGGACATGGATAGCTCTCTATTTTATCAAAAATTTGATATTGATTAAGCAAAGTATCCATTCTACCTTCGCATCCCATCCTAATTCCATGCGGGATAGGTAGCATTTGAAAAGTTTGTTGGTTCTAATGGCATTCAATGGTCACAGGCCACCTAGAGATTTTATGTTTTGCCTGTTACTTAGTCAAGGCATCAACACCAAAGCTCTGTTGTCACATCTCCCCCATTGGCACTCTGCTCCATCTTTTTTAGACAGTGATTATTTTGGTAGTAGTCTATACCTCTATCAAGCAACTCAATGACACATTTCCTTGAAGTGGGAAAGTTGGCCAAGTCATAGTAGCAAAGCAGATAAACTGAATAGAGGTCTCATGACTGTGTGCTCCTCTCTAATCCTCCCCTAGCTCATAAAATTGCTTCTAATCTCAAAATGACTCAGAGACCAATCTTTCTGACCTCTGGCCCTTCCTTTATTCCCTGTGCTTGCTACTGTAAAAACTAGCTTTCTTTCTACAGCAAAGTTAGGACCAAAAATGTTTAATGCCTCTGAGAAAAACATTTTGCTATTGCTGCATTTCAAGTCTATTTTAATATTGTTTGCATGATACTTTCCTGGGAGAAGGTTAATTAGAACAACAGAATTGAGCAGAGGATGCCGCCTTAGTATTCTTTTAGCTCAGCATATTCTAGCTCTTTCTACTCTTCTAATGAGGTAGAATCTTAGAACTTCTGGGGAATGTTCAACACTTCACAAACTTTCAAAAAAGAATTTATACCAGGCTTTGAGAAACTACTTAGAGAAGACCCACAATAGACCCCACAGGAAGCCAGGTCTGAGTGCTGTCCTCAAGCAACATGTGAAAAAGGTAAACCTCATTTGAAGGATGGAACCAGTTTTAGGTTCTCTGTGGTGCATATGCTTCAAAATAAATAAAACTAATAGAAAGAAATGGTTTAAGGGCTAGAGACCAATTTCAGAGGGCTAAGGTCAGAGAAATCTTCAGTATTGATGAAGGAATAACCCATATTAGGATAACCTGATGGCAAAGAACCTGCCTGTCCTTGGAACCAGAATAGAAGTTCCTCACCCAATGTGGGCCAGGGACATTGCAGAGCTGAAGTATAAATACAATCTTGTGTCTTAGGGTAAATTCTGAAAAGAATTGAGATGAGACTGAGTTCTCCATAAATGTGGCTTTATTTGGAAATAGGGTCTTTGCAGAAGTAATTAAGAGGAGGTCATACTAGATTAGGGTGAGCCCTAAATCAAAATGACTTTATAGGAGGTCATGTCAACATGCAGACAAAAAGACACACAAGAAAAGTCATGTGACAATAGAGGTAAAGATTGGAGTGATGCATCCACAACTCAAAGAGCATCAGGGATCATCAGCAAGCACGAGAAGTTTGGAAAAGGTGAGGAAAAACTTTCCCCTGGAGTCTAGAGAGAGTATCGTCCTCATGACAACTTGACTTTGGATTCTGGTCTCTTGAACTGAGAAATCATAAAGTTGTGGTAAAAAAATTTAACAGTAGTTTTTTTTTTTTTTATAATGTTTTAAGTGTATGGTACAGTATTGCTAACTATAAGCACAAAAAGTTGTGCAGAAAATCTTTAAGAAGTTTTCACCTTGCATAATTGGATTGCTGTGGCCACTAAACAGCAACTTATTTCCCCTTCTCCCACCATTCTACCTCTCAAACTTCTATAAGCTTGATGATTTTAGACACCTCCTATAAATGGAATCAGCAGTATTTGTCCTTCTGTGACCAACTTATTTTACTTAGCACACCCTCAAGGTTCATTCGTATCGTTGCATATAGCAGGATTTCCTTGCTTAAAGCAGAGTAATATTCCACAGTGGACATGAGCCACATTTTCTTTATTCATTCATCATCAACATTTACAGTATTTCTACCTATTGAGTATTGTGGCTCATGCTGCAATAAATAAGGAAGTACAAATATATCTTTGAGATCTTGATTTCAGTTCTCTTGGCTAAGTTCTCAGAAGTGAGATGATATGGTATGTATCTTTAATTTTTCGAGAAACTTCTATACCACTTTTCATAGTGACTGCACATTCCCATAGGAGTTCCATTTTTTCCATGACCACGTCAATACTTATTTTGTTGTTTCTTTCTTTCTTTCTTTTGATAATGGTATTATAGCAAGTGTGAGGTGATCCCTGGTTTTGGCTTTGATTTTCATTTCCCTGATGATTAGTGATGCTGAATACATCACTGGCTATTTGTGTGCAATTTTTGGAGAAATATTATACAACCATTTGCTCATCTTTAAGTGGGTTATATTATGATTTTTATGCTATTTTTTGAGTTATAGTGGTTCCTTACATGTTTTAGATACTAACTTTTTATAAAACACATGGTTTGTGAATATTTTCTCCATTCATAGAATGAGAATCTGTTGCTTTAAGCCTCCCAGTTTGTAGTAATTTGTAGCAGCCGCACGGGAAACCAGCACAGTATGGAACATAATCCTAATCATGCATAATGGACCTCCCTATGTTCTATAGAAAAAAAAAGCATGAAGGAAACAGATTAGAATATTAATAATACTTATCCCTGGGTGTGGGATAAAGGTGACTTATTTTCTCCTTTGTAATCTTTTCTATGTTCCAAGCTGTCTCAAATAAAAATTCATTATTTAAGAAAACAAATATAATTAAAATTAAAACTTGTTAAATTTTAGTCAATGATATTTTGAAAGTTAAAAATTTAGTGAATATTTATTGAACATCTTCTGTATTCTTGGTACTGTTTTAATTGCTGGGAATAAGACAGATTTCATACTTTCAAGTTGTTCATTGTCTTGTATGAGGAAACAGATAATATGTACTTGAACAAATAAATAAATGAATGCAATAATTTCCTGGACATGTAACAACAACATAAGTAGAAATAAAATGAGACAGTGTAATAGGGAGGGTTTGGGGTGCTCAAAGAAACCCTCTGTGTGACGGTGATCATTTCATCAAATCTCAAGGTGAGACGGAGACAGCAAAGTGAAGTTGTGTCATAACAGCATTTGAAGCAGAAGAAAGAGCAAGTATGAAGACCTGAGACAGGAAGGAGCCTGCTGTGTCCCAGGGATAGAAAGGTCAGTGGGCTGGAGAGGAGTGATTGGCAGGGGGAAGGGAGGGAGATGAAGCAGGCTAGAACACGAGGGGACGTGGGCCCATGTGGGGTCTCTGCAGTCACAGCCTAGGCCCAGAATCCTGGAAAGGAGCTTAGCTTATAGAATGGAAGCAGCTGGAAGTTCCTTGGAGGATTTTAATCAAGGGGGTGACATGTACTGATGTTTGCATTACAAATCTCACTCTGGTTATTGTGTAGAAGATGCACTTTGTGTATATCTCTGTGTAAGGGTGTTCAAAGAATAAAGTCAGTCTGGGCAGTTTAAACAGAAAAGGAATGTAGCAAGGAACTCTAGGGAGCCCACAAAAACTCAGGAGTGGGGCCAGAAAATCAGACTTGGAGGTTTCCCAGCCAGATCATTTACTAATGACACCTCTGGCCACTCCAGTGGGGACCCTTCAGTGGACACAGATCTCACATTCTATGCTCAGAAGCTGAGTCTAGGACTTAGGGAGACATATTTACATCTTGAGTTAAAATTACTAAAACACGTCGATTCTGATCTGAGTGGAAACATTCCCATAATCTAAGATTACTCCTGCTAGCTGAGAAATCCAGGGGCTAATTTATTATTAAGTGAAGAAACACTTTAATGAGTTCTTTTCAGTTGCTTCAGTTGTTTTTCTGAACCATTGTAGGTTCTTACATTTATAATCAGCTTTTATTTTTGAAATATTTGTCATTTTTCAGATTGTCTGCTTTTTACCTGAATGACATTTAGGAAAACAAAGGTATAGTTTCCTTCTGGGTTTATTCTCCTTGGTAGAAATCTCTAGACAAAACTTAACTTTGCTTTTAAGAAAGTTTTAAATGTAATCAGACATAGTTGTCAATAATCAGATTAATAAACATACTGATTCAAGGTGGTAAAATGCTGCATTTTTAAAAATACGTAGCTGAGATGGCAACTAATACAACCATACATACCTGAAACAAAGGTTAAGAAGGTATAGGGTTTATGAATCCTATGCGGAAGTATCCTGATGTACTGACCTATTTCTGTCTCTCTGTCTCTGTCTCTGTCTCTCTCTCTGTCTCACACACACACACACACACACACACACACACACACACAGACACCATACCCATACATACATAATTGCCTAGGATCTAGAATCTCTGTTGGTGTAGTGGAAAGACTAGGATTTGGAGCTGGTTCCAACCCTCACTCTATCACCTACAACTCTAGAGTGGCCTTGGGTAGGTCATTTAGACTTTCTAAACCTGCACTGTGTTAACTGATGCTCTCAACCTCAATGGAATATAGAAACCTGACATACATCATGAATTTAGAAATGATAACTGCAACATCTTTCTCTATTAAACTGTGGGTTCTTGGTTCTCCTATTCTCCTCAGAATGTCCAGTGTCTATTGTATACCTACCAGGATAGAAATCAGGCCAGATACCTGCAGCCCTATTGCCCTTTTCTGGAGGTCCTGGAACTGTTGGAGACATCTTAAAATGTGGATTGAGGTCTCTGATCATTTCATGGTGTCTGTTAAGTTTGTTGCATGGGCTCTGTTGATTGTGTAATTGCTTTCCTTGTTTGAGATTGTTACAGGTAAATGACTGTCCACTTCCCATCCTTATTATTCTACACAGATGAACTGATAAGGTATCATTTATTTACAGGGCTCAATTAGAAGCAGCCTTGTAAGCTAGAAACATTTGCTCTTGAGAGAGGTGCTCAGGGGCAATTGATGGGAGAATGATGAGAGCAAATTTGGAAGCCAGAGTTATTTTTTTGCTGTTCACTCTGAAGTTACCCAAATTAGCTGGGTGGGTGAATATTTAATGTCACCACATCACATATGTAATTTGTACTATCTGCTTTTAATCTTCACACCAGTTTTATAATCTTAATAAAATTTTAATTAAAAATAAATGAACTGAATACTCCAACAGGACATTTTAAATGCAGACTATCAGGCTGGAAGCCTAAGCTCAGTTGGAGAAGCAAACACACAAACTAAGATATTCTAAAAACAGATTTGAGATTTCTCTCCCCTTCTGCTTAGAGAGCATAGTATTTTGGTGACAAAGTTGTCCTAAAAACACCATAGCCAGGTCCCCACTCACACACTGAGATCAGACCTCTTGTAATTTCAGTTGTGGGGAATGTTCCTGGTGTATACAGAAGAGGCTCCTCCCATCCCTCTTTGGCCAGTAAAACCTCCCAGGGTTTGCTGGCTTACAGCACTTGCTTTCTGTCCTAAACAGCCCTGTGAGGTAGCAGATCTAATATCTATTATGGTATCTACTATGTGTCCAAATTGTATACACTTGTTTGACCAAATTCATATCCATGTGAGTAATTCCCCATACCTTCTGCAGAAAGTTTTAAAATGCTCTTCCTTCAGGTTGGGATGCAGTTCAGTGTGAGAGGCCCTGGGTTTGATCCTTACCACCATACACACAAAAGGTGTTTTTTCTAAAGCATCTCTAATAGAATTTCAAGCAATATTAGAAAGCAATGTATATAATCTGAGCACTGTGGTTAGAGATACTTCTGGACTCATGACAAAATGTCCTAGATATTCTGGGGGGCAGTTCCAGTTTCAAATAGGTGACACCATTGTCCACAGAATGGTTTAATATTTATTTGAAATAAATAACCATTCAACCAGAATATACATGCTACCATCTTTTAAATGCACGTTAAAATTATACTATTATAAAATTTAATAATAGTTGATCTAGTTTTGGAAAAACACATCATTTTGGAATCTCATTGACAAAGTGATTAGAATTTATTAATAATGTACTTATCCATTGTATCTCTGAATTCTGATTCTATTAAAAGTTGTTAAGCACTAAGAAATAAAGACTATCAAATTGAGATCCGAAACAAAGCTGAAATCATTGCTTGCCTGGACAGGGAAAGTCCTATCAGTCAGCTCTAAGGTCAGTGGATCTCTTTAAGCAGAAATTAAAAAGGTACAAAAAGAGAACTCACATCAAATATATCAGACAGGAATCAGAGTTCAGGGCTTGGATTGCCTCACATGGCAGAGACAGCACTCCATGATGGCTGGGTCACCTTGAGGTTCCATAGTGCTGATGCTAAGAGACCTGATTTCCAACCAACTCAGGAAGAGTTGCATGAAACTCCATTGGGTCTAGGATCTTCAGACATGCTCATACACTCATGTTTTAGGCTTAGCATGGTTGCCTTTTCTTCCTTTCTTTCTTTTTTTAATGAAATAGATTATGAAATAAGAAGTCATTATGATAAGGGACATTAAAATACTATAGCTTTCAGGGTTTGGAGTAGATAGTATTAGGGTGGTGTTCTCACCCACTCATTGATTTATTTACTTATCATTTCCTTTCTCATAAGTCTTTACTGTTCCCTACTATATGTCTGACACTACTGAATGCCAGGGTTAATAAATATAAATCAGATGTCACATGAGATCAAATTTCAATTCCACCACCTCTGAGTAATCTAATGTCTTCTACAGGTTTGTATCTGCTGGTACCTCGGAACTGGAACCTATACCTTACTGTCTTATAGCATACATTTGCTATTCAAACCTCTGCATTAGCCTGACTTTATTTTTCAGAAATTCTTACCCAAGAGGATGTTTGTCTCATGAACTTTCTGAAATTTATTTATTTCAACAGACTACCTAAGTACCCTATTAGAGGGTAAACAGCTTTCTTCTCAGAACATTATTCAACTGGGTTTATCAAAGGACTTTTTATTCTTGAGGCTTCCTTCCAAACCCTTGCCTCACTCTGTCTGCCAATTTTAAACTATTATCACAATTTGTGCTCAGTCATAATTAGGCTCCCACATAGAAAGACCCATTTTACTTCAGACTCTTACAAATGTCTTTCCTTTGTACTCTGTCTTTCCAGATGCTACTAAGATTCTGTCAAGGTAGAGCTCTCCCTTACTGTAATGAGCAATAAACTTGGCTTTGTTTAATCTGTGTCCTTTTGTGGAGTTAGCAATAGATGGAGATTACATCCTATTTCACTCTGGCTTCAAGCTTTTGGACTCACTGAGCTTCTCTGTAACACCATCTACTCCCCTCTATTGTCTCTGTCTTACACTGACCAAGACACAGAACTCTCTCCTTTCCTCTTTTTTAACTCCCCAACTCCCAGCAACAACCAGAACAAAGTCTATGCTCACAAAACATTTGCAAGCCAACCATAATTCTAAAAGATGGAGATATGTGGGTTCATGTATATCAGTGATAACTTGATGTTGGATATTAGGCCTTCTCGTTCTTGAATTCCTCAGCTTTCCTACCTGTGGACCAAGGTCCTCAGAGTGTAGTCTGCTGTCAGTCCCCCATGAGCTAAGGACAGAAACTGAGAGTAAGCCTTGACAAACATCCAGTGATGACTGGAAATTAAGCCACACCTTCTCCCAAGACAAAACAAAAGCCCATACAACAAAATCTGGTCTTTCCCACATGTAGTTTTAGAGCCATCATCTAGACTTCCGGTTTAGTTGGAACCCCACCCATAAGCCCATAAGCCAATTTTTTTAACCATATTATGCAGAGCAAATTATTCTTGACTCCTCTTCTCTGAGAACACCTTTGAATATGTACCATGTGGAGAAACACCCTTAAGGCATTCTGTTAAACAATGGGATGCACATTCTAGTTTCCACTGTTCAGCAGCACTGAAGAAACGGAAGAGGTCTTGCAATTTCAGTCTTTTCTCTCCCTTATAAAGTCTCTGGGAGGAGAAGGGTGCACAGGGAAAGTCTTTTTCACTGAATAATATGGTGGCATTTCTTTACCTACTGGGTAGAAGCTGCTACAGTCAGCTTTGTCTTTAAAGGGTATATTTTGTCTTATTACTTCATAGTGAATTAATTAGAGGTTGTCCTTGACCTTAAAGCACCTGTCATTTTGAGAGGAAGTCAACATGTGCGTATGCCATGGCAACACTGAGATAACTGCACATAGGGAGAGCTTCCTGGGGTCAGAGGAACACTGTGTGTGAAATAAGAGATGCCCAGAAATCCAGGGAACCTGCTGCTTTACACCACTGAGCCAGTGTGGAATATGCAGGATGGAATCTGGAGGGTAGATGTGGTATCCGTAATATGGAATTCATGCTATTACCCTTTGTTTGGTGGCTGCAATTTACCCTCCAGTGGTGTCAATGTGCAATAGAAAGAATCCTGAGAATGCAGTGATGTCAGGAGATTTGTGGTTTTAGAAACAAAACAGCATTTAATTTAATTTATAGAAGAGAGAGAATAATTAAATTATTTATTATCTTTTCACAATGAATTAACTCATAGGTTTGATCAAATGATCAAATAGTTTTATCCAGTCTCTTGCTTAAGATTGAATAGTTTCATCAGCATCAATTCTGTTATTTCCTGGCTCAATTTAATGATTAACATGGCATAAAAATAACAATTTTTTTGATTATTAAAATCCTATTTGTTGCAGATTACAAATAGAATCTACTTCAAAGCAATTACTAAATAGTCTATAATAATAAAGTAAGATTGAATAATCATCTTATAAAACCTTAATAAGCTTATTAGATAATTTTAATTCAAGATATTACAAAAACCAACACTGCTTCGATTTTTTTATTTTCTTCTTAAAAACAACTTTTCAGTCTGTGGCATTTCCTCCTAAATCGCAAGAGCACAACTGGACACTTGTGAAAAAGAACAACGAGGAGTTTTACCCATGGAGGTCCTGAAATGGCTTAGCCAGGGCTCATGAAAGACTATCGACATCTTCCCAATGTCCGACTGCAGCGCTGACCTTTACCTTGTGTTTTTGACCAGTCACTGATTTAGTAGGGAACGTGTGAAATATTTGACCTTGTCTCCGTAATGTGGACTATTCCCAGGAAACTGCCCTTAGAAGAAACATGGGGGTCATATTCAGTGGCATCCATATTCAAAATGTATTAAAATGTTTTTAAAAATAATTCATTTTATTATATACATATTAAGAGTCTACAGAGAAAAAAATTAATAATATCACCATTCATAGATGGCCACAGTTGATATTTTGGTATATATCCCTTCTGATGTATTTATAGCTATGTTTACCACATATTGTACATGTTAATATAAAAAAGGGAATGCAAATATTTAGATATACTTTTCTTTTCCACTTGACAAACTATAATTATCTTAATTTGAGGGGGAGACTAAAAATACTTCTAGTATTAGATTGGAAAACACAGCTTGATCTAATAGTTAAAAAAGCACTTTCTACTAATCCCCCCCCCCACTATTAAATTATCCCAAGGGTTCAGATCACATATCACACATAAGGGGGGAAAAAAAACAAAGAAAAAAAGATTATCATAAGCTTCCTTATTGAAAAGAAAGGTGTTGTGTTGTTATGATACATGTAGGCTGCAAGTGGACCTAGAAAGTGGTCAGAGTCCTCAGGCACCCAGGATAGCTGCTTTTCTTTGTATATCTATTTTCATTCATGCCTCCCCTCTTTATTTTTTCTTTTTTGTGTTAGTACTGGGCTTTGAACCCAGAGGTGCTTTACCACTGAGCTACATCCATAGCTCCCGTTTTCTTTTTTTCATTTTGAGACAGGGTCTTGCTAAGTTACTGAGGCTGGCCTTGATTTTGCAATCCTCCTGCCTTAGCCTCCAGAGTCACTGGCATCGAAGACCTGCGCCACTGTGCCCTGGGTTCCTTCTCTCTCTTCCCCTTCTTCCTAGCATGGCCTATGTAGTTCCAAGGCCTCCATGCAGCTTGGAGATGACATGGGAGGAGGAGGACAGAGAAAAGGGGGTGTGAACAAAAGCATTGGGCTGAGGAATAAAAAAAAGTACTAGCCAGTCAGAACTGTGGGGGAATGCGAGGAAGAATGTAGTGGGCCTCTTGCAATCTGTTGCAGGCCTTAAAAAACAGACAAACAACAACAACAAAACACACCTGACCTTCTCAGATGGAGAGAATTCTGCCAACAGACTGCCCTTGGAATCAGATTGCTGCATCAACTCTGGATCTTTAGTCTACAGGACTATGCTGCAGATTTGGGACTTTACAGCTTCTACATTTTGCAAGTGTCAGTTTCGTATATTCTCTTCTCTAGTTGGGTATGACAGTACGTGCACGTGAGTGCACACACACACTTACACACACATCCTACTAGTTCTGTTTCTCTGGAGAACCCTGACTAATATGTTCTTATTAGAGAAACTGCTTTCCTCCTCCATTTTTATCTACTTGCCTTCTTTATTCTATTTTCATTCCTCCATGGCTCTGGCTCTGATGGTAAGAGTTACGCATACTTTTTCCAACCTCTCCAGTTTCCCCGTATATTTTGGAGCAAGTTTGAGTCTTAGAGACAGTTTCTAGGTACATGTTTATTTAATTTCCTTTTTAATCTTTGGGTCTACAATAATTATATGGAGTTGTTTCTTTATAGCAACCACAAAGGATGCTCTATGCTCTTTATAATAAGGGATCTCATTCTTTTTATCTGTTTATTATTAAATTGGCCATTTTATGTGGGGGAGGCCACAGTTTGTAGCTTGAATTAGAAATACATTGTCAGAGGTTGGGTAATAATTGAATCTAGAGCCAATTTGAGACCAGTTAGAGGTAACTTGAACGACTCATCAATTTCAAGCTACTAATTTAGAACTGCTTCCAACCATCTTGGGGTAGTATTTCAATATAGTTTTTAGCATGTGTGACTCTTCATTGTTTTACAGTTTGAAGTCACAGATGAGAAACATAGTAAACTGTAGTCGCCTGAAGCGATGGCCGCTTGGAGCAAAGAAGCCGTGGGAAGAAGTTTAGAGACGAACTGGAAACAAACAGCCCTTTATTCTGATAACTTTTCTCTCTGGCTCTAACTACACCCCGACACGCCGTCCACACTCCTCTAACCTCCAAAATGGCGGAGACCTCCTCCGCAATCTCGCTCAAGTCCCTCGAGATCTCCGGCCAAGTCTCGCAAGATCCCGAGCCAAGTCCCGTGAGACTACGGAAGGCGCCAATGCCCAAACATGTCCAAAGCCCGTAGTCAACCGCAATTTAAGCCATCTCCCCAAACATGGCTCCTGCATTTCCCCCCTTTTGTTTTAAAAGAGGTAATGCTCTAGGACGTCTATGTGCAACCAACATTCTTACCCGTCATCGGATAATCAAGGCTGTGCCCTTGACTCCTGTCTTAGGTTGATATGTCGGCCACATGAGACTGTCCCGTGCGACTGTGCCTGTCTTAGGTTGTCCCCCTCTGGGGATCTTACCCGTCATTGGCTAACCAGCCATCCAATGGAGCCCTTTAGGATCGACTGTGTATGATGACTAACAGTCGTCCAATTGTGAGGAGATGGTGCGGCTTTAAGGCAACAAGCCTTTTGGTGACGAGCCAAATTGTATAGCATATCAAGTTGTTTAAACAAATTAGCTGCCTTAAGTTTCATCAAGTAACACACTGAATTCTCTGGACAAATGTCCGCAAGGCATTGTCCCGTAAAGTCCCAAACAATGAAAGATCAAAATGTCCATTTGTTATAACACGTTGATGTAGGAGGTCCCATGTATGTAGAGCAGAGGCCACACTGTTGGTGAGGTTGTTTGAGGCTTGAGCAGCAGGGATGCTTGTGGTGACCGCGTTCCCTGCAGCTGTAGCAGCAGCCGTCTTTTTTATGTCTAGACAATGCCACCGGCAAATCTTCAGGGCCCGCTACCTAGAAACTCAAGCATCAATTATTAAAGGAAAGGCAGTGTTATTTCAGCACTGAATGAAGAGTCGAGTTGTCAAACTAAATAACAGAATTATTAGATTAGAAAATTAAAGTTGATTTCTGCTCACACACATTGTTGTTTGAGCTCACACAAACATAAGTTGGCAAAATATCATATTGAGAACAAAAGAAAGACTCAGGGTATTTACTGTATTAAAGATAGATTAAAGAAAAGCTAAAGGCACTTTGGAGAAATAATTTGTTAGCTGGAACCCTTGAGTCTCTGTATAAAGAGCAATCTTTTACCTGTTGAGATAAGTGAAATTAATGAGCTATTAAACAAATTAAGTTAATAACAAATGAACAATCTTATGTCAAAACACCAAAATATTAGGTTATATAGCACTAGTCATATTGTTTGCTAAAGAGAAGTCCCAGGGATACCTATAATCAAAATTGAAAGTACCTTCATTTATAAAATTATTTACCTAAATTGAATACTCTTAACCTAAAATGAATTAAAGTTATTTGGATCCATATATATATATATTCTTTTTCATAAGCGCTTTGTTCTTTGTGACGTCACACTGGACAGACGAACAAACATACAAACATATATTTGTGACGTCACATTAACATGAAATGTAGACAAATGTACAGACATAAAGACATGCATAAAAAGAAAAGAAAAAAAAAATACAATTGTGTGCACACTAAAGAGAGATCTCCTCGTCCCGGCCGGGAGGAATGACTCTTGAGTTGTGAAACATTTTGAAGGACACTTTTGAGGGAATCATTCTATATCTTCATCTTGGTCTTCTTGATTTTGTACCTATTTTATTAATCTTGATTCCTCAACAACTATATCTTGATCATTTTGATGTGGTACCTGCTTTATTAATCTAGATGGTATCCATATTGGAGAGGATTCGTGTTTTGGAAAAACACAAACAGATCCTCTTCCCCAAATTAATACTGGATCTGGACCCTTCCATGTACCTGAAAGAACATCCTTCCAGTAAACCAAGGGTTTATGTTGTTGGTGTGGATTCCAATGTCTGTCTCCAGCAGAATAACCATTAGAGTCTAAAGTTAAAAAATTTAAGGTAAACAGGGCAACTGCCAATCTGTCCTTAGGACTTTTCCAATTTCCTTCTTTTTGTTTTAATAACATAATTTTCAGTGTGCGGTTTGCTCTTTCAATAATGCCCTGACCCTGAGGATTGTATGGGATGCCTGTTTTATGGGATATGTTGAATTTTGCACAAAACTGTTTGAAAGATGAGGACATATATGCGGGGCCATTATCTGTTTTAAGCATTTTGGGGATGCCCAATGCAGCAAAAGCTTGCAAACAATGAGATGTGACACCTTTAACTTTTTATCTGGAATGTAAGGAAGCAAAAATCATGCCTGAGCATGTATCTATGGTTACATGAATAAATCGCAATTTTCCAAAGCTTGGCTCATGAGTAACATCCATTTGCCACAAATGATTGGGCATTAATCCTCTAGGGTTAACACCAAAATGAGGATTGGGTAAATGTGTCATACAAGATTTACAATCTTTTACAATTGTTCTGGCTTGCTCTTTTGTGATTTTAAACCTACGTTGCAAGGTGGTGCTGTTGACGTGAAACTGGGAATGAAATAAAGTAGCTTGTTGTAGCGCTGAAAGTATAAATATTGTTTTTGTAAGTTCATCAGCCTTTTGATTACCTTCATGGAGGGGGCCAGGCAAATTAGTATGTGCTCTAATATGGCCTACGAATAGAGGTTCTTTTCTTGCCCACAAAGTTTTTGTATTTGATAAAACAATTTAAAAGCTGGAGTATGAGGTGCTATTGGTCCTGCTAACTCTAATTTTGGGACGGCTTGTACAATATAGTGGCTATCTGAAAAAATGTTTATGGGCTGGTCTCTAAAATTTTCCAGAGCTCTTACCACAGCTTCCAATTCCACTAGTTGAGCTGATTTGTGTGCAGTTATGTAAGTCATATTTTCTTTTGTAGTGACTATTGCAGCAGTACCATTTGAGGACCCATCTGTAAATACATTAAATGCCTTAGGAATAGGTTGATTTTTTATTACCTGTGGAAATATAATAGGATGATTAATACAAAAAGATAATATAGGAGACTTAGGAAGGTGATTATCAAAATTTGCAGAGGTAGAGCATCTAGCTATAGCCCAGTCATTATCGTTGAAGCATAAATATTCAATCTGTGACGATGAATAGGGAGTAATAATAGTAGCAGGGTGAATGCCAAATATTTTAGTAGAAGTTTTAAGTCCTTGAAGAATAAGTTTAGCCACCATGGAGGTATAAGACTCAATTATGCTTTTAGGAGAGACAGGCAAATGTATCCATAATAAAGGCCCTTGTTGCCAAAATACTCCTGTGGGTGTATATTGTGAAGAAATAATAATCAATATCAGTGGTTGAGTTAAATCAAATCTGTCACAATGAGCTCCTTCAATGGCTTTTTCTACTAACTTTAAAGCTTTCCTAGCATCTGGAGTCAGTGTTCGCGGTGAGGATGGATCAGGGTCCCCTCGAAGGATATCAAATAAAGGTTTTAATTGGCCAGTAGTGAGGTTTAGTGTAGGGCGAAGCCAATTAATGTCTCCCAGCAGTTTTTGGAAATCATTGAGGGTGCTTAAATGTTCTTTCTTTATTAAAATTTTTTGGGGTCTAACAAAAGTATCCATGATTTTAAATCCTAAATATAATATGGGAGGTCTGGTTTGAACTTTTTCTTCTGCTATATATAATCCGTATTTTTTTAAAATTTTTCTACCATGTCACTGAATATATTAAATAAGATTTTTTGATTAGGGTGGGCCAGTAAAATATCATCCATGTAATGTAGACACATGAGGTTTGGATATTTATTTTTAATGGGTTGGATAGCCTTGTCCACATATATTTGGCATATGGTGGGGCTATTAGCCATTCCCTGCGGCAAAACCTTCCATTGATATCTCTGATCAGGGCCATTATTGTTAATAGACGGAACTGAAAAAGCAAACCTGGGGGCATCCAGAGGATGTAGGGGAATAGAAAAGAAGCAATCCTTTATATCAAGACTAATAACATGGAAACTTTTTGGAATAGCTACAGGATTCGGAAGTCCAGGTTGAGTAGGGCCCATGACTTGCATAATTTTATTAATTTGTCTAAGATCATGTAATAATCGCCATTTTCCTGATTTTTTCTTGATCACAAATATGGGGGAATTCCAGGGAGAGGTGGAAGGTTCTATATGCCCTGCTTCTAATTGTTCCAGAACTAGTAGGTGGGCCGCTTGTAATTTCTCTTTAGATAGGGGCCACTGAGGGACCCACACTGGCTTATCAGAAAGCCATGGTATTTTCAAAATTATTTTCTCAGTGGCCCCGAAGAAAAATGTCTTTTTCCTATATGATAATGATTTCTTTTAGGGTTAAGCTTACCCTGTACTTTTTGATAATGATTTCTTTTAGGGTTAAGATTACCCTGTATATTTTCACATTTAACACCTGCAGGTTTGGTTGCAAGGTGTACTCCCATTTGTTGTAAAATATCTCTTCCCCATAAAGTAACTGGTAGGTTAGGTAAAACATAAGGCTGAAACGTTCCTTTATGTCCTTCATCATCCTCCCATTTTAAAATTACTGCACTTTTTTCTGGGAGGTTATTATATCCCAAGTCTCTTAAACTGGTTGAAGCTTTTTGCAGAGGCCAGTGTTTGGGCCATTGTCATAAATTAATGATGGAAGAATCAGCTCCAGTATCTATAAGTCCCTCCATTTCTATTCCTTGGATTCTTATTTTACACATAGGCCTCCTAGTACAGTCTCGAACCCAGCAAGCCATGGGTCTCGAATCAGTGGAACAAAATCTTCTATTGTTCCCTTTTTGAGGCATACTCATTTTAAGTGAATTACGTAAATTTGGAAGGAGAAGCAGCTGAGCAATTTTATCTCCTTGATTAACAGAACTTATACTTTGGGGTGAGCTAAGCATTATTTTTATTTCCCCTTTGTAGTCTGAGTTTATTACACCTGGGGTCACTTGCAAACCTACTAAGCTTGAGGACTTCGCCCGATAGATAATAAGTCCTACAGTCCCTGAGGGAAGAGGGCCCCTGACTCCTGTGGGAATCAGTTGAACCCCCATTTCAGGTGTTAACACTATTCGGGCGTGGAACAGAGGTCTAATCCTGCATTTCTTCCTGATCCTCTGGTGAAGGAGTGGATGGGTAGTAGGGGTTGTGTCAGGGAAGCATCTGAATGGATGCTTGAGGATACTCCTCCTCCAATGTCGCGCACATTTGTGGGCCCCGGGGCATTGGGCCCCGTGCCCTGTTTTTTGAATTCCTGAACAAAGGATTTCCATGGATGTCAAATTTTGAATAGCATTTATTGGCCCAATGATTTCCCTTTTTACACCTGGGGCAGCAACCTGGAGCATGGTATGAATTTGGTCTTATTTCTCTTTTGGGATTTTGCCTAGAATAGCCTGATTGATTATGATAATTTTTCCTGGAATATCCTGATTGATTATAGTGTCTAGGTTGAGTCCTTGTGAAATTCTGAGAGGCAGCATCTCTAACAGCTGCTGCAATCATATTCCCTGTGACAAAGGCATCATTTATATCTTTACATAGTTGTATGTATATGGAAAGATCCTTTTTATTTCTCCATGGCCTGATGGCTTCCTGGCAATTTTTTATTTCTCCATTATTAGCGTTTTCATATGCTAATTGAACAACTAATGGCATAACTTGATCAACGTCTCCAAACACTCTACCCGCAGTTCTCAAAAGTCGATCAGCAAATTCAGCATATGGTTCATTAGGTCCTTGAATTACTTTGGACAAGCTACCTTGTAGATCCCCAGGTCCTTGTACAGTTTTCCATGCCTTTAAGGCAGCTGCGTTTATCTGAGCATATACTCCTGGGGTATAATATTTTTGAACCTGTACGTCTGCAAATGGCCCTTCTCCTGTGAGCATTTCTATATTATGATCTCCAAACCCTGCATCTGCATTTATTTTAGCTGTTTCTATACAAAGTTCTTGAAATTGCGATCGCCAAACCAAGTATTGTCCCCCACTTAATGTTGCTTTACATAGACGTTTCCAGTCTGAGGGGGTTAAGCTAAAGGTGTTAAGGGACTCCAGTATACTCAACGTGAAAGGAGCTTGGGGTCCATATGTCATTACTGCCTCTTTGAGATTTTTTATTGTTTTGAAATCTACTGACTAGTGGCCCCTCTCTCCATTTTCATATTCAAATACTGGCAGTTCCCAACGTATCTGTGTGTTACCCTCGAGAGTGCATAAGCGCTCAGAAAGACTTTTTATTTCTATTTCTAGGGTATGCAAACGCCTAGTGATACCCTTCATATTTTCTGTAATAGATTCCACCCATGGGGGAGTGGAGGACATAGGTTCCTCCACTTGATGGTCCCTTATCTTGGTCTTCCTTAATTTCCTTTTGTTCATTTTCTCAGAATCACTTTTACTTAATTCCTCCTCACTACTACTACTCTCATTGGTCATAACTAACATCCTGAGTCCCGGATTTAATTTAGAGCATGTATCTTTGAACTATCTCTAATAAATCTTGAATAGCTTTAGCAGCTTGGATCTTTGTCATTTTTGAGCCAGCACTGATACTATCCTTACTGGTCTTAACTGACTCAGCCGAGGCCAAGCTTTCATGATCACTTTCACTTTTTTTCCAAATTCTCCTCAATAACTGACTCAGCTATATCAAAGAATCCATCAAGAGCCTTGTACACTTGGGTCTTAGTTATTTTCGAACCCATTTTAACCGCTCTGACTAGAGACTCCTATGAGGTTCCTCAGTTCTTACCTGCTGTGCCGATTCCCCGTCCGGGCCACCACCTGTAGTCGCCTGAAGCCATGGCCGCTTGGAGCAAAGAAGCCGCGGGGAGAAGTTTAGAGACGAACTGGAAACAAACAGCCCTTTATTCTGATAACTTTTCTCTCTGGCTCTAACTACACCCCGACACGCCGTCCACACTCCTCTAACCTCCAAAATGGCGCAGACCTCCTCCGCAATCTCGCTCAAGTCCCTCGAGATCTCTGGCCAAGTCTCGCAAGATCCTGAGCCAAGTCCCGTGAGACTACGGAAGGCGCCAATGCCCAAACATGTCCAAAGCCCGTAGTCAACCGCAATTTAAGCCATCTTCCCAAACAGGGCTCCTGCAGTAAACACCAAAAATATTTACTAAGTTTTAATTCATATGAAGATGAATCTCCACAGCTGTGACCATTTAACACCCTATCTTATTCTTTTAAAGGCTAGAAGTCTAAAATACCTTTACAAATTTACTTTCCTCTAGGAAGACAATGGACCACAATTCTACTCAATTAAGCAAATGCAAAAATGAGTCGAAGAGAGCTTCTTTTCTTGAGTTACCTGACAAAATCTCATGAAGAGTTTGTCTTGGAATGTGGATACAATCCTGGAGGTAAAACAGCTAAGTCAAACTCTACGGTTTTTGCAGATAGAATTGAATGAACTTGAATCCTTCACAGCATTGTTGAACCGTGGACTGTCTAATCTCATTTATTTTTATTATTTGGCAAAAATAAGTGTTTTTCAGTTAAGCCATTTAGTTTGGGGTTTCTGTGCTATTCAACCTAATAAAATCCTAGCTAAAAAAAAAAAAAAAAAAAAAAAAAAAAGAGGTAGTTCAGTATAACAAACAGATGAACAAATCAAAAATCTAAACTGAACATTTTACTTGTCTTAACAATTATATTTTTGAAATGCTTTTAATAATTCAAAGGGTTTCATGTTTGTTATTTCTTTTGATCTTTGTAACAGTCCTGGGAAGAAAAACAGATTTTATTAATCTCAGTATATGATGAGTAATATGCAGGCAGGAAGATCATGTTTCATGGTTTATTTAACCTGCTATGTTATTATGCAAGAGTTCAGAATCCTGGCTTCTCAACAATGCATTTGACTGTAGCCCTTGGCAGGTTGTAGGTGCTCAATAAATAAATGAATGGTTTATATAAAAGATTCATTCAGACCCTGCATACATTTTGTTAAATGAATGGAAATTAAAAATAATAACAACAAAACCATGTTAGGATCTTGCCTCAGGATCTATAGAATCCTGTGAATTCAAATGTTCTTCAGAGAACTAAAAGCCAGCATTTATACAAAAATGATAACTACAAAGACATCCTTTGCTTGAGTAATAGTGGAAATGAATTTTTCATCATTCTAAAAGAGACTAGTACACAAAAATGCAAGTCTTAGATAAAAAATTCAAAGATAGCTTCCTTTGATTTAAGATATTTATTAATGAAAAGTGTTTAATCTCATTACTTTAATCCTGAAGTGTTAGCAGATGATTGTTCACAGATAGAAAGGAAATGACTATAACTGAGCTCAGCTCTGTTGATGTCAGTTCTGTGTTAAATGACAAAGACCTTGATTGTGACTTTGAGTAGTAATGTCTCTATTAGAATAACTAATTTGTTGTGTGAATCACTCTGCACATGCTGTTTTGTAAACAGTCCAACTAATTTCACAAGGCAGCTATGGTTATACTTGACAGATAAGGGTGCTTATAGATCATGATGGCAGGAAAGACTTCTTCCCAGCGTGACAGCCAGAGTGATGAGAAAGAGGACATTGGCTGGGTGAAAATCCATCCCGATCCTGCAGAAGTTGTTCAGGGCTCATGCACCTCTCTGCTGATGGCCACTCCATCATGGTGTCTCAGGGTAGGGAAGAGGCAGCCTTTGTGGTTTTCTGCTGGAGAAAGCATTGATCACAGAACAGGGTGCATGCAAACCCAGTGCAATGCTGACAGCACTATCACGCTAGAGCAATCTTAACCACAGAACATGCAGCACAAGTATTTCAGTATGATTCCTTCACCAGCTGCCATTCAACACTGTGGCTTCTCCCTGATTTTGCCATTTGTTATGTCTTTAATTGTAAAGAAGAAAGAAATACAGCAAAGACTCAAAAAAAAACCTAACAAATTACCACTGTATGTGGTCTTTCTGGATTTCCTTTGATATCAGCAATGTGGTGCTTTAAGAGAGAACTTGTAAACTTTTCCACAAAGAAGTGGGTATATAATGGGGGAAAAACATAATTCAAGTATTGGGAAAAAATATTTAGATTCAAAATAAAGGTCTTTTCTTGATTCACTGAATTATTTGAAGTTATTTTGTAAAGTTCTAGATCTCTGCATCTGCAAAATAATTCAACCATTAGGATGCCAAAAGCAGGTGTCACCTGGGCAGGTCCTTTACAAAACTGACAACTTATCCATGGTCACCAGTGTGTTCTCCTCTAAGCAGTTCCAAGGGTGGCTAGGCTGAAAACCACATACAAGCCTTGTTGGTCTCAGCCATTCAGCCACGACACATGCACGCTCATGCCGAGGAAATAAACACAGGGATGGTGCACAGACATTCATTGGTACAGGAACACTGTGTGGTAGCACTGACACCTGTGATCACAGTGCCAGGGCGTGACCTGTCAGACACAGTACATGGGCAACTGCTTCTCAAAGTCGACATAGCACCACATTCACACCATCACCAACTAGACACAATATACACTTGTTTTAAGGTTGCGGGAATTGGGAGTTAGACAATTTAAATGATTCACCTAAGACCATCATAAATAAAAAATCCAGGTTATGAGATAAGGGTATCTACTCCAAAGAACCGAGCAGCATTTGTTATATAATCAGTCCAATTTCAAAAAGGAAGTCCCCTAGGGGCTGGGGTTGTGGCTCAGTGGTAGAGCGCTCGCCTAGCACATGCATGGTCCGGGTTCGATCCTCAGCACCATGTAAAAATAAAGCATGTGTACAACTAAAAGCAAATAAATAAATATTTTTTTAAAAAAGGAAGTCCCCTATATCCCAATACCAACCACTTGCTTTCTTACACTATGTATATCATCATACTGTTTGTTGACTAGAGTTTATAATGTCAGCTTTTGCCATCACTACTCTCTCTCTTTCTCTATGAAATACTTTGGATAGTAAAGAGACTGATGATCATACAGAATTTCGACACTTAGAGATGATCTTTATAATTCATAATAAAGAAGAATTTGGAGAGGTTAAAGGAATTTCCCCGGATGCACAGCTGGTCTGTAGAAGAGCTAGACCAGCTCTGGGTCTTGAATGCATCATCCTCAAGTCCTTACATTTTATCTCTTCAGCTGTGAACCATCCTGAGACTCTCAGCTGATGTGCACCAGGAGGGAGGGGTGAGTTAATGCCTCTACAGTGTAGTACACACATTGAATGACAGGTGAAAACAAATGAGCATTGTTTAGACCCTGAGGACATGACATAGTGTCCATTGTGAATTATTGGTTTGGCTTTTCTGTAACAATAAGAGAAGGAATAAAGAGTGCCAAGAGGAAAAACCATTCTGTTGCCAAGCTAATAACTCACCATGTCCGAGATATAAACGATTAATGCAATATTTAAAAGAGAAGTTGTAGCCTTGCAAGAGGTGATCTATTGGCTAAATAGGTTCTGTGACATTTTGAAAAAGCAAAAGGTAGTAATTGTCATATAAGAAGTTTTTAATGGGGGCCCAGAAGGCAGCAGCAAAGCCCAGACAGGAAAGCAATATTAGCAATCTCAACACTTGTTACCCAGCAAGATAGACCAGGACCTTTTATTTCCTTCTGCTCAACCCTGAGATCCAAGCTCATTTCCCTAGACCCACTTCAGATTTTAGGGGCCACCCATGTGAGAAGTTTTGATGGGTCCAACACAGAGCACTCATCTTTCCGAGAAGGCCCTGGATCCCCTGTAGGTCTCTTTGACTTAGAGCTGCAGGCACTGTCTTATTTATCTGGGCACAACTGAACTGTGTACTTTTCTTTTCATTAAAGAGGAGAGAGAAAGGGCAGGACATGGCCAGAAGGAGAAAGCAATATCTATCCTTAGGATACAGGCTGAGGACAGGAAGAAGATGATTATCCTCAGGTATGATGCTTTCCAGTGATGAGCGGGAGTGAAGGGGAAGGTGAGCTGAGCTCCTGCCACAGGGTGACTGTGGGTGCACAAAGGCTGCTAAGAAAAAGTAACGACTGCTTTTGTGGGTAAAGTGCTATTTATAACAATGTAGAACTTTAAAGAGAAGTTGAACACAAATCCTGCATCTCATCATCAAAGAAATAAAAACAAACAAAACAAAAAAAAAAAGCAACTTTCCCAGATTCTGAGTGGTTAGGGGCAGATTATGGGAAGCCAGGTGTCTTGCTTCTTCATGCAGGACTTTTCTACAACTCCATGCAAGGACTTGTAAATTATTAACAGAAGAAACCTTGTTCTTCAACTTCTCTCTCTTCTTTCCCCCCCGCTTTCCTACTTTCAGTCTATTTATTTATTATTTATTGAGCATCTAGTATGAGCCAGGCACTGTTCTAAGTTCCAGAATCTATGAGGTTTTCTTCTTATCTTCATATCCCCCCAGTGCCTAGCATGTGATAACTCTCTGTAAATGATGAATGAAAACATAAGGTTCATATACAAGAATTAAAAAGTGTGTTATTTCTTTGAAATCAACCAATGTTAAGTTTGGCCCAGGCTATTTAAAATTTTACTGAGAACTAAATTGAATTAAATTAAATTCCTATAAGTAGCCTGCATTTAGAATACGGAGAGACACTGTATTTATCATACTGAGAGAATTTGATAATTTACATTCAGAGGAAAATGATTTGCTTTGCAAAAAGTGTTTAAAGATACAGTGTCCCATCTTGGCAAAATCTGTGTTTCTAATAGAAGTAAAGAGACGTTAACTTGTTGGATATATTTAACTGGGGTCACAACAAGAAAAGCCATCTGCTAATGACTTAGAAACCCATTTCAGTCCACAATAGCATGATGCTTGTGGGCTGCTTCTGCAGGTGCACAGTCTAGGGTCTTTTGACAGAGACTTTTACAGTGTGACAGATTTCAGGACAGAAGATAATTCATAATTTGGAGTAGAGCAATATCATCACTACCAGCTTTTGCAACCCAGGTGGATGAGTTTGTTAGAAATGTCTTGCTTGAATATATGATATAAACCCAAATTATGACTACTGGCACTAATATCACATTTGAAATTAATAGGGCTTTTGGCATTTTCAGAACAACAATGGTATTTGATCGTGGACTAACAGCGTGTATTCTCTTTGCTGTTTGTCCCCCACCATCACACCCTGTTCTTTCATTTTCTGTGTTAAGTTTTCAGGAAGTTTTTTTCCCTTCCCTTTGGAAGCACATTTTTCAGTACTAATTTTAACTTTAATGAAAAACCATGTGATGAAGCAAATAACCAAAGAGCTTCCTCCCCAAACTGGGCTCAGTTTAAATGATGTAGTTAAAATAATTTAACTGGGAGAAAAAAAAAGTGATCCAAATAATATAAGAACAAAAAGAGTAGTCAAAAATAAATACTCTAAGCTACATATTGATTTTTACCCTACCTATAAACAACGTCAATTTATTGTAATTGGGTCTTTGTGACACTTTGTGAATCTTTCAGCAATTTTTAGATGTAATAAGTTTTTCATGTTCTGATATTTTGTTGCCAATTCATTTTTTTTTTTCTTGGCAATGATGCCTAGTCTGCAGTATTTTTATAAAAGGTACAAAATAGGAAATTGGTTAAAGAAAATTATGGCTTGTCTGTATAATGAGTACTGAGTGGTTATTAAATGGTATGCTCTGGAAATGTATATGTTGACATAAAAATTCATGATATGTTGTCAGGTTTAAGAAGCAGGTTGCAAAATAGTTTATAAAGTATGATTCAACTTAGAATTACATATCTATAAAATAAAATGTGACTGGATTTCTCTGAGATTTTTCTTGCCAGCAATATAAAGGTAGTAATAATTCACACACATATATATTTTTTTCACACGTGACATAGAACATAGAAAAAGGATTTATAAGAGATTTGCTAATAAGTTAATAAAATAGTTGTCAGAATTATTAAAGTATGCATTCTTCTTCTTGTCTGTATTTCTGGTTTATCTATATGAGCAATAAGTGTTTTTGTAATAAAAAACCAAGAGAAAAATTGTTTTTAAACAGTAAAAGGAAAGTATATATTTTTTAAAGAAATTCTATTTTCAAACAAGTTTACCTGTTTTTGTTTAACGGCCAGCATTTTCAAAAGTTGAAAATTATTTTTTCCATCATCAGTGTGTGTTTTATAATTTTATAATTTCTCTGCACTGAGTAAATGCTATGAGCTAGGGCATAATGATTTTACTGGTGATGGGTAATTAGTTTGCTTCCAACATTTATTTATCTTTTTAATTATAAATGGTTCAGAAAAGACACAAAGTAAATGAAAAAAAGTTTTTATAGAAAAAATTGTGAGAAAAAATTATTTAAAAACTGGGCAGTTTCTTACATAACACATAAAAGCTTCCCAGAACTGCCCTGCAGTGTACCAACAAAAACAGTGACTCAGAAGATACACTTTCAACCAAATGGTTGCTTTGGCCAATTTATTATTATTTTTTAATATTTATTTATTTACTTTAGTTGTACACAATGCAATGCATTTATGTTTACGTGGTGCTGAGGATCGAACCCGGGCCGCGCACGTGCGAGGCGAGCACTCTGCCGCTGAGCCACAACCCCAGCCTGTGGCCAATTTATTTTTGACTAATCTGTTTTTATCTTCTCCCATCTGTGCATTCAGGATATCTCTTGGTTTCATCATCCATTAAGGGTAGAATCCTCCTGCAGCTGCTCACTGGCCCCGTAGGACCAAATGACCTGGAATACATAGCGACTTGAGGTGGATATATACAAGCTTGAATATCTTCATAAATCTAAACACCAACAGGAGCATTGATAAAGCCCATATTTGACATAATTATTTAAAGATATGTTTACAGAGTCTGAAACACAGTGCTTAAGATGTGTTTTGAGTTTACCTAAGGAAGGGATACTTGTAAACAAATGAGCTATAGGACTAGATGGTCTCCACAGACACTTGCTTTGGGCATGTGACTCAATTTCTCTGAGTCTTTCTTACCAGCAGTATAAAGGTAACAATAACAGCAACTTTGCAGAGTTGTGGGCATTTAATAAGATAATATGAGTGAGGCACGCAGAATAATGGTTCCCAAAGATGTCTGCACAGCATTCCCTGAAACCTGTGAATGTGTGATGTGTTATGGCAAGAGGGAATTCTGTAGCATGAATTAAATTGTAAGACAGTTGACTTTGAGATGAGATCATGCCATATTATCTAGGTAAGTTCAATGTAATCACAAGCGACTTTGAATGTGGACGAGGAGGCAGAAGAATCAGAATCAGTGTTACAATGTGAGAAAGATTTGACTGGCCATTGATGCCTTTGAAGATGAAAGAGGAAGATGAGCCAAGGAATGCAGGTAGCCACTCGAAGGTGGGAAAGGCAAGAACATGAATTTACCCTTAGAACTTCCAGAAAAGAGCACAACCCTTCTAATACCTGGATTTAGCCCAGTGAAGACCCAATTCAGACTTCTGACTTCAAAAGTATAAACTGATCAATTCATGTTTGAAGCTACTAAGTCTGTACTAATTTGTTACAGGCAGCAATAGGAAACACATACAGGTTCTAAGTATTTAAGAGTGTGGCACTGTTGTAATTGATTCCTAAAAATGTGGATAAAACTTAGGAATCAGGAGTGGAGAGAGGCTCAAGTTTGAACGATATGAGATAAAAAGCCTAGAATGCCTTCAATGGAATGATAGTAGGAATATAGGTGTTAATAATGCCACTGGAGACTCTCAAAAGGAAGTACGCAGCCCAGGAGAATAAACCCTAAATTACCCTGGAGAATACCTAAACTGTCATCAACAGACCATTGGTAGAAAAAATGGATGTAGACGGCACTGAAGTGAAGGCTCAGATGGAATGAATAGGAAGATGGGGGGTTGGGGGGAGGTCTTCCTTGCATACTGGCACAAAACTTACCTGAATTGGGTCCTGTAGTTATGCAAAAAGCAAAAGCTCAGGAAAGGTAAACATTGCTATTTAGCTGAGGATGTTTCTCTACATAGTGTTGAAAGTGCAGCCTGCTGCTGCTTATGGTGAAGCATGAGAGGAAAGTTCAGTAAAGGTTTCTTGTAGTAAACAAAAGGTGAGAAAGAGAGAAATGGAAGGAAGAACTCTTCAGTGAAAAGGAATCAGGACCTGAGTTGGGAAATTCTCAGCTTGAGCAATATGGATAGTAAAGGATGCTAAAATTAGAAGATTCACTTTTAGAAAAGTGTGCTCTTCAAAGAAAGCCAAGGATGTGACTAGACAACCTTCTGTAATTGCCTCAAAAGGATCAAAAGGTCAGAGTATTCAGTCACACAGAGGGCTCTTTGAAGAGTTTAGGCCTATGACTCATGGGTCCCCTTAGGCTCTCAGAAGAAGCCAGAAATAGAGATGAGATTATCCAAGGGAGGGGGGGAAATGTGTGGAAGAGTCTCTTGTCTAATGGAGTGTATCCCATATGACACACATGGAGGACGCACACGGTTCTTGAGAAATTTTTATCACTCCCAGCTTTTACTGAAGAGAACGGATGACACAATGTGAAAGGTTGTTGGACCTCAAACACTCTGTAAGCAAGAACAAGCTGATGAAACCCCTCAGCTGGAAACAAGCTACCTTTCATGGAAAAGGAAGGACGACTCTGAGGTGGAGCCTGGCAATCCCAGAGAGCAGATCTTTGAGCCACAGAATATTACCCGTTCCCAGGTCTTGAGCCAAATGGAGTTTGCCTTGCTGGATTTCACAATTGCTTGCGACTGGTGACTTGGTTTTACTTCTGGTACCTTCCTTTTGGGACCAGAATGTATATAACTGTTATTATTATTATTATTTTTTTGTCTTATTGTAGTTTTGGAGCTGATAACTTGTTTCTTGAGTTTCACAGGCTCATAGATGGAGAGAAATTGTGTCCCTGGATGCACTGTACCTGGAACATTACCCATATCTGATTTAATAAGTGGACTGGGTAGCTCAGTTCTTGGCTACAACATTCAATGATCTTACCTGTTATTAATGTTGCTATCATTGAGGAATCACTTTTAACCATAAGAGGTTTTTGTACAAACTGTAACATCTGACCCGAGATGGAGTTGTGGAGTCTTGCTGTTTCCGCTCCTGGAATATCTATTGGTATATCAAATGTCAATATTGCTCTGGGTGAATCGGGAAGAGCCTTCAGTCTTTATATCTACTTTACCGATGAATTTATATAAAAGCAGAAGATAGTGTGTAACCAGAGATGTAAAGATCCTAATTCCTTCTCTTTGATGTTCATAATTACTAAAATATACTGAAGGATACATGGTAGTGCTCACACAGAGCTAAGTGGCAAGGGACTATAACAGAGGCCCCAGATGACAATCCATTTATTTCTAGGGTAAGAGAAGCCTGAGCAGCTACATCAGCCTCTATACCTCTTCAAGACACAGAGCTGATGGGTGAGAAAAATGCATCATCCTGCACCCGGATGCAACAGATGAAAATGGTCTGGTCAGGTCACATCTCTTGGGGTAGGCAAGGCCAGCAGGCAAGAAATCAAAGTTCTAACTTTGGAAGTAGCAGTAGCAATGGTATCAAGTTTTGTAGCAACTCACATTTGAGTGAAGTTCCTTGATCTCAAGAAGGTACATCTGATTCAGACTTCATTGGTAATGTGAAAGTCACAAAAACCAAATACTTGCACATGAGTGAGTACTTCTTGGATACTGCAGGTGATTGAGATGCCCAGGGGAACATGGGATTTCCTTGCCACATTGGATAGAAATGTACTCTGTGATTGCCGTTGTGGAGTGATGTTATTTATTTCCCAGACTGGTATAGGTGGATATCACTGTTGCAATATTGTCATCAATAATTATCCCTGATATTACTCTGTGAAAGAGCAACTTAGAAATATTTTACTGAAACATTATTGAGTATTGACAGTTTAAAGATTTTTCACAATGAAGACAACAATATAATGGCTTATGATGACAAATTGGCCCTTTTTATATTGCTTCATTAGATTTCTATGCAATATTTCATAATCTATTTTAAAAGCTCTTTCTTCATATGCTTCCAGAAGGTCTGAAGATGCTACCATCCAAATTCTTTGAATTCCTCTTGAAACCACAGCTTCAGGTTGTAGTCACTTTCCCTTCACATGAGATGATGCTTTGTGTTACATGGAATGACAGAAGGTACCACCTACATATGGAGTCTACAGCCCAGCACTAGAGGCTCCCACAGCTGCTTGACAATTCAACATCACATTCTTGTCTCTTCAGTGACATTCACCAAGCCTTAGTATCTTTCTACAGTTGTTTATTTCTGGCTGTGATCTGTATTTGCTCAATGATCAAATGATGAGCTTTTCTATGTTAACTTTTTCAAGATTTTATGCCTTTGTTGTTGTTGTTGTTGTTGTTGTTGTTGCACTGTGTTCCAGAGTTGGAACTAAGTTTCCAAGTTTCTCAGGGCTCTGTGCCAGGCGTTGGAGACTATTTGCACAAAGAGCCATAGTAGGAGACCTTAATGGGTGATTTAGTGGATTTAGTGTGAGTTTTCTTCAGTTTGGATTGACACATCCTCCTCACTGTGATTTGAAACAGAGTGCTGATACTTGGTAGGTAATAAAAAAAAGGCATCTTGGAGAAGTGAGGAATAAACCCATGCCACTAGAGAGCAGATAGATATATGCCTTGCTTCAAACAAGAGGGATTGTGAGAGGAGCTAAGAAATTCTAGCAATAGTGATAGTAATGATGAAACAACTATTCCAGTATTTATTGAGTGACTTCTAAATACTTATCCTGCATTATCTTATTTATGCCTCCCATTAACCCTGTTAAAGTGTATTAGTATGACTCTCATTTTAAAGATGAGAGAAACCCAGAGGACTTCTAGAACTTTGGCTAGATCACACAGTTGGTAAGCTTGGAGACAGGATTCAAATCCAACTAGGCTGACTGTGCAGCCTCTTTACTATCACACATGTGCCTTACTCCTACTTGGTCAGACTGTTAAATCTATGAATGATATTTTATTCTATTCATAAGGCAGCTACAAAAGTGGTCATTTGGAGTTACAAATGGATCAGCTACACTGGCTGCAAAATAGCAGATTCTAGCTTTATGATTTCCAAGGGGTATGCAAACACAAACTAGAGTGCAGAACTAAGGTTAGCAGGGGCATGAGGGAATGGAAATATGAGGGTCAAATTGTAATGATTCTACAACAAGCAACCTGAGCCAGATCTAAGTTGAGCTTACTCAACAACCAAATAAGTTGTTTATAAGGAAAGAGAAGAATTGGATGGTTCTATGATTTGGATTTGGTTTGAGTACGTCCCACAAAGGTTTATGTGCTAGATGCTTGGTTTCCAGTGTGGTATATTGATGTATTATAATATTTAAGAGGTGGCACAAGAAAAGGTAATTAGGTCATTGGATATCCCCCTCAGAAGGTTTTAATGCTGGTCTTATTGTAATGGATTAGTTCCCTTGAAAATGGATGGTTATGAAAACAGCCAGTCTGGCTCCCTAGTCATTTGCTTCTTGTCTCACAATGTGATCTTTTGTGCATATATTTCCACCACTGTGATGCTATCCACTATGAAGTCCTCACCAGAGCCAAGCAAAGCCTGATACCATGCTCTTGAACCTCTAAGGCTGTAATTAAATGAACACATTTTCTTTATAAAGTACTCAACCTCAGGTATTTTGTTATAGCAACACAAAACAGATGAATATGCAGGGTTTTCTAATTGTTCATGTTTCCTGTATGGGGAAGGTGATAGGCAGCATCCAACAGATCTAGAACAGTGGCTACTGTATTCTGATGGGAGTAAGAGGATCATTATTTGGTTCAGGGTTTCAAACCCTTTAAGGATCTGATAAAACTTATAGACCTGTCTAGCATGCATGCATCATCATGCCAATCTCATATCCAAGTTCAGGTGGTTTAGGCTATAGAGACTAGAATATAAAAATATGAGTTAGGAGTTGAGTTCACACAAAATAAATGTAATCCATTTGGTGGTGGAGAAGCTTTGGTGGTGTAGAGCACAATTTCTTAAGAAAAGAGATATCATTTTTGACTTCTGACAGGCATCACCCTGCCTTCTGTGGTTGAATTCCAATGATCCACCCAGGTTCTTGTCACTTGTCATAAGCACACTTTCTCCCAGTAATGCAATCAAATACTAATCAAAAGAAAGCTGTGAAGGAATTTTGTAGATTTAATGTAGGCTCCAAACACTTGATCCTAAGCTAAAGAGCTCATTTGGGTAGGCCTTTAAAAGTCTTTTAAAAGAGAGTTTTCTCCACTTGGTTAGGAAAGAGGAAGTCAGAGTCTGGAAGGGTGAGAAGGATTAAAGACATCTTTGCTGTTTTGATGATGGGAAAGGCCATGTGGCAAAGCATATAGGGGGACTATGGAGACTGAGTGGTTTCTAGCTGATACCCAGCAAGGAAATGGAGACCTTAGTCCTACAGGTACCAGGAGCTAAATTTGATTATAAGAATGAAAGAATGAGCTTAGAAGCAGATTTTTATTTTGTATCTTCAGATGAGATCTTAACCTGGCTAACACCTCGATTTCAGCCTTATGATACCCAGTGCAGAGACCCCACCAAGCTGTATAAGACCTCTCATCTACAGGATCATGAACTAATAAATGGGTGCTGTTTTAACCTGTTATGTCTGTGGTAATTTGTTACACAGCAATAGAAAATTAATACAAGATGTTCATGGGAGAAAAAATTATCCCCACTCTGACAACAATACAGAAAGAGAAAACCAGTTATCTTTTGACTTGGATACATATATGATAGGTGGATATTTAGAAAGTTTTTCTTTCCTAAGCTGGAAGAACAGCTGGCTTGAATCCACCAATTATTCAGGAAGAGTGTCTAAAGACCCTTTGAATTTAAAATGTAATGTGTGAATGTTGATTGCATCCAGTCCCCTTTTCTTATCATCAATAAAAGCTAAATATTTATTCTAAACATGGATTCTAGCTTCCCTCTTGGCTCTTTTACTAAAACTCTCAAGACCAGCCTCCTGGCACCCACAGCATAGTATTTAGCACTACTATCCAGGCACCGGGTATTGCAGAGCCCCACCACAGGCCAGAAGTGAGTCACAGGGCCTAGATTATTTGTTCACTATAGGCTCCAATTTACTATGAGTAAGTTGCTTAGGTTTGAATGTGTATCCTCCAAAATTCTTATGCTGAAACAATCCTCAGGATGATAATATTAGAATGTGGAACTATTGGGAGGTGATTAGGTCAGGAGGAATCCACCTTCATGGATGGTATTAATGCCCTTATTTATTTTTTTTGGTACAGGGATTGAACTCAGGGGGCTTTACCCCTGAGTTACATCCCCCACCATTTTTTAGTTTTTATGTTTATTTATTTATTTTTGGTACCTGGGATTGAACTCAGGGGCACTTGACCACTGGGCCACATCCCAGCCCTTTTTTGTATTTTATTAGAGACAGGGTCTCACTGAGTTGCTAAGTGCCTTGCCATTGCTGAGGCTGGCTTTGAACTTGTGATCCTCCTGCCTCAGCCTCCCAAGTGCTGGGATTACAGGTGTGCGCCACCACGCCTGGCTTTAGTTTTTATTTTGAGACAGGATCTTGTTAAATTGCTGAGGCTTGCTTTGAACTTGTGAGTCCTCCTGCCTCAGCCTCCTGAGTCCCTGGGATTACAGGTGTGCACCAAAAGAGGATTTAGAGAGTGCCTACCTTGTCTTGCTCCTTTGCCTTTGACCATGTGAAGATGCAGCAACGCAGCACGATCTGTGAAGTGAGAGCACTAGTCTCCACTGGTCACCAAGTTTGCTAGTGCCTGGATCTTGGACTGTCCCGACTTCAGGGCTGTGAGAAATTAATTTCTGTCATGAGTAAATTACCCAGTCTAAGGGATTTTGTTAAGGCAGCAGGAACAGACTAAGACATCCATCTCAGGCTAACATCCTGACATTGCAGGCTTCCAGGACAGGCTGTCCTCTGTCGTCCTAAAAGCCAGTAATAAATATTCAATGAATATTTGAGTTCTGGCTTTTAGGGAGTTAATGCCCACCCTGAAGTGTGTCTGATCTTTCTAACTTGTCTACCCAGCTTTCATTCTTGCTTCCATTTGGGATGCATCTTTCTTCCTTTTCTGTAGTCTCTCAAAAAAGCAGTAAACTTCCCTTCTGTTCTAGTCACACTTCACAGACTGTAGTGGAAGCTGGCAGCTGCCATGAGCACAGCCTAAAACCCATTCAAAGAGCATGTGTGGGACACTTTTTAGGTAATGGTAGCAAAGCTATGCTCTCTTGCTAGAGAAATTTTATGGGTTATCCTACCCACTACCTCAATCCCTTTCTATATCAATTTAATCACGAATTAGAATCAACTATATAAAACTTAATTAAAACAATAAATTTTATCAATTATCTTAAGATTGTGACACATTTCATCCTATAAGTTACCCGAGATGCAGCAGGTATGATGCACAGAAATACTAAGTCCTTAATCAATACAACACAATATTTCCAGAGTCCCCAGCATGATAAAATCCAGCGATCAATTACTCTGCCATAATATAGGTCTGGTATAAGCCAAATTAAAAACAATAGTGAAAAAAAGTTCTACCTCTTGATTATTGCTGGAAATTCTCAAAATTAAAACAATCCTTCTTACTTTAGCTCAAAGTGGGAAACCAAATATGCTAAACTGTTGAATTTTACAGAGCATACTCCACAAAGTCATGAAAGCTTCCAAGCATAAAAGGGAGCATTATCTGCCACTACAAATGAAAATGACTAAATAAATAAATAAAAGCCAACTCTTTAATTTTATTCCTGATGGTCCCAAGCTGCTGCACACACAGAAAATTATGTTGTTCCAAATGCAATAATGAATTCAAAAGTACCCCGGTTCCAGAAATCTACTTCCAGAACTAGCATGGAATTCTGCCTTCTACAAAGAAAGCTGTATTTATTAATACCCCTATTGACATGCTTCTTATGGTACTTCTCTGGAGTTCTTGTAAGTACAAAGTGAAGCATTTAAATATTTTATGTAAATAAATAAAGGAAAACTGGGCGCTGAACGGTGTCAAAGAGCTTTACTTTTTGGCAGTGCTAAATGTCTGTGACAGCTTGGTTAGCCACTGAAAAATCTCTCTAATGATATACTCACTAGAAATGTCCCCAGTTGCTGTAGGCGGGGGGGGGGGGGGAGATTTTACTAGAAAAATCTCAATGTCTCAATGTCTGGCTCCATCATGAAAACAGAGAATCTGTGACTGAAAGAAGCACTTAAGATTTTATGTGAAAAAGTCTGCAAAAAACATTCGTAGATGAGGAAAGTATCTGAGCAGTAGGGAAGATCCAGGTAAAGGAACTCAAAGACACTGCTTCAAGGAGAAGGCAGAGATACAAGTCCTTATTTATTCCTCCACCCAACACACATTGAGCACTACGACCAAGCACTGTACCCCAGCAGGGGTTACAAGATGAATAAAATACAGACCTTGGAACTTCTGCAAGGCAATATTAGAAAACACCCTGGGTTGGAGTGAGTGAAGGAAATAAAATGGAATAGATGTTAACTAGAATTTGGGTTCTGCTGAAAGCATACCAGGATGGGCAGCATCTTTACACAAGTCTCACTGAGGGACAAAGTTCACAAAGCATACAGTAGAAAGAAAAATGAAGCATATAAAACCAGGTTTGGTACCATTTCACTAGGTCCTTTCTGCCTCAGGATAGTGCATAAAAATATGGTTGAGTGAAGTTCAGCGGTGAGAAAAGGCCATGTGATGCTGTGAACAGGCAGGACAGTGAGGAGGATGAGTTGAACGATGGGTTTTCCTTTCCTATAGCTTTTAGATCTCCATGGAGATAAATTGTGTTGAGATCGGATTCTTAGGTCCTCATATGCTAGACTCTGACTGCTAGCCGCTCCTACTTCAACTAAGTCACTTTAATCGGCCATTAAAATACTTAGGCAATCAGGCTGAATCTGTTCTAATGAAGAGAGGAAGACTTCTAGTTGTGCTGACATCTCTGGAACCCTAATAGCACACTTCACACAGAGATTCCCAGAGGCTGGCTCTGAGCAACTCTTTGCTTTTGCTATTTGATTAATTAAAGGTAAGTGGCAGAGGTTTTTCCCTGACTGGGCTATTTGATTTAAAAGCTACTAATTTTGGTTGGGAGCTTTAGTAAGAAAGAGAAAAGGAAAGACAGGAGATGGAAGAAAGAGAAAGGGGAAAAGAATAAGAAATGCATAAGGGTGAAGAACAAAACAAATTTATCTTTTGTAGATTTTAATATGTCAATGCCAGGACGTCAAGTGTGAGAAAACTTTGATTTGGTTTGGTATCATTCTTATTCCATCCCCACTCCAAATATGAGATTTCACTCAATAATTGATGGAATTTTTTCTTGTTATGTTCTTAAAATATAGTTTTTTTGATGAATTCTGAGCAAACTTCAATGGGCCATCTCATAAGTGCAATATTAATTGCAGTTTGATTTAGTGGCATGACTTAAAGGAGTCATGGAACTTTTTTATCTAGCTTGGGTAAGATCTTGGTTGAGAAAGTTCCTTTACCTATCTAAGCCCCAGTTTCCTGAGAGGCTTGACTTTGATGATAACTCGGAGTTCTAGAATTGTATCAGTTTCATTCTGGGCAGCCAAGCATCACTGATATCCTTTGTCTTTTGTAATAGTTACAAGCCTTTACTTAGGTCTAGTCATTTCCCGCAGGTCTCAGCAACATTTTTTGTTGTCACAATATGATGCTGAAGGAAAAAAAAAAAAAAAAAAAAAAAAAAAAAACCACATAATGCATGGCAGATTTAGAGTATTTATTTATCATGAAAACTTACAGTTTTACTTGGCCAAAATGAATTTAGAAGGTTGTGGGAAAATATGTTTCCCACTGTTTGCACAGGTATGCTTTGATATGGCCCAATAACCTCCCGTGAACTGAGGCCAAGTTTGCACCACTTGTAGTTTAATATACTAAGCCCCCAAACAAAAGCAAAGATAGAAAGCATGCTCAGACAAAGGACTGGAGACAGTGTGAGCAGGAATGTGAGGAACAGCATGCCAAGGACAAATTCAAATTCAAGTATTTGGGGGATTGCCATCCAAGGGAAGAGCTTTTTCATGCTTCCAATTTTTGACTAATCAAAAGAAATCTTTAAAATTACATTGTGCCCAGGAATTTATTTATTTATTTATTTATTTATTTATTTATTTATTTAGAGAAAAACAAAGAAAAAGAATCAAAAGCACACAGAAGCTGATCTATAGCTCTGGTGACAGTTATGAATAGGTACACACAGGATCCTTCAGGGTAGATTCCAGGAACTGAGCACAGTTCAGGAAGATTCTGAGCTTGCAATTAATTATTTAGAAAGAGCCTCTTGCTGCTAAGTAAGCACATAATGTTCTCTGGCACAGGAATTAGCTTGAGTTCTCAGCCCTGAAGCTAAGGTGTCAGAGATGGCTGCTGCATGTGCTTCTAATTGCAAAATGAAGATGTTCCTGAGAGGAGAGATGAATATATAAATTTTACTGTTTTTGTTTGTCTGTCTTCCTCACCATAATATAAGCTCTCTGAGGGTAGGAGATTTTGTTGCTTTGGTATATTCTGTATCCCTAGCACATAGAACACATGATAGATACTCAATACATGTTTGTTTAGTGAGAAACTGTTTCGAACATCTGAATATACATGTCTAAATTCAGCAGATATGAATTTTAAAAGAAACATAGACAGTTGTATGTTAGATTTTGCATTTGTGTAGAATAAGACTAGGTTCTAAAGTTTATTTTAATTTTCTGCACAGTGTTGAATAAAAAATTAGAAACAGAATTCACAATTATTTTAATATTGTCCCATCATAACTCTACCATGGTTGTACTTTCTTGTTGATAAACCAGGTACTTCTTTCCTTATTATTTTCCTGCCTAAATCCATGGAGGGTTAATGCTTGGGAAGCTTGGTTCTTCCTTCCAAGCTTGTTGCTCATGTTAAGTTCCTGGCTACCTTCCAGCTGTTTCCTGTGTCTTTCCTCTTAGACAACCTCTCTATCACCTTTAATGGGTTCAGTGATGTGTCAGTTAACCAGTTTCAGTGATTCTTTCTCTTTCTGTACCTCTTTGGTGCATCTACATTTTAGCTTAGCTTCTACTATATTTTGGAAGTTGAATGTCTTCCAAAGGCCCTTGTGTCAAAGGATTGGTTCCCAGTATGACACTATTGAGAGATGGTAGAAACTGTAAGAGATGGGACCTAGTGGAAGGTCCATAGATCATTGAAGATATGCCACCACAGGGAATTTGTGACTTTATCATCTCTTTCTTGCTCTGCTTTTTTAGGTTACTCCACCACATGCTCTCTTCTTGATGGGCTGTCCTCATCAGATGCTGAAAAAAATGGAACAACTTGACCTTGTACTGGAACCTTTAGAACCATGAGCCAAAATCAACCTTTTCTCCTTCTAAGTTAATTGTCTCAGGTATTTCACTACAGTAATGGGAAGCTAACTAAGATGTCTTCTTTACTTTTTATATTTTCATCTCTTCTAGGAAATTTATAGAAAATTTCTGAATTTGTTTTATTTGTCAGGACCATTCTTTTGTTTGGCAAAATTTTTGAGGAATGCCCTGCAAAGGCAGACCTAGACAATTGGGATAATATCAGCAATTTAAGACAACATGAATGGAGAGTCCATTGTGAATTTGAATCTGATAGTGAAATATTTTTAGTTAAATTCAAGGGTCTGTCTTTCTTCCAGAGTAAATAAGCTGAATTTTGGAAGTTTCTTTCCCACTTTTAGTTCTCCAGGGTATCAGCAAGGACACTAAAGCAGACATGCATCTATCAAATGCCCCTGCCCCTGTCAAGAGTTATTCCTGAGGTTTTCCAAAGTGCTCTTGTCTTACTCCCCAGTATCAGCCAAATCCTGGGAGGCTTCAGGTCAATATGTCACTCTTCTGACTTGAGGCAGCAAGAGCATCATTCATCAGAAGGGCATTTTCTGGGTCAATATCACCACTTCCTGGATACTGAGCTTTCAGTACTGACATGTGCTCCCAGAAGAGGCCTTTAGGAAAAGTCAATTTGATGACACCACCAAAACACAGGTACCTGGAAGCCTGAGGTGAAAATGCAAATTTATTAATATAGGCTGAAAAGTCCACAAAACAATGTCAAGATAGAATAGCTGAAATCTACCTAATTGCTTGTTACCTTGAGTTTTGAGCACAACCTTCACTTGACCTGCTGCTCCTTCCTGTAACTGAGCGGCTGTCTTCTGCTTTCACAACCAAATTAGCAGAGAATTGACCTGCATGTGCTCCTTCTCTTTCTTCAGAACATTGTGTCTTGTCCTGATTGAGTTTGACTTTTGCTGCCATTATTCTTTGCAAACTTATAAAATAGGGATCATTCTTATGCTGCCTTTAGCCAAGGCCAGTTCTTTGCACATGGTAGGGGTTTAATGAATGCTTTAATTCAACAGATATTTTGGCAGATTCATTACATTATCCAAAGTCACTCCTCATCTTGTAGTCAATATGCTTTCCTTTGCTGACTCTCCCAGAGCAGCTGTCTCCTCTCCTCACTTTCTTGAAACCATCTTTGCCTAAGTGGAATATGGAGTTGATATGACCAAGAGAGTTTGATGTCACATGACATTGGCAATCCTTGACCCAACACTTAAAATCTGTGTGTGGCTTTGGTGAAATAATTTAAAATCTTTCTAATTCTATTTCTTTCCTGATAAATCTGCTCCTATCTGAAAAAATTTGGGTGAGGATCAAATGGACTCATGTTAAAGTACTTGTAGACAATGCATGTATGTGTACATATTTATATAGACACATACATACATACATACATACACACCTACATTTGAAATCTGACTCCTTCTCACTGTTCCTATCTTACTGTGCTGTGGGGAAGATAAAATTATTGATATGTGCATGTGAACATACCTAGCACAGGAGAGGCCTGGGTGGAAAGAAGGGGCTGGTCCTGTGTCCATGGGGAATAGTGCTTCAAGCACAGGGCACAACCACTGCAATGATACTATGGAAGGAAAGGGTCTGCATGTAAAAGAAGGAACAAAAGTGTAGACCAATGTACTATGACTAGAAGGAGCCAGGGCAAGAGTGATGTAAGATAACATTGGAAAATAAGCAGGGATCAGGTCAGACAGAAATTTGCACAAATTTGGATTTTATTCTAAGTGAAATGGGGTGTCATTTGAAGGTTTGATCAAGGCAGTGGAATGATCCCGTTGAATTTTTGAAAATATCATAATAGCTATTATTTGAGGAGTACTTAGCACTGTGACAGTGAGATGGATTAAGAGGTACTGCAGTCATCTAGAGACTGGCTAATAGGGGCTTTTCTTAGGGAAGCAATATTGGAGACGAAAACTGTGGACACCTAAGAATATATATTTAATTATTTATTTACTTATTCATAATGCACAAGTATAGCATCTTTTTACATACAATGCTTGTATACAAAGTATATAAGTACCATTCAGATCTTCAATCATGCATTTAGGATAATAATATCCATCTCATTCAACCACCAATTTTTTTCCTTTTCCCCCCTCTCTCCCCCTTACTCCCTCCCTCCCCTCCCTTTCCTTTGACCATTCTAGTGTTCCTCTAATCCTATGTACCCCCATCCAACAACACTGTGAACTAGCCTCCTTACGTCAGAGAAAACATTCGGTATTTGGATTTTTGAGATTGACTAATTTCACTTAGCATTATATTCTCCAACTTCATCCATTTACCTGCAAATGCCATTATTTTATTCTCTCTTATTGCTGAGTAAAATTCCATTTTGTATATATACCACATTTTCTTTATCCACTCATCTACTGAGGGACATCTAGGTTGGTTCCACAACCTAGCTATTGTGAATTGTGCTGCTATAAACATTGAAGTGGCTGTGTCACTGTAATATGCTGTTTTTAAGTCCTTTGGGAATAGACCCAGGAGTGGGATGGCTGGGTCATAGGGTGGTTCCATTCCCATTTTTCAAAGAAATCTCCATACTGCTTTCCATAGCGGTTGCACCATTTTGCAGTCCCACCAGCAATGTATGAGTGTGCCTTTTCCCCCACATCCTCTCCAACATTTATTGTTGTTTGTGTTCTTGATAGCTGCCATTCTGACTGGAGTGAAATGAAATCTTAGAGTAGTTTTGATTTGCATTTCTCTAATTGCCAGTGATGTTGAGCATTTTTTCATGTATTTGTTGATTAAATGTATATCTTCTTCTGAGAAGTGTCTTTTCAATTCCTTAGCCCATTTATTGATTGGGTTATTTGCTTTTTTGGTGTTAAGTTTTTTGAGTTCTTTATATATTCTAGAGATTAGTGCTCTATCTGATGTGCATGTATTAAATATTTGTTCCCAATTAGTTGGCTATCTGTTCACCTCACTGATTGTTTCTTTTGCTGAGAAGAAGCTTTTTAGTTTAAATCTATCCCATTCATTAATTCTTGGTAATAGTTCTTGCGCTACAGGATTCTTATTAAGGAACTTGGGGCCTAATCCCACATGTTGGAAATTGGAGCTTAATTTTTCTTCTATTAGGCATATTGTCTCTGGTCTAATTCCTAGGTCCTTGATCCGCTTTGAATTGAGTTTTGTGCATGGTGAGAGATAAGGGTTTAATTTCATTTTGTTGCATATAGATTTCTAGTTTTCCCAGCACCATTTGCTGAAGAGGCTATCCTTTCTCCACTGTACATTTTTGGCGCCTTTGTCCAACATAAGATAGCTGAAATTATATGTATTAGTCTCTGTGTCCTCAATTCTGTACCATTGGTCCACCAGTCTGTTTTGGTGCCAATACCATGCTGTTTTTGTTACTATTGCTCTATAGTATAATATAAAGTCCGGTATGGTGATGCCCCCTGCTTCACTTTTCTTGCTCAGGATTGCTTTGGCTATTCTGGGTCTCTTATTTTTCCAGATGAATTTCATGACTGCTTTTTCTATTTCTTTGAAGAATTACATTGAGATTTTGATTGGAATTGCATTAAATCTGTATAATGCCTTTGGTAGTATGGACATTTTGACAATATTGACTCTATCTATCCAAGAGCAAGGTAGGTCTTTCCATCTTCTGAGTTCTTCTATGATTTCTTTCTTTAGTGTTCTATAATTTTCCTTATAGAGGTCTTTCACCTCTTTCGTTAAGTTGATTCCCAGGAATTTTATTTTTTTGATGCTATTGTAAATGGGGTAGTTTTCATCATTTCCCTTTCAGAGTCTTTGTCACTGATGTACAAAAATGCCTTTGACTTATGGGTATTGATTTTGTATCCTGCTACTTTGCCAAATTCATTTACTAGTTGTAAAAATTTTCTGGTAGAGTTTTTCGGGTCTTCTAGGTATATTATCATGTCATCAGCAAATAGTGCTAATTTGAGCTCTTCTTTTCCTATCTGGATCCCTTTAATTTCTTTTGAGGATATATATTTTGATAAAGACTCATCAAACAGAAATGCTTTTGTGAGTATTTAATATTCTTCAAAATTTAGCTACCATCTCTAATCTACCATTCACTTATATTTTACTCTTGTTTGCCCTTATGTGCTAGCCAAGCTAGGGTACAACTGTGCCTCTTTGTATATTCCTGCACCTGGGCCTTGCTCATGGCTCCTCACTAAAACGTTCTCTCTACAGAAGCAATCTGCAAACTTTCTGATTATGAATGTGCCCCTATAATATGTGCATATTTATTTTATAAGTTGTATATAAGTATAGTGTTCATTCATATAGCAAATATTAGCAAATCCTAAATTCTTAAAAACATAAAAAGTGAATATAAAATGAAAGCTCTGTTTTTTCTGCTGCTCTAATTGATGTCTTATGCACCATACTCCTGTCAATTAAGCACTTCATAAACACATCTTTAGGTTATCAACTTCTGTTGACTCTTTAAGGTTAAAATTGAGCTGGTTTTCCTATGAAATTTGCCTTCACCTTCTTTTGCTTTGATGTCTCATAAACATTTGAATTCTACCACCTTAACTCATTTTAGCATTTATCATTCACCATTTTTAGTGCATCTTTCTATCATGTTTTATATTTCTTCATCTGGATTATAGGCTCCTTGAGAGCACTGACTAATGTCTTATATTTGTTTTAGCCACATTAATGTTTGTTAACTGGAGAAAGACTCTAATCATTTTAAACATCCTTTTTAGTCATGTAAATCAAGGGTAATTCATTAATTCCACACAAGTTATCCCTTGTCTAACAGGTACCAAGTATTCAAGATGCTGGGTATCAAGAATTGACTGGACCAGCAGTCTTTTATTTTATAGAGCTATCATCCTCAAGAGAGAGGATGATAGAAAATGAATAAATGATGGGCCAAGATAATTTAAAATGATGAGTAACGTTCTGTGGAGAAAACCATGTACAAGGGATATTGACTGTGGTCAACATGATGAATGAAAACCACCAGGGAAGTACCCTTGTAGCTCCCTTTCCTGTACCATGAGAAGACACAGAAGAGTTAAGCTTATCAGAGGTGAATAACAGATCTTTGCTTTTCCAGGTACATGGTTCACCTTTTGGCATTTATTTAGTTCTATTCTTACCTCCATGGTCTTGATATTATTCAAAATTCTTTTATCATAGTGACCAATTATAATTTTGAAAGTCTAGTCATTAATTTAAAGGTCAGCATAATAAAGTCAGTAAGGCTAATGTTAGCTGACATAATAAACAAATCCCCAAATCTCAGCAACTTAACACATTAGAAACTTACTCCTTCATTACATAAAAATTCAGTATGGGTGTTCTTTGTTAGCAGGTAACCTTTTAAGACCCAAATTCCTTCTATCTTATGGCCTAGTTCTTCTTTAGGGCTCAAAATTTCCCATATTCACCCAGCGGATAGGAGAAAAAAGGGGAAGGATCACACATGGGAGGTTTTCATGGCTCTATAATGATTGTGGTAATGTACACACTCCAGAACATTGAGGTGATGTTTAATTGCAAAGGTGAATGAGAAATGTAGTCTCACTGTGGTCCTGGAACAAGAAGAAATAGGTTTTGTAAAAGGCTGGTCAGTTTCTTCAGGAATGCTTCTCCAGAATTCCTTTTTCCCAGGTCTGAAATTATTCCAATTTGTTGACCACCACAAAGCCCAGAAAAAGTGCAAATGATAAAGAACACCTTTGAATGAGTGAATTCATCTCCACTGATTATTTCCTCTCACTTATCTGGCCTTCCTACAGTTAATTTCACACATCCCACTTGTCCTCACAAACTGGCCCATTTTCACAAATCTAAAGAATAAATCAAGATTCAGTGCTGAATTACAAATGTAATACCTCAATGCAAATCTTCTTGCCACAAGAAGAAATTCACAGCATATACTTTCCAGCTCATTAAACTCAATGCCTCAAAATAACCTGGAGCAACACCTCTTCTTCAGATAAGGAAATGGTTGGCTACACCTGCTGCTAGAATGACTAACAATGAAAAGTGTAAATTTATTCAATCATAGGCTCTTTGCTGTATGTGGTGCTACAGTAATCTTTGTTGCTCTATTGTTATATGAAATTTTAAAAATCAGCCTTAATTATTTTGATTTGGTAATGCACACAATTCTTCATCACTTCTTTTAATGGAGTGGGGTAGGGTGCTGTGGGACAAGATAGTAGCTTGAGAAATCTCAATGCTTTCATTTTTTATTTACTATTTCTTTTTCCTCATAGTTACTGTAGATCTTGCATGCTAGACACTACTAATAGTTCTTGGATGCTCATTAAAACACATTATGGTGTTTTAAGCTTGCCATTGTCCCTGGTTTAAGAGAGAAATCTAGTATATTAATTTTATGAGGGTTGAATAGAAAGCTAAAGAGTTCAGGTTCAAATATGTATAAATGTGTCTAGTTGTTATTGATATGACTAGGATGACTATGGTTGTGACACAGGGTTGAACTTAGCCAGATGGGCTTTCACTGAGGTGCCTACATCAGGGAAGCCAGGGTACGAAACCAGCCATGAGCAGAGAAATGAAGCTAAGCATGGACATTCAGAGAAGAGGAGAGAAGATCAAGTGTAGAAGGCAGGGTGGAATCTCTTATAAATACAAGTTGAGCACAGTCATTAAAAATTAATATTTCTTAGTAATTAATAATTCTTTCCACTTTATTTCCTTTTAGCCTCCCTCTGCAGTTTGTTAGCACACCCATAAAAAGCTTTTTGTTGTAAACCTCTCCTCTCTGTGTAGCACAATGAAGGGCTCTGGTGAAGGTTTCTTCTCCTACCACTTTTCATTCAGTTCAAGAGGACCACTTGTTATTACAGTTAATGTAGTAAAATGTTGTTTTTTATAGTCATAGTAACTAATTTATCAGTTATTCATTCTGTAAACCTCTATTTTGTATTTTCTACATGTCAGTCCCAGGCATATAAAAATGATTGAAGCCGGGCGTGGTGGCGCACGCCTGTAATCCCAGCACTTGGGAGGCTGAGGCAGGAGGATTGCGAGTTCAAAGCCAGCCTCAGCAATGGCAAGTACTTAGCAACTCAGTGAGACCCTGTCTCTAATAAAATACAAAATAGGGCTGGGGATGTGGCCCAGTGGTCAAGAGCCCCTGAGTTCAATCCCCAGTACCAAAAAAAAAAAAAAAAAAAAAAAAAAAAGATTGAATATGGAGATCTTGGCATCAAGGGCCTTATAATCTAGTGAGGATAGACAGGCATTTAAATGAACAATTAAACAACCCAAGATTGAGATGTTTTACTAGAGAAATTCACCTGTTTTCTTCTCCTTCCTCAACCCCATTGAAATGACAGAAGAAATATAAAAATAAGAATAAATTCATAGTATGAGTAGAAACCCAAGAAGGGTAGGGTCACGATATACCATAAGTTAGTAGCAAACCCTCACCAAGCTTATTTGTGTTGGCCCTTTTAAAGGTCATGACCAACAAACCAGATATGCTAACAAATTTTTGAAAGACAGAACAGATGGGGTTGGGTTGAGAGAGGAGTGTCTCTGACCCATCAGAATGATATGGGTACCATTCAAAGGTGACTTGTTCCAGAGGCATACAAGAAGAAGCTCCGGACCAGAGACTTGTAGAGTAGGAGTAAGTAAAAAAAAAAATGGACAGTGAGGTAATTATTAAAAGGCCTTGCCGCATTCTCCACAAAGTGGACAAAGTGGCTGCATCAGCATTTGCTATGGTTTACAGACACAGGAATAACTCTTTAAACAAATGAGGCAAGTGATTCCTGAAAAAAATGCAACATGGATATGATTCCAAGGAAAGAAGTGGAATAAAGCAATGGACAAGAGCTTCTAGGCTGGGAAGGAAAGTGCCCTTTTTGCTCACATTCCCCCACTCACTGCTATTAGTGTTTCACAATAAGCAATTCCTTCACTGTGGAGGGAGAAGAGTTTGTTGAAATATGGAGGATGTGTTTAAGATATCCAATATCTGGCTAATGATAGTAAAAGAAATTGAAGAATTAGAGGAGAAGTGAGAAAGAAAAGAAACAGAGGTAAACTTTTTCTAATAAAAATGAAGAATGACAGAGAAGGAAGGAAATTAGAACAAGCAAACAAAGAATATATACACCAAGATACATGTTTCTGGAACTTTAGAGCAAAAGTAACCAGAAAGTTCTTTAGGTTGAGACAAAGTGATTTCCAAAAAGCAAGAATCAGACTAACAGCAGAATGTTCACTTGCCACACAGAATGTTGTAATATTATGGGACAACATCTGCAAAATTCTAAAGGAAAATGGGTTTGAACTAAGGGTTTCATACTCACTAACTTACTATCCAAGTACTAAGGAAAAGAAGAAAGTCCTCAAAAATTATCACTTGTTTCTTTTCTGAAGAGTTTACTTGAGCATCTATTATAGCAAAATGAAAAATCAATAGAAGATGAAATAAGGAGGAGTGCAAGAAAATGGAGATGAACAAATAAAACAGGAAAACTTACAGTTAATTCTCAATAATCATTGATATAATGATAACATTTAAAGCAATGTTTCAGTAAGAACTATTGAAGTAAAAAATGTGGCTTATAAATAAATAGATGGGAATAAATTCTATTTATTGCACAAAGACATGAAAGTAAGGGAATAAAATGAAAATTGATGGGTATTGTTAAATTTCTAACTTAATACAAAAATAACTTTCAAATACACTTATGATAATTTTAAGGATAATGTAAACTGATATAAATTAGATTTGTATTTATTAGGAAAGTAAAGTGATAGGAACAGAGGAAGAGGAAAGAATAGCAATGACATGGGGAGTAGAAAACAAATGCAAAATAAGACAAATATTTCCACTCATGATATTTGTGAATGGGTTAAATTCTTCTATGAAAGACCAGTGTTACCAGAGCTTAAAAACTGTACAAGTCCAAATGACAAAGAAATTAAAAATGGGATATAAAGCAAATGCTAACAAAAAATCAGATTGTGACAATATCAAATGAGATAGAATTCTAGGTAAGAAATATTGAACAAAACAAAGTGTCCTAAAAGGTCTAAAATTCATAAAGAAGATATAACTGTAATGAAACTCATGCTTTTGGGGCGGGGGTTGTGGCTCAGCGGCAGAGCGCTTGCCTTGCACGTGCACGGCCCAGGTTCGATCCTCAGCACCACGTAAACATAAATGCATTGCGTTGTGTACAACTAAAGTAAATAAATAAATAAATATTTTCTTAAAGAAACTCATGCTTTTGTTCTTTTTGAAAATATTTTTAATTGTCAATGGACCTTTAATTAATTAATTAATTAATTAATTACTATGTGATGCTGAGAATCAAACCCAGTGTCTCACATATGCTAGGCGATTTAAAGATATTTAAAGACTTAAAGATGCATATAGAAATTTATTTACAAAAAAATGGCAACACATTTTTTACCCTAAGACCCTATGGAAACAGTCATATACTATGAACATATCACAACAATTTCTAGGAGTAGAATTTAGAGGACACATTTTCCAAAAATAAACCAAGCCAGATATTATTAAAGTAGTGTTATAAATAAATCTAGGTATAAAAAATTATAAAACATATTTGTGAATATTTATATAGGTCATGATAAAGTTAAAATTATAACTACAAAAAATAGAGAAATGAATGAGATGTTAACACCAAATGTCAAAATGTGTGGTATACGACAGAAGAAAAGTTTAAGTTTAAATTTAGACATAATAGCATTTATTAGCTATAAAAGGTAACTTAAAAAGTTTGCAAACAAGCAAACAAAAGCATGAGAAAGAAATTATTTTATATAAACAAAAAGAAATGGTATAGAGAACAAAACAAACATATGGAAAGCAGGATTCAAAGAAAGCAAGGGAAAAGAGGATGTAACAGCAGATTCAGAGGAGACTAAAAAGTTGTAAGAATGCCATGGAATGTGGAAGCCAGCTATTTCAACTCAAAGAAACAACATATGGTTTTCTTTACTCTCTCTCTCTTCCTCTTCCCTTTCTTCCTCTCCCTTTGACTCTGTATTACTCAGTTTTTGTCACTGTGACCAAAATAACTTATAAGAACAATTAAGAGGAAGAAAAGTTTATTTTGGCTCATAGTTTCAGAGGCTTAGTCCATGGTTGGCCAGGTCCATTAGCTCTGGGCCCCAGGTGAGGCAGAACATCATGGTGGAAGGGCATTGATGGAGAATCTCTGCTCAAGTCACTGCAACCAAGAAGTGAGAGGAAGGGAGAAGGAGGGGGTTGGAGGGCAGATAAGTCTGCCCTTCCTTCTTCTTCCTCCCTCCCTTCCCCTCCCTTCCCTCCCTTCCCTTCATTTCCTTTGCTGTTTTCTACCCTCTTCCCCTTTTCTCCTCTTCTTGCCTCCTTCTCTCCCATGCATGCATCTGTCCATCTATCCAACTACCCATTCATCCATAAATTATGCCAAAACTATGAGGTTTTCCTCTGGATAGAGCTATTACAGGATATTTTTGAATATTCTTTTATTTTTCTGTATTTTTTTTTTGTTTTCTCCCTTTTTTTCTAATAACTCTTACTACTGTCGTTGCTACATTGATAACCAGCCACCTATTATTAAATATATTTTGCATCAGATTCTGGTTCAATACTTTATGTATATTTCAAATGGTCTTAACAATGACCTTATGAGGAAAATGAAACTCAAGTATATAATTTATAAAATTAAAATAGTAATAAGTTTAAGATATTTTATACGATACTCTTCTTACTGTTTCTGTCTCTTCTTTTAAGTTTAACAAGTTTTTTTTTTAAAAAAATTTTTCTGCACTTTCTTAATTGTTGCATTATAGTTGTACATAATGATGAAATTTATTGTTACATGTTTGTACATGTATATAATATATACAGTGTTTCAGTCTCTTAAAGAATAGGGAACACAATGTTTCATCAGGCAATGATGGCATTGTTAGAATAGTTTTCTTTAGTTTGCTTCCTTTTAGTTTGTTCTGTATGTTGTCCAGATCACAGAGTATATCAACTCCATGTTAACACGTGCTAATTCAGTGTGAACATCATGTTGATGATCATTTTCAGATTTATGAGTGTGATGAACTCAATAGGGTCTTAAAAAAAAGGTGCTTTAACATTTTAGACAATGAAAGTAAGTGGATAGTTCAAGCAGAACTATTGCACACACAGAGAGTAGTAAACATGAAATGAGTTACCAGGAAAAATAATTGAAGAAAAAGATTCCAAATGAGTTTGCGTCACTGAGATTTATCTTTTAAGGACAGTAAAGGATTAGTTAGAACAGAGAATGGTATAATTGAGGTCAGTTGACAAGAGGGATCAGCAATAGGGTAACTTTGTTGGCCAAGCCCAGACCAGACTTTGAGGACATCCATGCCAAAGGAGGTGATAGGGAAAACTAATAGGTTTAGGAAAACACCTGCATTTCTACTCCAGACAGAAATGTTGATGGCAAAGGAAATAGAGGGACACACTTATGACAAGAAAAAAGAGCAAATAATCATAATTTTTTGGTCAAAGAAGGTGTTTATTTTTATTTTTACTTTTTCCCACTCTGCCACAGATCAGTTTGTTAGTAGATGCCTTTCAGAAAAAGTATGCTGGTGGATCTGTTAATCTATAGCAATTTGCACCAGAACAAAATTCAGGCTTAAATTTAAGAGTTGAGTGGACTTCTCTTTTTCTCTTATATTCCACTTTCAAATTATGAAAAACAAATCTATTTCATCTGCCTTTTAAAGCAATACCAACTTTGACCTCTGGGCAATATTTGACTGCCATCATCACTATTGTCTTTTGCCTAACTTTTGTCCTAACTCCTCACTGATCTCTGTCTATGCTCATCACCTTGTGGTGTCAATGCAGCTACCAGAGGTGTATCAGAGTATGTCACTCTTCTACTCAAAACCCTCCAGGACTTCCCTTCTAATTTAGACAAAAAGCTGGAACACCTTTTCATGTTCTATAGGATCTTACATAATCTGGCCCAGTTACCAGTGTTTACTTATTCTAGACATTGGACTCTGGGGCTCCCGGAATGTGCCAGGCCAGCTCAGGGCCTCCCTGCTGAATGACTCTGCTTGTAGACACATGGTTCTCTTTCCTTCAAGTGATTGTGCAAGTGTCACCTTCCGGTCTTCCTGTTTAAACAGCAACCCTGTTCAGCACCCTCTGTTCCTTCAAACACTTCGCTTTTCCCCACAGTTCTTTCTGGTAAGGTGATAACCTTCTGATATACAACATTATTTATTTTATTTTCTTTTTATCTCCCTCAATAAAATCTATGCTTTTTTTGTTTGGTTGTTTTTGGTCTGCTATAAACACTTAGACTAGTTCCTAGCATAGTAGGGGCATATTTATTTTGGAATAAATGCTTTTTTATGAGCATATTTATGAAAGGCACATATTCTAAAATTTTCTAAATTATCTATGACATTTTTCAAAGTCAATAGTGTTGCTTCTTTGGCAGAAAAATGGGTGTATTACTTGATAGGATAGTAAAATGTACTATGATCATAAGTAATAGCTGCTTTGCCATTAATTAAGACCTGAAGGAATATTACTCAATATTAAAGAATAATGTTTTACTTGTACAGTGTCTTTTAAAAAAAATTCTGACTAGATATTTCACAAACTTGTATCCCCTTAACTGAGAAATCTTACTCAAATGAACTAATATAGAAAAAAATTCCATGATGGCATATACTATACTTTTGGATACATATTCTAAAATGCCTCTGATTTCCAAATAAGCATCACAGTTTTAAATAGGTGTGAAAATGTAATGAAAGGGCTTTCAGGATATGGCAAAAGGAGGATTTCAAGAGACATAAACCCTCAATTCAAAGATAAGAGAAGTCCTTTGGTTCCACTCAAACATTTTCTGAACTTACTTCTTTTTGGCCGGTCCAAAAGTTGGGATCCCAAGCAGTTTAAGAAGCTTTGGTTGAGGTGACCCCCAGCTTGCAGCTACAGGGTTAAATCTCTCAGCAGTGTGAACTGGAGCAAGCAAATTGAGTGTTAGACTCAGTCATTTGGTAAGATTTCAAGAGGGCCTTTTTTTCTGGAGAATTCAGTGGGATTTTGCTTTTAGGTGAAGTTTACAGATTTTTTGGTAAGATGCTTGCTTAATTTCTAATTATTATTTAAAATGCACAGATAACAAATGACTAGATAGTAGTGACCTCTCCTTAACATCCATGGTTTGTCCTTAACTGTCTTCATCAGGCATGCTCCTATTTATGTTCCAGGTGTCATGGTCATCATCGTCTCACCTTCCAAGAAGCATTTCCTGTTTCTGCCAAATTTGGGTTAGGAGCACTTCCTCTCAGCTTCCAGAGGGTCTTGTCCATCCCACATCAGAACCCTGGAGTTCTAATTTTGTTGTTGTTGTTAACTCTGTACCCCAAGGGTGGGTGTGAGTGGCTATGAAGCAGGGATTGAGTTGGCATTGTTTCTGGATGGCACACTTTCTAGCAGAGTTCATAATTTAAAACACAAAGGTCAAATATGTTAATGAATTGATGTCTCCTTATAATTGTCATAACATTGAGGTAGGTGAAGAAAAAAATAGACTTACATAGAAAATAGAAATAGGGAAAGGAGATGCTAAAATATTAAGCAACAAACCATTTAAAATTCTAAAAGTGGTATTTTAAAAGTAACTTTTTCTGTCACTAGGACTAGAGTAATATTTATCTTTTCGTTTCCTTGACCCCAACACTCAAAGCCAATTCCAAAAGGAATTTATTGTAAGAAGAAAAAATTTGACATGTCAGTTGCTGGCTTTATATCATTAGATACAAAATGGAATTAAAGTTATTTGTTTTGGTGTTCCATGGTTATCTCTACTGCCTATTGCTGATAAGAGATTCATATCTGATGTTGTTGAGAGTTTGATTTCACCTACAGATATCCTTTCCTGAAGGCCTTTAAGTTGTTATCTTCTTTTCTCCTTTTGCCTTGTGCTTTTAGTTTCCAGTGCCTTAAATTAACTCTTACGTAAAAGCTGGAAAAAAGAGCAAGAATTCAAAGAAATGTGTCCCTTGTGTGCAATTGATTCTCAGCAGTTTGTTATTAAATCTTTAAATAATTAAATACAAGAGAAAACATTAAAGCAACATTAAAGAGCCAACCATATGTTGAAAATACAAACGGAGAAGAGACGAGTGTGGAGATGGCTCTAGAATTAAAATTCCTCTTCATTAACCTTGTCCTGTGATACCTGTGAGATGCTGATTGTTTCTACACATGGACAGCATGCAGAATGCTCTGCTATGGGTGGCTGAGCTTTGGGAAGGAGAGGAAAGGAGAAATGTTCTTTGTTGAAGGTATTTGCCAAGGGGAAAGGCCAGTGGGTAAGAAGACATAAAAACAGTTCCAGTGTAGAAGTGATGAGAGGGTCATCAGAGGATCCTTTGAACAAGTTCTGTTTGTTTTTTATAATCTATAATGTTCCCAAGGTAGGCAATCTTCTTCCTTTGCAGAACCCCAGCCCTAATCTGAAGTGGCAAGTTAGTGATAGAAATACAGAGAGTTGCCATAGGTGACGCCTGGGTGTGGGCTCATTAAATGCTAGTTAGAGTGTATAACACAGGAAGAGGAAATTAGAAGAAAAGTCAAGGTCTTGGATGGGAAAAATGTGCAGAATGGCATGCAGCATGACTGTGTTATGGGTTTAATTGTGTCTTCTCAAGTTCATAGGTTGAAGTCCTAATCCCCAATACCTTAAAACGTGACCTTCTTGGGTAACAGAGTTGTTGCAGATGTAATTAGTTAAGGTGAAGTAATGCTGGAGCAGGGTGGGCCCCCATCCAGTAGGTCCTCATTAAAAAGGGAACTTTGGACCCAGAAACAGATACAGGGAGAACAATTGTGAAGATGAAGGCAGATTGGGGTGATGCTTTTATAAACCAAGGTGCCAAAAAACTTGTAGTAAACCACTAAAAATGAGTTGAGAGACGTGCAACAGAATCTTCCTCAGAGCCTTTAGAAGAACCAACACTGCTGACACCTTGACCTCAGATTTCCAGAACTGTGAGACAATACATTTCTGTTGTAAAAGGTGCTTAGTCTTTAGTATTTTGTTATGAAAGCCCTTCCAATTAAGGCAGCGAGGAAGAGCAGTTGTGAAGTCTACATTTTTTTTAACCACCCTTACAATTTACAACACCATTCCATATTGCATTGCTGCTGATTGATCAGCAAATGCTCCCATATCACATCATTGCAGGTCAGTTAGCAAACACTCTCATACTATATCTCTGTGTACCAAGTGGCAAACACATTTGCCATTGCTACTAGCCAGACACACAGGAAATGTGGTGAATATAAAAATGATTCTTGCCATTGAGATGTTTGTGACAGAAAACAAGTATCTGACTGTGAAAAGAATACACTGAATAGTAAGAACCCAAATGAGTGGAATTGGTGTTGTAGGGACTGCAGAAGCCTTGATGAGGAAGTAAATAGCAGCAGCAATCATTTATCAAGAGCTATGTGTGGAATATATTACCACCGGTGTATCATCTTCAGTGACATCCCCATGAGCTACAGAGCATTACTCATGATTTACAGAAGAGGGAACCAGGTTCAGAGCTTATAAAGTACTTTCCCAAAGTTGCACTGGTGATAGAGTCACGAGTTCAACTCAGATTTATCAAACTATAGTGGGTTGGAAAAAATAAAACTTTGGCCAGCACAGTGGTGCACACCAGTGGCTTGGGAGGCTGAGGCAGGAGGATAACAAGTTCAAAACCAGCCTTGGTAATTTAGTGAGACCCTAAGCAACTTAGTGAGACCCTGTCTCAAAATAGAAAATAAAAAATGGGTTGGGTATCACCAGCTAGCCGGGATGGCAACATGAGCTGGATTCACAAGATCTGGCTATGTTAATAACTAAGAAAATGGTGAAAGAATCACGCAATACACAGAAATACCTTTTGCTTGCAGGAATCAGGGATGGCTCTCGACCTTAAGGGTCTGTTGGAAAGAGAAGAGAGAGCATGCCTGAAACCCTATTTATTGAGAAGAAAAACATTTGAGAAAGCTCAACCCAAATAAGTCAAAGTATAGATTTCAGGGGGTTCCTTGGTGATGTCTTGTGGTCAGCAGATTGACTAACATCTTGGAAGGCCACACCCATCTCAGGTGCTGTGTAGGATCAAAGGCAGAGCAAGCGGAAAGGACACGTACATTGCACATCTCGGTCAGAGCAGCAATGTCAGTTCAGTCTCCTCATGTGCTCAAATGCTCATAGCTCACACACAGCCCATGGCTGGCTCACAACAGTTGGGGATGTGGCTTAGTGGTAAAGTACCCCTGGGTTTCAATCCCTGTACCAAAAAAGGGGAAAACTTTGTATTACTTTTTGTGTCTACTACGGCCTATTGGCTCCCAATTTCACAATTACAGCTAATTTGGGATTCAACTTTATTTTTAATGAATTATCCAGAGGCAATTTCATTAGATGATGCATTATTTTATTTCTGTCTGTAACAATTTTCACCGTGAGATTTGAAATGAGTTCTCAGTTAACAGTACTTTCACTTTTCTTACTTCTCATTTGGGTTTTGCTTACCCAAGAGATTGTGAGTTCTTTTGAGATCAGGAATTTGATAATATGTATTGGGAGCCCAATAATTCATTAGGAAAATATAATGTTAAGTTTGTTATGTTTTGATTGTGCTCCCCACCCCCACCCCCTGAAAAAGAAAACTTGCTCTTAACTTGAAGTTGTTTCTTAATCATTTAATTCTCATATCCAATACATCAGCAGTCTGTTGGCTCTACTTTAAAGTGTATCCAGAATCACTGCCTTCACCTTCACCTCCTTAATACAAATCATTAGCTCTTGTCCACAGTACTGCAAAGTGCTTCTAATGGGTGTCTCGGCTTCCATCTCCTCTCCTATATGATCTACCCTCCAGTGGAGGGTTTCTTTATAAAAGAAAGAAAGGTCTTGCTTTTCCTGTCTTCAAAGTCCTCCAGTACTTTACCACCATAGTCAGAATAATATCCAGGATCACTTCCTGGTCCTGTGCCTCCACTCAGACTATTCCTTCAACCACTCTGACCCTTGTTCCCTAATCTCTTTCTTGTTTCTTGGATGCACTGAGTACACTCCCTAGCTGGGGACTCAGCACTTACTGATCTTTCCATATGGAATGCTGCTTCTGCAGATATTCTTATGGCTGTGTCCCTTATTTCTTCCAGGTCTTCAGAAATGTCACTGTATCAGAGAATCCTTTCCTGCCTATGCTATGTGTAATATCACACAATCACAACACAATCACATGCTCCCAATACTTTTGCTTTGGAGCCCTTATTGTTGCCTGTCCTGCTAGCATATATGCTTCGTGATGGCAAGGGCTTTATCTTGTTTAATTCCATATCCTTAACACCTAGGACACTGGTTGGCACATGGGAGGCATTCAACACACATTTGTTGAATGAATGAATGAATGGAGTTCAGTAGTTTTAGGATTTTTTGCCTTACCTCTGTGAATATCAGAGTATGACCATTACCTTATATGTAGGTGGCATTCCAAATCATCTTAATGTACATTAATTCATAAAATTATCAGAAGGTCCCTGAGAATTTGCAGGAAACATGTTAACTCTGAAGAAGTGACGTGCATGAAGTGACTTGCCCTGGGTTATATACTTCATAAAGGACTTGTCAGGACTGAAGACAGTTCTGCTCTTAACCTTTAATCCAAGAATCTTTTCACAAAGCCATAAACAATATCCTTGTTAGTTTTGACAAACCTGGAGAGTGAGCTTTCTATCCTGATGCATGATGCTTGTTTAATATGTCATCTTTCTAGTGTGAGACTTGAGGAATTGAATGTGGGTCAAAAAAGTAGTCCACTTTTAGGATTTAGCTTAGGATACAAGTTTCAAGTAGAGTGTTCTTCAGGATTGATTGAAGAGTTTGTATTATTGTTGGTAATGCTGGTGGAAGTTACTTGGGACTATTCTCAAAGAGACACCTGTTTTCTGACAAATCTATACAACTTTGAATGTCATTGAGCATGCCAATCCTGATGGAATCATTTGAATCTTCCCAGAATTAGAATTCTTTTTTGTGGAAACATGAGATCTTTGGGAAAATTTTAACAATATCAGAGCTTTCCTTGTTAGTTATTCTAAAAGGAATAGGAATTAAAGTGTCAAACGTGATTTCCTGTGCTATCAAGAAACTTCCAAGGAAACACCAAAAACACAGGCTTATTTTGCAGGAAGGGGATCCAACAGATGGAAGAAAAGTTCAGTCTACTGTGAGGAGGAGGGAAAGGATGCTCAGGGTGTTCAGTTTCAATTATCCATCAGGCACAATTCTTGTGCTCTATCAGTGATAAAGCAGAGGTGTAAACCTGTACAGGAATCAGGGACAGACAGCTGGAAAAGCAACAAGGAAGCAGCCTTGTGTCATGGTCCCAGTGGAGACCCACACTGTGTTTTCTCCTCCTTCTTTGTTTCCTGCTCCTAATTAGCTAATAAATATGCACTGGATATTTGTAGGAGCTTTGTAGGACACAGAAGATACATGAATTGCACAGCCTGCCCTTGGGAAGCTTACAGTTGCTAGTAAAATCAGGCCTCTCTAAACAGAATATAACAGAAAAGTTGGCAATACACTTTGAAATTGGATTCTCAGGACTTCTTTAAAGTCTCACCACTTGGATACTTTGGTGAACAAGTCCTATTGCTTTATAAGGGGTCCTTCAGCATCTGACACAACCTCTGTATGATCTGGCAGTTAGAATCTGTAGTTCATTCAACATGTGCCTGTCGGTGAGCATTCTTTGAAGGTCTACTATTTGCCTAACACGATGGTGGGCACAGAAGTACCACATAGATAGGCTTCATCAGAGCCAAGGAAATCCCTCAGGTCTTCCATGCCCTGCATTCCCTGATTGCCACAGATAACTTGGATTTCCTGCCATTTAATAAACACAAGAGACAATCCTCTGATACCTATGGAACAGCACTTTGCATTCCTCAAAGGTATAAGTGCTTGACAACCAGCCTGAGAGCCGAGAAACAGACCTGTCCAGCAACCCACGTAGAGAAATTTATTACTATTTCCTATTTCCTCCACAGGAAAAAAAAAAAAAAGAACTATAGCCTGTATTTTGACATTTTAGGAAGACTTACTGGAGTTATGCCACATCAAATGAGCTGACGTTATGACATGCTGACACTAATGTTCAACAAAGCACATTTATTGCAGAATTTAGAGGCTAGTCACATACCTCCAAGGCTTTTTTATTACTATTATTTCTTCTTGGGCCTGCCTATCTTGAGGTTTTCAAGAAAGGAGACTCCTTAGCTTTATTCCTGAGAATTAGGCTGACATGGGGCACCTTGTGCATATTCTCTTATCTTAGTTCACCAACGTGGCTGATAAATCATACATAGGTTTGCAATTATTTCAGTACCTCCCTCTGAAGGGTAATTCAAAGTATTCTAGTTTCAAATCTTAATATTAAGGGCACTTTGAGAAAAACACAATTTATTCTTAGAAATTCAACAATATTTTTCTCTGCTTTAGTATCCATAAAGCATATTTTCTATTGCAGAGAATGATCTGCGGTTGTTGAAGTGCCTAATGTCAATCAATGTTGAGCATCTACTTTGGTGTTCCTCCCTGTGGAGGAATTCAATTCTGTCCAATAACACTTTGATGAGCACCAGCCATGTGTACAACCCCAAGGCAGTTGCCGCAAGGCACATACAGATGAACTTACAGTCTAAGAGAAGATGGAGGACATGCACACAAATAACTATTATACAAGGTCAGTGTCATAAGAAAGGCATAAACCAAATTCTGTAAGGGCATTCTGGAAGGCATAAATTTGCTAGACTGTAAGCTACACTAAAGCTCAATTTTATGAGGCACTGTGTCACTTATGCCTTTATCACTGGTGACCAGGCAAATGGTTGCTTCTTAAATATTTCTTGGTTGAATGCATGAAGATTCCAGTTGGGGATGAAAGTGAAGAATCAAGGTGAGACAAGGTTCTGATGAATAGTTCAAGTTGACTCTTTAAAGATGAGGAGGGTTTTCAACAGCTGATGAGGTCTTAGGAGGGTGTTGTAGGTGGAGGACAAGGCATTTATGTCATGGAGGCTGGAAAGCCTGTGAGATGTCCCTGGAAGAGTTTGACTAGGGTACATAATATATATGTACATAGGGATAATAAAGGAACATCAGTAATACTTGTTGGGGCTTACATACTAAGTTGGGTATTTTGCATTTAATTTCTAGCCACTGGAGAAACATTAAAGTATTTTGAGAAATAATATGGCAGTTTCTGAGCCTTGATTTAGAGAAACTGATATGGTAACTATATGTGAAATATGACCCTAGCTTAGATGTATACCAAGATTAACTGGGAAGCTTTTCAATCATACTGATTTCTATATCCCCTAAGACCTAATGGATTGGGATATCCATTATCTGTATTTATAGCAAGTTCTCAAGTTGACAGCCAGTCTGGCAGTTCACAGAACCCCAGATTACATGTGTCTGGAGTCAGTTCTTCTGGGCACAGTGATGGCTCTCTTTCGCCCAGAAAAAATATCAATAGGAAGTGGTGCTAAGGGTCCTCTATCTACTGATTTTTTTCTAACCAGAGAAGCCTGAATTAATAGCAATGAAAGAAGACTTAGCCTTATTTCTAGGGCAATTCAAGAACTGAAGAATTCACAGCACTGCTATTCTGAAGTCATATCATACTTTTCTACATGTAATAAAAGAAACATAAAAATACAACTAATAAAATGAAAGGCTCCCAGGATTTGTTACCACTTTGAAATACTGTCAGAATCAGTATGTTTTTAAAAAGTTTATTGTAGGGAATGTTATGAAAATTGGAAGGGGATTACACCTGAGATTTTAAAATTTTATTGTATTTTATTCCCTTTTTAAAAGCAATGATTTATTTAGGCACTAATGGGCATGCAGTTCCATTTTGAAAAGAGAAGCAAGCCTGAGTAATATAAAATAGTCTAAGGAACAATGCACAAGAATAAAAAGAACTGAGTGATATTACAAATAACAATAGTAATGTTGACAATGATACCTTTTATTTAGTGATTTCTATGTACCAGCAACTGTGATAAATGTTTTACATACCTCATTGCAGAAGCCCTGATTTGGGAGATGGCTAAGATTGCGGTTGGCTGTGGGCCATGGAGATGTTTGGGCATTGCCACCTTCCGTGGTCTCACGGGACTTGGCCCGAGATCTTGCGGAACTTGGCCCAAGATCTCACGAGACTTGAGTGGAGATCGGAGCGGGTCGGCACCATTTGGTTGTTGGTTGTTTGGTGGTGTGTGTGGTGCATGTTAGAGTTGTTGTCAGAGCCGGAGAGAGAAGTTAGCAAAATAAAAACCTGTTTGTTTTCAGTCTGCCTCTGAACTTGTTCCCACGGCGTCGTTGCTCCAAGCAGCAATCGCTTCAGGCGGCTACAGGTGGCGGCCCGTACGGGGAATTCGGAGTGGACAGGTAAGAACTGAAAGGTCTCTAAAGATGGGTTCGAATATAACTAAATCCCAAGGGATAGAGGCTTATGGAAAGAATCCTTGATATACTCGACTCCATTGTCAGTGAGGAGGATTTAGAAAAAAGTGAAAGTGATCAAGAAAGCGTAGCTTCCACTGGGTCAACTAAGACCAGTAAAGAGAGTATTAGAAGAGTCCCCAAAATGTCAAAAATCCAAGCTGTTAGAGCTATTCGGGAGTTATTGGAGATAGCTGAAGAATGCTTAGTCTTCATGGAACCTGGGACTCAGGATATTGCTGTCAGTGAAATTAGCAGTAGTGAGGAATCTAGTAAAAGTGATCCTGAGAAATGAGGAAAAAGAAACTAAAAAAGGCCAAGAAAGAGGACCATCAAGTAGAGGAACCACTTGTGTCCTCTACTCCCCCATGGGTGGAATCCATTACAGAAAATATAGAGGGTATTACTAGGCACTTGAATACCCTAGAAACAGAAATAAAAAGTCTTTCTGAGCGCTTATGCGCTCTCGAGGGTAACTCACAGATACATTGGGAACTGCCAGTATTTGAAAAGAAAAATGGACAGAGGGTCCACCAGTCAGTAGATTTCAAAACAATAAAAAATCTCAAAGAGGCAGTAATGGCATATGGACCCCAAGCTCCTTTCACATTGAGTATGCTGGAGTCCCTTAACACCTTTAGCTTAACCCCCTCAGACTGGAAAAGTCTATGTAAAGTAGCATTAAGCGGGGGGCAATACTTGGTTTGGCGATCGCAATTTCAAGATCTTTGTATAGAAACGGCTAAAAGAAACGCAGCTGAAGGGTTTGGAGACCATAATATAGAAATGCTCACAGGAGAAGGGCAATTCATAGACTTACAGGCTCAAAAACATTATGACAAAGGTGTATATGCTCAGATAAATGTAGCTGCCTTAAAGGCATGGAAAACTTTACAAGGACCTGGGGATCTACAAGGTAGTTTGTCAAAAGTGATTCAAGGACCTGATGAGCCATATGCTGACATTGCTGATTGACTTTTGAGAACTGCAGGTAGAGTGTTTGCAGATGTTGATCAAGCTATGCCATTAGTTGTTCAATAGCATGCGAAAATGCTAATAAATACTGCCAGGAAGCCATCAGGCCATGGAGAAATAAAAAGGATCTTTCCGTATACATACAACTATGTAAAGATGTAAATGACACCTTTGACACAGGAAATGTGATTGCAGCAGCCATGAGAGGTGCTTCCCCTCAGAATATCACAAGGGCTTAACCTAGACATCATAATCAATCAGGATATTCCAGGCAAAATTATCATAATCAATCAGGCTATTCTAGGCAAAATCCCAAAAGAGAAATAAGACCAAGCTCATACAGTGCCCCAGGACGCTGCCCCAGGTGTAAAAAGGGAAATCATTGTGCCAACAAATGCCATTCAAAATTTGACATCCATGGAAATCCTTTGTTCAGGAATTCAAAAATGGGGCACGGGGCCCAATGCCCCGGGGCCCACAAATGTACGGGGCATTGGAGGAGGAGTATCCTCAAGCATCCACTCAGATGCTTCCTTGACACAATACCTACTACTCATCCACTCCCTCGCCAGAGGAACAGGAGGAAATGCAGGATTAGACCTCTGTTCAACCGCCCAAATAGTGTTAACACCTGAAATGGGGGTTCAACTGATTCCCACAGGAGTCAGGGGACCTCTTCCCTCAGGGACTGGAGGACTTATTCTTGGGCGAAGTCCTAAAAGCTTATTAGGTTTGCAAGTGACCCCAGGTGTAATAAACTCAGACTACAATGGGGAAATAAAAATAATGCTTAGCTCACCCCAAAGTATAAGTTCTGTTAATCAAGGAGATAGAATTGCTCAGTTGCTTCTCCTTCCCAATTTACATAATTCATTTAAAATGAGTATGCCTCAAAAAGGGAAGAATAGAGGATTTTGTTCCACTGACTCGGAACCTATGGCTTGTTGGGTTCGGGATTGTTCAAGGAGGCCTATGTGTAAAATAAAAATCCAAGGAATAGAGATAGAAGGACTGATAGATACTGGAGCTGACTCTTCCATCATTAATCTATGGCAATGGCCCAAGCACTGGCCTCTGCAAAAAGCTTCAACCAGTTTAAGAGGCTTAAGATATAATAGCCTCCCAGAGAAAAGTGCGGTAATTTTAAAGTGGGAGGATGATGAAGGGCATAAAGGAACATTTCAGCCTATGTTTTACCTAACCTACCGGTTACTTTATGGGGAAGAGATATTTTGCAACAAATGGGAGTACACTTTGCAACCAAGCCTGCAATGTTAAATGTGAAAATCTACAGGGTAATCTTAACTCTAAAAGAAATCATTATCAAAAAGTACAGAGTAATTTAACCCTAAAAGTAATCATTATGATAAAGGAAAAAGATATTTTTTTTGGGGGGGCCACTGAGAAAATAATTTTGAAAATACCATGGCTTTCTGACAAGCCAGTGCGTGTCCCTCAGTGGCCCCTATCTAAAGAGAAATTACAAGTGGCCCACCTACTAGTTCAGGAACAACTAGAAGCAGGACATATAGAACCTTCCACCTCTCCCTGGAATTCCCCCATATTTGTGATCAAGAAAAAATCAGGAAAATGGCGATTGTTACATGATCTTAGAGAAATTAATAAAACCATGCAAATCATGGGCCCTACTCAACCTGGACTTCCTAATCCTGTAGCTATTCCAAAAAATTTCCATCTTATTACTCTTGATATAAAGGATTGTTTCTTCTCCATTCCCCTACATCCTCAGGATGCCCCCAGGATTGCTTTTTCAGTTCCTTCTATCAATAATAATGTCCCTGATAAAAGATATCAATGAAAAATGCTACCGCAGGGAATGGCTAACAGCCCCACCATATGCCAAATATAGGTGGACAAAGCAATCCAACCCATTAAAAATAAATGTCCAAACCTCATGTGTTTACATTACATGGATGATGTTTTACTGGCCCACCCTAATCAAAAAATCGTATTTAATATATTCAGTGATGTGGCAGAAAATTAAAAAAAAATATGGATTATATATAGCAGAAGAAAAAGTTCAAATCAGATCACCCATATTATATTTAGGATTTAAAATCATGGATACCTTTGTTAGACCCCCCCAAAATTTTAATAAGTAAAGAATATTTGACCACCCTCAATGATTTCCAAAAACTACTGGGAGACATTAATTGGTTTCACCCTACACTAAATCTCACTACTGGCCAACTAAAACCTTTATTTGACATCCTTCGCAGGGGACCCTGATCCATCTTCACCACGAACATTGACTCTGATGCTAGGAAAGCTTTATAGTTAGTAGAAAAAGCCATCGAAGGAGCTCATTGTGATAGATTTGATTTAACTCAACCGCTGATATTGATTATTATTTTTTCACAATATACACCCACAGGAGTATTTTGGCAACTAGGGCCTTTATTATGGATACATTTGCCTGTCTCTCCTAAAAGTATAATTGAGTCTTATACCTCCATGGTGGCTAAACTTATTCTTCAAGGACTTAAGACTTCTACTAAAATATTTGGCATTCACCCTGCTACTATTATTACTCCCTATTCATCATCACAGATTGAATATTTATGCTTCAATGATAATGATTGGGCTATAGCTAAATGCTCTACTTCTGCAAATTTTGATAATCATCTTCCTAAGTCTCCTATATTATCTTTTTGTATTAATCATCCTATTATATTTCCACAGGTAATAAAAAATCGACCTATTCCTAAGGCATTAAATGTATTTACAGATGGGTCCTCAAATGGTACTGCTGCAGTAGTCACTAAAAAAGAAAATATGACTTACATAACTACACACAAATCAGCTCAATTAGTGGAACTGGAAGCTGTGGTAAGAGCTCTGGAAAATTTTAGAGAGCAGCCCATGAACATTTTTTCAGATAGCCACTATATTGTACAAGCTGTCCCAAAATTAGAGCTAGCAGGACCAATAGCACCTCATACTCCAGCCTTTAAATTGTTTTATCAAATACAAAAACTTTTGTGGGCAAGAAAAGAACCTCTATTCGTAGGGCATATTAGAGCACATACCAACTTGCCTGGTCCCCTCCATAAAGGTAATCAAAAGGCTGATGCTCTTACCCAAACAATCTTTATACTTTCAGCACTCCAGCAAGCTACTTTATTTCACTCCCAGTTTCACATCAATAGCACCACCTTGCAGCGTAGGTTTAAAATCACAATGGAGCAAGCCAGAACAATTGTAAAAGATTGTAAATCTTGTATGACACATTTGCCCAATCCTCATTATGGTGTTAACTGTAGAGGATTAATGCCCAATCATTTGTGGCAGATGCATGTTACTCATGAGCCAAGTTTTGGAAAATTGTGATTTATTCATGTGACCATAGATACATGCTCAGGCATGATTTTTGCTTCCTTACATTCTGGAGAAAAAGTTCAAGATGTTACATCTCATTGTTTGCAAGCTTTTGCTGCATTGGGCATCCCCAAAATACTTAAAACAGATAATGGCCCTGCATATACATCCTCATCTTTCAAACAGTTTTGCACAAAATTCAATATATCCCATAAAACAGGCATCCCATACAATCCTCAGGGTCAGGGCATTATTGAAAGAGCAACCGAACACTGAAAATTATGTTATTAAAACAAAAAGAAGGAAATTGGAAAAGTCCTAAGGACAGATTGGCAGTTGCCCTGTTTACCTTAATTTTTTTAACTTTAGACTCTGATGGTTATTCTGCTGGAGACAGACATTGGAACCCACACCAACAACATAAACCTTTGGTTTACTGGAAGGATGTTCTTTCAGGTACATGGAAGGGTCCAGATCCAGAATTAATTTTGGGGAGAGGATCTGTTTGTGTTTTTCCAAAGCATGAATCCTCTCCAATATGGATACCATCTAGATTAATAAAGCAGGTACCACATCAAAAGGATCAAGATGAAGTTGTTGAAGAATCAAGATTAATAAAAAAAGTACAAAATCAAGAGGACCAAGATGAAGATATGCAATGATTCCCTCAAAAAAGTCCTTCAAAATATTTCACAACTTAAGTGTCATTCCTCCCAGCCGGGACGAGGAGATCTCTCTTTAGTGTACACATAATTGTATTTTTTTTCTTTTTATACATGTCTTTATGTCTGTGCATTTGTCTACATTTCATGTTAATGTAACCTCACAAATATATGTTTGTATGTTTGTGCATCTGTCCAGTGTGACTTCACAAATAACAAAGAGCTTATGAAAAAAAATATATATATGGATCCAAATAACTTTAATTCCTTTTAGTTTAAGAGTATTCCATTTAGGTAAATAATTTTATAAATGAAGGTACTTTCAATTTTGATTTATATGTGTCCCTGGGACTTCTCTTTAGCAAACAATATGACTAGTGCTATATAACCTGATATTTTGGTGTTTTGACATAAGAATGTTTATTTGTTACTAATTTCATTTGTTTAATAGCTGATTAATTTCAATTATCTCAACAGGTAAAATATTGCTGTGTATACAAGACTCGAGGGTTCCAGCTAACAAATTATTTCTCCAAAGTGCTTTTCTTTACTCTATCTTTAATGCAGTAAATACCCTCAGTCTTTCTTTGCTTTGTTCTAAATATGATATTTTGCCAACTTATGTTTGTGGAAGCTCAAGCACCAATGTGTGTGAACAAAAATCAACTTTAATTTTCTAATCTAATTATTCTATTTTTTAGTTTGACAATTCGCCTCTTGACTCAGTGCTGCAATAGCACTGCCTTTCCTTTAATAATTGATGCTTGAGTTTCTAGGTAGCGGGCCCTGAAGATTTGCTGGTGCCATTGTCTAGACATAAAAAAGACGGCTGCTGCTACAGCTGCAGGGATCACGGTTGCTTCAAGCATCCCTGCTGCTCAAGCATCAAACAACCTCACCAACAGTGTGGCCTCTGCTCTGCATACATGGGGCCTCCTAGATCAACGTGTTATAATAAGTGGATATTTTGATCTTTCACTGTTTGGGACTTTATGAGACAATGCCTTGCGGATATTTGTCTAGAGAACTCAGTGTGTTACTTGATGGAACTTAGAGCAGCTGATTTGTTTAAAAAATTTGATATGCTATACAAGTTGGCTCGTCAGCAGAAGGCTTGTTGCCTTATAGCCGCAGCATCTCCTCACAATTAGACGGCTGTTAGTCATCATACACAGTCGATCCTGAAGGGCTCCATTAGATGGCTGGTTAGCCAATGAAGGGTAAGATCCCCAGAGGGGGACAACCTAAGATAGGCACAGTCTCACGGAACAGTCTCATGTGGCCGACATATCAACCTAAGACAGGAGTCAAGGGCACAGCCTTGATTATCTGATGATGGGTAAGAATGTTGGTTGCACATAGACATCCTAGAGCATCCCCTCTTTTAAAACAAAAGGGGGGAAATGCAGGAGCCCTGATTTGGGAGATGGCTAATATTGTGTTGGCTGCGGGCCATGGAGATGTTTGGGCATTGCCGCCTTCCGTGGTCTCACGGGACTTGGCCCGAGATCTCGCGGAACTTGGCCCGAGATCTCACGAGACTTGAGTGTAGATGGAGCGGGTCAGCGCCATTTGGTTGTTGGTTGTTTGGTGGTGTGTGTGGTGCATGTTAGAGTTGTTGTCAGAGCCGGAGAGAGAAGTTAGCAAAATAAAAAGCCTGTTTGTTTCCAATCTGCCTCTGAACTTGTTCCTGTGGCATCGTTGCTCCAAGCGGCAATCGCTTCAGGCGGCTACACATCATCTTATGTAATTCCTATAGTTATCCAGTGAGGTTGGTATGATTGTTGTTTCCATTTCACAGGGGGCAGGTTGTGATTCAGCCATGGTGGATGACTTTCTTATACTCGAACGAGTCTACATGGTTAGGGTCAACATGTCCTGAATCTAAAGGCATGCTTCTAACCAGCACTGGCTGTACCAGTAGCCAGCAGATTTTTCTCGCTCTACATTAATCGCTCACATAGAATCCTTATAACTACCCTAAAAGTGAGTTACTATTATTACTTTATATCCTTTTAATAAATGAGGTCAAGGAGGCACAGAAAACTTGTTTAGTGTCCCCCAAATTGTGCAATTAACAAACAAGGAAAAGAACTGGAACCAGATGTGCTAGTCAAAGTCTTCCTCTAGGTCTAGTGACATGCACACAACAACAGAAGGTATTTTTCCAGTGGTTGGCACTGGGTTCTGCTCTCATTCTTGTCTTGGTTAATATATTTTTTACTATATTTTATTAATTTATTTTATCAATGTTGTAGAATTGTAGCAATTACATTGTAGAATGATATGTAGGAAAAAAAACCCTTTTTCTTAATCTCTACTCTCCAATATTCTGATAAACAAAATCTGTAGCTAGCTGAGAGAGAGAGAGAGAGAGAGAGAGAGAGAGAGAGAAACCAAATAACACCAAAGATGAAAAAGGAGACATTACAAATGATAACAAATAAATTCAAAGGACCATCATTAGGGATTAGTTTGAAAACTATATGCTAGTGAATTGGAAAATCTAAAGAAAATGAAAAAATTTCTGGAAACATACAACCACTCCAAATTGAACCAAGAAGATATAAAAAAGCCTAATAGAGTAATAGCAAATAATGAAATTGAAGCAGTAATATAAAGTCTCCCAACAATGAAAAGCCCAGGACCTCATGACTTTACTAATTAATTTTACCAAACTTTTAAAGGAGAACTAATGCCAACACTTCTCAAACTATTCCACAAAATTAAGAGGGAGGGAGCCTTTCCAAAATCATTGGAGGAAGCCAGCATTACCCTGCTACCAAAACCTGACAAAGACACAGCAAAAAAGAGAAAACTACAGACCAAGATACCTGATGAACACAGACACAAAAGTCCTCAAAAATACTTGCAATTCAAATTCAAAAGCACATTAAAAAGATCATACATCATGACCAAGTTGATTTCATTCCAGGAATGAAAGGATGGCTCAACATACACAAATCAATAAATGTAATAAATCATATAAATAGAATCAAGGATAAAACCACATGACCTTCTCTTTCAAGAGAGGCAGAAAATTGAATATAATTCAATATGACCTCATGATAAAGAACCCCAAACTAACTATGTAGAGCAGGATCATACCTCATGTTATGATTTGGATGTGAAGTGTCCCCCAAAAAGCTCACATGTGAGACAATGAAAGAAGGTTCAGAGGAGAAATGATTGGGTTGGAAGAATCTTAACCCAATAAGTGATTTAATCCCCTGATAGGGATTAACTGAGTGGTAACTGAAGTGGTTGGGTGTGGCTTTGGAAGAGGTGGAAATTAGGGCTTGCCTTTGGGTATGTGTTTTTATGTGACAAGTGGACTCTTTCTCTGCTTCCAGGACATGATGTGAGCTGTTTCCCTCTGCCACACTCTTCCTCCATGATGTTCTGCCTCACCTTAAGCCCCAAGGAATGGAGTTGGCCTTCTAAAGACTAAGACCTCTGAAACTGTGAGCGAGCCCTCAAATAAGCTTTTCCTTCTTTACAATTGTGCCGGTCAGGTCTTTTAGTTGCAGCAGCATAAAAGTTGACTAAAACGCCTCAATAGAACAAAAGCTATGTATGACGAACCTATAACCACCATTATACTGAATGGGAGCAACTGAAAGATGACAAGGGTGTCAGCTCTCATCACTCCTATTGAATATAGTACCATAAATTTTAGCCAGAACAATTAGGTAACAAAGGGGAAAAAAAGAAGAAGAAAGAAAAAAGATATACAAATGGGAAATGAGAAAGTCAAATTATCCATTTGCAGATGATGTGATTCTATACACAGAAAAACCTAAGGACTCCACAAAATGATTATTAGAATGAACAGGTTCAGTAAACTAGCAGGATGCAAAATTAATATGTATAATAATCAATAGCTTTTCTATACACCAGTGATGAAATTCACTGGGGAAAAAAACCAGGGAAGTAATCCCACTTACAACACACACACACACACACACACACACACACACACACACACACACAAAACAAACAAACAAAAAAAACCCTAGGAATAAATCTAACTAAGGATGTGAAAGACATCTGCAATAAAAATTATAAAACACTGAAGAAAGAAATTAAACATACCAGAATGTGTAAAGAGCTCCTGTGTTTGTGGACTGAGAGAATAAATATTATTAAAATGTCTAGAGTATCCAGAGTAAACCCCATCAAAATACCAATGACATTCTTCACAAAACTAGAAAAGAACAATCCAAAAATTCATATGGAAACACAAAAGACTCTGAAAAGTCAAAACCATCTACAGGAAACAGAGCAAAGCTGAAAGTATTGCAACACCTGATTTCAAGATATACTACAGAGCCATGGTAACAAAACCAGCATGTTATGGGCATAAAACCAGTGGAACAGAATAAAGGGTGTAAGCTGCCTGTCATGGCCAGCCACAAACCGCTGGGGAGGAAAACTCTCGGAGGCAGAGTAAAGCTATTACTACTTTTACTTCTACTTTCTTAGAGAGAGCTTAGAGAGAGAAAGAAAGATTTTTAGAGAGAAAGATTAGATTTTCTTCTTGTCTTCTTAGAGAGAGCTTTTTTTAGAGAGAGATTAGAGAGAGCTTCTTGTCTTCTTAGCTTAGAGAGAGAGAGAAAGAAAGAGAGAGCTTAGCTTAGAGAAAGATTATTTTTTAGAGTTTCTTTTCTTCTTTCTTCCTCGGGAGCCTCGGCCTAACTCTGACCAGCCATTACTTCTTCTATCTGGTTTCTCTTCTGTAACCGCTCTGCCTACGTTCTGGCCGCTCTGATTCTCCAACCCGAACTCTTCTTCTGACCGACCGAGCGAGGGACTGCACAACTGACTGAATGAATTCGTTCTCCATTCTCCTAACTCCGACCGCTTTCACCCGGTTATATACCTTTAGCTTTGCGGGTGCCTCAAGTGCATTTACAGGTGTGTCACATACATATCAGGTGGAACTTATGGCTTCCAGCTAGCCACAATAACCCTTCCTAATTGGGGCTCCTTCAAAAGGGCACAAATAAATCCACACATCTTCAGCCAACTGATTCTCAATAAAGGTGCCAAAAATAGAGAAAGGATAGTCTCATCAACAAATGGTGCTGGGAAAAGTGGATATCCACATGTAGAAAATTGAAACTTGACCCCTATCTCTCTTACCCTGTACAAAAATCAACTCAAAATGAATCTAAGATCTTAACATAAGACCTGAAACTCTGAAACTATAAGAGGAAATCATGGGGAAAACACTTCAAGATATTGGCACAGGCAATGACTTCCTGAATAGGATTCCAGTAGATCAGGAAACAAAAACAAGAATTGACAAGTAGAATCACACCAAATTAAAAAGCGTCTGCACACAAAGGAAATAGTCAACAGCATGAGGAAACAACCTACAGTATGGGAAAAAATCTTTGATTGGTATTCACCTGACAGAGGATTAGCACTCAGAATATGTAAATAATTCAAAAGATTAACAGAAAAAGAAACAATCTGGTCGGTCTATAAACAGGCAAATGATTTGAATAGGCATATCTAAAAAAGTACAAATGGTCAATAAATATAGAAAAAAATTCTCAATATCTTTAGTCATCAGGGAAATACAAATCAAAACTACATTGAGATTATATCTCAGCCCAGTTAAAATGGTTATTATTAAAAAAAAAAATAGAACAAATACTATCAAGGTTGTGGAGAAAAACAGAATCCTTACACACTATTGGTGGGAATGTAAATTAGTACAGCCACTATGGAAAACAGTATAAAAGTTACTAAAAAAACTAAAAATTAAACTAACATATGATTCACCTATACATATCTGAGTTTTTATCTAAGGGAAATGAATTCACTATACAAAAGAGATACTTGCCTGCCCATGTTTATTGAGTCACTATTCACAATAGTCAAGATATGGAATCAGCTTAGGTACCTGGCAATAGATGAATGGAAAAAGAAGAAAAAAAAAAAGGCATATGTACACAATGGAATATATTCAGCCATGAAGCAAGTGAGATCTTGTAATTTGTAGGAAAACGAATGGAACTGAAAGGCATTATGTTAAGCAAAATAAATCAGACATACAAAGACAAGTGTTACACGTTTTCTCTCATATGTGGAAAACTAACAATAAACAAACAAACAAAACGTGAAGCCCTACCTGAAAGGAAAATAAGAATTAATTAGGGACTGGGAAGGGGGCAAAAATGAGGGCGTGCTCAGGGTAGAAGTGTGGATAGATTGGATCAATACATAACATACATGTATGGAAATGTCACACTGACTGCCACTAATTTGTATAATTGAAGCATGTTAATAATTATAACTTTAAAAAAGAATAAATAGAACTAAGTGAAAGATCTACTTGGCCAATAGGATGATGGAAGGGAGGCAGTGTAACTGGGGTTTTAAAAATAATGCACTAAAGTGAAATTCACATAAAATAAACTTAGTATTGCAAAGTGAAAAAAAGTTTCATAAGTACAATTAATTTTCAAAGTTTACTTAACTGCTTTCTTTCATGCTTGTAATGAGAAATGCTTCACTAATTGAGAACTTCACAAGTATGTAGATTTTCACATGCACTAAAAATATGAGGATATGTGCTTTGAGGATGTAACAGAAGTAAAAGGTTTGAGGCACAGAACTTTATCGGAATGTAGAATTTCTTTTTTGTTCAAAATCTTAGTGAAGCTAGTGGAAATATTTATCCCCACAGGCAGAAAGGAATTCATAAAACCATTATATTCTAACCTGGTCTTTCCTCCAGAGACTGTCATGTAAATGTCTGCTAGAGCTGTGCGTATCAGAAGTTACACAACATCAGTATTCATTAAGATGGGTCATTCAGTACAAAGTGAGCTCATTTTACCAATACAAATTTGCAGCGATCGAATGAAGGGAAATCAAAGATGAAGGAAAATCCAAAGTGTGACCTTGAGCCATCGCCTGTAGGTATAGTCTTGTTTCATCAATGTCAAGGAAAGCAGAGGTAACTTTTAAGTTGTCTTGGAGCATCAGTGCATGCAAATTACCTTACAGTTCTCTCCCCTGGAGAGAAATCAAACTAATATACATCCACCCATTTCATACAGAAAGCATGATCTCTCTCCTCACACTAATGGCAGGGGATCCATTGAAGGTCACACTGTTTTGAGTTTAGAAAGCATTCTAAAGGAAATGACAAAAAAAGAATCAACCATAATACATGATAGGATGGTGCTAATTGGCTTGGACAGAATTTCTTTAGAATATGTTCCTTGCAGATGCCAAGTTGTCATAGATGTATCCAAGGGGAACACAGTGAGTAGACTGAATAAAGGGTGATGATTTCCACCTCATTCCTGTCCCATCTAAGTACCGCACCTCCTTGTATGCTGTGTCTAACAATGTTAATAGTGAAATTTTCCTAAGAGGCAGCAGAGTAGGGAGAGAAAAATAAGATAATTATCAGATGATACTTCTGGAATTTTCCTAGACTCTTTTCATTTCATGGGAGGCTGGCTCAGTAATCTACTTAGAGCTCTTGCATCCCTTCCCTGTTTTCTGTTTTACTCTTTTTTCTCTCTTCTACTCCTTTTCTTCTCTTTCTTCCCTCCCTCCCTCCTATCCTCCCTTCTTTCTTATTTAAAAAAAAAAAAGTGCAACACTTTGGTTCCAGCAGCCAGCACCTGTATCTTATTTTAGTGGACTGACCTAAGGCTACCAAAGGGCCCTTGCCTGCGTGCTCAGAGTCAAAAGTGCCCAGGGTACTCCCTGTGCCTTCCAGTGGCCTAAGTCAGTGGGAGCTTGGATACGAAAGCCATCTCCTTCATTTTTATCAGGAACACTTTGAGAAATAACTTATACTCTCTAAATCCCCTAGATCAGTCTGAAAATCTGCGAGGGACTTTGAGGTTGTCTTACTTGCCTTCTTCCCTTTCATTCTTCTGTCTTCCCTATTCCCCATGCTTGTTTTTTCTGGGGGCACTCTCTTAATAGATCACTTGAACACAACTTTTTATCCTAGGGTTGCTTCTTAGAATACAATTTCTTCCATCAAAAAATTTTCTAGTGAAATGTAACCTAAAAAATAATCTTTTAAGAATACTTAATTTGAATACATTTTTCATTCATCAAAAATTCCATTGAGAGGGGGTGTATATAGATTTTTTAGTGAGACTTGAGACACACATGGCCAACATAGCTATAGCTAAAGCTTAAAAGAATTGGTGTGACAGATCAGCTTATTATGAACCTAACCAGAATGGATCTTAGTGGTGGAAATCTCTCTCCTACCCAACCCCCACTTTAAACTAGTGGAAATGAAATCCTCCAAATTGTTTTATTTGCCCATTCACTTGGCTTTTAAACACACACAAAATGGATTTTATTAGTGTATACTCATGAACTTGTATTGAAATCAATGACTATTAATCCTAGTTTTGCTTTATGCATTTTGTTACTGTGCATTAGTAATCGAAGCCCAAAATAAGAGCAAAAAGTAAGATCTCTACATATTGACATACATTTTAGAAATATGGAATACACCTTATTCCAAAAGACTGAAATTGAACTCACAGTTTCTAACTAAGAGAAATGAAACCAAGATCTCTCCAGTTAATTCTGCATGGACAATGTGAACATTCTAGTTAACTAAACATTTTTTTTCATATATTCTTGTGTCTTTCACAAAAAGGTAAGTATTTAGTCATGCCATCTGCTGTGTGTGTTTTTCCAGAAGGCCAGAGTTGACAGTTCTGTGTCAAATAACATTAGATTTTTTAGTTTTTGAGAAATTCCCTTCAAAAAAGGCATTCTAAACACTCTGGCTCACATGGAAGGGCATTTAATTGCTCTGGTAAGTGGAACATTGACTTCTAGTTCACTTTCAGGCCCTTTTCAAACTAGGTAACTATGTTCCTATTCTAGTATAAACAGAGAAAGCCTCTGTGTTCCTGAGAAAGTGGAAGTAACACAGCTGGGCCTGGAGATGAACTTTCAGGGAAAAGTGTGTTCAGTTTTGAAAATGCTCATGCCGTTTTATGGCTGCCTACTTTCTCTTGCTGTGGAATGACATGATCCTCTTCTTTATCTAGCAAACTTCTGCTCATCCTTTAAGACTCAGTTCAGACCTGGAGATGTAGCTTAGTGGTAGAGCATGTGATTGGATGCACTAGGTCCGGATTTGAGCCTCACCACTGACAAAAAGATCCAGTACAAAGGCCTTTTCCTCTCTGGGGTTTTGCTTGACTTCCCCTGACAGAGCTCGCTAACCTGGTTCACTTATTATATTCTATAAAATTATCTTATTATGAATCAATTCCCATATGTGTAATTTAATATGGAACAAGTTTGTTTTACCTACTGAAGTTTATAACCTTTGAAACCAAAAGCTGATTATTGATTTATGTATCCCCAGACTCAATGATATATGAATGGACTTGGGAAATATTTATTAAAGGATAAACGAATTAATAAGTATGTGAATAAATGAACAAATGATCACGTTATTAGTGGAGATAGAAAATAAAAGATAAAAAATAAGTGCATCAGCAGAAAGGATCTAAGATTAGATGAGAACTATGTCTTGGAGGATACAGTGATAAGAGACAGTTCTATGGTGGAAGTTGGATTTAAATTAGTCCTTAAAGGCTGAAGGAGGGGTTTGCTAGTACAGTGATCAATAATATTATTCATACAAGTGCTTTAAAAAATCATAGAAAATGTCATAAGCTACAAATACTTTGTTAACATTTATTATAATATATCAAGTATACTGAAATACTTGCAACTAATAAACCGGAAATATTTACAATGAAACGAAGAAGATAGAGATAGAAAGGAAAACTTAAGCCCGGCGTGGTGGGCGCCTGTAATCCCAGAGGCTCTGAAGGCTGAGGCAGAAGGATCATGAATTCAAAGCCAGCCTCAGCAAAATGAGGTGCTAAGCAATTCAATGGGACCCTGTCTCTAAATAAAATACAAAATAGGATTGGGGATGTGGCTCAGTGGTCAAGTGCCTCTGAGTTCAATCCCCAGTACCACCCTTACCCCCAAAAGTAAAACTTAAAGCACAGCACAAATAAATTGAAGTTGGGGTGGAAGATTAATTTACCTATGTATCTTCTTAATATTCTTAATATTAACAAGCATAAATACTAATACATATTTTCAAAAGAAAAAAGAAATCAAATAATTTTTTTTTAAATTTTATTTTTGAACAAGAAAATTATGAAAACTTTGAATGTAAAAATATTTTCATTGTAGTCTACTCAGGGAATAATTTTAAATTATGTGGTTGGAATCTTGAACACTTGATATTTTCAAATAACACATGGTTATAATTGCTTCAAGTTTACTTATTTGAAAAATAACTGTATTTCTTCATTTCTAAAATTCAGAATTATGTTATAGGTTCTGGAGAGGAAAGAAAGACACATAACTTGCAGTAATGCAGTGCCTATTTATTGTAATTGGTAAGTGCAGGTGCACACTCAGGACAGTGTAGGATATGCACATAGAGCTGGGTATCAGGTGGCAAAGGGAGGCAAGGGTAGAAGGAAGAATAGACATGATCAATGTACAATGTACGCATGTGCAGAAATATCACAGTGAATCCCATAAACTTATAAAATTAATATATGTTAATAATAATGACAAAATAAGAGGTAAGAAGAAGATTGCAGTGTAAATAGGGCAGGTTAGGCTAGGATAAGTTATGCTGCAATCATAATAAAAATGATCCTAAAATATATTTTATATAAAATATAAAGGCTAAGTTCAGATTTAAGTTCTTATTTATCTGGAAGATTAGCCTCAGATTCTCATAGCTGTTGGATTTAGCTAGCCGTTATTTTACTAATGTTTTCAAGTTCATGTTCATTTGCATATGTGACACAGCAGCTATGTGGCTGGCTTTGGAGCAAGTGATCTGACCAAGTGGGCTTGGTGTGGTATAACTGGCAGTCTGAGAGGACTGCATTCTTCCAAGTTAATGTTCAAATGTAGTGCCTCTGTTTGCATGCAGTTACTTGTGCTTTAGCTTGGTAATTCATCTTCTGGTCTCCAGGACTGAAGTAAGTAATCCTCAAGTATAATGTACAACATATTTAAATAGTTTTAAAACTGAACAAATCTTAGTGATCCCTACAATGAAACTAACTCCTGCATCAATTGGGTAGAAACTTGGCTTATCAAACCTCTGCCTTTTGGTGTCAAGTTCAAAATGCCACTTAGAAATGATACCTTGCACTTTACAGTATTGTTTAAAATTTACTGAGCAGGTCAAAGGGAAAGTGAAGGCTATGTTAAAATTGGAATTTTACATTGATACATACTATACCAACAGGTGTGGGTGTTACTTAAAGCAAAACAAGTCAATCATTTTGGCCTTTTTACAGTGATGACTTATATTTACAAATTGTCTTTGAACACTGCCATTCAACTACCTGAGTCATGGCTTTTTAACAAAAAAGTACAGTAATTTTTATTTGTTAACTGTGTCCTAAGTGCTGAGCCAAGTGCTTTAACACAGATAGCCTCATTTAATCTTCTCTATGATTTTATGAGGCAGATCCAAGTAGAATCTCCATTTTATACTTGAATAAACTCAGGCTAAAGTAACCTTTCCAAGGTAACATAGGTGGTAATTGGGGAAGTTGGGATATGACCCCAGGCAATGTGGTTCTAGGATTTGTGTACTTTTGTATTTTGCTTTAATGTATCCTTTAAGAACATAATCAGAATTAACCACTCTAATGGTATAGACAAGTGGTTATGTGGCTTAGTGGAATGTTTGGTCAGGACACCTGGAGTTCAAGGAAGGGTCCTGGATTTATAGGCTTAGCAAATGATTCATACCAGCCAAACTCAAGAGAGTTGAGCTTATCACATAGAAAGGCCAGTTCAGAGTTTCTGGTAGGTAGCTGATTCTTTCCTGTGACTAGAATGAGCAATGGTTAATAAGGGCAGTAGGGCCAACTAGTCCTAGATTTAAAAAGAGATTCACCACTTACTAGCTCTGTAACTTTGGTAAATTTATGAATGGTTTTACCATCTGTGAAATGAAGATAGCAGACCTGTTTCATCAGGTTGTGATGAATTCACTCATATGAAATGCTTATTACAGTGTTAGAGTCATTGTTGACTTCAGCATTGGCAGTTATTATCAATTAAAGAGATGGGGATCTTTTCTGGTATCTGAAAAAAATCACATGAATAATCAGTAAGTAGTTTAATAACTCTAAGACTGATAAAAGAGCTGCTATTCCCATGGAATATTCTATTCAAGCCTGGAAGAATATTCTTCCTCCATTACTATATCTGCTAATTAGGTGCTGAAATACTCATGGCTGCCAGAGTCAGTTTTTCTCCTTTAAACAGTTTTGGATAAACATGAACACATTCCTAAGTTAACTCTGCTTTTACAAAAATTATGCTATTACAGCCTCCGGATGAATGAATGCTGTGTATCCTCAATTCATAGATGCAATTTATAATAAATTGGCACCATGGATTAAAAAAAAGAGTTTTAGGAGAAAAAATTAATTAAGAGTATACTATTGTTAAAAAATTATCAAAAACTAGCTTACATTTACCTATGCTATTATGTATGAGTTTCTTCTTAAATCTTACAATGTATGTTCAGAATCTAAAATTTCAGTTAATCTGTTTTTGCCACCAGCAGTTAGGTATAACCTCATGATGACATGCTAGTTTATTTATTTATTTATTTTAAATAACATTTGCTGATGATTTTTACCTCCTTAGCACTTTAATGACTTTCAGTATAATTTCAAGTATACAAGGGTTTATTCTACATTTTCTTTGTGGTTTAACTCATAGATTCATGTTCTTTGTTTGAATTAATTTTCCCTAATATAAAATAGTTTCATTTGAAAGTCAGCTAAAAACGTTTGGTCAGTAGATATTTGATCCTTTTGGTTGCCTGAATTTGTTACAGGAAACTCTCCTGAAAATCATATGATCCAGTTAAGGGATCAGCACACTGTTATCTGAAGGCCAAATGTGACATACTTTCTTGTAAATTAAGTTTTCCTGTAATATAATTATGTCAATTTGTTTACTTATTGTTTATTGGTTGTATAGTTGCTGCAGAGCTGATATGGCCTGCAAAACCTAAAATATTTACTATTTGGATCTTAACAGAAAATGTTTGTGGGCCCTTGGTCTTGTTCAAGAGATTCAGTAACTAATGCCTACTATATAACAATCTTCTTTCTTTACCTCCTGCTTTTCATTACCATTATCATTGACAAAGTAAGAGGTAGTAACTATGTGTTCATCACTATATAGACCTTCCAACATGAATAATTTTATTTAAAATTCACATAAAGCCCATTTTCCAGATGAGGTACTTGAGGCTTCAACTTCCAAAATATATAGCATTGTAACATGAAGGTACAGAAATAAATTGGTAAGGGAATATAAGTGACTTAAAAGATTTGGGACAGTTTGATAAGTAAGGGTAGGAATGAGAGAGCTAAGAAAAGACTGAGTAGGAAAAAGCTAAATGTAGTCATTTGTGAACATGTACTTGAAAATCAACTATTTTTCAGAGGGGATGTTACACTTTGGATCTTGAATGCTCCCCAAAGACCCCTGTGTTGAAGACTTGGTCCCTAGCCTGTGGTGCTCTTGGAACCTTTAGGAGGCAGGGCTAGTGGAAGGAAGATGGGTCATTGAGGTGTGCCCTTGAAGGAGATATGGGGCCCTAGAATTTCCTTTCCTCTCTCTCTCTCTCTCTCTCTCTCTCTCTCTCTCTCTCTCTCTCTCTTTTGTGAAGGTGGGCAGTTACTGGGAATTAAATTCAGGGGCACTCAGCCACATCCCCACATCCCCACATCCCCACATCCCCACATCTCCAGCCCTGTTTTGTATTTTATTTAGAGACAGGGTCTTACTAGTTGCTTAGGGCCTCGTTTTTGCTGAGGCCGGCTTTGAATTCATCAGCCTCCTGCCTCAGCCTCCCAAATGGTTGTGATTACAGGCGTGCACTACTGCACCCAGCTTCCTTTCCTCTCTGTTGTTGCTTTCCAGCCACCATGAGGTAAACAGCTTCCTCTGCTGCATGCTCTCCACCATGAGGTACTGCCTCACCATGGACCCAAGGGTATCTGGGCCAAGCAATCGCAGATGGAAATTTTCAAATCTGTGAGCCCAAATAAGCATTTCTTCTTAAAGTTTATTATCTCAAGTATTTCTTTACTGTAGTGGAAATCTAATAAAGGAGTTCCTAGTTTATTTAATCTTTCTGGTTACATTATACTACTCCACTAAAATGTAAGCTTCCTTAAGAGCTGGGACTTTTTTATTTTCTGTGCCTAGAGTAGTGAACATTCAAAAAACAATAGATGAAAAATAAAAACGAGTATGTCACTTGACCATGAAAATTATGGGAAAAGGAAGAAAATAGGACAAGGAAAAGATAGCTGTCACAAATACCAGACACATTAACTCTTGAAAATCCCTTTGATAATCTGGATATATTGACAACTGAACAATATGGAATAAGGGGCAGAGGAAAGAGCTCGGAGAGTGATAAGGTGGAGTTGCCATGGGTCAGGTTTTATTGTAATCCTTGGTGTGAAAGTAGGTGTTGGGTTTTTCCTGTTTGTATTATTCAAGGTTACAAGTCAAAAAACAAATAAGTGAAAAATACAAATTAGCTTAAGTAAAGAGCTATTTGTTCATAAAATTTGGACAAGAATTCAGTTCACCTCTCACTTCTATTTGTTTCTAAAGGCTGGTGTCATTTTCCTCTACGATGGACTGGCCTCTTCTTGGATTAGAGGATACTAATGCCAACAATCAAATCCTAATCCTCCATAGTCAGGTGAAAAACATTTCTCCTCCGTAGCAAGAGACTTTCATTTAACCAAGCTTTTCCTCATTGCCACTAGAACTGACTTTTTTTTTTTTTTTACTTTAGGCTTTATCATTTCCCATCTGGATTATGCCATACCAACTTCATTCCCCCAAGCTTGTTCAATTACTTTGGTGCTGAAAATCTGCAAGGACTCCTCATTCTTTTCATTCAAACACCCAAGCTATTTGTATAGCACCTATTATTTCCTCCTACTTAATTTCTTCAAGTTTATCTTTCAACACCTCTTCTTTCCATTTAATCCTGAATTCTAGCCATGCTGTATTATTTACTTGAAGTTCCCATTGTCTTAATCCACTTTATTTGCTATAACAGAATACCTGAGATTGGGTTACTTACAAAGGAAGGAGGTTTATTCAATTTCTGGTTCTGGTGGTTGAGAAGTACAGGCTATATATAGCAGCAGCATCTGGTGAGGGTGTCCTAACAAGACAGATGGTGAAAGGGTAAGTAGTAGTTACCTTTGGAAGATGCAAAACACAAAGGGCTACTTCTCTTTATAATAGCCTTCTCTCTTAGAAATGAGACAACTCTTTTTTTTTTCTGCATGGTGACTTTTTAAAAAAAAATTTTATTTATAGTAGTATGTATTACAGTTCATACTATACATATATAGCATCTTTTTACACAAAACAGTTTGTATACAAAGTATATTTGCAGCATTCAAGTCTTCAATCATGCATTTAAAATAATGATATCCATCTTTTTCAACCACTTTTTTCCCTCTTCCCTCCTTGTTCCCTCCCTTCCCCTCCCTTCCCTTTGACCATTATAGTGTTCCTCTAATCCTCCTATGTACCCCGACCCAACAAGAGAAAGGCATTAATTCTTCTGACTGACCTAATTGCCTCTTAAAGACCCTACTGACTTTCAACACCATTACATCAGAAATCAAATTTTAATGTGGATTTTGGTGGGGACAAATCACTTTCAAATCCCAGCATTCACTAATGGCCTTTTGCATCTAGAAGGCTTCTTCTGATCTGTTTCATCAAGTCCTTTCTATCTTTAAAGATTCAGTTGAAGGTATTGCTCCCACTCTCTGGAAGTCTCTGCCTTTCCAGTCTCCAATAGATATACTTCTTGTTGTATTTCCACAACAACAAGAATTCTGCACCCATCCACAGACTGCTTGGAGAGACAGAAGGTTATGAAAACACAGTGCAGCCCAAGAGGGGACGTAGGTGGGTCACGTTGAGAGTGCAAATGCACGTGCAGGTGGCAGATCCACCAATCGTTCTCCTGACTCGAGACCCAGAAACAACCCCATTCCCCAAAGGGCTTGGCTACAGCCTCATCTGGCCTTGTTTTGCTACCAAAACCATCTGCCAAGATGACTGGGAGGACTCATGACCACTAGTCTCTTGGCAGGCAGGCCTGTCTGCCTGCTAGCATTGATGTTGGCAGTGGACTTTAAAGTGATCCTGTAAATTGGCTTCAGCCTCCTTGAGCTATAGTCCCAGTGTAGTACTGTTTGCACAAGGACCCAGAATGAGACTTGTCCATCTGAGCCATGGATACAGGCTTGCTGGCCTCCATTTCATAGCAGAACTTGAAGGGGCCCTGTCTCAGCAGGGATTTAGCCCTGGGTTTAGCTTGCCTGTACAGGCAACTGCCAGGCAATACACTTGAAGAGTCTTGCAGGCCTCTGTCCCACAGAAGATCTTGAAGGTTCTCTGCCCTTCTGTGCTGTGGTTTGGGAATATCTTGCCTGTGTAAAGACCTTCTGGGAGTCTTACACACACTGTTGTCACCAGGTTAGGTTGCCAGGATCAGTATCTGCTGAAATAACACTGAAGCTCAGTTTCAACTCTTCCCAGCTGTGGTCTGGGAGATATTCTGCCTAGCAGGGCTCCCACTGGGAGATGAGCTCATCTGAATCCCAGTGGCAGGCTTGCCAACCTCAGACCCCACATTAGGCATGGCCTCTGGCCCTGACCCCTGTGGTCTGTAGGTTGAAAGCAGTTCTTTCTGTCCACTTGGGGACTCAGATGGAGGCATGCCCAACAGTGCCCCTGTAGCCTGGCACAAGACCTTAATCCCATTATGGATGTTGAAATGACCCTATAAATGGTCTCCACCCCTTTTCATCTGTTGTCTAAGAGAAAGCCTATTCACCAGGGTATCACCAGACACTGGAGATAAGACTGAAGATATTGGTCTTGACTGTGGACACTGAAACCACGTTGGATTCAGTTCCAGCCCACCTCAGCCACAGAACAAGACTATACAGCCATCTCAGGAGCCACCCAGTTATCCAGGGGGGCTCTCCCAGAGACATGGAAGAAGTCATACCTGTCAGTGCACATGGTAACAGTCCTGATATCTGTGAAAAAGGTGACAAAAACATGCATTGGAGAAGACAGCCTCTTTAACAAATGGTGCTGGGAAAACCGGATATACACACATGTAGAAGATTGAACCTAGACTCCTAGCTCTCACCCTGTACAAAAACAAAATGAATCAAGGAACTTACTGTAAGACTGAAATTCTGAAGCTAGTAGAAGAAAGCACAGGGAAACAGCCTGGAATATTGCTACAGGCAACAGTTTCCTGAATAGGACTCAGGAAACAAAAGAAGACCTGAAAGTAGAAGAGGTACTGCTAGGGACGGGGAGGGGGGAAAGAAGGGTAAGCAAAAAAGCACAGAAGCCAGGTGGACCTGATCAAAGCATGGGATCATTAATTTGCACAATTAATATGCTCTAGTAATTATAATGAAATTATAATTAAAAATCAAATTTGTCTCTTCAAGGTAAAAGAATGGAAATGATTATTAATAAAATGTCAATAAGAGGATGACGTTATGGTTGATTTACAATTTTCTCCTTTTGCCTTAATCCATGTTTTGTGAGACTACTTTTATAAGGATAATAAAAGTAATTATTTTTAACATTAAAGAAAATGAGAGAAGACAATACTTACCAGAGCCCATTCATTGGTTCTATAGTTATTTTTACTTTCATGTTGTTTGGACCAGAGAACTAGACCGCCATTTATTTCTATGTACAATCAGGAATGTACATAAACTATCCATAGAATATGTAATTTATTTTATCTCTTAGTGTTGTCATTATTTTCTTTAGTTCAGAGAGAACTGAGACTAAACTTCATATTTTCTAGAACCACTTTGAGAAATAACTGCTTAAAAGACTTTTCTAATGCATTGTATATAATTCTTTTATAACAGAGAGATTGTCTTCCTTTAGAAGAACAAATAGAAACAAAATTGAAACACAACATTCCAGAACTTATGGGATACAAAAAAAGAAGTTTTGAGAATGATGCTTATAGCAATTAATGTCTACATCAACATGAGGGAAGATGTCAAATAGACAACTTAACATTACACCCTAAGGAATTTGAAAAGGAATAAGAAATAACCCAAAGTCAGCAAAATGAAGGAAATAATACATATCAAAGTAGAAATAAATTAAATGGAGACTAGAAAGATAGTAGAAAAGATCTACAAAAGTAAGAGTTGGTTTTTTTAAAAGATAAACAAAATCACCCAAACTCTACCTAGATTAATAAAAAAAAAAAAAAAAGAAAAGACAAATATCAGAAATGAAAGAGAAGACATTACAATTGATATCACAGAAATACAAAAAAATTATAAAAGTCTACTAAGAACAATTAAGTGACCACATACTGGCTATTCTAGAAGAAACAGATAAATTCCTAGAAACATACAATCCATTAAGACTAAATCAAGAAGAAATAGAAAATCTGAACAGACAAATAATGAGTAAGGAAATTAAATCAATAGCACAAAACATTCTGTCAAAGAAAAGCTCAGGAAGAGATGGCCTCACAAGTAAATTTTACTGAACATTGAAAGAAGAATTAATACCAATTCTTCTTGAACTCTTGCAAAAAAACTGAAAAGGAGGGAATATATTCAAATTCAGTTTATGAGGCTAGTACTATCATGAAAAGCTAGATCATGGCACTATAAGAGAAGAAAACTACTGACCCATATCTCTGATGAAAATAAATATTAAAAAATCCTCAACAAACACTAGCAAACCAAATTCAACAGTACATTAAAAGGATCATTCACCATGATCAAGTAGGATTTGCCCCTGGGGTGCAAAGACGGTTTACTATATGTAAATCAATGAATGTGACACACCATATCAACAGAATGAAGAAAGACTGTTTGATTATCTGAGTAGATATAAAAATAAAAGCATTTGACAGCATTCAACATCCATTCATGATAAAAACTCTCAATGAATCATGTATAGAAGGACTTTTCTCAACACAATGAAAAACATATATGGTAAATTCAAGGCTAACATACTCAGTGGTGAAAAATTGTAACCCTTACTACTAAGATCCAGAACAAGATAAGAATTCCTACTCTTGCCACTTCTATTCAACATAAGTCTCTCCAGATCATTTAGACAAGGGAAAGGAATAGAAGGCATCCAAATAGGAGAGGAAGAAGTGAAATGGTCACTGTTTGCTGACAGCATGTTCTTATACATAGAAAATCCTGAATATGCCACCAAAAAACCTGTTAGAGTTAGTAAAGTTTCAGTATACAAAATCAATATGCGAAAACTAGTAGTGTTTTTTTTTTTTTTTTTTTTTTTTTTTTTTTTTTTACCAGGGATTGAACTCAAGGGCACTCGACCACTGGGCCACATCCCCAGCCCTTTTTTTTTTGTATTTTTTATTAGAGACAGGGTCTCACTGAGTTGCTTAGTGCCTCGCCATTGCTGAGGCTGGCTTTGAACTCGCCATCCGCCTGCCTCAGCCTCCCAAGTGCTGGGATTACAGGCATGCGCCACCACGCCCCGATAGTAGTGTTTTTTTTATACTTGAAATCTGAAAAAGAAACTTAGAAATCAATGCCATCACAATAGCATCAGAATAAAAATTAGATGCTTAGGAGTTAACCAAGAAAGTGAAAGATATGCACCATATACCAAAAACTACAGAACACTGATGAAATAAATTGAAGAGATTGCAAATAAATGGAAAGGTACCATGTGTTCATGAACAGGAAGAGTTAATACTGTCAAACTATCCAAACCATCTAAAGCAATCTAGAGGTTTAATGTAATTCTTATCAAAACTCCAAGGTAATTTTTCCTAGAAATAGATAAAAGAATGCTAAAATTTGTATGGAAGCACAAATGTCCCTGATTAGCAAAAACAATCTAAAGCAAGAAGAATGAGGCTGAAGACATCTTTCTAGGTGATTTCAAAATTTTTTGCAAGATCACAGTAATCATAACAGCTTGGTATTGGCATAAAACAGAAACATCAACCAATAGAAGAGGACAAAGACCCAAAATAAACTCCTGCAGCTTTTAGAATGTTGGCAAAACACACAATGGAAAAAGGACAGTGTCTTCAATAAATGGTGTAGGGAAAAGAATATCCACATACAGAAGAATGAAATTGAGCCTTATCTTACACCACATTAAAAAATCAGATCAAAATGGACTATCAACTTAAATGTAATACCCAAAATGATAAAAAATACTAGAAGACAACACAGGGGAAACACTCCATGACATTGGTTGGGACAGGGAATTTTTCCCAGATTAGACCACAAAGCATAGACAACAAAAGCAAAAACAGACAAACGGGATGATAGCAAACTAAAAAGCTTATGTACAGCAAAGGGAAACATCGAGTGAGTGAAGGAATAACCTAAACAATGGGAGAAAAAAATATTTGTAAACCATGCATCTAATGAGGGTTAAGGTTAATACCTAGAAGATATAAGGAGCTCAAACAAATAAATAGCAAAAACCAACCAACAAATAATAAATAACTGATTTAAAATGCACAAAAACCTACTTTCTTAATATATTCCATGGATTGATAGTATGGTTAATTGAGTTTTTAAAAAGTCACTTGGATAAAAATGTAGTAAAAATGTGCAAAAGACCTGAATAGGTGTTTATCCAAAGAAGACATACAAGTGACCCACAAACATAGGTAAAAATACCCAGTATCACTACTCACTGGGGAAATACACATCAAAACAACCCCAGTATCACTACTCACTGGGGAAATACACATCAAAACAACAGTGAGATATCACTTTGCCTCAATTAAAATCACTATTATCAGAAAACAAGAAACAACAAATGCTGGCACGGATGTAGAGGAAGAAAGCTGTCATATACTATTGGTAGAAATCTAAGTTAGTACATCCATTGTAGAAAATAGCTGTTCAAAAGACTGCAAATAGAACTGCCCTATGATACAACAATTATACTACTGGATAAATATCTGAAGAAAATGAAATTGAAAAGTTAAAGAGATAGGTGCATTATGTATGCATAATAACCAAGATATGGAATCAGACTACATGTTCATCAATGGATAAATGGACAAAAATGTGATATGTATATATAATTTTAATGTAATACTATTCAGCCACAAAAGGATGAAATATTGTCATTTCTGACAACATGGTGAACCTATTTTTTTTCACCATATTTTTCAGTGAAGTAAGATAGGTGCAAGGAAACAAAAAAGTACAAGAGCAGTTACCAGAGGCTTGGGAGGGTAGATAGGGATAGGGAGCTTGATCCATAGTTACAAAGTTACAGTTAGGTAAAAGGAATAAGTTTTGGTGTTCTAATTCACACTAGGCAATTGCTAATGATATTGTATTGACTAATTCAAATAGGTAGAAAAGAGGACTTTGAATGTTCTCAAAGAAATGCCAAGAGTCTGAGATAACTGGGGAAAAAAAATTATCCAGAATTCTCCTTCATAAGATCTATAAAAACCAGCACCACACTCTGTAATTGATTTAGTTACATCTTTCTTCAAAAATTAATGTTCAAAATAAAAATCAACAACTGAAAAGGATCTGAAACTAAAATTATTTAGAAGAAAACATGGAGGAAATAGATGACATTGGTGCAGGCAAAGATTTCTTGGATATGATCCTGAAAGCCCAGGCAACTAAAGCAAAAATAAACAGATGGGATGGCATTAAATTAAAAAGCTTCTGCACATGAAAGGATACAATTAATAGAGTGAAGATACAACTCAGGGTTGGGAGAAATATAATAAGCATCAAAAAGATATAAGGAGCAGAAACAACTCAGTGGTAAGGAAACAACCCAATTAAACAACAGGCCAAGGACCTAAAGAAACATTTCTCAAAAAAGGTATATAAAAATCTAGCAGACATAGGAAAAAAGCTCATCATCACTAATAATTAGGAAAATGTAAATGAAAACCATAATGAGATAACACCTCACACCTGTTAGAATCACTGTTATTAAAAAGGCAAAAGATAAGTGTTGGTGAGATTGTAAAAAAAAGGGGGGGAACTCTTGTTCATTGTTGATGTGAAATGTAAAACAGTAACGGAAAACAGTATAGAAATTTCTCAGAAAATTAAAAACAGAATTACCATACCATCAATCCCAACTCTGGGTATATATTTAAAGAAATTTAAATCAGTCTGAAGACAAGATACTTGCACTCCTATGTTCTCTGAAGATTATTTATAATAGCTAAGACACAGAAGCAAGCTAGGTGTCCATCGTTGGATGAATGATAAAGAAAAGATGGTATATATACATAATTACATATTATTCAGCCTTAATAAAAGAAGGAAAATTTGATGGTTTTGACAACATAGGTGAGTCTGGAGATTGTTCTGTGAAATAAACTATGTATATAAAGACAAATACTGCATGACCTCAATCATACATGGAATCTAAAAAATAGATAAGAGAATGATGGTTACAGAAGCTGAGGGAAGGAATTGACTGGGGAAGGGAGATGTTAATCAAAGGGTACAAAATATAGGTTAGACAGGAGGCATAAGCTTCAGGATCCCTTGTGCAGGTTGTTGTCTACAATAAATAATAATGCATTGTAGAATCCAAAATTGCTAGGAGAGTAGATTTTAAATGTTTTCACCAAAACAAAACTATGAGATGATGCATTTACTAATAAGCTTGATCCTACAATATAAACACATATCAAAATTTCATATTGTACTTCCTAAATACACAGCATATACAGTTATTTGTCAAAAAATAAACGTTAAAAAGTTTAAAAAAGGAAAATAAATTTTTGTTACCTGTAGCATCCATTTATAAGATTATTGTGAGAATTGAATGAGATGGATTGTGTAAAGAATTTAATATGTTGCCAGGCACATAGGAAGTATTCAATAAATGTCAACTTTTATAATAAATTCATTTGTTGCTACTTAACTGAATTGTGTGCTATCACAATAGCCTGTGCTAATAAGAAGCTAATATCTTTTACAAAGATAAATATTCGGGTCTGAATTTTAAAATTAAAAAACAAACAAAACCCCAAAGCTACAACCTGAAAGTTATATTTGTAAGAAGTAAAACATATGCAGATGTGGCAGAAGAAAATTTATTCCTGAGATTGGCACAAAATTAAATTAACCTAATTGTCTTCATTAACATACTAATGGTCTCCTACTCACAAAATGTTGTAATATAGCAAAATCTAGTGAGTTTGTTGGTTTTTTTTTTTTTTTAAATTATAGTTCTAATATTAGGCTAAATGGTATTTTAAAACTTGAATAAAAAGTTACAGAAGTTTTCAAAATCTTTAAACAATTGGGAGGTTTTAAAGATCATTGTTGAAACTACTGGTCTAGATAAGCATAATCTTTTAACTAAGTGCCTTTAATTAAATGAAACAAACTTTTGGTAGTGTGTTTTTGTGAGTGAGTGTGTGTGTGTGTGTGTGTGTGTGTGTGTTGCTGGCTCACAGTGCTCCTCAATGGCACCATATTCAAACTGCTGGGTCAGTTACTGAAAAGCACACATTACCTTTAAGTTTTGGAAGACAGTATAAAAAAAGCCTTGTGATGGCTACTTTAATCTACTAGGTCTGGTGATGGCCCTTGCATTCCTGGATGCAGACAGCAACTGGCATTGGGATGATGATACATTTTCCCTGAAGATCTATTTATTTCGCATGTATCAAAGATAAAAGAATCCTATTAAGAATTTTGATTGACTTGTCCAGGATTTGATGGTCTTAGCACTTAATAATCCTTAGAAGGAAAAGGACAGGGTAATCTTTGCCTAAAATCAAAATGGGGTTTTCAACATTAATGAAACACACACTATAAAAATCGGTTTAAAAATCCTGCCTACAAACTTACATTACAAAGTCTCCTAACCCATAGCCATCTAGAAAAAAACATATAGATATTGCTTATAGGCAAGTTATTAAGAAATATACCCAATGCATTTCCAATAAAGGGTTAAAAATTGAAGCTGCTTTGTTTTAAATTAATAAAGTCAATCATTAAACTCAACGTTTTGTCTGTTTTCCATTGTAGTGTGTGCATTAGAGAACAAATATAACCACTGGTAATTAAGGCTTTAGGTACTTCATATTTTAAAAGGAAAAGACAACAATTTTTTAAAAAAAATGAGATACATACATACTTATACATTATATAAGTAAAATGCTTACTGACTGTGTGAAAAGATGGAGTACTTATTTAATAAGACTGAAAATGCACAATGGGTGATACAAAATGCATATAAAATTAAACCAAACAGGTACATTAATCACTGCCACAAGGACAAATGGATTCAAGCAGCAAACATTTATTTAAATGACCTATACAGGATGGAGGAGAATGGCAGAAGATAAAAAGCACTGGGAAAAGTTTATAGGTTTTTCACTCACCAAATACCTCAGGGGTTAAGGGATAAACAATGGGAAATGACCAGACTTATTTGGCCTTTATTTTCTGACAGAGATGGAGCAAAGGGGATAGCGGGTGGCCATCTTCTTAATGACCTAATTGTAAATCCATTTGTTGTAGATGGCTAATCTGTTTTTATTGTGTCAGCATAGAGGACTTGGATAATTGCTGGCCCTGTGGCTCTGGAGTGATCAGATGGCATATTATAAACTGGAAAGTAGCCAGGTCTTACCCAATATAGAGTTGGTCAAAACCTTTGATGACATAAATGTCTAATAAATAAAATACACCTACTCAACTAAAGCTGAGCTTAATAATTAGACTGGAGAGCAGGTTGTTTCATGTCTGAAATTCTACAGATTCCGAAAAACTCACAGTTAAACTCAAGAACAAATACTAGTTAGTTTGGGTAAAGTCTGGTTTCTTCACATTCAAAGAATTACTCTTTAAAATGGCTTAAAAAAGAGGTCTCTGCTTGTCTGTTATCTGAGAATTATCACTAAAACATGGCTTTGATAAATTAAGTGTAAATGAGTCATAAATGCAACATAAATGTGGAATTAGTTTTCTCTTAGAAGATATGCATATTAGAATATTGAATGTGAAAAAAAAAAAAAAAAAAGGAAATTATTGCCCCTGCCTTTGGGGTTTCCAAAACAGTTTTATGATAGTTCACTTCTCCCTCTCAGTCCCTTTCTTGTCATGGAAGCTGTATAATTAAGAAGTGTCAGGGAGCTAACTCTAGGAGGGCTGTAAAAGAACAGAGACTTTTTAAAGTGTCATTAGAGGGGAACAACAGGTCATCAGCTTTCGCCTTCTTTGACTAGCATATAAAATTCCCACGAGTTAATTCCCTGCTTGCCTTAGGCTCTAAATGAGGGTGGTTGAGGGAAGAAGAAAAAATAAACTCCAAAGTGAAACACAAATTCTGTTGTTATTCATGGTGCCTTGGTCAGACAAAAGTATGCTTACCTAAACTTGGTTGTGTGTTTAGGTTAACCTCCCAAGTCCTGGCATTTATTGACTGCCAAGGAGAAATCCTCAGCAGGTAGGGAATTGCTGGAGGTAGAAGGCAAGATCAGAGGCTTTTTGGAGAAAGTGACCAAGTATATCTTCTTACTCACCTCTAAGCATTTGCTCTACTTTTCTTGGCCTTTCATTGATAAGAGTGAGACAAATGGGCACATGGATTTCTCAAATGGGCTCTCATAGTCTTCAACCAAGTCTAACCATATCTTCTCTGAAGCAAGGGCTTTCAAAAGCAAAATATTATTACGATGGGAACATAAATATCTGCTCCTCTAGTGGCAAAATGAAGAGAAATAATGCTGCATAATCAAGAATGGAATTTTCATTGGCAAGGAAATAAGTAGCAACAGGAGTGATCCCAAGGGAGGACATATTTTGACAGATTGCGTACATTTCAAAGAAGAATAACAGAAACACATGAGGACTGGTTGGGGTCCTGAGAGCTCACCATCTGGCTATGACCTCTACTGGCAATGAGTGACATTTTGTAACCTGGTTGTAGTTATTCTTCTCACTTAAGACAAATCTCTGAGGGGAAACCTCTGAAGTCCTGGTAATGTGGTGGTTTCACATTGAGGTTTTCTATCAGTGGAGAATTCCTGAACAGGTAGGGACTTCCTAGAGGAAGAGAGTAAGATTAGTGGTCAATAGTTCTTGAACCTCCTTCTGGTAATTTCTACCTCTCATCAGCTAAAGATCTTTGAAATTCCATTTCTATCATTCCTCCTGTCTAGTGTAGTACAATATCCTCCTTCATGGTTTTGTCCCCTGGACCTAACTGAGTTCCTCCACTCTGTTGAGTGTATACCACCTTCATTTGGTGTTCTTTAAATAGTAGGACACATCTACCTATTAAGTGCCACACATTGGAGTCTTCAGGCAACTTGGTCTATTTCTACATTTTCTGCTTTGGCTTCTATTACATTAGTATTCAGAGACTTTTTTCCCCAAAAAAGTGTGAATGTTCTCCCTTTGCACATATTTTTGCAACATGAACCTATAAGATACTTAAAAATAAGAAATACATATTATCCATTTTTCAGCATCATCTTGACACCTCTAATAGATCTTTGCAAATGTATTTTTTGTTTGCGATATATAGAAAACTTCTCTTTTTATTAGATTCAAGAATTAGAGCTATGGAAAATGGAATTTTCTACTTTTCCTTGCATATGCCAATGGGTTCAGTAATTCTTAATAGTAGGCACTTAAATAAAGAGGACCTTTTCTTGGGTGTGATGGACAAAGGAGAAGAAAATGATACCAATCTGCCAGCCAGCAAGTATCTCTCATGGATGGTTACAAAATTTGATAGTGCTATAGTGTGGGTGTTAATGTCCCCCAGAGGCCCATATGTTGAAGACTTGGTCTCCAGGGTGGCATTATCATGAGCTTCTATGGATCTTTAAAACAAGGAGTGTGTTGAATGGAGTCTTATTGGATATGTTGGATTTCGTGAGCCCATCCTCTCCTCTCCCTACTTCCTAACTTGAGATATGAGCATTCTCTTTGACCCATATTCCTGCCATGATATGCCACCTTTGTCAAGGACCCAACCTATGGGTCTACCCAATCTTTACTTTGAATCCCCAGAATTATGAGCCAAAATAAATTTTTCTTTACTTCATAAGAAGCCTGTGTCAAGTATCTTGTTATAGTGATGGGAAGCTGACCACTACAGATGGTTTGAAGGTTAAGCCATTTCCATTTGGAAAAGACATGATTGGCCATGAAAAAGAACTAAAAACACTTCTGCATAATGATTTAAGAATGATTAGGTATGATTTTTTTTTTGTTACTTTTTGAATTTGGAAAGCCAGAGGAATTAAATTGAGTCTCACACTTTCTGGACAAATATATGTGCCCCACAGCAATTATCTTGTTTGTCTGGGGCTTTCCCCATAATGTTTTCATCTACAATCCTGCTCCCACTAAACTATAGTACTCACTATTGCACAAGATCCTGGGAATTAACTCATTGCCTTAATTATTAATGAATCAATCGTTTTATTTAGTTATTATGATAGACTGTGTAAATATGAGGTGCCCCTACCTGCAGAAGGGTTCTTGTACTAAACTTGTTTGGTTGAGTAGAGGCAGCCATGTGACTTGTTTTGGCCAATGAATCAGGAGTAGCAATGACATGAGCAGAAGTTCCATGAGCCAGTGTGGTTTGTCATTTCCTTTCTTTTCCTGATTCTCCAATTATGGGGGCCTATGTCAAGATGAATGAATCCTTTATAAACTGATTCCCTTAGTGCCCGGCATGAGGGTATTTCTGTCAAATATAATTTCTAAAATGTAAAAATAATACTTTGTTTTTAAGCTACTGAGATTTTGGAGTTGTTTGTTAGTGCAGTATAACTTAGCCTATTTCTGCTTGTTACAATTATGGAGCATAGATTAGTAATAAGAAAGCCAAAATATTTGTGTTCTAGTCTCAATAATATAAAATCATGTCTAATCAATATACACAGAACTATGCATTTGAAATATAAAAACTATTCAGTGTGTTTACTACTTCTTCTAAAGTTAGATATTCATAAATTCTATTCTTCAGAAGATTCCCATGAACATTAAGCATTCTTTTGCTTTTCTTCCTTTTTTCAAGGTAAATTATTAATAAGAGAAATTCCAATAAAACCCCAAAACATTCCTTTACTGGGTCTCCTTGAGAAATGAGTTCATACCATATCATATTGCTCTATTCTTAGTGAAGTATGTGATACTTAATAGAAAACTAATAAATGTACATTTGGTTAAATAATCATTATAATAATAATATAATTCTTTGCCCATAGCTGGTACAAAATAAACATTTGTTGAATTTAGTTGAATTGCATTAAATTATAGTTCTAAAATCCCTTGAAAATTTAAGCATTTTGTACTTCTGTGGTCAACCCAACACATATCAGTTTATTCTTTCTTCTCCATCAAAATTTATAAATGCATTATTTATTATTTATGCATCTTCTTTTTATTTATTTAAAATTAGCTACTATTCCATAATTTAAATCTAGTTCATTTCTAGGTGGTGTGGAAAATGTTCTCAAATTTTAGAGGGGTTATGTATCACTGGGGGGCTTTATATAATTGCATATTCCTGGGTTTGGTATTCAGAAATCATAATTTGATGGGTCTTAGAGTCTGGATTTTTAATCAGTGTCTCTTAGTGATCCAGTGCAGGTCAACTGTAGGCTACTTTGAAAAATATTCTGCCAAAGCAGTGTTTCAACACTTTAATGTTCTTACTGATGTCCTGGGGTCTTTGCTAAAAGGCAGATTTTAGTTCAGGAGTTCTAAGACTAGGCCTCAGAATGTGCTTTTTTAACAAGCTTCCTGGTTGGTGCCAGTACTGTTGATGCCAGATACTTTAAAGACTCCACATCGAGTAGTTAAGGAAGAAAATACATTTCTTATTTTTATAAGTTTGTGGTTAGAGATTTATCCTCACTACATACTTATTATTATTATTTTGGACATGTCAGTTAATTCCCCAACTAGATTTCCAACTGCCTGAGGCCAGGAATCAGACTAATTGTACTTTCTCTCTTTTCCTCCATAGCTGCCACCTCAGTGCCCAGTGCTTTCCTAGCAGGTGCTCAATAAGTGTTGTTGATTGATTGCTAAAACTACTAGAGAACAGCTGTAGAGCAACAGGAAGTACATAATTATATGCAGTAAAATACCATTTTTACAGAATGGCTTTGGATCAATGTCAAAATGGATTTTCAAGGAAAATGAAAATTGACAACATACATTAAAATTTTTGAGAAACACATCTTATATTTGATTTGGATATTGTGATCAAACATGTCAATAAATCTCAATTTTCCTCTTTATGAATGAAACAGATTACACAGAAACTCAATATAAAGTTATAACTAAAAAGTACCCTAAAACTTTTGTGTTACTTGAAATTGGTTTTTTGTTACAATAGTATTGCATAAAAACTAAAAACCCATTATGGCATAAATACCTGTTGAGGAGATAACAATACAAGAACATCATCTTTACTGTGGATCCTAGCTTCAGAGAAAATTTAGTCAAGATGAGAAATGATCCTGGAGAAATGAAACAAAGAGTTTCATACTCTTAAGGCTATGCACTTGTCAGCTCTGCTATATGCCTAGATTACACACTCATTTTCCCAACACACTTAGTGTGCACTTGCTGTGCTGGTGCTACGCCAGTGATGTATATTGCTGTCCCGGAACTAACAAGGTACAAGGGATAGCCAATCATAACACTGTGCAGCAATACCGAAGACAGGAGAGAGATAAGTAACAAAGAGTGCAAAGGAGGGAACTGAAACATCAGGAAATATGCCAGGAGGATGTGACATCTAAATGGAAATCTGAAGCACTGAGAGTAGACTGGACAAGGGCAAGGCAGGGAGAGATACTGGAGAAATATCTTTGACACTTCCTGTCTAAGGGGCAGCATGTATTCAGACCTGGAGATGATGGAGAGCGCAGAGGACTTGGGGAACTGGGACTGAACCATGACCACCTGTCTACTTACTGGGTGGGAAGTAAGAGGGATCCAGGTCATAAAGTCTGTTTGAACCATAATAATGCTGTGTTTTAAATGGAAGTGGCATGATTGTGTTTTACTTTATAAGCTCACTGTTAGGAGACCTTTGTATCTAGGGGATAACACTCTTGTACCTCTTGCATCCTTCATGACCATATATTGGTCTATCTTCTTCACTGGACCATGACTTCCCATAAAGCCAGGCTGTGTCTACTTCAAATTGGTATCAATTTCAGAGTGTGGCACAAACTAGTAACAAGCTGAATAAAGGTTGTTAAATGAAGTGAAGGTTTTGGTCTCTCCAATTACTCCTATGTGGATGTTGAGAAAATTCTCACTGACTATAAGAGGGATGATGCTGTCAAATAAAATTTGGAATTAAAAAAATAGCAATAGAGCCGGGTGCGGTGGCACACGCCTGTAATCCCAGCACTTGGGAGGCTGAGGCAGGAGGATCGCGAGTTCAAAACCAGCCTCAGCCGTGGCGAGGCACTTAGCAACTCAGTGAGACCCTGTCTCTAATAAAATACAAAAAAAGGGCTGGGGATGTGGCCCAGTGGTCGAGTGCCCCTGAGTTCAATCCCCGGTACCAAAAAAAAAAAAAAAAAAAAAGCAATAGATCTTTGTCATAGTCACAGGATAAAAGAATGTCACTTAATTCAAACCATTCTTGTCTTTGGGGGAAGAATCACACTTGAAAGTCTCTGTAAACAATGTTAAGTAATCATGGTACAGCAGACCCAAAACACTGTCACACCCATCCTGTAAGTCCAATTCAGTTTCTCCTTTTGTCTGGCCTAGCAGGAAATTAACCAGACAAGCAGTTGGGATTTGTTATAATAATACTTCTTAGCATTTACACAGTTCTTTCTGGTTTCAGAGAACTTTACACACATTAATTCCTTAATCACAAAGTTCATTGCAAGGTGGGGAAGCAAATATAGATATCCCCATTTCACGGATAAGGAAATTGAAAATGCAAAGGGATAACTTGCTGTAGATTGGTCTGCCAGTCAGCAGTAAACTCAAGATTAACTCCCAGAAGGCCAGTACACAGGCCGTTAGCCCAAACAGTCTCAAGATGAAAACTATTCCTGGAGTCCTGAAAGGGAAAAGGCTCTGCATTACCATGAGGGAAAGCAAATATAGTAGCCAAAATGGTTCCCTTGTTTCTCCTTTTCCCCTCTGAGCACAGAAACAATTTCATGGATCCTTGAGACAATATATTAACCTTGGAGCATGATCCTGTGCATGAGTAGCTTGTTCTCCAAGTGTAAACTAACTGTGTTTGCAGGTGCTTTTATTTCTTGAGGAGACCAGGATACAACTTAGTAATTTCTTGGTTCTGAACTCTAAATGGTACGATAAGTCTTGGAAATTCAGCCATTGGTAATAAGGCTTAGAAAATCAGCCAGGGATCATTTCTCTACCCAGTGGGACTTTGGGATGTTGGAAAATAGAAGTTTCCCATTGTTCCCTTTTATGCCATTTGTTCACTGGGAATAGCTTGTGGCACGATGTGCTAGTGTTTATTCCATAGTGAACTTTGAAAGAAAAGCTCATTCTAGGCTCAGCTTAGTGGAAAATTTGGGGGAACCAGTTGGATAAATTGGTCTATATTACATAAACAGCTAGAGCTTTTGAAGATCTTGAAAAAAGAAAAAAAAAGGATTTAGAAAGGTAATCCTAAATGGTTAGTTGCAGAAAAATATATATAGTATAGGTATGTGATAGGCAAGAGGGAATATTAGCTGCATTTTAACTGCCTCAAGCCCTGGAACATGGCCTAATTAAGCTTAGAGAGCCTTGGAGTTGCAGCCAGGCACTTTCCTTAGTGTCTGCAGGTACTGCAAATTGAATACTTAACATTTTCTATTCCCTGGGTGATTGGAAGTCATCAGGAAATCCCCAGAAATTCACTTGACCACTTCAATTATTCTGGGTAGTGAACTATTCACAGATTTCTTTTTAAGTATTTTCTTTACATTTATTACATTTATTATGTATAGTTAATAAATTACATTTATTATGTAATTTCCATCCATACAAATACTTCCCCATTAGAAACACCTCAGAATCTAGCCCCACCCGCTTAATTGACAGATGACGAGTTTATTTTGAAAAATGCCAAGTTTTATATTTTATCTTCAAGTGCTTTTTAAATGATTGGCATAATTATTAAATAAGATACTGTGTGTAAAAGACATGAAAAGGCACCATCGTCGGTAAGTGGCAGTTCTTAATACTCTTATTTTCATTTCTTCTGAGGAAGCTGGAATATTTTGTTCCCCTTCATAGTTCTGCTTCCTTTCTTCAACCCCCTCCTGCCTTCGATTTGCACTTTTAATTTGGAACTAGGAAAAGGTCAGGAGCAGGACCAGGCTGAGAGGGTTGAAGGAAACAGCAGAGGAGATGTTTTGGCATAGGGACAAAAATATTCCTACCTCCTCAGAAGAAATAAGAATATTAGGAACTGCCATTAACTGACTTGGTGCCTTTTTAGGTCATTTACCTACATTATCTTATTGAATAATTACCACCATCATTCAAAAGATAAAATAGGGAAGTTTGAATTTTTCAAAATGAACTTGTCTGCAATAAATGAAAAATATGCAACTTTCTGACTAGAACACAGGATTTCAGGATAAGAAAAGACCTTAGAAATGATCCAATCCAATCCCCTTCATTTCTCAGATGGGGAAATTGAGGCCTAGAAAGGTCATGCTATTGGTGGAAAGCTTAGCCCACATTTTCTGACCTCCAGACCAGGTAGTGGCACGGAGAGAACAATGGATATGAATTTAGAATTCTCAGTGCTAGTTCTGCCTTTGCCAGTTCTCGGGGAAATTGCTCAACCTTTCAAGGCTGCCTCTGTGCACAAAGGAATTAAACCAGATGTCTTCTGAGGTGCCTGTAGCTCCTAGGACTTTCTGCTGTCTTGACTGGACTATACTGCCTCTGATGGTCACAACAATTAAACTATGCCTAAAATTAGCGGGAGTGGGGAGGGAACCAGCTTATGTGCTCACTGGATAAGTCTTTAATCTCTGCATCTCCACCAATATTTTCAGTCTTTTAAAAAGATTTTTTAAAAAGAAAACCTGTATAAAACATGTTATCCAGAAGCTAAAACTACAGGATTCTCATAAAATGAAAACTACCTGCTCATGTATCTTTGATGTACAGATCATATAAAATAAAATAAAAAGTTGTAGAGCATGGGAAACTTCTGATTCTTTGGCTTTAAAAATAAATACCAAGAATTCTTGCTGAAACAGGAAACTCTGGTCCTGAGCTATATTAGAGAGTGAAACTGTAGTTCCAAAACAGTATGATCAGGGCTGTTTTGGAAGGAGAAGGATCTGCAGGGGAAGCTTGGGCAAAGCTGGCTGGTTGGTGTCCTGTCTCCACCATGTTGTTCTGAGTCACTTTGTGACTGTCCCTCCAACACAGCAGGATGTCCGTGGGTCTGAAGGTTGTGGCAAAGACTGAACAAAGTCCTTGTTTATTGACAACCCCATTTGTGGAATGTTAGCATTTACACCGAGATTGTTTTATTTTTATTGCCTTCATAGTTCTAGACTTTGCTAAAGTGTGCATCCATCTTCTGTTTTGTTACCAGTATTTTGTTAAATTCAGTGTATGTACTTGACACTGTACTCAATTAATGATTTAAACTCAAAAGCCACACTGAATAAACCACATGATCAGTGGTTAAACTTCCCTGACGTACATAAAAATTTTCAAATTTTTTCTCCCAAAGGTTTATTTGGCACTAGAGAGAGAAGAGACTAACATTACTATTCTGGAAAAGATGTTTCATTGATGAATAGATATGTTTGTTATATTCAGAATGTTGTATTTCTTGATAATTTTTACTATGAAGTATTTTAGGCAGTTTTAAATGGTGGCACTAAAAATAAAGTAGTGGGCACTGAACAGATGGATTGAATTAAGAATGGGTTTAATGCCAAGTTCAGTCATGTCTGAATGGTGAAAAGAAGCATTCATTAAAGACTTGTTATTACTTTTTTAAAACAAAATAGTGTTTTTTCCTTCTTTCCTTTTTGACAACAAAAGCCATTTAAATAGCTATGATATGCACATTCTAAAGGATTCTGAGAAAATGTAAAATAAAATCATTTAATCTATCTTTAAGCAAATAAGAAGTTGGAAAGAAAATGGAGAATAAGTCCACATTAGTAAAAATGACCAACCTCATTATGTTTGAAATCTAATAAAATAGTATAAAGACTAGTTTTGAGGCCTAAGTGATGGTTTTCAGGGGTAAATTTATTTAATTTTAATAAAGTATGAAATCCACTTTTAGGAGAAACTATTTTGAAGCCAAAATGAAATATCTAAGCATCAAATAACAATTGCAAAATAAAAGTTTGAGTTAATTGTAAATGAATAAGAAACACATGTTTTAGTACTCCCTTAAAAGTATATGCAACTTTATAAATTTTAAAACAAATATTCTTTGTAAATATGATTTGTATAAAGACAAACCTCAAATATTTGAAGAGTAGTTCAAGCTATTTGAAAAACTTAGAACTGAACTAGACAAACTGAGAATTAAAATGAAATGTATATTAGAAAAAGAGGTATTGGCATGTGTATTTGCACAAGAATAAAGATAGTCTGTGAAAAAGGTACATTGCTCTTAAGTCTGAAGATTTGGGTTCTGATATGGAGCCTAAGCAAGTCTCAGTCTCCTTGGACCTTACCCTGCTCATCTGTATACCTGGTGTGGGAGGTGATATCTAAGCCTGCATCCAGAGGAAAATATCTGAAATACTGCTGAACAAATGAGATTACATACATGGAAACAATAAGCAAAACATACAACACGAGCCAACTGTGCAACATTTTAATTTTATTAAGCATAGAAACCATTTAGTTATGTACCTAACTATATTTAGTACACTAGAGGCCAACCAATAGCTAATTAATGAATGATCATGTAATAAATCAGTGTTATTTCCTTCAAAATCAAAGGATAAATGCATAATTATGTAGTCATGTATCGATATTAAATATACACATATATTATAGTAGCTTTTGCATTTGAAATTACTTCTATGGTGTTACTTATACAGGTGTAGATGAATTTATGAATGGATTGAGAACCAGCAACATTCAAAAAGACACATGTCTTCTTAGCAGGAATTGATCCTGTACTTCCCTGAAAATAGCATTATATAATGAGTTTCATTCACTCATTCCTGTTCTGACTGGAAAAGAAGTTCATCTTCTTAAAGTTTCTCCTCATATCATCACCAATAGACTCTCTCACACAAGAAGGGACTTATGGCCTAGAAAACCTCTGAAGGAATTGCCAGACAAACCAAAACTATTTGTCAGTATAATTGGTTGATTATGATTCTGCCCACCCACAAAACTATTAGGGTCAGTGATGTTCTGCTCTGCCTCTTTGCATCTCTATGCCATAAAAAACAGGATTTTTTTTTACTAACCTATAATTTTTAGCTAAGGCCTGTCTACTTCTTGAGACTATGGTATGACTTTGGGAGGAAGGGGAAAGAAAGAGAGAGACTTCCTGTTCTGACAAAATTTGCCATATAACAAGCTATTTTTGTCCTTGATGGTACCCTTCCTTTCCATGAGTACTATGAACTGGATTTCAATGCTTATTATCTCAGGCTTTTGATCTTTGCTGCCTGACTCAACTCATTCCCTCTTGCCCTGTGTTACCCTGCACTCTTGATTTGGGAACCAGTACCTGCCCACTGCAGCTTTTCCTTGACCTCAAGGTCATGCACAACCCAGTCTGACTGACAATGCTCCATGTGTACTTCCTGACTCTTACACACTCTGTCACTGGATGCATCACTGCATAAAATGCATCAACATTTAAATCAAGAAAATGGTTCATACAGATACAATTATTTTGCATCTTTCACATAAATTTTAAAACTTAAAAATAGAATAGTCTCCAAATAAATTAGGTCCCTAATTTCTAAACATATTAAGGACCACCATGTTTCAGATGTTCTCAATGACTAATATTACAATAAGTGTCAAAAGTTGGAATGTATTAGATGACATTTAAGCTAATAAAATGCTGCTCTGGTTTATAGAGAGTTCACATAAGGTTGCAGAGAAGTTTTCCTATAAAAAACAAACAAACAAACAAAAAGCCTGACAAAGTCTAATTGAAACTATTTCCCATTCAGAATAAGAATCTGTTCTACAAGATCTTCCCTGGATGATTTTCCAGTCCCAGCTTGATCACCAGGGACATGAACTTCTCACTATGCAAGGCATCTGTTTCATTGTTTCAAAGATCACCTGTTGAGTGGACATTCCCCCTTTAATGTTTCACCACTGGTTTGGGTTCTGTTTTTAGGCACAACATAAAACCACTTTATATAGATCCTCTTCTCTATGACAGCTGTTTAAATATTTCCTGTCACATCCATACTGGGACATCAGTAAAGTTATGGATAAAGAGAAAAACTAGATGCTCAATAAGTGAGTACAAGGTTAATTTACAATGGAGAAATGGCAGAAAGAACACTTGGAATATTAAATGGAACCAATTTCAAAGGATATGTCTTTTCTTAATGGTCATTACAGTACTGCTTGTAGTAGCAAAACACTCAGATATAAGAAATGTCCAACAATATGATTCTGTTTAGGAAAATTACTGTAGCTATACAATGGAATATCATGTGCCATTAAAAAGGAAGCAGTGGAAGAAATGTCATGGAAAGATGATCATACTGTTTTGGTGAGTAAAAATAAAATCAGGCTCTAAATAAATATATTTTTATGCTTCACATTATATATTATATGTTTTTAAATTAATCATATACACATATATTGAAAAAGAGTTGAAAAATATTAACCAAAATACTGATGGGATCTGAGATGATGAGGATGGCAGGTGAGTTTTATATATTTTTAAGCATTTTTAATAAAATTCATATTTTAAAAAAGCCATGGATCTCTTTTATAATAATGAAAAGGCACCAAAAGAACATTTTCTCTTCTCATTTTTTTTGGGGGGGATTGGGTAGAGGAGAGATAAAGATAGGCTTAATTGCCTTTGTAGTCATATAATACTGATTTTCTTAATTTTCCCATGCCTATACAGTAGCTGGTGAGATAAAGAAGGGTTTGGCTCCACAGATAACTATGATGTCCTGAGTTGAGTTTGATACAAACTGGGAATGTGAGTTTCATATTAAGCTGGATGTGCCTATTAGAGATAAAAGCCCCTTCCCCTGACACGCATGGACACACTCTAGTTCTGCTTCAGGTACCTGGCTGTGTTTTTCATGCTGAGGACTGCACATGTTTAGCACACATAATCCATAAGCCATTCTTGGCTTTCAATTGCGTTTACTTCTTTTTGTAAGCCTTCAAACTCCAGGGATGGCTTCACTGAAATGGTCTGTATCTCTGCATACTGGTCACTCATTAAACCAACTCCTGTTATTTGCTACAGTTGTGAACTTAGACCAAACTGTAAATGTCAAGTGCATTCATTATCTCTGGTGGCCCAGTGTACCTCAAGCACCAGCTGGAAGTCTTGCCTTCTGTGCCAGGTTCTAGCTGCAAGAGGGACTACGTGCAATAAGGTCAAACCTGTGAAGCCCTGTTGTGTGTTTGGCAGGCACATACTCTTTAGAAATAGCTTGCCATTGCTCTGATGCAGGGCCACAGTGTTGACAGCCTAACTGGGGCTCTATTTGGGGTACAGATAAGTTTCTACTAGGCAGCTATGAATGAACACTAAACCACCTCACTATATAATCTCTCTGATTCATTGACAACCCTTTCTGTGATCCTTCACCTCTCATATAAAAAGATAAATATTTCCAACTAATTGTGATGTCCAATCGTTTAGTAAGCCAAAAGAAAACAAAATGTAGCATCACAAAAGATGATATAAAATTGCTATAACAGCTGTGAAAGGGAAGATAATAATGAAAATTGCTATAGCACAGAATGGCTAAACCAGATATGCATGAACTGTGAACATGAAGAGTAAATATTTTGATACTATCCTTAAAAATATGACTTGAATCAGTGGGTGTGAAAAGAGTGTTAGATGGCAAAGCATACTTGGGCATGCCTCAGTGAAAAATCATTGTATAAAAACCAGACACCTAGAATGTTCAATGGCAAGCTTTTAAGTGTATTGAAACAATAGATTTAAAAAATATATATTCAGTGGTTACCTACTAGAATAGGTTTACTGGCACTTCGGTTTACTGAGAAGTCTTTGCACCAATTAATTTTGATCAAGGTGCAAAAACTCATTTTGTTGCAAGTGAATGCAAACATTACCATAGGGGTGCTGTTGGACGAGTGTAGGATTGCGAGACTTAGGTGTTCAGGAGTAGAGGTGGGTACACATCAGCAGAGATGAGAGGCAGAGTCTCAGCCTGTAGGTTAAGAAGGCCAAATCTGAAAGACTTGCTTATTAGAACATGTGTGAGGAAAGCTCAGCCTTTCAAGTACTCAAGAGCAAGGTCAAGGCAACAAATAGTTCTGCTTACACAAAGACCTCCATGTAGTGCCAATGGCCACTGAGCTAGTGACATGGTAACTTGTGATACTTTCACAGATGATGTGAGTCATTGTTATGCTATCAAAATTATTATCATTGATGGTGAATTTTTGATGCTGTCTTGAGGGTTTTTTTTTTTTTAACCTTTTGAAATACATTTCCATAAATTCTAACTTTGAGAATGTGATTTAAAGCCCAGAAATAGAAAATGGGCAATGAAGCTTATATGACATGGCTTCTGGGCTTGTGAGCAGGTCACCTTCAATCTGGGGCATTGCCATGCCTTTCATAGGCTTCTTGAGTGGCAGATACTCTGCCTAAATGTATAGATATAAAGAAAGATGTGAACAAGCATTTTCTTTCATTCTTTCCTTATTTTCTTGACACCCATACTGCACCATCCACACACACATGTGTTCACACATGCTCCAAATTAGAGAATTTCTATGTCCTCTTCTACAAAAACCTTTATAAATCAATTTTAAACAATTCATTTACTATACTATATAAATTACAAAAATAAAAAGCTAGTTTTAAAATGCAATTACTCTCTTCATTTTCATGGGTTTAAAAGAGGGGTGGGATGCTCTTGAAATAGCACCTGCAAAACATAGTCTTCAATATGTCACTGATCAATGTGGCTGATGAAAATGTTCCCAGAAACTTCCCGACACTATTTAGGGCCCAAACACGGGTGCTTAGTAAGTTCCTCTTTATTCAAGAATGGAATTCAAGGAATGTCTTCTTATAAACCAAAATTCAATACATTTAATCCTGTTCTCTTGAAATAGGATTAAAAATAAAGACCTTATAGACTGTCTCAGGAATAGTTTGAAATATTTACTTTATGTCATTGAAATTCAAACATCTGTACTTTCATATCTTTATTTCCCAAATCATCATGTTATCTTTTCCCCACTTCTTCACATGAAGAAACAGCCTTTAATCCTTGCCCCCAAACTCAGTCCTTGGATGCTTTTTTTTTTTTTTTTTCCTTTTCTTTTATTGAAGCTATTGCTTTTAAAGTATTGAATAAATCTGACATTTAAACTTCTCCGATGTACTTTCATACATATTTCTTCCACCAGGAGCCTAGAGGCTTATGTTAAAATATAGCTTGAAGGGTAGAAATTATTACTAAGAAAAGTAAGTCATTTCTTTTTCTTTTCAAGAAACAGTTGACCTAGATCTAAAAAAATCTATGCAAGCTATTTTCTTTTCTTCTCTATAGTGTTGAGCCTGTTTGATGTAAAGGACTCTCAGAGATGTCCTGTTAACCCCTTTCCTCAGTTGGATAGTCCAGGGAGTTGGTAGCCTTCTTAATTCAGGCCAAACTCAGGTCTGATTGAATAGACTCTGTCTGGGAAAGTATTAAGTGATCCTTATGGTGGGTTCAGGGTTTTACAGCATCATGAAAACCTACAATGAGAATGGACCTTAGAGATTATCTAGTGTGCCTGATTTTAGGGGTGAGGAGAGAAAAGATGCAAAGGTTAAAGGGATAGTTTAAGGTAGTAAAGCAATTTTGGATAGAGTCAGGCAACTTCATCCCTAGAGTTCATCACACCCTGTGGTGTTTCCCTTGGGATCCTCACCTTGTAATTTGATTGTGGACTTGGCATGTGAGCAATGAAAGTAGCAGAGCCCAAGACAGCAGTAGGCATCCTGGTAGAGAGAAACTGGCAGCACGGTCACTGTGGCACTCCTGGGGACTAGGGAGAAAAAAGACTAATTTACTCCCCTATTGAACTTGGATACAATATCCACAAGTAACTTCAGTTCCTGGGAGATGCTTCCTCTATAAAGAACTTCCAATAGAAAACTTAATGTGAAGTTACAGTTTCTGGCTTTGTGTGGAAGGACAACAGGTAAGCCTACCAGGAGTCTCATCCTGGTATCAAGCATGGGGACACTAGTACCTGAATTCTTGTTCTAGTGCAACAGAGATAAAGGTGAAGAGTCACAAAAAGCAGCAAAGGTAGAGCAGAAATGGGAGCAGCAGCCATAGTCAACACAATTTAATTCGGAGGAGCTAAGTGAGTTGTTAAGGTTGTAAAGCACAGGAAATTTGCATTTTGGCAATATGTTAGTCATCTTTCAATTGCCGTGACCAACACACCTGACAGGAAGGGAAGGAAAAGTTTATTTTGGCTCATGGTTTCAGGGGTTCAGTCCATGGACAGCTGACTTCATTGCTCTGGCCCAAGGGGAGGCAGGACATGGTGGCATAAAGGCATGGTGGAGGAAAGCTACTCAGCTCACAGAGGTCAGGAAGCAAGAGAGAGCACAAGAATCCAGGGATAAGATACATAATTCCCAAGAGCACTTGACCTCCTTCCTCCAGTCACACCCTGCCTGCCCATAGTTACCACCCACTGAGTCCACTTAAGTTATTAATCCATAAAATGGATGAATCCACTGATTAGGTTACAATTTCATAATCTAATGATTTCACCTCTGACCATTCCTGCATTGTCTAACAGGTGGGGACACCTCACATCCAAACCATAATAGGCAGCCTGGTTCTGAAGTCTGCACCCTTAGTCTTAAGCTAACTAACTAACCATAATTAAAAGTCAGAGAGGAGTTGGGGATAGAAAACAAATGTGGGGAGACCTTTTAGAGAGCTGAAAAGGAAAAAAACAAGAGTCCCATGAATTGCTCTGTAGACTCTACAGGTCCAGGGGTAGAAAGATTTTTTTCTGTAAATTTTCAGATAATAAATATTTTTTGCTTTGTCAGATGGCCTCTATCACAACTAATTCTAAAAAAAGTTTATTAATAGGTATTAATTGTACATATTAATGGAATATGGTATAGTTTAAAAACATGAATATGGTTGCACTAATCAAATCAGGGTAATTAGCATTTCCCTATCATCATTTCTTCATGTTTGGAAACTTTAAGTTCCTCTCTGGTAGATCTTTGTAAATATACAACAGGTTATTTGGAATTGTGATCCCCCCACTATGCTACAGAACACCAAAAATTACTCCATCTGTGTTTTGTACCCATTATCCAACCTCCCTTACAATTACTTTTGTTTAAAGGTCAAAGTAGTCATAGACAATACACAAATAAATGGGCATGTTATTTTTCAATAAATTTGCTTCCTGTTTTAAGGCAGCAAATCTGAGTTTGCCAACCTTCCAAATAGATGCTGTGACTCCAACTGTAAGAGATGGAAAAAAGAAAGTAAAAGACATCAAAAGAAATCAAGTTGCATTTACCAACACAGAGTCATTCTGGGAAGTAAATTAGTTCATTTCATCATACGTGTGAAATATGCAGAACAACCCCTGCTGTCTAATGAGGCCTAAATAAAATTATGGCTGTTAATTTTATTGCTTGTCTGTTTGGGGTGGTGGTTGCCGTACTCAAAATAAGTGCCTGTGGGACAATCCAACAATTTCCACAATAAAGTAGGAAAGAGTAGAAGCTGTTAGAAAATCCGGGCCAACAGGCTACGCCTCCCAGGTAGTTTAACCAGGCCACACCCCCTGATCCTGGGAATACCAGGGCAGGCTCTCCCTTTCTTAGCCAATCCAGATCATTCAAGTCACGTCCCTCTGTACTTAAGCCCCTGCCAGTCCAGAACGCTGCCCCTTTTGCCCCATCTTCTCACCAGCTCTCCTCTTTCCCGTTCCCCTCTCCCTTTCCCCTTCCCTTTCTCCCCTTCTCCCCTGCTCTTAATAAACCCCCTTTTTCTACAAGGTGGTCCCGGCATGGTTTTTTTGTCCTTCAGAAGCCACATTCACTCTTTCTTCTGACATATTGGAAGTATTTCATGCTTAAATTGCTAAAGCCCTCCTCCCAATTCTATTTAATTTTGATATCAAGAACACTTTTTTTGTTTGTTTGTGGAGAGTTTCTGAGTGAAGTAGGAACTAACAACTACATAGAGCTGACATTTTGTTAATTTGTTGTTTTTGAAATATCCCTAAAGTTGTCATGTTAGACATTACACAGAAATGCATTTGTTCAGAAAAGTCCATTCGGTCAACATAGTTATTCTCTATATTGATCATTTATTTACCCAATATAAGAAATAAATTACTCATTTAATTGACTAGTTCTTCTTAGTGTATTTAAAAATATAGCCTAAAAATTTATTTACTAAACAAGCATATGGAATATGTTGAAATGCCTGATGCCATTCTAGAGGCTGGAGAAAAAAAGTGATAAGCAAAAGTAAAAAAGAAATCTCTGAATTCACAGAGTTTACATCCTTACCAGATCAAAAGTAATAACATGCTCTATTAAATAGATTAATGCATATCAACCCAGCAAAAATTAAATATTAAGGGAAGAAAAGAATAAAAGTAAATGAACAACTCTTGCTTTTCATCTTTTTCTCTTTCATTCTCCCTTTCATCCTTATTTCCTCCCTCTCTCTTTTCCTTCCTATCATTTGCTGTCTCTACTTCATCTCCCCCTCGTTCTCCTTCCCTTATTTCCTTCATTATTCTTCTCTTCCTCTTCTTATTCATCTTGTCTCACATCTTTGTTCCTTTTTCCTTGTTTCTTTTACCTTGAACTGTTTTTCTTTCTTTTTTTAATTTTTATAATTTTTAATATGTACAACTCATAGTGCATATATTTAGTATCTTTTTACATACAACTGTTTGTATACAAAGTATATTTGTACAATTCAGGTCTTCAATCATGCATTAAGGAAAATGATATCTGTCTCATTCAACCTCCTTTTTTTTTTTCTTTTCTCCCCTTCCCTCCCCTCTTGCTCCCTCCCTTACCCTCCCTTCCCTTGACCATTCTAGTGTTCCTCTAATCCTCCTATGTACCCCCATCCAACAATACTTTGAAATAGCCTCCTTATATCAGAGAAAACATTTGGTACTTGGATTATTGAGACTGACTAACTTCACTTAGCATTATGTCTTCCAACGTCATCCATTTACGTGCAAATGCCATTAATTTATTTTCTTTTTTTGCTGAGTAAAATTCCATTGTGCGTATATACCACATTTTCTTAATCCACTCATTTATTGAGGGACATCTAGGTTGGTTCCACAACCTACCTATTGTGAATTGCGCAGCTACAAACATTGAGATAGCTGTGTCACTGTAATATGCTGTTTTTAAGTCCTTTGGGAATAGACCCAGGAGTGGGATGGCTGGGTCATAGGATGGTTCCATTCCCAGTTTTCCAAGAAATCTCCATACTGCTTTCCATAACAGTTGCACCATTCTGCAGTCCCACCAGCAATGTATGAGTGTGCCTTTTCCCCCACATCCTCTCCAACATTTATTGTTGCTTGTGTTCTTGATAGCAGCCATTCTGACTGGAGTGAAGTGAAATGTTAGAGTAGTTTTGATTTGCATTTCTCTGATTGCCAGCGATGTTGAACATTTTTTCATGTATTTGTTGATTAATCGTGTATCTTCTTCTGAGAGGTGTCTTCTCAATTCCTTAGCCCATTTATTGATTGGGTTATTTGTTTTTTTAGTGTAAAGTTTTTTGAGTTCTTTATATATTCTAGAGATTAGTGCTCTATCTGATGTGCATGTATTAAATATTTGTTCCCAATTAGTTGGCTCTCTATTCACCTCACTGATTGTTTCTTTTGCTGAAAAGAAGCTTTTTAGTTTAAATCTATCCCATTCATTAATTCTTGGTAGTAATTCTTGCGCTACAGGATTCTTATTAAGGAACTTGGGGCCTAATCCGACATGTTGGAAATTGGAGCTTACTTTTTCTTCTATTAGGCGTATTGTCTCTGGTCTAATTCCTAGGTCCTTGATCCACTTTGAATTGAGTTTTGTGCATGGTGAGAGATAAGGGTTTAATTTCAATTTGTTGCATATGGATTTCCAGTTTTCCCAGCACCATTTGTTGAAGAGGCTATCCTTTCTCCACTGTACATTTTTGGCGTCTTTGTCTAATATAAGATAGCTGAAATTATATGTATTAGTCTCTGTGTCCTCAATTCTGTACCATTGGTCCACCAGTCTGTTTTGGTGCCAATACCATGCTGTTTTTGTTACTATTGCTCTATAGTATAATTTAAAGTCTGGTATGGTGATGCCCCCTGCTTCACTTTTCTTGCTCAGGATTGCTTTGGCTATTCTGGGTCTCTTATTTTTCCAGATGAATTTCATGACTGCTATTTCTATTTCTTTGAAGAATGACATTGGAATTTTGATTGGAATTGCATTAAATCTGTATTATGCTTTTGGTAGTATGGACATTTTGACAATATTAATTCTACCTATCCAAGAGCAAGGTAGGTCTTTCCATCTTCTGAGTTCATCTATAATTTCTTTCTTTAGTGTTCTATAATTTTCGTTATAGAGGTCTTTCACCTCTTTCGTTAGGTTGATTCCCAGGTATTTTATTTATTTTTTTTTTATGCTATTGTAAATGGGGTAGTTTTCATCATTTCCCTTTCAGAGTCTTTGTTGCTGATTTACAAAAATGCCTTTGACTTATGTGTATTGATTTTGTATCCTGCAACTTTGCCAAATTCATTTACTAGTTGTAAAAGTTTTCTGGTAGAGATTTTTGGGTCTTCTAGGTAGATTATCATGTCATCAGCAAATAGTGCTAATTTGAGCTCTTCTTTTCCTATCTTGATCCCTTTAATTTCTTTCGTCTGTCTAATTGCTCTGGCCAGAGTTTCCAGTACTATGTTAAATAGCAGTGGTGAAAGGGGGCATCCCTGTCTTGTTCCAGTTTTTAGAGGGAATGCTTTCAATTTTTCTCCATTTAAGATAATGTTAGCTCGGGGCCTTGCATAAATAGCTTTTATAATGTTAAGATATTTTCCTGATATTCCTAGTTTTTCCAGTGTTTTGAACATAAAGGGGTGTTGTATTTTGTCAAATGCTTTTTCTGCGTCAATTGAGATGATCATATGATTTTTGTCTTTAAGTCTATTGATGTGATGTATTATGTTTATTGATTTCCGAATATTGAACCAGCCTTGTATCCCTGGGATAAACCCCACTTGATCGTGGTGCACTATCTTTTTGATATGTTTTTGTATCTGATTTGCCAGGATTTTGTTGAGGATTTTTGCATCTATGTTCATTAAAGATATGGGCCTGAAGTTTTCTTTTTTGGATGTGTCTTTGCCTGGCTTTGGAATTAATGTGATATTGGCCTCATAGAAAGAGTCTGGAAGAGCTCCCTCTTTTTCTATTTCTTGAAATAGTTTGAAGAACATTGGTATTAGTTCTTCTTTGAAAGTCTTATAGAACTCAGCTGTAAACCCATCAGGTCCTGGACTTTTCCTTGTTGGTAACTTTTTGATGACATCTTCTATTTCTTCGCTTGTAATCGGTCTGTTTAAGTTGTGTATAGCCTCCATTTCCAGTTTAGGCAAATCATGCGACTCAAGAAATCTGTCAATGTTTTCGATATTTTCTGTTTTATTGGAATACAAGTTTTCGAAGTAATTTCTAATTATCTTCTGTATATCTGAGGTGTTTGTTGTGATATTCCCTTTTTCATCATGAATGTTAGTAATTTGATTTTTTTCTCTTCTTCTTTTTGTTAGCATTGCTAAGGGCCTGTCAATTTTGTTTATTTTTTCAAAGAACCAACTTTTAGTTTTGTCAATTCTTTGAATGGTTTCCTCAGTCTCAATTTTATTAATTTCTGCTCTGATTTTAATTATTTCCTGTCTTCTACTGCTCTTGGTGTTGGTCTGTTCTTCTTTTTCTAATGCTTTGAGGTGTGATGTTAAGTCATTTATTTGTTGGGTTTTTTTCCTCTTAAGGAATGAACTCAGTGCAATGAATTTTCCTCTTACTACTGCCTTCATAGTGTCCCAGAGATTTCTATACATTGTATCTGTGTTCTCATTTACCTCTAGGAATTTTTTAATCTCTGCTTTGATGTCTTCTTCAACCCCTTGTTCATTCAGTAGCATGTTGTTTAGCTTCCAGTTTGTTGGAGTAGGTTTTCTTAATCCTTGTTTTGTCGTTGATTTCCAATTTCATCCCTTTATGGTCTGATAGAATGCAGGGTAGTATCTCTATTTTTTTATATTTGCTGAGAGTTTCCTTATGACCTAATATATGGTCTATTTTGGAGAAGGAGCCATGTGCTGCTGAGAAAAATGTGTATTCGTTTACTAAGGGATGAAATATTCTATATATGTCCATTAGGTCTAAATTGTTAATTGTTTTAAGGAGGCTTAACGTTTCTTTGTTTAGCTTTTGTTTGGATGATCTATCCATTGGTGAGAGAGGTGTGTTGAAGTCCCCTAGAATAACTGTGTTGTGGTCTATTTTACCCCTGAACTTGAGAAGAGTTTGTTTGATGAATGTAGGTGCTCCATTATTTGGGGCATATAGATTTATGATTGTTATATCCTGTTGATGGATGGTTCCCTTAAGTAATAAGAAATATCCATCTATGTCCCTCTTGATTAGTTTTGGTTTGAAGTCTACCTTATTTGATATGAGAATGGAAACCCCTGCTTGCTTCCGCCGGCCATGTGAGTGATAAGACTTTTCCCAGCCTTTCACTTTCAGTCTGTTGATGTCTTTTTCTATGAGGTGTGTTTTTTGGAGACAGCAAATTGTTGGGTCATTTCTTTTAATCCATTCTGATAATCTGTGTCTTTTGATTGTCGCGTTTAGGCCATTAACATTCAGGGTTACTATTGAGATGTGATTTTTATTCCCATCCATTTTTATTTGTATTATGGACTTTAGCTTGATTTGGTTTCTCTTCTGGTTGGTATTTCCCTTAGTTTAATATCTCCCTTTGTTGATTTTCATTATCATCTTTCTCTTCTTCTTCATGAAAAATGTTGCCCAGGATGTTCAGAAGTGCTAGCTTTTGAGTTGTGAAATTTTTTAACTTTTGCTTGTCGTGGAAGGTTTTTATTTCATCTTCGAATCTAAAGCTCAATTTTGCTGGATATAAGATTCTTGGTTGACATCCCTTTTCTTTCAGAGCTTGAAATATGCTATTCCAGGATCTTCTTGCTTTTAAGGTCTGGGTTGAAAAATCTGAACATAGTCTGATTGGTTTCCCCCTATATGTAATCTGTTTCCTTTCTCTTGTAGCTTTTAGTATTCTCTCCTTGCTCAGTGTATTAGGCATTTTCATTATAATGTGTCTTGGTGTGGATCTGTTGAGATTTTGTTTGTTTGGTGTTCGGTATGCCTTTTGAACTTGGTTTTCCCATTCATTCCTCAAGTTTGGAAAATTATCTGTAATTATTTTGTTAAATAGATTACTCATTCCTTTGTCTTGAAACTCTGCCCCTTCCTCTACACCAATCACTCTTAAGTTTGGTCCTTTTATGCTGTCCCATAATTCTTGGATGTTATGTTCTTGATTTCTAACAAGTTTTGCTATATAGTCTAAATTCTTCTCTAGGATATATATTTTGTCTTCATTGTCTGAGGTTCTTTCTTCCAAGTGGTCTATTCTGTTGGAGATGCTTTCAATTGAACTTTTATTTTGGTTTATTGCTTCTTTCATTTCTGGAATTTCTGTTTGGTTTCTCTTTAGAGCCTCTATTTCCCTATTGAAGTAATCTTTTTCTTCCTGTATTTGTTTTTGGAGTTCTTTGTCAAAATGATCTTTTGCCTCCTGTACTTGCTCCCTCATCTCATTTTTGAGTTCATTATTAAGTTCCATAAACATTTGGCATATGTAATTTCTAAATTCCATCTCTGGCATTTGACCAACTGTGCTTGCCATGACATCTACTGATGAGGTATCTTGATTTGTTTGTGTCATTTTCTTCCCTTGTTTTTTCATGTTGCTTGTGTGTCTATTCTTCCTGCACTGTGGGACCTTGACTATTTCGATTTTACCTTAAAGCCTTATGTTGTTCCTGTAGTACAATGCTATCAGATCGCCTTATAATTCCTTTACACTTTAAAACCTAACACTTTCTATTCAGAAAATCCAAGTTTGATCACAATGTACAGATTTGGTTAACCCAGATATTATTTCCAATTTACTCTGTACGCTTCTGATGGGGTTTTATAGCTTCAAGTATTGGATACAGAGGTGTTATGGTTAGGAAGAAGGAAGTGTCTTGAACTGTTCTTTCTTGGAAAGTATGAAAAGAGATTTCTATTGAAGTGGTTTAGTGGAAGTGGTTTAGTATCAGTAGACGAGGTAAGAAAGAGAATGGAGTAGACAATTAGGTGGAAAGACCAATTTATATATAAAGTAAGTTGGAAAAGAAAAAAAAAAATGATAAAAGAGTAGGAATTGGTGTAAGAGAGAGGAGAGAGAGAATCAAGAAAATAGAGAGTAAACTATATATAACACTGCTTTGCTACCCAGTTCAATTGCGCCGGTTTTAGAAATCCCAAGTTCTGCGTATAACTTGTTTTTGCCTCTGTTTAGTATGCACTGGCAGGGTGTAAACATGAAAGATGAAGGAGGAAGAAGATGCAAGAGTGAGAAGGAAGAAAAGAAGGAAAGAAAAAAGGAGTGGAAGCAAACAAACACACTGACAATCAATGTGGAAGAAAAAAAAAGCAAAACAAAACAAAGCCAAAAAAAGAAAAAGAAAAACAAACAAACAAACAAACAAACAAAAAACCTCCCCGAAATCCAACAAAACAAGCAAACCAAAAAAAAAAAAAAAAAAAAAAAAGTCAAACCCCAAGTCTCAAACAAAACGGGCCCTGGGAAGCCCCCCTCTTTTTTCCTTTCCAGTTCAAGCCAATTGTTATCGGATCTCGTCTAGACAGTCTGCGATCCTGTTAGTGGAATCAAGGCTGCACCTTAGGCCAGTGGCTGAACAGCTCAGTGGATGAGTGGCCCAGGGGGTTTGTGTGTCAGCAAATGAATGGCACCGGGAAGGGGACACTCCAGAAGGCACCCCCTCCCCACGCCCACCCACATTTGCAGCTTCTTGTGGCTGCTGGGCTGGCCTCAGACACGCCCTCCCCTGCTGGCCACCGGAGCCTCACCCAGGAGTGTGTTGTCTTCAGAGAGCTGGAGGGTCCCTGGATGGCTGTAGCCGTCACTCTCCGTCTCCTCTCCTTTGTCTGGGTCAGCCACTGCACCTTTCAAAGATGGTGGTGCTCTACTCCCAGTCAACAGCAGCTCCGTAGACTCCCGTGTCCTCACCTATCGATTTCAAAGCCATTGGGTAAATGTCTCCTTGCCGAGGTGGTATCGGGAAGCCGCAACTGTAACTGCGGCGCAGACAGTGCTGCTTCGGACTGTGGACCGCTCAGATTCTGCCCCTGCTTGCTGTTCTCTGGTCTCTGCGTCGCTCTCTCTGGGGCCCTACTGCTGAGGGTTGCGTCCGGCCGAGTGTGGATTCGAACTGGTGTTGTCGACCCGCGGTCTCCCGTGGTCCCCCAGCACCAATTCTGCCGGCTGTTATCACTGGCTTCACGCTGGTGTGCCCTGAGTGTGGCTGGGGTTGCAGTCGCAGCGAGGTCTCCCCACACTGATTTTGTTTCACACGGCCTGTGCACCACCCAGGTGGTTTTGCAGAAACCTCGCGGCTCTAGCCGCTGCAGACAGCTTGTCTTCTACTCTCCCTGGTAGTGGTAATCAAATCATCCAGGAGATCAGTATTTTCGGCCTATATATATATGATGAAAGGCAATTTATCTGCTTTGTTGGATTCTTTCCACGGAGCTGCCCTGAAGTGTGGCTTCCTCTAATCCGCCATCTTGGATCCCTCAAACTGTTTTTCTTTGAGAGACAATAATCACAATTATCTGAATAATTTTATTTAAATTAATACTGTTTTAATTTCCTATAAAGAAATTTCATTTTTTAAAGAAGAGTTTTAAAACCAATTCCCTTTCTTTATACTATTTTCAAGGTAAAGAAGCATGTTTATTCCAAGAAATTCAGTCTTCTTTTCTAATTGTAGACTTTTCTTCCAAAACGTTCCTTTCTCCTTTACAAGTGAAATTGCTCAGACCAAAGTTCATTCTATGTCTCTTAGCTTGATCGAATGATTTTTCCCCCTGCCTTAAAGTTGTCATAATTTCAGACTAGAAAGTCTAAGCATTACTTTTTTTTGGTAAGTCTATAGGTTGAAAATTCAAATATAATAGAAACTATCTAATATTTTTATGATCTTAATGGTTAATGAATAGGTTGATTATATGATCTCTACGTTAAGGTCACAGTGGGATGATATGTTTTATTAGTGGAATTCATGACATACGGCTGGCTTCTTTAGAGAGAAGTCTATCAAGTAGAACAACATGGTTTCAAGTCTATGTCTACCTTTATGAGTATGTGCCCTTGAGCAATTCAATTAAACCCTAGGAATCTCAGTTTCTTCAGTCATGATAACACCTATCCCATGAATTTCTGTGTAGGATGCAAGTTTTTAATAAGCATAATGAACTTTTGTTAATAGCAATATTTCTATTGTTTTTTATTCAGGAATGGCTGAGCCAATCTCAGCACATAAGACCTGGATATTAAATGGATGTATCTTAGTGAACCGGCTAAAAATGTTGGTGGTATTTTTCTGTCTTTTTCTCCATTATTTTGGATATATCCATTTTCTGTTTTATTTATAATAAAACGAAACAGAACAATAAATTCTAAACATACTTTCTCAGAAGAGGTCACAAATGAAACATATTTACAAGAGGCAATATTCATTTAGGAAATATACATATATATATGTAATATATATATTATATATAATAAATTTCAGAGACTGATTTCCAAATAGCATGGCTATATCATGGCTATATAATAATCTAAATAGTTGTACATTTTTACCTGAAACATCATATTCCCCAGGACAAATTTTTGGTTAAAAAGTCAAATTTCTGTTTCACAGTTAAAGTACAGAGATGCTGACCCTACACAATCTTATTATAAAGAGCTGGCAGGATAGATATCACAAATTAGTTAAATTTTATGGTATAACACATAGAACAAATGTTTGACTGCCTTAGAATTAATATATATACATTCTATTATATCTTAAAGACTCTCTTGGTACTTACATAGATTTCTAAGGCCTTAGTAATGTTGGACTAAATTCAGACAATAAGACAGAGTCAGAATCTTGGAGGAAGATAATTAGTTCCTCTTCCTTGAATTTCCAGATGTATAAGCTAAAAAACAAAGTGAATTTTAAGCAAGACTAAAGAAACTACTTTTTTTTTTTTTTTAAAAAAAAATACCAAAGCAATAATACATTGTGGCCAAAAATAATTCTCCTCTAGAGTCCAACATCCAGAAGTGAAAGAAAGATAACTATCATCATGAAAAGAAAGTATAAAACCTAATAGAGGAGCAGACATGCAAAAGAGAAAGAGGAAAGCATCAAACCTCATTAAAAATACAGTAAACCATCAAACCACAAAGACGAATGACAAGATAAGAGAAAAAAAACAAAGGATAGTCAAGACAGAAGAAAATTAACAAAATTACAAGAATACTTACTGTATTTACTATCAGTAAAAACTTTGAATAGAAACGTTCTAAAGTTCTCAAATAAAAAACACTGACTATTTAGGTGTGATGGTACACTCCTGTTATCTCAGTGATTTGGAAGACTAAGGCAGGAGGATTGCAAATTTGAGGCCAGCCTCAGCAACTTAGCAAGCCCCTGTCTTGAAAAAAAAAAAAGGACTGCAGTTGTGACTCAGTAGTTGAGCACCCCTGAATTAAATTCCTGGTATCAAGAACAGACAAACAAAAAATAAAAACAAAGAATGGATAAAATACCCAATAACATACTGCCAACAAAACAAAACAAACAAACAAACAAACAAACAAAAAACCCTCATTTCATCAGTAAACACACACACAGACTAAAAGTAAAAGAACTGAAAAAGACATTACGCACAAACAGGAACCAAAAGTGAGCAGGGTTAGGTCTACTTGCATCTGAAAAAAACTGAATTTAAGACAAAAACTGCATGGAAAGAAAAAGAAGGTCACTATATTATAATCAAGGAATTGATTCAAAAAGAAGATATAATGATTATAAATGTATTTTATAAAACAAACACAATTAGATCTAAAAGCAAGGATAGGCTCCAATATAATAATAATGGATGGGATTCCACCCTTCCAGGTCCCCTTTTCCCTCAGGGGAAGTCTTTTTCTCCTGTCCTTAAATAAAGCCTTTCCTTTTCCACTCTACCCTTGGAAAAAAATAATAATAATGGGTGATTGTAACACCCCACTTTCATCAATGGACAGATCATTAATTCAGACAAAAAAAATCAACAAAGAAACATTAGCATAAACTATACTATAGACCAAAAGGAACTACAGGACATTTCAATCAACAGTTACATGATGCACATTCTTTTCATCAGCACATAAAATATTCTTTAAGTCAATGATATATTATTCCACAAAAAAAGTCTTACCAAATTTTTAAAAAATGGAAATCCTATCCTGTATCTTTTCTGACCACAGTAAAATAAAGCCAGAAAGTAACAACAAAAGAAACTTTAATTATTATACTAATACAGGGGGATTTAACAATACAATTTTGGGTAAATGATGAGTCCTTGAATCAAAAGTAAAGCTAAAATATTTCTCAAAGTAAGTGGAAATGGGCACAGAAAAACAAAACGTATGGGACACAGCAAAAAGAGTAACATGGGAAGTTTTATAGTAATAAGTACCTACATCCAAAAATTTTAAAAAGATTAAATAAACAAACTAATTATGCATCTCAAGGACCTAGCAAAGAAGAAAAAAACAAACTCTAAATTTGGAAAAAACAACAAACCCTAAATTAAAGAAAGAAAGAAGATATCAGAGAAGAAGTAAGTAAAATAAAAACAACAAAAAAATCAATGAAATGAAGAAATGATTTACTGAAAGAAGTAAACAAGGTTAACAAGTCTTTAGCTAGACTAATAAGTAAAAACAAAACAAAATAAAAACAAAAACAAAAACAAAACCCATATAAACCAAATTAGGGATGAAAAAGGAGACATTACAATCAATACCACAGAAATATAAAGGATCATTAGGAACAATTATGAACAACTATAATTAACAAATTATAAAATATAGAATAAGCAGATAAATTTCTGAAAATATGCATATGCAACCTACCAACACTGAACCATAAAGACATTTATAAAGCAAAAACCCTAAATAGGTCAATAATAAGAAATGGAATTGGATTAGTAATGATGTTTCCCAACAAAGAAAAGCCCAGAACTGGGCAACTTCACTGGTGAATTTTGCCAAACTTAAAAATAACCAACACCAATTATTCTCAAACTATTCTAAAGAACAGTTTGGAAGGAAACCTTTACAACCTCATTTTCCAAGGTCAGCACTACCCTCATTCCAAAACCAGAGAAGTATATAACAAAAAATAAAACTGTATTTCTCATGAATATAGATGTAAAAATTCTCAGGAAAATGCTAGGAAATCAAATTCAATAGCTCTTTGAAAACATTATTTGCCATGACCAAGTTGGATTTATCCCACAGATGCAAGGAGGGTTTAACATACTCAAATCAATAAATGTAATACATCACATAAACAGAATGAAGGACAAAAAATAGATGATAATTTCCATAGATGCAAAAAAAATTAAATAAAATTCAGCATCCATTCATGATAAAATCCCTGAACAAACTAGTAATAGAAGGCTTGCTCCTCAACATAATAAATGCTATATATGCCAAACCCGCTGTCAACATTATGCTGAATGGGGGAAAGTTAAAATAATTTCCCCTAAAATCTGGAACATGACAAGGATGTACCTTCTCACTGCTCTAATTCAACATGGTAGCAGGGGTCTTAAAGTAATCAGGCAAGAGAAAGAATAAAAGGCATATGACTAGGAAAGGAGGAAGAGAAACTATCTCTGTTTGCAGATAATGATTCTATACATAAAACAAAACAAAACAAAAACCTAAAGACTCCACCAAAATTCTTTTAGAACTGCTAAACGAATTCAGGAAAGTTGCAGGATACAAAGTCAACATACAAAAATCAGTAGAATTTTTAGACACCAATAATGAACTTTCTGAGAAAGCGATCATGAAAGCAATCCCATTCACATTGGCTACAAAACAAATATAATACCTAGGAATAAATTCAACCAAGAATATGAAAGACCTATACAATAAAGATTTTAAAATGCTGGTGAAAGAAATTGGGGGAAAATATAAAATGGAAAGACTTCCCATGTTCATGGATTGGAAGAATTAGTATTGTTAAAATGTCCATACTGCTAAAAGCAAATTACAAACTTAATGCAATCCCTGTCAAAATATCAATGGTATTCTTCACAGAACTAGAAAAAAACAATCCTAAAATTTATGTGGGAGCACAAAAGATGCCAAATAGCCAAAGCAATCTTGAACAAAGTCAACAGAGCTGGAGGCATCACAATACCTGAATTCAATAGCAATATTAGAGCTATTTTAACCCAGACAACGTGATTTTGGCATAAAAACAGCCACATAGACCTATGGGACAGAATAAAGACCCCCCACCCCCAAATAAACCCACTCTTCTACGGTCAATTTTTGACAAAGTTGCCAAATTGCAAACTAGAGAAAGGAGAGCCACTTCACTAGATAATTCTGAGGAAACTAGATATCTTTATATAGAAAATTGAAGCTTGACCCCTATCTTTAATTCTGTACAAAAAGTCAATTCAAAATGGATCAAAGACCTAAGAGTAAGATCTGAATCTCTAAAACTACTAGGAAAAAACATAATGAAAACACTTCCAGATATGGTTATGGGCAATGATTTTTTGGATATATCCTCATAAGCACAGTAAACAAAAGCAAAAAATGGTCAAATGGAATTATATCAAGCTAACAAACTTATGCATAACAAAGGAAACAATCAACAGAATTGAGGAGACAATCTATAGAATGGAACAAAATGTTGGATAACTATCCACTGGATAAATATCCAGACAAGGAACTCAAAAAGCTTAACAACAACAAAAACAACAAGAAAAAGTAAGTCAATTAAAAAATGTGCAAATAAGCTGAATAGTTAGTGCTCAAAAGAAGAGATACAAATGGCCAACAGATATATGAGAGATGTTTAATAATGTTAGCCCTCAGGGAAATGTAAAACCAAGCTACAATGAGATAGCAACCCAGTTAGAATGGCTACTATAAAACAAAGCTTAACAAATTGAATGCTGGATAGGATGTGGAGAAAAAGAAACCCTTATAGACTGTTAGTGTGAATGTAAATTAGTAGTCATTAAGGAGAACAGTATGAACATTGCTCAGAAAATTAAAAATGGATTTACCAACTGGGTGCGGTGGTACACCCCTGTAATCCCAACAGCTCCAGAGGCTGAGGAAGGAGGATAACTTGTTCAAAGCCAGCATCAGCAAAAGCAAGGCACTAAGCAACTCAGTGAGACCCTGTCTCTAAATAAAATACAAAATAGGGCTGTGATGTGGCTCAGTGGTTGAGTGCTCCTGAGTTCAATCCCTGGTACTCCTCTCCCTGCTAAAATAGATCTACCATATGATTCATTTGTCCCACTTTGGGGTATATATTCAAAGGAAATTAAAAAGACACCGGCACTCCTATGTTTAGTACAGCATTTATTCACAATTTCTAAGATATAGAATCAACTTAGGTACTCATGAACAGATGAGGGGTAAAATGTGGTATATATACACAATAGAATACTATTGCACCATAAATAATGAAATCCTGTGTTTTGCAGTGAAATGAATAGAAATGGAGGACAAGATGTTAAATGAAATATGCCAGGCAATAAAAGACAAATACCACATGTTCTTTCTCATATGCAGAAACAAACAAACAAACAAAAATCAACTTAAAAGTAGAATAGTGATTACCAGACACAGGGAAATGTTAGGAAGAGTGGAGGGAAGTTGGATAATGTGTTCCAAAAAACAGTTACACAGGAAGAATGTGTTCTGGCATTTCATAGCACACTGGGATGATTATAGTTCACAACAACATATTATATGTTTAATGAAGATCTAGAATAGAAGAGCTGAAAATCATTAAACCTAAAGAAAAAAGAGAGGGAAAGGCTAATTACCTTGATTTGACTGGTACAACCTGTATGCATGTCTTGAAATATCACACTTAACCTCACTGATATGTATAATTAATATTTGTTAATTAAAAATAAATTAAAAATTGCCTTCTAGAAGTTTATTACTGTGTCTACATTCACTGAGAATAAAATGTTTGGGGTACTAGTTTAAAACTGCTATGCTTTAGAAATTCATAAAGCAAGGTATTTTCTTTCCTCTATTTTCTTACTTTCTTTCTCTTTTTGTAAACCAGAATTATAATGGGGGGGGGGGGGGGGGAACCACATGAAAATCCAAAGACGCTCATACCAGGGAATGGTGCATTCTCTCCCTGGAGGAGAAATCTACATGGAACAAAGAACCACAACCAACAGGCTGCTTGTAAATTAGACTCAGCAAGGAAAATAGGGCCTGTGGTCAGTAAATCTAAATGTCCCTTTGATTAGGCCTAACATTGATATTTTCTTCTCTGAAGAATACAAGAGAAACCCCTGAAAATAAGATAGCTTGCTTTGATCAAAGAAATATTCTAAGTGCTCATTTCTTTCAGAGTTCCTTATTGGATCTTGCTACTCCTGTTGCCACTGCCACGACTATGCTACTACTACCTATTAATTATTATAGTCAGTATAGCAGAGAGTGACCATCTATTATCACATTTATTCCACATGATGATTGTAGGGTTTGAGAAAAGTCATGGAAATTTTGAATAAGAGATTAGAAAAGTCCTTACTTTATCATCTAGAAAGGGGAGAAAATTGAGTCAAATACAAGAAACCCAAGTCTACTTTAACTCAAATCATGCACATAGTTTTAGTGCGATTATTATGGGAGGTGGAAAGCATAAAAACAATTACCTTGGAAGCTGATTGTTAACAGTATCATACTATCATTAGCAGTAAAGGAACAATTATCACAGTTAATAAAACCACATTAAAACATATGACAGATAAAGAAAGCACAATGGTAGAAATTTAATGGGCTATATTCCCTGCCAGATTTTATATTGGGTGTTAGATTATTTATAGGACATATGTTCTAGGAAAACAAATGTTTAAACTGGAAATGAGCAAATCTGAAGACATTTTCTTCTTGAAGCAGTGTGGTTTTACATTATTCTGGTAATTTATATCTCCTAGAAAACATGCTGCTTCTTCTATTAAAGTAGAGATGGCTTTCTAAATACATTTTTACATAGAACTATTTTGTTTTGAAAATAGAAATTTCCATCTCAATTTAAAACAAACCATTTCCACGATATTAGTGGTAAGAGCTGCACGGTCCCATAGAGCCTCTGGCCACCCATCTCTGCAGTCATTCCCTTGTCTACTTTCTTACAACCAGCCATCACCATCCCAACTGTGTCCCTTCTTCAGGGCACTCTGTTGGCTGCTGCCCCATATCACTTGGGCTGCTACTTCTGTGATTTTGCTGTTGATAATGATTTATCCTTCCCTGACCCTTGATCCTACCATGCCTATTCATATATACTGCACTGGGGGATCCACATGGTACTGTGATTTTAAGTGAGTTTTAAAGTTGAGTTTAGCCAGATAGAAGACACAGTTTAGAGGCCCTGCCTAATTGCTTGCCAGGGGCAGGGCATTCAGAATTTAACTTCCCAGAATTTGGGGTTCCTCATTTCTGAAATGAAGATAATAATAGCTGCTGTGTTCTCCCTGGAGGAGATATCTACCTGGAACAAAGAATCACAACCAAAAGGCTGCTTGGACATAAGCGTGGACTCAGCAAGGAAACTAGGGCCTGTGGTCCTATTGGATCCTGTTACAAGGATCAAATTAGATGGTCTACAATATACCAGGTGCCATGCCTGATATTGGGCAGGTACTCCACACCAGGTAGCTAATAAGGGGTCTGAAGCAGAAGCCCTTCTATCTGGAAGGCAGCAATAATGTTGTCTCTCAACTTCAGCCCCTAGCATTCCATACTGGTCTATGCTGGCAGCTTTCCCTGTTCTTGTCCGTGTATTCTTATTTATGTGCATCATTGCTCTCTAGCCCACTATTTTTACAACTTTAGTGTGCATTCCTTGCCTGGAAAGCTTGGTGATAAGCACAGAATTCAGCACCCCACAAAGAGATTCTGATTCCATTGGTTCTGTGGAGGAGTCCTGAAAGCTGTATTTTTTTTAATGCTTTTATTAGTGCATTATAAGTATACATAATATTGGGGTTCATCTTGACATAATCATATCTGCATGGAAAACAATTTGCTCCTTACCCCAGGTGTTTCTGGTTCCAATACAGAATTAGCATCTACTCAATTGTGGAATGATCACACAGAGTCAGTGACATCTTTGGTCACATCATTCTGGTCTTGCTGATGGCTGTGGCAATACACTGGTCTTTTCACATTAGTCTTGTCTTTTTTTTTTTTTTTTTTTTTAACTAGGGATTAAACCCAGGGGCACTTAACCACGGAGCCACATCTCCAGTGTCCCCCTTTATTTTTGTATTTTATCAGAGACAGAGTCTCACTGAATTGTTTAGGGCCTCACTAAGTTGCTGAGGCTGACTTGGAACTTGCTATCCTCCTGCCTGAGCCTCCGGAGTCACCGGGATTACAGGTGTGCACCACCATACCCTGCTTCACTTTGGTCTTAAGACTTGAACAGGTATAGGACTGTTTTTTTTCCATTTCCATTTTGGACCTTAGTATTTTCTTTGGCTTCTGGACTTAGCAATTTAGAATGGAGCTGCTTTTTTTTTTTTTGCTATTTTGATTTTTGATGGGAGGATAATATTTCTAGATTGAAATGTCTCTTGTGGGTAATAAAATCCTCCTTTCTCTAGGTCAGTGGTTGTCGAAGTGTGGTCTCAACCAGGACCAGCAGCAGCAGCTGAAGACTTTTAGAAATTCAGATCACTAGTCACTACTTTAGATCCACTGAATTAACGTTTTGGTGGTGGAGTCCAGAAATCTGCATTTTAATTTATCTTATTATTTAGAGATAATTATAATTTTGCATGCACTGTTATGAACTAATACAGAGCCAGGTGCGGAGGCATATGCCTGTAATCCCAGCATTTTAGGAGGCTGAGGCAGGAGGATGGCTAGTTCAAAGCCAGCCTTAGCAACAGTGAGGCACTAAGCAACTCAACGAGACCCTGTCTTAAAATACAAAACAGGGCTGGGTATGTGGCTCAGTGGTCAAGTACCCCTGAGTTTGATCCTTGGTACCCATGGAAGAAAAAGAAATAATACAGAGAGAATCTGCTACACTCTTTATTCCATTTCCCCCCATCTTGTAAAACCACAGTACAATATCAAAACCAAGATGCTGGGGCTGGGGATATAGCTCAGTTGCTAGAGTACTTGCCTTGCATGCACAAGGCTCTGAGTTCAATCCCAGCCCCACCCCCCCCCCCACACACACCAAAACAAAACAAAACAAAACATCCAGGATACTGACATGGACACATTCAACATATAGGGCACTTCCAGCCTCCTAAGTATCCCACATGTTGTCCTTTTATAGCCACACTATTCCTTCCTGCCTTTATCCCTCCTTTACCCCTGGAAACCACTAATCTGTTCTCAAGTTCTATAATCTATCATTTTAAGAATGTGTTTAAATGGAATCATACATTATGTAACATTTTGTGATTCATTTTTCCCACTCAGCGTGTTTCTCTGGAGACTCCTCCAGGTTGTTGCATCAATAGTGCATTCCTTTTTATTGCTGAGTAAGAGTTCATGGTATGAAGGGGTCCCAGTTTATTTAATCATTTGCCCACTAAAGGACAGCTGGGTTTTCTTTTTTGGTTATTATAAATGAAGCTGTTATAAACATTATTGAAAGAGTTTTTGTAAAAACAGTCTTCACTTCTGAGTGTTTGCAGGGGCAATTGCTGGCTGGTACGTAGTTGCAAGTTTAGTTTTTAAGGGAATTTTTAAACTATTATTCAGAGGATCTGTATGATTTTCCATTTCCATTACATTTGCATAATGTATTGAATTCTTGGCATTGTTTTAACAGCTTAAGTGAAGTATCAAAAACCTTCTTTACATTCTTTCACCTTTCCTGCTTACACTAGAATGGTACTATTTCTTCTACATACCTTTAGAATCACATCTTTAACGTAAAGTGCTTTAATTTTTGCTTCAAGCACCTAACATGGTGTAGAAAATTCAGGATGAGAAGAAAAGCTTATTGTGTTTACCCATATTTTCACTTACTTTGTTATTTTTTTCCTTCCTGGTGCTTCAGGCTCCTTCTTCTAACATTATATTTCTTTGTAGAGGACTTCTTTTAGCCATTCTTTGTAGGTCAGTTAGAAACAGATTCTCTTAGTTTTCCTTCCTTTAAGAATGTCTTGATTTCCTGCCTCTTTTCTGAAGGATATTTTCTCTGGGCATAGGATGCTGGATTGACATTTTTTTTTTTTTTTTTTCCCAACACCTACCTGAAAAATATTGTGTTTCTTCCTTCTGGCTTCGGTGTTTTCTGATGAGAAATCTACAGTTGGTTGAATTGCTTTTCCCCATAGGCAAGGGGTCATTTTTACCCACTACTGCTGTATAATATTTGTCTTTTTTATTTTCAGAAATTTAACCATGGTGTATTTTGGAATGATTTCTTTGGTTTTTATCTTGTTTTGGATTCTTCCCAAATTTGGGAAATTTCCAGTTATTATTTCTTAGAATAGTACTTTTTCTCCTCCCCTTCCTTTAGGATTCCAATGGCATAAAAGTTAGATCTTTTGCTCTGCTTCCAGGTTTCTGATGTTCTGGGCTTTTTCTTTTCTTTCTTTTTGCTGGTTCTCTCTGTTGTTCTGGTATAGTTATTTTTATTGTTCCATACTTCAGTTCACTGACTCTTCTTTTGTCCTCCTCATTCTACTGGTAAGCTCATCCATTGAGTTTTCTTATGTTAATTATGGTATTTTCAGTTCTAAAATTTCCATGTAGTTCAAAATAATCTATTATTTCTTTGCTGGACATGGTGGTATACACCTGTAATCCCAGTGGCTTGGGAGGCTGAGGCAGGAGGATCATGAGTTCAAAGCCAGCTTCAGCAAAATGAGGTGCTAAGCAACTCAGTGAGACCCTGTCTCTAAATAAAATACAAAATAGGGCTGGGGATGTGGCTCAGTGGTCAAGTGCCCTTGAGTTCAATCCCTGGTACCCCCCAAAATAAATAAATAAATAAATATATTATTTTGCTGAGACTTTTTGTTTTATCACTTGCTATTGTTTTGAGCACATTTTAAATTGCTCATTGATTTATTATTTATTTTACAATGGCTGATTTAACATCTTTGTCCAATATTTCTAATATACCTGGCACCTAAGTGTTGGTATCTACTGAGTTCCTTTTTATTTTCTTTCCATTCAGTTGGAGGTTTTTCCTGACTTTCTTGAAGAGTTATTTTTCAATTGGAACTTGGACTTTTAAAAAATTATGAGATTGGATCTCATTTAGTTTAAGCCTTTTGGTTTAGCTAGCTATTTCTGCTCTAGTAGGAGAATAAGGAGGTGCTACTTCATCATGTTATTTCCAGATGGGAGAAGTCCAGGCTGCAGACCCTGCCTCCAACTGGCTCAGGGAGGAGGTCTCATGGTCCTGGGTGGGTGTTGGAATGCGGTGGTGGAAATGGCCTTATCATCCTCTTTACTGCCAGGTAATAGGTGATAGTGTTCACTTTCCTCCAAGCTTCCTTTAAAATCACTGTCTCCAACAGAGGGAAAGGATGTGCCCTGTTTCTTGTCCTTATGCCACACCTCTTTAATGCTCTCAGACACAAATGGCTGAAGGAATATAAAAAAAGCAGCTTTTAAATAATAATAATAATAATAATAATAATATAAAAACACCCTTGGAACTAGACACTGGGAAATAATATACCTGTAAAACTGTGATCATTTAGTCTGGCAAAGAGAAAGGTGAGGGGTGAGTTGGTTTATGAAGGACTGTGAGTGCTGGACTGTGAAGAGCTGAGGTTTATCCCCATATCCATGTGAAGGACTCATGGCAGAAATTAAAAGGTGCCTAGGAACACTGGTGGTAACACAGGGATGAATTGCCAGGTAAAAACATGAATCTATTTCTCTGCCCATCCACAATGTGAGCTCATTTACAACTTTTATCATCTCATTATTATTATCATAAAGTCTAGAGTGATCTAGAATCATAGTTTAAGACTCTTTATATTATTTTATCTTAAATAATTATTTGTCCTTTCATTTGTGAAGGTTTGAATTTGATTTCACTATGTTCTAATGCCATGAATATCACACTGCCATTCTAAATAATTTTGAGCCTGATTCTAAATCTCCAATCATCAGGGTGGTGGTGAGACATTTATTACTAGTTTTAGGATATGAGACTAGTTTGGGGGTGTTCTAGACCTTGTACTTTCAAGGTTACATAACGCAATAGAGATGTAGACAGTTTCTGAAAAGTTAATTTCTTCTCTTCAATGGGATGATCACAGAGAAACTTGTTATTCAAGGTTTATAATCAGTAATGATTATAAACAGCAGAGGACTCTGCTTCTCTGTGGGTCATTTTAATCTAGGTGGTTCAGCTACACCTGTGCCAAGCGTAGGGGCAGATGTGGGGATTGTGGTGCCTAACGCACAGTCTCTCAAGATTCACAATGTGGTTTGCAAAGGATTCAGGGTCAATGCTGTTTCATCAAGGATCACCTTCCTCTACTGAGGCTTGCAGAATTTCCCTTCTTAAAAAGATACAGGATTATTCTTACTGCTTTCCAACTCCAAAGACAACCTTTTCCTTCTTCCTCCTCTCATTGCCCTGTCATCTTCTTAATCAATTCAGACTTTCAAAAACAAAACTTGTTAAGAGGGATTGTCATTAAGCACCTCTGTCTTTGGCCTTGACACTCAAATACACAAAGTCCAAAAGAATTTCCTATTTTAATGGGGGGAGAAAAAATACATTGAGATCAAAATGCAAATCAGTATCTCAATAAACAACATCATTCTCACAGACTGGAGGTTATATATTCCACATCAACAAGGTACTGCAAATCTATTCTTAGTGAGACTTCAACCTAAAATTGCCATCTGCCATCATCCTGCTGCCTCCAATAAAGGGCTTTGTAACTGCTAGAGACCAGCTGGTCATTTCTCTCATTATTCAATGCAAATATGTTATAGAAAGAGAGTATAACATGAAATAACATTTCAAAATATAATGCCACATTAGGAAAAAAAAATCCTAAATACCAACAGAACGCATTTTTGGCCATGGGACTAAAAACAGCTTGTTGGAACTCATTTTGTTTGTTATAACTAAGCCACTCTGGAATGATTTCTCCTTTTCCAATGTGTAATGGTTCATTTCATGCATGGAACAACTGTAATGAAAACAGCTCTTTACTAAGTCTTTGCCTTTTGGCTTTAAATTGCAATTAAAATAACATTACTCAGATCTCCGTGGTCCCCCCCATCTCTACCTCTGCTGTTCAGGTTCTGGTAGCTATCTAAAATTCGTTGCCTCATACAGAAATACAGGAGAAGCTGAGAAAATCAATTTTAATGAAAGATTGGATGAGAGAGAAATAGATAGCATTCCAAAAACTCAAGAGATTGCAAAAAGCTTTTAAAGAGAAGCAACAATCATTATGAAATGCATCAATAAAGGAATTAAAGACTTGGAAGGCAGCCAAAATATATGGTTGCAGGCAACTGAATAAAGGGTGTTAATAAATTTACATTCCATTATGGGGGACAGTCAAGGTTATGTGTTATGACCAAACAGGAAGTGTTTAAAAATAAAATAGACAACTTTCACACTGCTGACAGTCGGGGTAGTGAGCAGTTATGAATTGCAGACTCTGGGACCACACAAAAATAGTCAGGAGGAGGTAGCAGCTAACTCTTCACTCTCCAAACCTTCCTCCATCTGGAACTTCTCTTTTCCCACTTTGTGAAAGCCACACCACTGAAGCCATGGCTTTTCAGCTGATTAGAAAGGCAGGTCCTCAGAACAGAGCACAGACAGGCACTCGTTCTGGGCTACCAATGTGATGAGCCCTCACTCCCAGATCTGCTCTTCCCCAGTCTCTTCTGCTGCTGTCTTTCTGCAGGTTCCCATCATCTCCCTCTTATACCTCTGTAAAATCTCTCCATCTCCTTTCCCCACACTCAGTTTAATTCTGCTCCTACAAGCACCGTCATCTAAAATGCAAATCTGAACATGCCAATCTTTCACATCTCCTGGTTGCCTACAGAATGAAATCAAATTTCCATAGAATGTGTTGCTGTGTTTTATTCTCATTTTCAGTCTTCGTAAAAACTCCACGTCAGCTCTTTTGTTGAGAAATCCACCAGTGTCTGATACTGGTGAGGTGTCATGCATTACCCCTTCTGAATCCACTTTTATTTTAATGTAATCTAGGGTCCACTTCTGTGTCCTGTGAGCAAGGACTCTGAGCTGCAGGGACAGCTCCTTTCATGATCTGTTATTTGATTTTTCTCTTTAGCCTCACTTCATGCCACCCCGCACTGCATCACCATGCTTAGTCCTGTCCTTCCAATCTACTTGTGGCCCACTGAATATCTTCTGTTCTCCCTTCTCCAGATGTTTACATGCTATTTTCTTCTCCCAGAATGCCTCTTCCCCTGGCGTTGAGTTTAAATGTCTGTTCCTTTAGGAAACTTTTGTTGTACTCAAAGAATGGGATATCTTCTCTCAGAGGTTTGCGTCTTAACTCCTTTCTTACCTCCTTACCTTGAGTTGTCCCTCAGCTGTAAATTCCACGAGGATGTGTACTGTTTTCTTCTTACTACTATTTCTCCCTTTGGCATCTCCTCCAGCCATAGTGGCCAGTTAATAAACCCCCTTTTTCTACACGGTGGTCCCAGTGTGGGTTTTTGCCCTTCATTTGGTGCCAAAACCTGGGAATCATCCCTCCAGAGGGCATAACTCTCCTGGAACCGCCTGACTCAGCCTTTCGCTCATTTTTTTTGATTTCCACTCCAATGCTTCTACCACCACTGGCCATTGGATTGGTAAGCTCTCTGTTCCCAGAGCTCCTAAACCCATCGGGCCTTTCATAGTGGGAACTGAACATCAATAGTCCGGCAGCCCCACTTGTGGCCCATATGGGGAGGACCGCACCCCACCTAGACCTTCATGGTCACAGTGGACCTCATGGAGCGCACACTCGCTCGCTCGCTCTTTCTCTCTGTCTGTCTCTCCCTCCCTCCCTCTCTCCCTTTCCTGGGAATAGTGGAAGAAAGCCCCTTTCTGGCCTCTGGCCTACTCCGGACTTCAGTCTCATCCTTCCCGTTTGGAACAGGACACGGAAATCCCTGCGCAGAGTGGCCCATTGTCCTCTGGTCTCTTTGGACCCCATGTATGTTTGACTCCAGTGACAACTGGATCTCACGGACTTGGATCTCTCTGGTATATATCTTGAGGGGGATGTTCTTCAGGATAATCTCTCTCTCCCGTTTGGAACAGGAAAATAGGGGCTTCTTCATCTCTCCCGGTTGACTCACTCCTATCCTTCCTGGTCGACTACCCTCTGATCACTCTCTTCTTTTGCTCTCGTCTTCACTTTCTTCCTTGGTTTCGCTATTACTCACTTTTTGTCACTCTTGTACCTACTCTTATCCTTCCCAGCTGATTCCCCTCTACAATGCCTTTCAAACAATCTAGCCACTCTTGGTCTAACTCCTGATATACTACCAACAAGACTCATTAAGTTTTGTACCCAAGATTGGCCCATGTACTCCTTAGGTAACCAAAACAAATGGCCTACTTCTGGGTCCCTGGATCCCTCTATATTGAGAGATCTTTTTAATTTTTGTGAGCGATAAAAAAATGGGTAGAGATACCATATACATAGCGGTCCGGGTGTGGGTTTTTGCCCTTCACAGGCCACATATGGAAACTAATTATTCATATAATAACATCTAAGGTCATGTTTTGAGCTAATCTTTGCCCTATTTCTTCACAGTGTTGTTAATGTAAACATAGGAGATAAAATTAAGCTCTCTTATAAACTAGAAAGCTTACATGGGGGTGGATGGTTATTACTTTTATTCTATTTCAATGGGGAAGGTAAGCAGGTGGTGATGGAGTAAGGCCAGGAAGAAGCCCAGGGCTGGGGAAGGGCAGAGAGTCATATTTCATCCATATGTTTGCTTGTAGAAAACTCAGTTTTAATCTCAGTCGGACTTTTCAGGGAAGACCAAAATTCACTATTGCAGGAAGTTGTTTTTCATGTCACTTATTAAAGTGATTTTTCAGATTGAAGAGCTGAAAATGTTTCATTTTAAATAAAATCACAATTGCAGTCTCAGGGTGTATGTTGGGAATTGTTTTTTGCACTTGGTACTGTATTATGTTACTAAAGTTAATTTATACTGTAGTTGCAGTTAATTATTCTTTTGCAGGTATATGTCCGCATAGCACATGCTCCTCTGTGTGTGTGTGTGTGTGTGCGTGTATGTGTGTAATATAAAGGAAATTATCTAATCCATTGTTGAGCACCTGAATTGTTTTCAATTTTTCTATGACTATTGCTTCTGTTGTTGAGCAAACACAGGTGAACAGCCTAAGAGCATGCCCAACGGCTTTTCTAAATAATTGGGAGACTTGTGGTGACAGGAGCAGCAGTAAGCTGTCTCCAGACCTCAGTGCCATCTTTTGGTATTGTCCCTACCAGTGATCATTAATATGAAGCAAGTAGAAGCTTGTTCCAGTAGGTGACTTCTGTATTAAAGAGGTAAAGATAATGACTTGTAGGCTACTCTCAAGAAGAAGAAGAAAAAAAAAAAAGATATGATATTTTGTTTTTACGGTCTTTCCTACAAAAATTATTTATTCAACATAATAAATTCCTTATTCATTAGATTTTAAGGATGTTTATCTCCACACAAAAGCAGGAGAGTACCATAAATCAGTAGTTCTCAAGCTTTGTTGCATATTATTATCACTTGGGGGAGATTTTAAAAATTCAATACCTATGCTACTCTGCAGACCAATTAAATCAGACTATCTGGGGATGGGATCCAGGCATCAGTATTAAAGACCCCCAGAGATTGCAATGTACAGCCAAAGCAGTTCTCTACGCCACGGGATATAATGAGTGGTAATCACTGGAACTTCAGTTGAGTATATGTGGGCTGACTACTTTGAACCTGCAAGATGAAAAATGATATTGAGCATTTCGAAGAGCATGAAGATTTAAAATCCATAACCACTTTTAAAAAGACCATTATACAAAATAGTTTACCTGAAACCAAATAAAGCCCAATCACCTTGTTTCTTAAGAAGCAGCAACTGCTTCTACTTGAAACTTGCCTCTCTCTCTTTCTCAAGATGCATTATCCCCTCCATTCTACCTATGCAGACCTTGGTTGGGCAACTATGGAAAGCACTAGAAAGTGAATACTATCTAGAATTAGGATTTTGCCTTCAATTCCATTTCTTTATCTTCCCAGTCGCTTTTCTGTTGCTCCACCAGGTCCTTTTTCACAAATGTCACTTCCTTTCATCACATAAAAGACTCTATTTAGGAACTAGGGCAGGATGTTTGCCCTTCCTTCAAGCAGGTTTAATCTATGAGGTTTTCATATTCAGTGTTTATTTAGCGCATACTTGTTGAGCAGGACCTGCCTGCTGTGCACTGGGCTAGGTGATGAGACTGTGGGAACAGTCAAGGCACCATCCGCAATCTGGTGAAGAAGATGGATTTTGCAACAAAGAATATCTATAAAATTTCATTAATTTAATTTTGAAGTAATGATACATTTACATCCTTTAACAACCAACAAGTATAAAAGTACGAAGTCTCCTTTGTAAGTCCAGATCATCAACAACATTCTCCAAGAGGGAAACTGATGTTCATTTCTTATGTATTCTTCCAGAGATTTTAATATATATGCAAATTCAAATTTTTTAAAAAAATATTTATTTATTTGCTTTAGTTGTACACAATGCATTTGTTTTTACATGGTGCTGAGGATCGAACCCGGGCCGCGCACATGCTAGGTGAGCGCTCCACTGCTGAGCCATAACCCCAGCCCGCAAATTCAAATTTGAATATGTATTTATCACCCTTCCTTTTCCCCACAAATGTTAGATTATTTCATATACTGTTTTTCACTTTATATCTTTTTTGTTTGTTTTGGGGGATTTTTCTGTGTGTGCCTTCTTTTTATTCTGGAGTAAATTCTTATAGTCTTGTCAAGGTTGGCCTCAAATTCACAATCCTCCTGCCTTAGTCTCTCAAGTAGCTGGGGATGACAAATTACTGAGACTTTTCTGTATCACTATATAAAGATCCTTTTCCTTATTTTATATAAGCACATAATCTCCACAATATTAATATTCTATAGTTAGTTTTTCCAATATTCTAAAGATATTTAAAACTTTCCTATCTTTTTATAAAACTAAAAATTGCAAGGAAGATCTTTGTGAATATGCCATTTCATTATCTTATATGTGTAAAATCTATGGTAAAGTGGAATTGCTTAGTCAGTGAACTTGCACTTTTGATAGATACTGACAACTTGACAGGCCATGGAGTTGTGCCCATTTCCACACTTGCCAACAACTCATAAAGGTGCCTACATCCTCACATCATTGTCAACCAATATGTCCTTTCAAAGTCCATCTTTGCTGACTTAATGGGTAAAAAATGGTGAGATGTTAATTTGCATATAACCTTAGTATGAGTGAAGTTAAACATTTATCTAAAATATCAGTGTTATGTAAGTGGGATAAAGGATGTACTTGGATTACATACAATTAAAAAACCAGAACAGGACAACTTACCATCTCCACCCTTGAAAACACAAACCTAAGTAAGCACAAGGAGCCTTAGCAGTTTGCATTAGATTTTTTTTTTTTTTCCCCAAATAGTCTTACCAAGTAATGGTGAAACCACGAAAAACAACAACGTGTCACTCTGCCCCCAGCTTTTTCTTTTCTGCATTATCCTTTCTGCTCGATCTTTTAAAATGTATCACAGCCTCAGCCTCTGGATTGCTACCAATGTTTTCTATAATTTTGTTTTTAGTTTGTTTACTTGAGTTCATGCTTGTCACCTTTCAAGTATTTTTGGTGATGTTTATATGACTGCCTTTTTATCATATGGTTTTCTAAAGTTCTAATTGTTACTACATGTTTAAGTTTTATAAGGATTACTTTAAAAATTTCTTGTAACGTTTTAGACTTTTCAAAGTGCCTTCAGGTATAGTGTCTCATTTAAAGCTCTCAACAATTCTGTAATTTACTCTTGAGAAATCCATTTTAACACAGAAATTAAGTTACTTGCTGCCAGTCTCACAGGTAACCTAACCTGGGGCATGTTGGACACCAGCCAAGAATTTTAACTCCAAATCCAGTACTTTGCTAAGTAGGCTTAAAGTAGTTGGCTGTGACAAAATAACCTTTGAGTGTCCTTTGCCTCCACCTGTCCCTGACTCCTGTATCCACAGCGATGCTATTAGCAGCCGGGTGAGCAAAGGTGCTAACTGCCTCTCATCTACCTGATGTCCTTCCCTGGGCCTCCTTTACACTGAGTTTTCTCTGGGTCTAGCTGTCTGCACACACATTCCAGTTAGAGTCACTTAAGAGACTTACTTCATAGGCAAGTCAGTGCACAACTGATTAGAAATTTCTTCCACTTCTTCCTGACCTGGTCTTTATATGAGGTTTGTCACTACAATCAGAAGGATTGAATCACCTATCTTCTCTATTGGGATATTTGTTCTTTGGTCTAAAATAAATTAACACAGCCCTGAAAGAAACCTTTTATCCCTTTGGTATCCCTCATCACCATCCTTTGAAGTGATTTTGAAAGGAGCAGTTGAATCAGAACCTTTCATGAAATTGTCAGTCTGATTCCTTGGAGCCCAGACCTGAACAGTGTATGAGCTCGAGCCAGCACACATATTTCCCTCTGCCCAAGGGTCTTTCCCCTTCAGCACAGACGACTGTGTGTGGTTTCCTTCTTTGTATGAGGGCACACTTGATTTTATTTCGGTCTTAACTTTCACAGCATCAACTGACAATTTCAAAACAAATTCTGATTCAATTGGATGAAGAAATGCTGAACTCGATGGCGTACAGGGAGTGTGGCTTGCTCCACATTATGTCTCTGGCTTTGAAACCATTCTCATCTGGTAATATTGGATGATTTGAAATGAGTTCTTTTGGCCATCTCTTTGTGGGATTTTGAGAAACAGATGTACCTAGTGATAAGTGGACTATTCTGTATCAAACCAAGACAGCTCCTTTTGATTGATGGACTCCTTTGGGGGTAATAAGTTGACTTCAGACTCAATAGGCATTTCTGATAAAGACACAAAATGATTTTGGACAAAGCTTAGAAGTAAAACACGATTAAGGAGATAAACTGGAAAATCCTATTAAATGTAAAGCCTTCCCCAAATTAATGATCTTTCTTTCATTTAATAATAAATCCCATTTTTGTCAGGTTCATCTTCTGTTTCTCCATTTTTCATCTTTTAATTCACAAAACTTATTTTATTACTTTTGCTTCTTATCTGAATCTCTTTTCACTTCTGCCTCTCCAGAACCAAATAAATACTCAATATTTAATATTTGCTGAGTTGGTGACTGAATGGTTCTGAGAACAATACACTCACAATGTTCTCGTTCCTCTCCTCTTTTCATTTGACTAACCTTATTCTACTGTATACTTTTCACCTTCCTGTTTCTGCTATTCAGAGTTTTCCTTTTCAACATTTTTAAATCACTCCTCTTGAAGGTAAGAAGACTGGTCAACTGAATGTCCCCTGCAGCTGTCACTCGCATGTTCTATTCCCTTGCAGTCAAACTTCATGAAATATCAGTTCACACTCACTCCCTTTTCTTACTTCTGCATTTTCCAACTTACCACATTCTCCCCATACTATGCCTCAATGAACCCAACTTGCCACTTCCCAGTTCTATTGAACTTGTTCCTCCAGGAATCAATCCTTTCTACTGTCTTTATAATCCAGCATTTTCCTGCTTCTTTGTTTCCTAGCCTGCTGGAATCTCCTTACCTCTTTCCTTTGGACCCTGCTCCCTTTAACCTGTCTCTTAGAGAATGTTGTGCCTCATGGCACTTTAATACTTTCTCCAGGTGCCTCTTTCCCTGCACTGGCCTCCCTGAGCTCCCTCCCAGACCTATGTAAATTGTAGAATAGAAATGTTACAGAATACCTGCACTCAGGTGTTTATCAGCATTTCATTCTCTAAAGGTTCAGAGCTAATGCAGTCTCCTACAAAATTCTGTTTCTCTTCCTTATCTCCCAATTTCAACCTTCCATTTGTCCCTTCTAAACCAGAAACATCAGTATCATTCCCAACCTCTCTCATCCTCATCCCTGTCAATCACAAGATTCATCCATTTGAACATTTAAAATACTTCTTCCAGTCCCAACCAGCTCTACCATAGCACAGGCCACCCCTGGATTCCACCCTTGTAATGAAGACTCCCCTAGGTGTCCTGCCCACCTTTACTCTTGCACATCTTCAGTTCCATACACAAACAGTGTGATCTTTCCACAGCACAAATGGTCACATGCCTCTCTACTTAAAAGTTCCCAGTCCCCCTTTTATGCCACAGCATAACATCTCACACGTGACCACTGTGCCTCTTGCACTAGATGCTTCAGAAGTACTCATCTTCAGGTCCTGCTTTAGCTACTACTTCCTCCACAAAGTCTTTCCTGATGACCAGAGACTGATTTAATTTTTTTTTAATCTTTTCAATGTATACTGATTTTACATTTTTAACTGCATATAATAAGTTATTTATAAATTCTCTAAAGTATAAGTTTTTTGAAAGCAAAAGTCACTTTTACCTAACTCATCATTAGATCCCAAGGATATGTGCTGACATATGATAGATGCATTTAATATTTACAAAATAAAAAGAATGAGTCTGTGTAGATAGATGTGGGACCTACTACTAAGTAAAAGGTCAGAATACAATTATGTATATAAAGTGATCAGGATGAACCTCTGATAAATATTACTTCTTTTCCCTTTTTCGATTGGTTCTTAGGAAGTGTTGACTTAGAGCTATGGAATGGGTCAACTTAGTCTTACGGTCATTTCCATTTTTATACTGAAACCTGTATCTATTTACGGCTGATAGAAGTATAGAACTTTATGGCTGCAATTATCTTATCTATATTTTCAGTGCCCTGTGAAAGTACTAGAATCATATTTCCGGAATAAATTGAAGTGAAGTCTGTTGAGAATGAACAGAATGCACTAGTCATTGAGTAGCTGTTCCATAGAGTAACACTTGGATTAGTTCTTGAAGTTCCCAGCTGGAAATTCAGTCAATTATCGGATGACTTCACAAAATAAAATAATAAGGATTGTTATTAGCAATGATAAAAATATTTCATGAATGAATTCATTTATGCTCTTCACTAAGCACATGAATACACATGTAGATTCATTTCAATTAGTATTTACTGAGAACCAGAGACCCAGTGTCAGATAATATATTTATATAAATCATAGCAAAGCATATAGAAAAAGTTCTAAACAATACTTTTGCCTTTTTTTCCTAATTTAATGTCTTCAAATTGATGACAAAGAAGGATACATGTCTCATAAGAAGGTTAACACTTAATAATACTTTAAAAAGTTTTTGTTGGTACATTACAATTATACAGTGGGATTTGTTGTCACATATTCATGCATGCACACAACATAACTAAGCCTTTTTGTTGTCTTATTTGATCCTTATAACAAGTCCAAATGGATTGATCAGATAATTAATTTTAGAAATGAAGAAACTTGGTTAAAGTCTATTTATTCATTACCTATTGAATGTGTTCTATGTGTTGGATTCTCATCCGCATCCTGCATGGGCTATGAAATTTTGGTTCCTCTGCATGGAGTGGGCTGGCTGAGAAATATGGCAAAAAATCACACCACACAGAAAACAGTTTTCAAAAAGCAGGGGTGGGGCAGCTCTGTGACCATAGGGGTCCTGCTTTCACACCAGGAAGAGAAAGAGAGGGAGAAGAGCCCATGTTTGCTTTATTTATACAAGGGGGCCTCAAAGGATTTCCATGGAATGTTCTTTTGCCAAATAAGGCAGGAGGTGGGCTGTCCAAGCCCAGTGGGTAATGCCCAAGTCCAGAGCTAAGACAGAGCAGATTTCCTAGCTGAGCGCAGACAGAGATCACGTGCAATGTGCAGAATGGGAGGGGCCACAAAACAGTGTGCAAAGCCAGACCAAAATCTGCTTGGCTCAAGGCGGAGTGAAGATGCTGAAGTAGTTCAGAGATAGCTCCCCACATTGGATATCTTGATAGACCTGAAATGCAAACACAAAAGAGATTACCTCTTACTCAGTCATATCAAGGTCAGGATCATTTACCTCCTTCCCTCTTTCCCATTCCCTGGTTTCAGTTTATTATCAAACAGAGAGAAAGGGGTGGGGGATAAATAGACACAACTCTTGAGAAACAGTGAGAATCCTAAGGGTACTCATTGGTGCACTGATTTTCCCTTTCCCATTCTCATCTGAATATGTTCAGCTACATCTTCTCCATTTCCTGTCCCTAAGTGCCACAGGCTCTTTGCAGCCTTATAAATCACCCTTTCTCCATCCTCTCCAGGCTGGATAGAACTAATAAGCATTCAGCTTCTATTCTTACATCCTTTCATGGGCTTCACTGAATTTCAGAGGCTAGTAAGCAAAGTCTACATTTCTCAGACTCCCCTGAAGCTAGTTCTGCATACTAGCTAGATAAGCTCATGCAGGATTTGGATGCAGGTAATGAGGTGGATGCTGTCATCCTGCTGTTTCTGATAACAAGCCCTGGTGGTATGAGTGTTGTGAAGCAATGTTATAATGCTATCTTATTGATTTCTATGCTATTAACATCAATCTTAAAACATACCTTAAAATATCTAAATCCACCAGATATTGTAATTCACAATATTATTTGAATTAATTGGTTGGTTGGTTTCATAAAAAGCATGTATAACAAAGCTTTAAACTCTTCAGCTTTGTGTTTTTCTTCATCACTTAGCAGATTAGTGTTTGTAGTTTTAGCTGGAAAGATTTAGTTATTATTTTCTAGCTATGCTGTAACTATAATTTGAATACCCAGCTAAGATGGTTTACTATAAGTGAATGTTAGTCCTATCTTTGTCTTTCATTACTGTTGTCAATAATCCAAACATGTATCACCAAAAGAAATCAAGAATGTACCAAAATATATTGTAGATGAGATGCTGGATGGATAATGAGGATACAACCTACACTCCCATCCTTGGCATGTATTCTTCCCTGAGAAACTTAACTTTCCTAGTGAAAGATACTATTGATATTTATATCTGTGGCTACCCAACAAAAACAACAAAATTCAGTCTATCACCTAGTGAATCTGGAGTGAAACCTACCATATTCCTGCAGACATAGTTCCTAAGTAGCTTTTCAGAATGTCATCAAGAATGAATGAACAGTCAACATCACCTGATATTTGAGAAAAGATTCTGCTACAGAAAGGAGAAATCAAAACAAGTAAAGATGAACTCAGGACTTTTCGCACATGAGAAATTACAAGAAAGGGAACAATAGCTTTATTTGTGAGAGAAATTATGGCCAATCTAAACTTATATACCTGGCCAAATTATTGATACAGTTTGAAAGTAATATTTTCAACAAAAATATCTCATAAATTGTCTCATATGCACTTTTACTCAGACTTCTGAAAGATGTGCTCTACCAAAATAAGAGCAAAGAAGAAGGAGGAAGAGGAGGAGAGGGATGAGGAAAAGGGGAAGAGGATGAGGAAGAATAAAATAGAAGAACTAATATATAGGAGACAAGAGAACAGCAAGGGGAATCCTCAGCATGACAATTAGGTCTAGACAGTAAATAGTGCAGATTAGAACAAAATGATGGACACATCCAGTATGGATTCTTCCAAGAAAAGAAAAAGAACTGATGGGTTTTCTGATAAATTTGTGTGGAAATATTGTGTTAAGATATTGTGTTAACTTTTCTTTGTTGTGACCAAAATATGTGACAAGAACAACTTAGAGGACAAGTTTATTTTGGGCTCATGGTTTCAGAGGTTCATTCCATAGTTGACTGACTTCATTGCTCTGAGCTTGAGGTAAAGTAGAATATCATGTTGAAGGGTATGGCAGAGGAAAGCTGTTCTGCTCATGGCTGACCAAAACCAGAAGGAGGGAGGGAGGGAAGGGGGGAGAGAGGAAGAAAGAGGGAACGAATCAGAGACAGCCACAAAATATAGCCAAAGTCACATCCCCAGTGATCTTTTTGTAGCCACACCACTACCTGCCTACAGATACACTTCAGTAGTTCATTCATTGGCCAATGGATTAATCCATTTTTTGGATTAATGGATTAATCCAAAAAATGGATTAATCCTCTGGTGCCATCAGAGCTATAATCATTGCCTAAAGCCTCACCTTTGAACATTGTGCATTGGGGATCATATTTTCAATATATAAGTTTTTGGAGGGACATTTCAGATCCAAGCCATAACAGATATGTTTACAAAGCTATTGCATGGTGCAAAAAACAAAACAATTGTAAGTTCAAAGAAAACTAAATGAATGAAAAAACAAGGTGATTTCACTCCAGGAAAAACAAAATGTTACTCAAGGAAGGAAATAAATTCCAAACAGTATATTTGGCACAATATCCAATTATAGTCATATGGTCACACTCAAATGGGCATATAATATAAATTTTTAAATCTTTATTAAAAGAAATGTCAAACATACAAAATTAGAAAAATCATATATAATGACCTTTCACCCAACTTCAATAATTGTCAACCTTTTAATTACCATTCTGAGAAAATGACCACATACCTGTCATTCTAGTCCCCAAGTCAACAATTTCTTTTTTCTCTTTTGCAGTTCTGGGAATTGAACACAGGGCCTTGCTCATACAAGGCAAGTACTCTTCCACTGAGCCACACCCTCAACTCCAGTAATAATTTCTTGATATAGTTAGTCACCCTTTTAGTGTTCACCTTTCTCCAATTTTCCTATGGATGTTTTTTCCATGTTTTACAGTATTTTAAAATCAGAATCCAAACAATGACAATTTATTGCAATGCATTAATATGTGTTTAACTTTTTCTTAACTCTACAAGTTTCCTCTCCATATCTTTTTTGTTCTTTTTTCCCTTGAACTTTTTGTAAAAGAAAATGGATTATTCTTCCCATACAATTTCTTTGAGTTTAAATTTGCTTATCGCATCCTTGAACATAATCAAAATACAACAAATATGTTTAAATCTCTGTGTTCATAATGATACCAAAAGGTCCTTTATTGATTATCTTTGGAGGAAACAATGGAACCAACTCATTAAATTGAAAGTTGGTAAATACAAGAAAATAATTTGCATTTATTATTAATTTCCTAATTAAACTATGCTATAAGGAGACAATAATTTATGAGAGTAATTTTATCTTTGCAAATATGTTTGAGCTAATAAGTGAATAAGAAATGATAGAATTAGAATATCACCATTTTGCAACCTTGTATAAATTAATGGGCATAGTTATTGATCAATGGTGGCTAACATCACAAAAAGAGAGCTAACCAGAGTTATGTACTATTATCAGAAAATATGAAGTAATCTCACTTTTTAAAGCAAGTCAAACCTGAATCTGCTGAGTGTTAATAGATACATAAGGTAATACACAAAGTGTATAAGGGAAATGAAATTTTAACATAGCTAAAATTTTATGATAAAAGCATATATGGATAGGCAGAATAAATATTGCCAAAATTTCCATACTACCAAAAGCATTATACAGATTTAATGCAATTCCAATCAAAATCCCAATGACATTCCTCGAAGAAATAGAAAAAGCAGTCATGAAATTCATCTGGAAAAATAAGAGACCCAGAATAGCTAAAGCAATCCTTAGCAAGAAAAGTGAAGCAGGTGGCATCACCATACCAGATTTTAAATTATACTATAGAGCAATAGTAACAAAAACAGCATGGTATTGGCACCAAAACAGACAGGTAGACCAATGGTACAGAATTGAGGACAGAGACTAATACATATAATTTCAGCTATCTTATATTAGATAAAGGTGCCAAAAATGTACAGTGGAGAAAGGATAGCCTCTTCAACAAATGGTGCTGGGAAAACTGGAAATCCATATGCAACAAAATGAAATTAAACCCTTATCTCTCACCATGCACAAAATTCAATTCAAAGTACATCAAGGACATAGAAATTAGACCAGACACAATACACCTAATAGAAGAAAAAGTAAGCTCCAATTTCCAACATGTTGGATTAGGCCCCAAGTTCCTTAATAAGAATCCTGTAGCATAAGAATTGGTATCAAGAATTAATGAATGGGATAGATTCAAACTAAGAAGCTTCTTCTCAGCAAAAGAAACAATCAGTGAGGTGAATAGAGAACCAACTAACTGGGAACAAATATTTAATATATGCACTATATTTAAGACAGAGCACTAATTTCTAGAACATATAAAGAACTCAAAATACTCAACACCAAAAAAAAAAAAAAAAACCACAAATATCCCAATAAATAAATGGGCCAAAGAACTGAACAGACACCTCCCAGAAGAAGATCAATCAACAAATACATGAAAAAATGTTCAACATCACTGGCAATTAGAGATATGCAAATCAAAACTACCCTAAGATATCATTTCACACCAGTCAGAATGGCAGCTATTAAGAACACAAGCAATAAATGTTGGAGAGGATGTGGGGAAAAAGGCACGCTCATACCTTGCTGGTGGAACTGCAAAATGGTGCAACCATTATGGAAAGCAGTATGGAGATTTCTTGGAAAACTGGGAATGAAACCACCCTATGACCCAGTCATCCCACTCCTGTGCCTATTCCCAAAGGACTTAAAAACAGCATATTACAGCGACACAGCCATCTCAATGTTTGTAGCTGCACAATTCACAATAGCTAGGTTGTGGAACCAACCTAGATGTCCCTCAGTAGATGAGTGGATTAAGAAAATGTGGTATATATGCACAATGGAATTTTACTCAGCAATAAAAGAAAATAAAATAATGGCATTTGCAGGTAAATGGATGAAGTTGGAGCATACAATGCTAAGTGAAGTTAGTCTCAAAAATCCAAGTACCAAATGTTTTCTCTGATATAAGGAGGCAGAATTACAGTGGTGTTGGGTGTTGGGGTACACAGGAAGATTAGAGGATCACTAGAGTGGTCAAAGGGGAGGAGGATAATGGAGGGAGCTAGGGGGGGCATGGGGGGAAGAAAAGGTGGTATAATAAGATGGATATCATTATCCTAAATGCATTATTGAAGACTTGAATAGTACAAATATACTTTGTATACAAACAGTGTTATGTGAAAAGAGGCTCTATGTGTGTATTATGAATTGTAATGCATTCTACTATTAAAAATACAACATTGAATTAAAAAAACAAAACAAAACAAAAGCATATATGGAGAATAGAGACGATACAAGAAAGGACTCAAAAGTCCAGAGCTGCTCTGATTAAAAGCATTATATAACATCAAACTTTACAAACTAGGATGCAGATATTATTTAGAAGTATGGTGATAAATATTAACTATTAAGTGAGTTTAAAGGGATGACTAGATAAAGAAAAGATCAGAGTATCGTGAAATTTTCCTTTGCTCTTAATTTTGGCTTCATAATATTAATGGAGTTTTTCAAAGCACATATTACTTTGAAAAAATATTTAGAATTAAAGAAATAAAAGAACAGAAGTTCACCTCCCCATGGTACAACACAGCTCATCAGCCTCTTTACTCTCAAGTGTTCTGGCTTGAACACTATAAACATCTTACACTCTTTTTTGGCTACTTGGACATGTTCCAAACTGCTCTAGCCCCTCAGACATTTCAAAACAGGATAGAAAAGACACTTAACCATCAGTTACTGGAGAGAGTTCACAAATCATTATAGAGAAGAGTTCTACTTCACACTTTTAATTCAGTCTTTCAAGTCAAGCTGATTAGCTCTGAAGTGGTGGGTAAGAGGAGATTTCTCCAAAGGTGATATTTCATATTTTATCTTTCTAGGTTTGTAGAAAAGTACAAAGGTTACAAAGGTGTAAAGTATTTTTTTTCATGGTTTCCTAGTTCTTCTTGAGGGTTCTTTTCCATAATTAGCAGAGATCTTGGAAATCAGATTATTATTTTCTCATCAATTCCTTCTCAATTGATTTGTGAAGTCCTGAATTACAGTAAATACTCATCTGCATAAAGCCAAAATAATTGCTCATTTAATATCACAGCAACCACCAAATCCTTTCAATGTTTGTATAGGGATTCCCCCTTTCTCTTTCTGATCTATTTCAACAACAGAACACTCCCTTTTATTTCTCTCAAAGATATATTGTTCAATGATGCTGAAGCCAGAATTAGACAGCAGATAGGCAAGGGTTGGATTCAGAGAATGGAGGAATTGAAATGTCAATTCCTTCAGAGCCCTTCCTCCACCCTTATCAAGATAACCTGCCCGTGCTAAGATAACCTGTCCCAGAGATTGCCCCTCCCCCAGAGAGTTGGTAATTACACCCCCTTCCTGTACAGATCACTCCAACTTGGCCTCTCCAGCCCATCTGCTTCTCACCTTTTGGCCATCCAACCCAGCATCTCCTGGGCTTAGTCACATACACAGGAAGGAGAAAGATGAGGGGAAGAGAGTAGGAGAACAAAGGAAGCCTAGGACATATAAAAAGGCAAAACACCCTCACTTCTTAGGATGCACCAGATACCAGGATACCAGGTATGGCCCCCTTTCCCTCCTGGAGAAGTCTAAGTTTACCCCCTTTAAAATAAACCTGGCTTTATAAGCTTGCCTCAGAATGCTTCTCTAATGATATACTTCAACATGTGAGGGAGCAGAACTTGTCACCAATAACCAGTGGTATCATATTCTATCCAATAAGAATATGCATAAAAATTATTCTGAACTTTGGAAGGCTCTGAAGAAATAACTATTATGTTATTATTTCTTCTCAAATACATATAGTAGAAGATAGAAAGTTTGGTACTTCACCATACAAGTTTCATGAACTACACTGGGAGGTTTACAGAGATTTTAGGGAAATCTCTATACTGAGAAATTTGTTACAGATTTGATTTCTTTTTAGTGATATTCTGCCACTAATTTTGTTTAACTTACACCAATTGTGAAGTTAGTCATAGAAGATGTCATAAATTAATGAGTTAAATCAGTGGAAATTTGATAAATAGCAAAATTTTTAGCAGACTACAATTTCAAGAAAATGATTATTATCAAATTGTTAATAAGTGTAGTAATAAATGGATGGAATGCTTTCTATGCGTCTGTCCTTCCCTCCCTCCCTCCCTCTCATCATTTGCATGTCCATCTGAAGTTATTTTTTCATATGTGATTCCTGTTTACCAGTCACTTAAGATGTTGAGCTATAATTGTCTTTGACACTAAATGTGAATTTTATTTTTGTAAATTTTGTGTTGGCAATCTGATTTTTATTTTTGAAGTTCAAAAATGTTCTTGTTTTATATAAAAGGCATTTTCAGAACTTCTCTATTTCTCTGAAAATGTAACCCTGTTCCTGTCACTTGGCTTAATGCTCCACACATGTTTTCTCACTTAAACTTTGCCTCATTTGGCTGTGGGTTTTTTTTTTTTTTTAATGTAGCCTTTGAAACCATCTCTAATGGAAAAATGCAGCTGTGAGCAAGATTTCCTAAAATGTACATGGAATTAATTTTCCAGGCATTTCATGCAAGGGCCCTGATGTATCTGAAGGAGAGATTTTGCCAAAAGAAGTTTTAATATAATCAAATGAAAGAGGTAGGTGGCCAGAAAAGAGGTTAAGGAAGCAAGCAAACCCTTGATACAGAAAAGAAAGAAGAAAAGGCAAGGAGAAAAAGAGGAGGAAAAGAAAGGAATGTAAAAGATGAAGCAACAAAAAAAACCCAAACAAAAGGAAGGAAGGAAAAATAGTGAAAGATGGAAGAAAAGTAAAAGTAAAAGTAAAAGTAAAATCCATAGGAGCGTGGAATCTTCTTAGGGAGAAGGAAATGTTATCTCCTGGAAGTTTTTAATAGAGCATTTATTTGAACTGATCAATCTCAGACTGTGCCACCAAAAAGTTTATTTTACTTCAGATCAGTGAATTTTATAGTCTATGAATACAAATAAACTGATTTCAGTTAAAAGGGCACATTTTAAAAAAATAGCATTTTAAGTATCACTGTTGAGAAAATTTTTTCCCATAAATAATCTCCCTTGGTCACACATTATGTTTTTATAGACACTGTAAGGTTAAAACCTAAAACTACAAAGTTTGAACTCACTAATGCACAGCTGCTGAACTTTTTATGCCCAGGGGATTGTAAAAAGATGGAATTGTATGGCTGCTTCAGACTATAAAGACTTATTTTGTCTCTTCTTTCCATCTCAGTTTTTCACCTTTTATGTATTATAAGCTCTCAAAGTAGGCAACAAAAATTCCAAAATCACAGAAGATGCAAAATGTCTTTTTAATATACATCTGGAGGCTGCATGATATATTTTCCAGCATTGCTCACAAAGAGAACATAAACTTCATATGTATGGACACATTTTCCATATTACAAAATATTTAACATATTTATAATGTAAATAAATTTGTAATTTGTAACTGTGGGATGATGGGGTTCATTTATACATGTTTATGATCATTTTACATATATTTTGCTGATACAGATGGTTTTAAAAATGACCAAATTAGCACAATTTCTTGGTGCAGTATAAGTAAAGAAATTACTTATGAGAATGGATGCTACATAATTGCTCTGTGAAATATTATTTAATCTTGAAGGATTATTCATAAGGGACAGAAAATAAAGTGAATAATCGACAGGACCCATTTAAGTGAAAAACACAAGACGTTAGGTTTCCCAAGTATTCTGAGTTATTTTTTGAAAACTGTCATAAAAACCTAAAATAAAGAAGAGATAAATCTTTAAAATATAACTGAAATACATCAATATACTCATGCCAAATGTCAAAAGATGATTTTATTGTACATGCATTGCAGTTCAAGTTTACCTTTAATAATTTTAATGTGATTGTTGTCCTAAAATGTAATAATCTATATGGCTTGAAAAGATTCTGAAATTAGTTTGATGATTTCATACAAAATAATCAGGCTAAAAATAGCATTTCCTGTACTGTCTTTCTTCTTGTCTGTCACCGTATTCTTTAAATTTTATTCTGTTTGCAGTTATTTCTTTTGTGTGTGCTATTGGTTTTGTCTAATATTTTTGTGGGGTTTTTTTTTTTTTTTTTTGGTTGGTTATTTAGAAAACTGTGGTTTTTTCCATGGTGAAGAAATTTATGTAATCTTATCAAAGTCTGTAAAACATTCATGGAGATGACTAAAACTCTTGCAGGATAATATATGATTCTATAGAAGAATTTGTACTGGAACCTTAGAAAATATTGATGCACTGAACATGATGTATGAGGTCATTTTTAAAAATGTTTCCTTGGTGGAGAGAGTCAGTATCGGGGTGGTCACATTAGGGCCACAGTTGTTTATGGCCTGTGGAATCACAGAATTGATGTATTAGAAATCTTATGTATTTTGAGACAATGTGAGATAATGGAAGGAATTCTTGACTGAAAGACAGGAGTCAGGGCTTTTGTCATACTTCTGCCATGTTGATTAGTTATTTATAGAAAAATCCAGAATAGGAGGAATTTCTTCCTCTCAAAAATAGTATACATAGAAAGAAAATAGAAAACAGAAAAAGTGCTGCTTTTATTAGAATCATATCTAATTTTCACAAGTCATTGTCAATATTGAGGATGGCAAAATGCACTTTTTAATTGCAAAAAGAAAATCTCTAATATGAGAATAATATTGAATGCTTACAATAAGTTTCCCTCTGTGCACCCTCTGAATATCTTAATTTAGTACCTACCATGATTTGTTACCTACCTAACATGATATGTTAGCAATTTTATATTTTAGCTTCTTCAATCATGAACTCATTCTCTCAGTCAAGTCCTTACAGTGGCCTACAAGAGTTCACATGATTTGGCCCTCCCTACCCTTTCCTAATCTCTTGCTTGCTCACTCTGATCCAGGACAATGAGGGTACATGCAGATACTCAAATGTTTCAGGCACAGTCCTAACTTACTCCCTTTGCCATAGCTGCTCTTTTGCTGAGGTGCTTCCCCACACCCCACCCCTGCAGAAATCTACTAGGTTGCTGCTTCTTCACCTTCTTCAAATCTTTACTCCAATATCACTTTCTCAAAGAGGCCTACCCTGATACCTGAACTGATGCTATTGGTTGCCTTCCCTGGTCCTCCACCTTCCTGATTCTCCTCATCTCCCTTGCCTTGTACTGCTTCTGTCCTCTGTAACTCATCAGCCTCTACCATACTATATAGTTTATTTCATTATTATGCTTAGTTTAATGTCCCTACTTTCATCATCCAAACTCCATGACAATAGAGATTTTTGTCTGCTTTCTTCTTAAATGCAAGTGCCTGTAGCAATGTCTGGTCCATAGAAGTTACTCAAATATTTGTGAAATGATTGAACTTAGCAAACACATATTGAGTGTCTACCCTGTCTCAGGATTTATGCTTAGTGCTGGGAATTATGAGAACAAGACACAATCACTAACCCACAGAAGTTTATGTGGTGTAATTCCCTGGACACCCACCACAGTTTCTGATTCAGTAGATTTTGGATGGAGGCTAGACATTTGCAAGGCCACCAGATACACCAGAGGTTTCAGATGTTTCCTGTTCTCACCGTGTCCTCCCAGCAGGCAGGGAACTTGTCCAGTCATGGAATCTTTGATACTTAAATACAAAGCCTAAAACGTACCAGGCATTGAATAAACCTCCCTCACTGAAGAAGGAACAATGTGGTCAATGTGATCAATAATCTTTCCACCTTCCAGAAGTTCATACCATAGACAACATTTGTACCAGACTCACTGCTTATTGTTTTCCAGAAGTGCTTCTAGCATAATAGAAATGAATGCTCCACACACAGCACAGTTAAATGATGAAGGAAAGATGTGCATGAGTTTGGAAATTCATAGAATGGAACGTACCTCCAAAGCATTCCTCTAAAATTTCCACTGCTCTGGTTTTGAATGCCATGTTTTAGAATTGATATTAACGTTCTGTTTAGATATCATTTAGAAAGTGAATACATGTAACATTTAATACATGCAGAAAAATGGCAAATTTTTAGTATTACACATTTATGAGGGGGCTGGGGGCATTGCTGGCAATACTATAGATGCAAGGGGTCAAGGACAAGCTGTTATTACAAGATTCAGAGTGTCCACATATGTCATCACCAGATTCAAATCTCTTAAAGATTAATGTGCAGGTGAGTCTCACTCACATTGATTGACTGACAACAAATGTTTAAATTGTCACCAACTGAAAACTCAAATTTCCCCCTCTCATCTTTTGATATGTAGGCTAGGAATGGCATTGACTAGCTTTAGAGAGATTATGACTATATTTGGAAAGGAAAAGATTTCAAGTACCACAATAAAATTTTACTGCAACACAACTTGTCTTAGAATATAGTTCAAAATAAAGACTGTGCTTATTATTGGGAATAACAGAAAAGCCTTAATATAGAGAGCAGATTCATTTAAAATATGTCTGATGAATGTAATATACTGACCAAAACCAAGATTCTACAGACTGTGAGACCCATAACCATTCCCAGACAAAAAGTTAAAATAAACAACGCTTATTTTCTGTGGATCCACATATCTCCTCTCTCGTTATAGATAGATAAGTAGATAGATAGATAGACAGACAGACACATTTACAAATATGTGTATATTTGTGTGTGTACACACAAAACATTCTTTTCCTACCTTAGATATTCAGTACTCTTGTTTATCTATCTCTTTTAATAAGCCTATATATTTTCTGAAAAGAAGCTCATGTCAATAAATCTTGTATTGTTGTAAATTTGTTAATGAATTATCAAGGATAACCTATCCCAAGTGTATATGACTTGTAAGACTTATATCTAATTGTGAAGTTCGAGTGTCTTCCCCAAGTTGAATTAATTTCAAAATTAGGGATTATGGACGATGCTTGTTTTAAAGAGTATATAAACTTATTATGTGCCAGGCCCTGTGCTAGACATTTCTATATATTAGACAACTTAATCATTTTGAACAATCCTATGCAGTAGATAATATTAGGCCATTTTTAAAGATTAGGAAACTGATACTTAATAAGACTAATTAACTTGCCTAAATTCATGAGATTCAACCTATGAACTAACTTCAGAGATGGTCAAGCTCCTGTCTTTCCACATTTCACTTATCCATGAAGACATAAAGATATGATAGCATGTACTGCTAGTGCTCAGGGGGAGAAACAAGAATTAAAGAAGGAAATAAGTAAATTCTTTATTTGACAGTGTAAACCTTCAACTAAAGTTCTGAAGCCAGTTATTAGATCATTTGGAAATATTTACTCTCCACAATATAGTAAATGGTATCTAAAATATATGGTGAAAAAACAAACATTTACCATGTATTAGGTGTCCACAGTGGGTCTCATACACTTATACATCATTTCTAATTCACAAGAATTGCATTATTATCTCTATTTTGTCTTTACCACTCACTGATTCCTTCTTTAGCTATATCCTTCTTACTCTTTATCTTCTGTACTGTGGATTTTATTGCAAACATTATATTTGGGATAACTAAAACTTCCACTCTCTTGGTTTTTTCATAGAGCTCATACATTCTTTTATTCTTTCCATACACTAGTTTTGGTTATGTTAAAGTTTTGGTTGGTTCATTCTACTGCTGTCCTACAAATGATATATACTATTCAGCTGTTGTATTCTTTTTAGGTATTTTTATTTGTGATGTGTTGAGTTATTATTTTGCTCCTGAGATATGAGTGCATGTGCCTATAATGCAGGTAAGATGTATTGGGAAAGGCTAATTGGCAGTTCCAGGGTGAAAGTTTTAGTCACTTTAAGTAATCTCCACTTACCATTGATAATTAAAAAAAAAGTTAGTGGAGAAGTACTGCTAGCCTTTCAATTTCTTTTCTCTTTCTTTCTTTCTTAAACTCAAGGCCTTGTACATGCAAGGCAAGCACTCTATCACTGAACCACATCGCAGCCCTCATTGATACTATTTTGAGAAAAATATTTGTTTAAAGCAAATCTATCACCACAAAGCTATTAGAATTCCTGAAACTAAACAACAACAACAACAATAAAAAATAAACAAAAGAAAAACCATGACAATACCAAATGCTGGTGCTGATGCAGAAAATCTAGAATTTTTATAAGTTTCTGGAGGGAACATAAATGTTACATGTATGTTAGAATATAATTTGGCAGTTTTTTTTCTATCAAGTTAAACATGCATTTAACATTTGACCCTGCAATCTCACTTTTAATAATTTACCCAAGAAAACTGAAAACTTATTTTACACAAAAAAAGTATGCAAATATTTAAAGTAGCTTTATTCACAATGTGTACCAAATCTTAAAGTAATCCAGATGTTCTGTGGGATGGATAAGTAATCTGTGGTACATTAATATAATTAAATGCTACTCAACAATACAAATTCACTACTCATGTGATATGGGTACATCATAGATTATCAATCCTGTGTGAGATAAACTAGACTCCAAAGGCTACTATATTTTTGCATGTATATTTCATGTTATAAAAGGGGGGTGGAAATGTGGTGGTTACCAGGGGCTAAGGAGGGAGAGAGGTATGAAGAGCAATGTAAGAGAAGTTGGGTTGATGGAACTGTCCTTTATCTTGTTTGTGATGGTCAATATAGGATCATAAGCATTTGTCAAAGTCACAGAATTGTACAGCAAAAATAATGAATATTACTGTGTGTAAGTTAAAAAATTGCAACTCTTTTTTAGAAAAAGCAAATTATAACTTGGGTTAGAGCTCTTTTTCACACTCACTTTCTGTGTAAAAAAAAAAAGTAGTATGAGTATGAAAAGTATCTTGAAATATTTTATGTCTTAAATTTAAGAAACAGTCTTCATGGTGTAGTCACAAAGTCACACCTGAACTATTTTCATTAGATTTATTTTAAATGTTTAATAAGCCCTAGAGTCTGAAGAAAAACATCTCCAGCTTTATTATTTTTTATGTGGTGCCAAGCTTTGCTTCTATGTGTGCATGTGTGTGCGTGTGTGTTTTAAGACTACTTTGTTTTCTTAACAAGTTTCTTTTGAAGAGAAAAACTTTAAGTTCCATTAATGGATCCCCCCTTCCCTCAGCTTATTAAACTTGATAGAGATGAATGAGTTCAAATGCAGGTGGCCACAAGAAAATGACTAAATCTTGAGGTCAATTCCCACCCAGGGTTGGCTTGCCCTTTATTCAAAATTGCAGGCGGAAAATACCAAGGTGATCTCATGCTTATAAAGGTGGGCCCATGTTTTCTAACACAGGTGTTAATAAAGAATTGAGACAATCAGAGAACTGATGAAACCACATCTGTTCCCTCTAGTGTGCGCAGCTGTCTGAAAACTCTCAGGACTCTTTTGCAATAACTTGCTTGAAATGATGGATGTATAAACCACATTTAGAATTTTTAGTTCTAATAAATATAGTGGAGTGGCCGTTCCAATCCAGAAAGAAGAGGCTTCCCTTGCCTCTGTAGTCCTGGTGCTTTGGTAATTGTTGGGTATTCAGTTAATAATTGAAGAGTGAATAAAATAAAGCTTTCTCTATCACTAAATAGGTACTTTTGACCAGACTCATTACTTTCTCATGTCTCCTATAGTGTGGAAATTATATCTTATATTTCCATTATATCCCAGGATATCAGGAATAAAAAATAACATAACATTACTTTTTACTAACATAAAAGTGTGCTAAAATAATATGGGGTTTTAAAAATATACTTTTAAATTTGTGTGAGAATACTAATTATAAGTGAATCACTTGTGAATTGTCTCATTCTCTCAGCCTTTTGCTGAAATGTATTTTCATAGGTATTCAGATATATCTTTGCTTTCAATCTCAATGCAACCAACAGGCGACTTGTCCAGGACCTGCTTGCAGAGTCCTACTGTGTTTCAAAGAAAATGAAGTTAAGTACTGTTGGTTTTGGGGCTCCTTATTTCACAACATTCCAACTTTGCTTGGTAATAGAATCCTTGCTTCAACTTGGGTGGGAGGTAAAGAGAGGGAGGGAAAAAAAAAAAGAGGCAGACTTAGAATAATAACTTAATTATTTATAAATGTCTAAGTCAAAGCATTTTTCCCTGTGATGACTATTTCTCAACATCCTGATCCACCCACTGTCTATCCACTGCTTGCTTTTTCCCTTTGAGGGTAAGATATTTGATTGCTTGAAATATCCCCAGTGTTACGGGCATAAAATTAAAAATAAAAAGAGCAACCACAGTGCACCTTGAGACAATACACTACAGAGTGGGACCGAGGCCACATCTATTAACTCTTGGTAAGGTCCTTGTCCTGGGCTAGTACAGTCTAATTTGGGGGTTGGGTTGGCAGGGTAAGCTGCTGTTTCAAGCAGCTTTCAAGCCACTGGAAAATGCTGCTGTTTCACTCCTTGCATAATCTTACCTGTAAAATTAGAAAATCAAGCATTTCTATTTCTAGATTCAGCTGGAAACAGTTGGGGCTGGCAGTTAGAACATTGTCCTTCATAAAGGAAGTTGGCGATGATGAGGATAGAAATCAATAATTATAACAGCACTCCTTCCTTAAATATTTATTCTATGCTAGCATAAACATGTGCATGTACATTCTATGATTTATACCCCAGGCAGGTATCAGAATGATTTTCCTGATACTGTGTTATCTGCTCCACGTCCAGATGACAGTCATCATTGCCTTGGCACCTTCAGCCATTTTCCTCCCCTGTCCTGCTGCACTCACCCAGTTCATCTAAGTTTGGTGCCAAGGGACTCATAAGCTCAAAAGCTGAAGCAAGTTAGCACAGGAGCTTTCTTGGGGAAACTTTCCATGCTGGGACAACAATGGAAGCCTCCAGTTGTACTTAGACACCTTAGTCATCCAAAATGACTCAGAAAGCTTTGTCAAAGAGACCACCTGAATTTTCCTACTCTTGGATCCTGCTCCCTGCTTCTAAGCTAGGAAGTCCTGGAAAGGAGGCTGACTGAAGCCATAGGCTTGTCACTTAATACGTATGCTATGTCTTCTTCCTCTCTTTCCTCCTAAGAGCACAACAGCATGGGGCACTTCGTACAAGGAAGGAGCTGAGCCTCTCTTGTTAGATCTTGGTGACCTTGTAACACATTCTGTGTTCAGTGCCATTTTGCAGTGTGAAGCCTAAAGAGACTAAAAGAACACTCTGAAAAAGGGTAGGAACTCTAGGAAAGAAAAAGAATGGCCATTTCCATAGTCATTATATTCCTTTAAAACAATGTCTTATACGTTAGAAATTTTACTCTTTTTTTTTTTTTTTTTTTTTTTGTAGTGTCCCACAAACAGTAAGGCCCACAGTACCACTTTGTTGCATAAATTATTTCAGTCTTGAATTATCCAGCTGCCATTTTTGGAGGTTGTGAGTTTTCTGGATATCTTCTTTTCTTAGTTGCCAATACATAGCTATTATTTTACCATTTCGTGCTTTTTGTTGAGTCTCAAAGAAACAAGAGGTGAAAACACATCCAACTTGTTTAGGAAACTATTAAAATGTAGTTCTCCTTCATTCTTTGTCTATTGTGCTGATTTTTCTTCAAGGGGAAGGTGGTACATGGATAATTTAGGATTTTTGCTTCAAGTTTTCTTATTCAGAAATACTACCTTTAGTTTTGCTCAGTTTTTTTTTTAAATCCATGCTCAGAATTATCTAGTAAACAAACATGAAAAAGCCATAGTCCCACTTTGTTGTCGCCTGAAGCGATGGCCGCTTGGAGCAACGAAGCTGCGGAAAGAAGTTTAGAGGCGAACTGGAAATAGGCTTTTTATTCTGATAACTTTTCTCTCTGGCTCTAAGAACGACTTTAACACGCACCACACACACCACCAAAAAACCAACACACCAAATGGCGCAGACCCAATCAGCAATCTCGGCTCAAGTCTCTCGAGATCCTGGGCCAAGTCCCGCGAGATCCTGGGCCAAGTCCCGTGAGACTACGGAAGGCAGCAATGCCCAAACATCTCCATGGCCTGTAGTCAACCGCAATCTTAGCCATCTCCCCAAACAGGGCTCCTGCACCACTTTCTGGAAAAATGAACATTTCAGGTGATGCTCAGTGGATACAAGGGTTTCACAGCCATTTTTGCCCATTTTCCTTATTCATAACTCCTATTTCCCTTATTCTACAAATATACAAATTGGGACTACAAACTGGTCTTTTAATTGCTAATTTTGAGGCCAAGTTTTTTTTTTTTTTTTTTTTTTTTTTTAATGAAAATGTAATTTAATCCTTTGTAGTGAAAAATTTGCCAAGGTCTACCATCTTTCAATAACCCCATCTCCAGTCTTCTGAATAAACTTTCTTTTTTTTTTAAATTTTTTTATTATTTATTTACTTATTCATCATGCACAAGTATAGTATCTTTTTACATACAACTGCTTGTATACAAAGTATAAAGAGCCCCACAAGGAGCTCTGTGTTGCACCTACCACAAGTTACTATTTGTCTGCCTTTCCATTCAGATTAAAAGTTGGAATCAATTTGATTGCATCTTTCATCTTCATATTCTTACCACTTACCTGGCATGTAGAAAGTATTTAATAAATTTATTTGTCAGATGAGAGATGGAATGAAATTGTTAAAATTTTGTATATAATTAAGTCAGCCAAAGTAGAATACTGTTGATATGAACAAGCAATTGTTTATACAGATAAGTGGTAATAAAGGAGACAGAAGTATTTTTGTATTGGCAATCTTTTTGGAAAATAGTTGCTGGGGTGTACACTACTTTGAAAATGACTGTGTTAATACTGAGTTGAAGTATCAGTCATTGGGAACTAGACTAACAGTCTGTGGTTAGACTGAGCATATTCATAGTCTGTTATAAATACACTGCAAGGCACATGTTGTCTTTACTTTTGTCAGATAAATTCTATTTTGATGGCAAAAATATTACTGGCAATTCCTATGTAGGCTGCCTTACATATTTAGGAATATTGGATAATAGCATAACTATATTTAATTTTCTCAAGAATATACATGCAACAAATTTCTATTATTATGAAGACATCTCAACTGTATCATGGACAATTTTAGCTCATGCATGAAATATTTTACCAGACTTGAAATATATATTCACAATATAATTTATTTAAAAAATTTTTAAATTGTTTTAAAACTATGGAACAAATCAAGAGAATAGTGTTACAGAAATGCTATGATAGTATTTGCTTAAATTGTTAACTTTTTGAATGCTTGCTTTTATTAAAATTTCCTAGATTGTTATAGGATAAATGCTTACAAAATTATTATGACTTCAGCATAATCAAAAGATCTAAGTACAAATTTTAGGAGGAATAAAAAGAAAAAATTTTGAATAAATATTTATACTTCTTTTATTTTGTAGAAAGTTGGAAACAATTGGTAGTGGCTTAAAAGATAGTTATAAAACCAATCACTGGTTCATAGTTATTCTAAACTTTGAAAAGAGATGTGGAGTGAAGTTTTTTTTACCACCAAGAAGCATCATTCTAGTAAAGTTCAAAAAACAAAAAAGTGTAGTATTTTAATGCCTAATTCAAGTATCACTAAGAACTTGACTTTTGTTCCAAAGCAATGGATCAAATAATGTCTCTTTGATATATTTTATCCATTTTCTGATTTTAAAAAATAGTTATTTTTTTTTAGTTATACATTACAGGAGAGTCTATTTTGACATATTTATACAAACATGGAGTATATCTAATTCTAATTAGGATCCCAGTCTTGTGGATATACACAATGTTAATATTCACTGTGGTATATTCATATATGTACATAAGAAAGTTATGTCCAATTCATTCCACTGCCTTTCCTATTCCTATCCCTCCACTTTACTTTATTCCCCTTTGTCTAATCCACAAACTTCTCTTCTTCCCCTACTGTGACATCCTGTTGTGCATTAGCATGCACATATCAAAGAGAACATTCAACCTTTGATTTTTTGGGCATTGGCTTATTTCACTTAACATGATAGTCTCCAGATCCATACATTTACCAGCAAATATCATAAAGTCATTCTTTTTATGGCTGAGTAATATTCCATTGTGTATATATCACATTTTCTTTATTCATTAATCTGTTGATAGGTACTTAGGTTGGTACCATAGCTTGGCTATTGTGAATTGAGCTGCTATAAACATTGATGTGGCTACATCACTGTAGTGTGCTGATTTTAAGTCTTTTGGGTATACACCAAGGAGTGAGACTGGTCAAATGGTGGTTCCATTCCTAGTTATTTTGAGGAATCTCTATAGTGCTTTCCAGAGTAGCTGTACCAATTTGCAGTCCCATCAGCAATGTATGAGTGAACCATTTCCCCTACATCCTCACCAACATTTACTATTGCTTGTGTTCTTGATTGTTGCCATTCTGACTGCATGAGATTGAATCTCAGTGTAGTTTTGATCTGCATCTCTCTAATTGCTATAGATGTTGAACTTTTTTTTCCATATATTTGTTGACTGTTCATGTTTCTTCTGTGAAGTGCCTGTTCAGTTCCTTTGCCCATTTATTTATTGGGTTATTTATTTTATTGGTGTTAAGTGTTTTGAATTCTTTATATAGCCTGGAGATTAATGCTCTATCAGAAGTGCAGGTGTAAAAGATTTTCTCACATTCTGTAGGCTCTCTGTTCATGTTCTTGATTGTTTCCTTTGATGTGAAGAAGTTTTTTGTTTGATACTGTCCCATTTATTTATTTTTAATTTTACTTCTTGTGCTTTAGGAGTCTTGTTGAGCAAGTTGGTTCCTAAGCAAACATGATGGAGAATTGGGCCTACATGTTATTCTAGTAGTAAGCACAGGGTTGCTGGTCTAATGCTTGGGTCCTTAATCCACTTTGAATTGAGTTTGTGCAGGGTAAGAGATAGAGGTTCAATTTCATTCTGCTGCTTATGGGTTTCCAGTTTTCTCGGCACAATTTGTTGAAGAAGCTATCTTTTCTCCAATGTACGTTTTTGGCATACTTTGTTTTGACATACTTTGTCTAGTATGAGAGAAAACTATATTTATGTGGATTTGTCTCCGTGTCTTCTATTCTATTCCATTGATCTTCATATCTGTTTTGGTGCCAATAACATGTTGTTTTTGTTGCTGTAGTTCTGTAGTATAATTTAAGGTCTGGTATTGTGATGACTCCTGCTATAATTTTCTTGCTAAGGATTGTTTTAGCTATTCTGGGCCTCTTATTTTTAAAAATAAATTTCATGGCTTGCTTCTATTTCTGTGAAGAATGTCATTAGAATTTTAATAGGAATTGCATTAAATTTGTATAGCACTTTTAGATGAAACTATTCCCTCTGAAAACTGGAACAAGATAGGGATGCCGTTTTTCACCATTTCTATTCAATATAGTCCTTGAAACTCTAGCCAGAGCAATCAGGCAAAATAAAGAAATTAAAGGGATACAAATAGGAAAAAAAAAAAAAGAGTTCAAACTATCTCTATTTGCCAGTAATATGATACTGTATTTAGAAGACCCTAAACAAATAAATAAATAAATAAATAAAAATAAAAAACTCCACCAAAAACTTTTGTATTTAAAAAAAATTTTGAACTTTAGTTATCTTTTTATGTGGTGGTGAGCATTGAACCCAAACCTCACACATGCTAGGCAAGTGTTCTACCACTGAGCTACAACCCCAGCCCCTCTACCAGAAAACTTCTAGAACTCATAATGAATTCATCAAAGTGGCAGTATAAAAAAATTAACACCCATAAATCAACTGCATTCCTATACACCAATGATGAGTCAACTGAAAGAGAAATTAGGAAAACTATCCCATTCAAAATAGCCTTAAATAAAAAAATAAATAAACTAGTAACAAAAGCAATAAAAAGCCTTGGGAGTCAATCTAACAAAAGTAACAAAAGTGATCAAAGACCTCTATAATGAAAACTACAGAACACTAAAGAAAGAAATTGAAGAAGACCTTAGAAGATGGAAAGAAAATCTCTTGTGCTCTTGGACAGGCAGAAATTATATTGTCAAAATGGCCAATTATTATTTTTCTAGAAGAAAAACTTCAGAATATTTTAATTATATATAATTGAAATTTATGATGAGTTTTCTGATGGAGCTATTTAGTGGAAATATTTCAACTCTGGAGACATTTGAGAGCTGCTAGAAGAAATAGTATTGAAATTTCTGGAATGTATAGTGAATTGAGATGTTTTATGAATCTCTGCCAAATTTATTATTCTTCCCCATCTATCACTGTCTATTTTTTTCTCTTCCCAGAAATAGAAATGATGCCCAGCCAACAGTTCTTTATTTTTAACTTCATCTACTTCAATCTGGACATATTGTTTCATTTTCGCACTTGCTCAGTGTGTGAAACACTGGAAGTGTTATTAGGAGGAGAGAATTTTAGAAGCTAGCCTGAGCCACTCACTCTCTTAGTAGGAAGAAAGAATGCCCTAGGGGACTAGAAAAGAAAACAACTCTTTGGTCTTTGTCAACTGCACCTCTCTGTATATAAATTAATGACAATTTCTAGGAAGAGATTTTCCAGCAGATTGTCTCTGGATGAAGAGTATTTATAACAAATAAACCAATAATCTCTGAGGCTAGCTCCCTAGAAAATTTCACCAAAGCTATTTACCACACTCTGAGGTATAACATGGGGATGCTTCATCAGTTAAATGCCCTTTGCAGTGTGAGGAATCCCATAAGATCTTATGGAGGACTTCACTGATTGCTCTTGTGTCTGGTGTAGAAAACATGGATACAGGAGACAAATGGGATGCTGAAGACCTTTGTGCTCCATCTGGGCCTCTTGGTTGTCTAGCTCCTTAAGTCTGGTAGTAAAGGCTGATGCTGGGTGGGATCTTTGACTCTCGAGAGTCTTGGCAATTCCAGATTGTGCATTAACTCAGAAATCAAATAAAAAACTTAAACATCCTTACTAGTTTTCTTTGAAATAATTTATTTTTTTCAAAAGATGACCTTTAAAGATAATTATGAAATTAATTTCCCCTCAGAAGGAATAACATGTTGTTTCATCTTAACAAAAATCTTCCTTCAAAATTGGGTTGTAATTTGAGAGTAATTCCAACAACTCCAAAAATTCCCTTTGTTTTTCAATGACATGTCTTCTCTATGACCACAGAAGGGAAGATTTGTATAGCTAAAAACATAATTATATCCAAAAGATTATGTAAAATATCTCCACAGTTTGCTTCTCTTTATTCATTTTCACATGATGGATTTTATCAACAATATTTTCTTTCCTTTGAGTTTCAGTACCATTGCTGATGTCTTCCATCTTTCTAAGTAGGAAAAATGTTTCAACATCTGATTCAGGGATTTAAGAATTTAATTTCCACTGCTGTTTTAAAGCTGGCCATAAAGCTGGTTGTTCCAGCTTTTGTCTCATTATCTGCAAACAGTCTGCTGCAAAGATGAAGCAAAGGAATTTTTTATTTTGAATTAACCAAGTTGTCAACATTTTTTCTTTTCTTTTTGTTACTTGGTAAGATTTATAAAACAGAAAGTTGCTATGTGTCCCCTCCTTCCTCTCAAATTTTATTTCTTGATAAACTGTAGAAACTTTCATCTTTAATATGAAGAGGTTCACTTCCTCTCTTAACCAGATTAACCCTCAAATCATGTGGAACCAGTACTGGTGAGAAGCAATATCAGAAAAATGTATCACTAATTGCCTCTTTTGCATGAAAATTCTTGGTCATACTGTTGATATTGATTTTTACCAGCATTTTCTTTCTCTTCATTATTATCAGGCTTATAGGAAATGATTCATTCATTGTTTTCTTTCAGTCTTGTCCTATCTGAATCTTGTGCTGTTCAGTACCCATACATATTTGCATTTGCAGAGAATTTTTGTCAATTACATACTATGTTGAAGGACATAACAACACTATATTTGTGGCCAGTATTCTCACTGGTATTAACAGAAATATTAAACAATTATTCCCAAACTCTGGCCAAAATCATTCCGGTAGAAGCATTTCTTCAAGTGTGTCATTTATTGGAGCTTCAAGGAAAAAATTATTTATTCTTCTTAGTCTCACCTCATCACTGGAAAATGCTTCAGAATGAGTTATAGTAGTGGAAGGCTATTCCCAGAAAACGTACAATGTTCATAATGAAGCCAAGCATGGAATATGGACACATTTTAGGATCCTAATCACCACCTTTGAAGTTTTGTGTGACCTAGTAGGAAATATGATTCCAAGAAGATCAGCTAGCATGTTTCTCTCTGATGAATGGAATTTTTCTTTTCTGAGTTATCCTATTATTTGAAGTTTTAAATGAAGTTAACCAAACATAAATATATTGGTAAATATCTGGAATCAGACTTAAATAGAGAGCTAGACACCAAGCTTTAAAGTGGATCCTTGAAGATTAGTACCCAGGGATAGAGAAGGCATCTGTGCAACAACAAGATGTCAGGAAACAAATAGTGACTCCCATATGAGAAACAATGACAGAAAAAAATGACAATAGAGGGTGGTCTTTCCTTGTCAGAAGAAGTCAAAAGACTAGCATTAGAATACCTCAATTTTCACGAAGAACTGGATACTCATTCTAGAGAAATGAACCAAATAATGTGAATGTTCATGTATTTCCACCATTTCCTCTGATTAATCCAGAGGAAAAATTTTGAAGGGAGACTTCAGAATATTCTACTAGTTATGATAGAAAAGATGATGAATGTTGTCATGAAGCTATTCAATGGGAATTTTTCCAGTGTGTAGATATGTAGATATTTGAAACCTGGTACAAAGAGCTGAAATTTCAGCAATGTGTAATGAAATAAGATTGTTATGAGTCAAGGCTAACCTTCTCACTATGCTTATGACTTTTTCTGTCTTAATTTAAAATAATTTCTTGTATTTCAAAATTAATAAAATATGTTCTTTGACCAAATATCAGCAAAGATTCATTAAAAAACCTAGCCACACATTCTAATCTGAGTTCAAAGCAAGCCTCAGCAATGGTGAGGTGCTAAGCAACTCAGTGAGATCCTATCTGTAAATAAAATTCAGAAAAGGACTGGGGATGTGGCTCAGTGGTTAAGTGTCCTTGAGTTCAATCCCTGGTACCAAAAAAACCCCCCCAAAAAAAAAAAACAAAAAAAAACAAAAAAAAAAAAACCCCAAAAAACCAAAAAACAAAAAACAAAAAACAAAATGCCTGGAGAGAACCAAATTCAATAAAGGTTTTAAAAAACTTTCAAAAGTCAAGGCTCTAAAACAACACACACACACACACACACACACACACACAGATGCTATATTACTGCAATAGACCAACATTGAGGTATAGGATTTTCTCCTCTTAAAAAAATGTATTAATGTAGTTAAAAATTATTAATTCCCTATATTTTATAATGTAATGTTTATTTTTTTATTTTTTATATATAGCTATGTATGTATTTATATAGAATACATGTGCATATATTCTGTATATAGAATATATGCACGTATATATTCTGTATAAATATGTAGGAATGAATACATGAAATTCAGTAAAATAAAATTTTACCCTCTGCATGTCTTTTCTGGCCATTATTATTTTGTTTTATTTAATAATAATTATTATTAATATTACTTTTAGCCAATAAAAGAGAATTAAATAGTATTAAAATAGAATTTGCTCTAAATGTCAAATACTATGATTTTAGACCTTGATCCTTTTTAAAATTAGAAGACATTGGGTGAAAGAGGAGCTAACAGATGGTGGTCAGTGGATTTCGTCTAATATGACCAAAAATGAAAATGAAATGAACTCTTATTAGGTGAAGAACTTCATTGTTGTGGATTTTTTTTTTTTCTCCTTCTGTGTCCCCAATGTCTGTATCAGTTTCAGGCCCAAGTACAAAGGATCTGAGAGTCACATAGGAGCAGAACTTGGATGTGAGGAAAGAGGAAGGAATGAAGACGACTCTTACTTTGTGGCTCAGAAGCCTGAATGAACCTTGGAACTCTTGTCTGAGTTGAACACTGAGCCCATGAGCAAGTCAAGGTCATGAAGGAGTAGAGTGAGGCTGTAGCATCAGTGAGCTTCTGCAATAGAGAAGCACACTGGACAGATGGCCTGAAAACCCTCCAGCTCTGGAGAGAGAGGACTAGGCTATGAATCTGCAGAGTGGATCATCGCGGGAAAGTGGGAGCTGGAGTTCCAGAAGCAGATGAGTTCTTCGAGCATGAGAAGAGGGACCTGTGTGGAAGCCTGAGGAAGGGCAACATGGATGGGGTAGGTGGAGCAAGCCATGGAAATAAAGACTCCGTGCAATCAGATGCCAAAGGAAGAAGTGGTCTTTAAAACCAGCTGCAGAGAGTCCAGAGAAGTGACACTGAGAAGGTCCCTGCAGAACAACAGGAGATGAGACCAGGACCTTGAGTGGCCACTACTCTTCCTAGAGCTTAGCGTCAAAGAGGAGAGACTGATAATCAGAAAGAAACAGAATTTTTCTCAGGCATAGGATTTTTTTTTTAATGGAAATAACTTTATTCTGTTTATCTTGTGACTGTGGAGGGAGTGTATGTTTGTTTTAAGTAATACGAAAAGGTCTACTTTAAAATGAGAAGGCTGTTGATTACTCTAATACCTAGTAATAATGTTGCAATTACTAGAAACTACATCCTTTCCCTTGTTTTAATGTTTAATAACTCCTTGAGGTTCTGGGGTAACTTAAGAAAGAGGCAGAAATAGGTTTGCTCAAGAGAAGATTTTAATATGACATCTCACACGCGATCTTAAGCCAGCCTGATTCCAGAAAGAAGAACTGTACAAAGTTTTCCAAAGCACAAATGGTGCAATCCTTTGTGCATTACTTACTCATAGGAAATGCTGTCCGCCCAGTGGTCTTGTCTCAGCCTTGGATATTTCAGACTTAAGTCTGGATATTCATTAAGATTTGTTTCTCCCTGAGAGATGTAAGAAGTAATAGAAATACCAAAAGCTCTTTTGTTAGAACAAGAAACATGCTGAGCCAACAAACAGGAACAAAAGGAACTTCCAATACAGCACAACCTGAATTTAATTATGAAGAAACATCAAACCCAGATTGAGAAACATTCTGCAAAATAACCCAGCAGAACTCTTCAAAAATGTCGACGTCAGGAAAGACAAGTGAAGACTCTAGAACTGTTTCAGATAAAAGATGCTAAAAACACACGCAGTCTAATGGTATCAGTGGAGATTTCTTAGATTTTGGGGGAAATGGTTGGGACATTGGAATAAGGTCTGGAGGTTAAATAATAGTAGTCTACAAATGCTAATTTCCTGACCTTGATACTTATACTGTGATTTTGTAAGAAATTTTATTTAGGGTTTGTTGTGAGCATTTTGCAGGTGTAGAATGGATTCTTACATAGAATTTTGTTCCACTGTTGAGATTTATGATGATATACACAGACAAAGAGGGTATGAAAATGTTTATTGTTGGCATAATTTATGAATCTTGGGAAAACAGGCAAGCCTACCAAACAGATCTGAGAAAGTGAGAATAGGAGACTGGGTCAGGGCGTGGAACTAGACAAAGGATCCTCACACAGCCAGGGGCTGTCTTGGTTTGAATCTCCCATGGCACCACAGGAAGAAGCATCAGACTTTCTCATCAACTTGCTTAGATGAGGGGCAACAAGGACAAAGGAAGAATGATGTTTAAAAGCTGTCACCAAAGATCACAAGATGGAGTCATATTTGTGCCGAGGCCAAAGGAGAATCATGTCTACAACTGAGTCTCAGATCAGAAACAAACAAAAACACCTAGAGATACATGGGAAGAGAGAGAAAGGTAAAGCAAATGCAAAATATTAACATTTGGGGAATCAGAATGAAAACTATATGTAGATCTTTGAGCTATGTTTACAATTTTTCTAAATCTAAAATAATGTCAAAATACAAACTTTTTGTTTCTGTTTTTAAGCAAGGAAACCCTAGGCCATTTAAAACTGTCTTCTTGAAGAGAAAATGTCAGATGCCTAGTAGAGAGCAAATTTCCTTTAATAAATTTCCAGTTTTATTTTAATGATAGCTCTCCTCATGAGTAAAAATAAACCAAACTAGTAGCCACTATTAACATTTTAGTGTATATTCCTCTAGATATTTTTCTATGGCTCTACACACATATCCAGTACATAAAATGTGTATGTTTTGACTCAAGAATGCCACATACAAAAAGTTACCACATATGTGCATCAACAAATGAATGGATAAAGAAAATGTAGTCTATTCAATGGAATGATATCCAGCCAAAAAAGGAAAAATCCCATCACTTGCAACATGGATGGAACTGGGGAACATTTTGTTAATGAAATAAGTCAAGCATAGAAAGACAAGTACCACATGATCTCACTCATATTTTGAAGCAACATCATACAAATTGAGAGTGGAATACAGGTAACCAAAGGTTGAAAAGAATGAGTGGGAGGGACATAGGTGAAGGTTGGTCAATGGGTACAATGTTACAGTTAGAAAGAATAAGTTCTGGTACTCTGTTGTACTGTAAGCTGAATATACATAACAATAATGCATTATTTATTTTTAACTCACCATAAAGAAATGATAAATTTCAGGTGATAGATATGTTAACACTACGATTTGATCGTTATTTAATGTATACATAAATCAAAGCCTCCTATTGTACCCATTAATATGTATAATTATGTGTCAATCAAGAAAATGATTTTTACTAGTGCATTATAGTTACACATGATAGTGGATTCCTTTTGACATTCATAAATGCATACAACATAGTTTACTCCATTTCAACTCCTAATAATTCCTCTTTTCCTCTCCTCTTCCCATGCCTAGTCCTTTTCTTCTACTATATTCTTCTTTCTTCTATTTATGTGTGTATTTTTTAATTGGTGCATTATACTTATCCATAAAATTGAAATGAATTTTGATGTAGTCATACATGCACATAGCATAATTTGGTCAATTTCATTCCCAGTTCTTCCCCTTTTTTCCCCCTCCTTCCTCCTTCTCAGTCCCCTACTCCTACTCTATGATCTCCCTTCTATTTTCACAAGATCCATCATTTTTATTCCTTTTTGTTTTACTTTAGCTTCTGCCCAGGAGAGTAAACATTTGACCTTTGACTTCCTAAGTCTAGCTTATTCTACTTGCATGATATTCTCCAGTTCCATCCATTTACCAGCAAATGACATCATTTTATTCTTCTCTATGGTTGAGTAAAATTTCATTGCTATATATATCACATTTTCTTTATCCATCCATCTGTCAATGGACACCTGGGCTAATTCCATAATTTGGCTATCATGCATTGTGCTGCTATGAACATTGATATCACTGTATCACCGTGTGTGTGTGTGTGTGTGTGTGTGTGTGTGTGTGTGTATGTATGATGCTGGTTTTAGTTCTTTTGAATAAATACCAAGGAGTAGGATAGTTGACTCATATGGTGGTTCTATTCCTAGTGTTTTGCGGAATATCCATACTGCTTTCCGAAGCAATTGTACTAATCTGCAGTCCCACCAACAATGCATGAGTGTTCATCTTCACCCACATCCTTGCCAACAATATTGTTGTCTTCTAGATGACTGCAATTCTAATGAATATAGTAGTCATTTATTGCTTTAATTTATCCAGCATCAATTCTTCATTTTGGGATATGTTAACTGAACTCAAAAATTGGCTTTGAGAAACTACCTTTTCATCAATAGATGTGGTCTTAGCATTACTATGTAGGAGCTGCCCACTCTGACCAAGAGGTGGGCCTATTCCCAAGCTCAAATATACAGTTAGTCTCTATCTATCAATCATCTATCTCTTCATCTCTCTCTCTCTCTCTCTCTCTCACACACACACACACACACACACACACAACCGCTTGCACCATATTCATCCAATGAAATGGCCCCTTAAAGAGACTAGCCATCTGTTTTTCTTCCTAAATCATTAGAGACCCTATAGTTTTGACTAAAAGAAAAAAAGAAAGAAAGAAAGAAAGAAATAAGGAAAAGGCAGGGGGAGAGAAAAGATCAGTCTATTGTCTCTCCTGTGATTTTGTAAACTATCCTATGCTATTCAGTAACTAATTCATGCATTAATTCTGTTTAGTTAGTCATGTTATTTGAATTTCAACCAAAAAAGCTGATACAAAGAATAAGTGAATAAACAAATAATGAATGAACTAAGAAATGCCAAAGAAGAATTCAACTGGGTAAATAAAATGTATTCCAATGCAGTAGAAGCAAGCTAAGGACCAGATTGAGGAAGAACAAAAGAATTTAGAAATAATAAAATTTAATGAATAACATTTCTTCCAATGCTTTTACTTGATGAAGTTCTTTTAGGGAAGCTTGTTTTTTTTTTTTTTTTTTTTTTTTTTTAATAGGAGTGGAATGAGATTTTTCTGACAGAAGCTCATTTGCCAACTTAATTAGTAATCAGTAATCCCAAAGGTTAATGTAGAATTGCTATTAATTTTAAGTTTAATATTCTTATCTAAAGGACAAAACCAATGAATATATTCAGATAGAGATCAGTAGCTTAAATATTCTAACCAAGTGAAATATTAAATAGCATATAGCATTCTAAAACTTGAAATAATATTTGGATTCTCACTTTTTTATTCTATTTATATTTTATTTCCTCTGAGCAATGTGAAGAACTCACCTTCAAAGTTTCCTAAACGTCCTGCAGTCACCAGATTTCCACATGTAATCATAGCACAATATTTAGTGTTTAGAGTAAGATTTCAGAAAACAAGCAAGTGCAGTTGAAATCCACTCTCATCAATGGAACTCCTTTGACACACCACAAGTGGTACTTTTTCCTAATTTTTGAATGGTTTTAAGGTAGATAACCTCCGTTGAAAGATTTACTGTTACATGTAGACCACCACTAGAATCATAATTTTAAAGAATGTCAGAGCCACGTATTTAGAGACAAAATGTGTAGACCAAACACGTTTGTGGTAAACAAATTACTAGTTGGATGTGTGGGGCAAAATTGTGGTATCTAAATGGCAACATATCCTCTAATTATCACACAAATCCTAGTTGAAATAGCAAAGTGGGTCCAGATTCAACTGGAGAGACGTGCCATGAACTATAGAGAGTAATGAAGAGACCAGTTTGGCACACTGCCCTGTGGGCACCTTCTGAGACAGGGATTAAGGAAGCCCACTAGAGACCATTTGCTCTGGAACTTGCTCCTGTCTCCTCTTGATGGCACATCAATAAAGGTATCGTTTTCAGGGTCATTTTTTTTTAAACTCCACTTACTATATTTCAGTAGTTCCTGGGTTGCAGTGAGGTAGTAATCTCAAGAGTCCAGTTCTTGCCATTCTATGCTCTGGGCATCTCTGAAAATTCCCCTAAGAACAAAGCCATTTGGAAGTTCAAAATACGTTTAGATAATTATATTTTGCCTTCCCAAATATTTGTTAGCCCAAAGCCCAATCTGTTGAATGGAAAACAAGATAGAGATCTTGTAGTGATTTGGAATGAGTAAACTTACTTTTTCTGACTCAAATCATCCTGAACTGACATATTTACAGTATAGGGCATGAGGTTGATTTTGAAAAAGGAATTATCCTGGGCGTTATAGAGAATGGATGTTGTAAGTTCAATTTTAAAAAGTGGTGCTCTCATATTTGACTTGGGTAATTCCAGTCAGAATTTAATACCTGTCAGCCATGGCAAGTCTCTATCCATTTATCAGATGGTATTTATGTGTGATACATGTGTATATAACTCCATGAGCATAATACAGAATCAAGAAATTGGCAGATTTCATTAAAAATAGCTTATGGCTAACATTCGTTGAACTCTTGTCGTGAATATACCATCTAATTTGATATTTGTTTGATATTTATTCTTTCCTCTGAGACTTGAGACTAGCTGCGGGTTTCCACGGTGGACTCCGCAAGAGGTGCAAGGTAGCACGATCTATCAGGGGGCTGCCAAAGTGGGTTGTCAGCCAGGGGGTGCTACGCCAGTGCTCAACGTAGCACAAAGTAAAGGAGTCAGCCGGTGGAAGAAATCAGCACACACAGACAACGAGTTAGGCTGCTGAATCTTCTCTCTTTACTTTCACTTTGTTGTAGGTTTTCAAGCATAATTTTTGGCAGTACAGATTGTTTATACTTTCTTTGATGATTTTATTACAGACATGACTTAATTTATAGATTACATTTTAGACATTAAATTTCTTATTTTATATATTTCAAGGTTTTGAGGTCACTTGCACCTTTTCAAGGTCCTGTACATAACTGTCTGGGTATAATTTCGTCATTATTTATCTAATTAGTTTGGGTGAAAATTTATTTCTCACGGATTCCCTGAAACTGTTTTCTCTGCACACTATTCAGGCTGTCTGATAAAAGTCAACTTTCTCTGTCTGGGATTCCAAAGCACTATTGTTTTTCTTTTATAGCAGTTGTTTATAAAACCTAGAAGCAGGGAAAGGGGGGTCAAAGCTGAATGTTAACTCTAAAAGACTTTTTACTCTAAGGAATGTATATCTACTTTAAATGTAAAAGAAATCTATTTTCAATCACAAAAAGACTCTTAAAGCTTAATAACTAGGAACTAAGTACTTATAGAAAAAGGTTTGTGTTACTCCTTCTATGTTTTTTTATGTTTTTAGCTAGATTTCAAAAAAGATAAATTTACAGAATTAGTCTGGATCTAAATAATTGAAATAGTGACATTTGGTGGCCATATATATGAATAAAGAACTGAACAACAAATAAATAGAACCTTCACAGTCAAAGTTAACTCTTTTAGCACCAAGATATCTTTCATGAAAAGAGAGAGCTTTATCAACAGAAAGGTTATTGGGAAGCATAGCGAATATGAGCAGATCACATTGGAGGAACAGCCATTAGCCTATCCTTGTGGTGGTTTGATTTTTCGTCATATGTCAAGGCAACACCCCTGGGCTAGGCCAAATCCATATATCAGGAAGTCATGTTTTTGGCTGACATGTTCTCAATGTCCCCAACATTTCTTTTCCCCTTTTCTGTTGATGGGAGTCCACCCTACTCGAGAGTGCGTCTGTGTTAGGTTCCCCCCTCTGGGGGTGTTACCTGTCTTTGACTGCCACTCTAGCACTTCAGGTGGACTTACCCAAGGCCAGCAAGCTGCGGTGGCCGGGAGGAAGACATGGGACAGAACAGTCGCCTTTGGGAAGGCTTCCCATGGATGATTTAGACTTCCACTTCTTGTCAAGGACCATAGCCTAATTCATAGAGCGCCCGACCATTGTTGCTGAGGGCAGCATATTGTTTGTGGACCACAATAGGCTGTACTGATTTTTCCCTGTCCTTAAGAAAATGTCCTGTAGAAAATGCCACAACAACAAGCATATCTGAGACTCATGGACACATTCTATGGTGAGAAAGCTACAGCACCCACAGCAGATGTGCTTCTGGGGCTGCATAGATCCCTTTCTACCCCTCAGAGTTGTGGTTCTTTCCATGTAACACTAAAGGGTGAAAGGGAAAAACCCTTAGCTTTGTAGAAAACTTTCAAAAATTCATAGGGCCAGGATTTTCAAAGTCCTGCCCAAATTTCCTGATCATGACTTCTGTATTTAAGGAAGTCAAAAATAAAATGATGAGTCCTCTAAATTTGTTCTTTTCATTTTAAAAATCAGGCATACAAAATTAGCACCCCCTCATGCTAACTGATCTCTACATCTTTTGATTAGATTGTCCATATTCACCAGTGCATCTTTATCTCCACCTTGGTGTGTTCACTGTTTGTTTCCATTTCATATTCATGTATCCCACAGATTGTTATTGAGTGTCTACTCTGTACCCAGTAGCGTTCTGGATGCAAAATATTCATCAGTGGAAAATAAAACATATAAAAATTACTTCTTTCATATAGCTTACATGTCTTACCTGCTACTTACTGATGGAAGCCTAGGAACATGAATTCTAAATAAAAATGTAGTGCATCTTCAAATGCCCTGCCAATTATAAGGTACATTATTAATAAAGTTTATCTTTAAGTGATAACCAGGATTAACTCTCTCACAAGTGATATTGCCAGACACACACACATATCAACACACACAGAGGAAACAAAAATGAAAGATGAGTTTATTACAATATAATCTATTAAAATTAGAAAAAGTAATATAATTCAATAAGTAGTGTTTTTACTATATGTGTATATTGGATGAAGGTGTTCACAAAATATGTTAAAGGGAGAAGAAAGTGGATGGACACATGTTAAAGATCTGGAAAGGAGTTGAACACTTACAATCATTAGAAGCCAAGGGAACTCATTTCCATTATATCCAAGTTCTGTGTACGACATAGGGCATTCTTAAATCACTTTGCCTCTCACTTCTTAAAAGTGGGAAACAAAACAAGGTGAGGAGTGAACCATGACAGATGAAAGAATGATTGCAGAAGCAGCTGAAGAAACACATTCGTGATGAGCCAGAGGGAAAGGAAAGAGAGATGATTCATTAAATTATGCTTAACACCAGCCACAAGTTCTTGTTGGCCAAAGACCTAAAGATAAGTTACTGTAGCAAGAGTGGATTAGACAGTTTAGAATGGGACCAAGAACACAGTGGGTCCTCAGTACATATCTGTGAAATTTAAAAAAAAAATGAAAAAACAAGCAAAAATTTCACATTTGTGTGTTAAATAAACGTTTGTTTCCAAATGTTTCAAAAATTTGGACATAGAAACAATGCCGGTGGAGGAAATATCAGATATAACCTTTTATTCTTGTCATATGAATTTTCTTAAAATAAACCAAATGCCATTTGCCAGATGTATAATTCAGGTAAATGTATCATTCCATATTAGGTGAACACATCTCAATGCTAACTTGTCCTATGATTTTTGTTTGCTTTTTGGTTTTGTTCTTTTAATACACTTTGCAGAGAAACTGCCCACCAATAGGTGGCGTTTGAATTCTAGAAAAATATATCTTCTGTATCTTGATCCAAGAAACAGCATACTTTGATGTATTCAATTTCCTCATCTTAACACAACTTGCCAAGTACTATCTAATAGGTGGTTAGTGTCACTACTGCTTTCATATCAGTTTGGTAAGCATTAACATATCTTTCAATAGGAATAAAATGATGAGCTAAATATTATTATATCATCTTCTTATATTAATAACTAACCTTTTCACAATGTTCTTCGAAAGAGTTCACTTGCAACAGGGACAAGGGGAAAAAGATTACCTAACATTTCAAATTAAAAATATACAAACTATTTGAATACAATCCTACGCGAAGCAACTAGGATTGAGAAGATCTGCTAGTTAACTACAGAAAATAGAACACTGGAAAAAGTCTAAAGTTACTCCATTACCAAGTTTGCTTATATTTTGAAACTCTCTGAAGTATATAACAAATAACTTTATTTGTGAAGTTGTCTGTGTTCTTTCAAGATTAAAAAAAATAATGGTATTACAGAGAGCTACAACAGTGGTATTTAGAAATGACAGGGATGACTAAAGGAGAAGATAAATGCAGCTGAGAGTGGCAGTTCATATGGGTGTAAATTAGGTTAGTAAATCAAAGCTATTGCACTAGTGTTCTTTAAGCAATGTAATCATAAAAATATAATTTTACTCACTATAACATTTTTACAGAGAACAACAAAATAGTGATGCTTAGCCAATCGACCTGTTGTTTAACAAAAATACTTTACTGCATGGAGAAGGCAGTTGATTTATTATGAAATCATTGAATAAATACAGGAGTAGAATTTAAACAACAACCTCCCAGAAACCAACATTTTTCTCTGAGTTAATTTTATAATCTTCACATAAACTAGGTGTTTGCAGATGCTACTGAGGTGGGAAATCACTTTTGACCATTGACAGGAGAAATCCCAATTCCTTTTACTTTTGCAACGGGTAAATCTGGTCATAGGGAGACTTAATACAATATCATAATACACAGTTTCAGAGTTTGTGGACTGTTATAAACATTAATAGTTGGAGGTAGAATTCACTTAAAGAATAGACAAACTGGATGTAGGTTTGGATTAGATTAGATTGTGCCTCTGCAACATAACTCTCCTATACTGATTAGGACTCCCTTGGTTGCATCTAATGAAGATATCCCAAGCTATTTTCATCTAAAAGAGAAATTGATAAGAATTTTGACTTATATGAATGACTTGTGGTTAAAAATAAGGATATATCTCTTATTTTCCAATTAAGCTCGCAGACCACCTCCTGCTCACATTAATTGGAAATCTAGCATCTCTGTGAAGTCTGTGAGTGAGCTTCCTCTATCCAAAGGGCTCATAGCTGTTTCAGGAAGTTTCTAGTTATGTTAAACCTCAAAAATGAAGGGACTGGGGCCGGGCACAGTGGCACACACCTGTAATCCCAGCACTTGGGAGGCTGAGGCAGGAGGATTATGAGTTCAAAGCCAACCTCATTAATGGCAAGGCACATAGCACACAGTGAGATCCTGTCTCTAAATAAAATACAAAAAAGGGCTGGGAATATGGCCCAGTGGTCCAGTGGTGCCCCTGAGTTCAATCCCCAGTACCAAAAAAAAAAAAAAAAAAAAAAAAAAAAAAAAAAAAAAAACAAACGGTGGGGAGGGGGACTGGGATCTTAACCTTTTTCTTCCCTGGGTTATTCACCTTGCCTCTGGGTCTGCTTCTAGCACCTAGCCTGGAATAATAAGAAATAGCACATGGAAGGGCAGGCTTGATTAGATATTTTGGCCCTTTGTCTAAGGCATTGGTGTCTCATCATTTTGTATTTTGATAATTAAGAAACAGTACTCAATATTTTGGAAAAGAGAATATCTGCTCCCAAGTGACTGTCTCTGTCTATTTGAAAAGGATTGGTAGCTGGCAGTTTTTTCTATTTGTAAACAAACAATCGTGTGTGTGTGTGTGTGTGTGTGTGTGTGTGTGTGTGTGTGTGTATTTCTGTCTTTCCAGGTACCTCTCTATCAAGAGGTGCAGCCAGCCTCTGTATGGCCTGGAATTAGGCACTGGGTGACATAAACTCTTCATATTTTCCCCACCTTCTCTGCAAAACAGGTTTTTCTATTTGCTACTCTATTTATTTTATGAAATATAGTTACAGACATCTGATTGTTAATTTTGTTGTTGTTGTTGTTTTGTTCACCTACCCACAAAGACAAATTCTGTGTTGGTTCTAGTCCTATGAATGAAGTAAGGGATTGTGATCAGCCTCACTTATGTTGTTACCTGCCCTCTTGCATTCCCATGAATTGTTTTCAAATGGGTAGGAGCACATTGTGTAAAATGTATGCCTACTGTTTAAAACTATTACTAAGGTTCAAATTCCAAACCAAAGGACTCTCAGGTTCAGTTGTTCAAGTTGTTTACAACAAAAGAACATCATATCAGAATAATCTTGACATGCCAATAACTTCTTTATATTTTTTAACAATGGCTGTCTTTTTATTATAATTATTGACTTCAAAGGTGGGTCTGTTTCCATATTTATATTGACATTTTTTGATAGTGTTAGAGTGTTGTTCTAGAAAATGAATATATTATGGCAATTTATGATGATTGGAGGGAATAGAGTATATTATATGTATACAATGGCATGTTAACTTTTGAAAGACACACAAGTTTGCTAATTCAAAAACTGTTGATCTGACCACATTTAAAATATATTTTACCTCTAAGATTCTATGTTTGCAGGTGATATACTTAGTGATTAGTGAATATCAAAATTTTAACAATTCCTTGTTGATATTAGTATATGAATAAATTTAATATTTAATATTTTAGTTTATTTCACCTGCTATTTGTTTGCTATACCAGATGGTATTACTGAGTTCTTGATTTAATTGTACAGTTATTTTGTTATGGTACAAATCACCATGCAGTAACAAATATCCATCTGCCACTAATAATCTCCAAAGTACTGCATGCATCTAAATCAGAGATTACATGTCATTTTCTACAAATTAAATGATAGCTATTACTTATTTGTTGTTACAAAATATTCTTCAATTCTAGAATAAAAATCTCTAACAAAATTTAGCAACTTGTTACTGAATATATTTAAAATTGCTTTAATGAATGTAAAGATAGTATTAAAGACCATAACAGTGGTTGTTGTGATAAATTATACAGTAAATATAATTAATTATATTTCAATTATAATTTTGTTGAAGTATAAATTAATTATTTTTTAGCTTTTTATTTTATTTTAAAGTTTGTTCTAATTAGTTATTCATGACAGTAAAATGCATTTTGACACATTGTACACAAAAGGAACAAAACTTCTTCCACTGGCTGAACATGGTACAGAGTCATACTGGTAGTGCAATTATACATGTCCATAGAGTAATAATGTCTGTCTCATTTCACCATCCTTCCCATCCCCACATTCCCTCCTCGCCCCTCACTCCCCTCTGTCCTATCAAAAATTCCTCCATTATTCCCTACTACCCCCCATTACAGATTAACATCCTCTTATCAGAGAAAACATTTGGCCTTTGGGTTTTTGGGTTTGGTTTATTTCACTTAGCATTATATTCTCCAACTCTATATCCATTTACCTGAAAATGTCATAATTTCATTCTTCTTTAAGGCTGAGTAATATTCCACTGTGTATATGTACCACATTTTCTTTATCTATTACTGATCTGTTGAAGGGCATCTAGTTTGATTCCATAGTTTATCTATTGTGAATTGAGCTGCTGTAAACATTGATGTGGCTGTGTCACAGTAGTATACTGATTTTAAGTCCTTTGGGTATAAACCGGGTAGTGGGATAGCTGGGTCAAGTGGTGTTTCCATTCCAAGTTTTCTGAGGAATATCCATAATGCTTTATATTGTAGTTGCATCAATTTGCAGTCCCACCAGCAATGTATTAGTGTGCCTTTCCCCTACATCCTCACCAACACTTACTGTTGCTTGTATTCTTGATAATTGCCATTCTGACTAGAGTGAGATGAAATCTTAGAGCAGTTTTGATTTGCATGTCTGTAATCACTAGAGATGATGAACATGTATTTGTTGATTGATTGTATTTCTTCTTCTGTGAAGTGTCTGTTCAGTTCCTTAGCCTATTTATTGACTGGGTTATTTTGTGTGTGTGTGTGTGTGTGTGTGTGTGTGTTAAGTTTTTTGAGTTATTTGTATATCCTGGAGATTAGTGCTCTATCTGAGGTGTGTGTGGTAAAAATTTTCTTTTATTCTGTAGTCTCTCTCTTGAGATTATTGTTTCCTTTGCTGAAAATAAGCTTTTTAGTTTGAGTCCATCCCATTTATTGATTCTTGATTTTATTTCTTGCACTTTAGGACCCTGGTTAAGGAAGTAGTTCCTAAGCCAACATGATAGAGAATTGGGCCTACATCTTCTTCTATTAGACGTATGGTCTCTGTTCTAGTGACTAAGTCTTTGATCCACTTTGAGTTGATTTTGTGCAGGGTGAGAGAGAGAGGTTTAATTTCATTTTGCTATGTATGGATTTTTAGTTTTCTCAAAAATAACCAAAAATAACCTTGAATAGGTTATTTTTTTCCATGTTTTGACAACTTTGTCCAGTATAAGATAACTGTGTTTACGTGGGTTTGCCTCTGTGTCTTCTATTAGGTACCATTGGTCTACATGTCTATTTTGGTGCCAATACCATGCTGTTTTGGTTACTATTGCTCTGTAGTATAGTTTAAGTTCTGGTATTGTGATGCCTCATGCTTCACTCTTCTTGCTAAGGATTGCTTTGGCTATTCTGGGTCTCTTGTTTTTCCAAATGAATCTCATGATTGCTTTTTCTAGCTGTATTAGCAGTGTCATTGGGATTTTAATAGGAATTCCATTAAATCTGTATAACAGTTTTGGTAGTATTAATTACACAGAAAGCATAATTTAAAAATAAAATTATTGTAATCATGGAATAAAATTTTAAAGAAAATAAATGAAAAGTTATAAAAAAATGAGAAGAAGCACTTCAGACTTGCTAGTGCAGGTAGAACGTGACCATGGATGTAGTGCAGATCAAGTATGGGCAAGCTTACTGTGAACCTACCTGAAAATAATTACTGCAGAATTTCAAGAAAAAGAGGAATTAAAAAATCATAAAGGATCTGTTGCACCAAACATACTGTCTATGAACCCCATAACATAACCTGGATATGTAAGCAGTTTTAATTTTCCAAAAGATGGTATTAATAAGAAGCTTTCAAAAATATTTTACATACAAATTCTTCAAAATGATGAAAAACTCACCATAACCCCTCAAAAGTTTATTATCTGCAGTGATTCTGTACTTTATTTTTACATTGGAAACTGTTTGGGATTCTAAAAAAATTGAGTATACAATTTGTAGCATCTATAGCATATTGAAAAACATGAGCAAAGTAAGATATTTATCACCAATATCATTTTTTTTTATAAATCAAAATAATCTTATAGAGATAATTATCAATAATGCAATGAGGACATATACTAAAGATAAAAAGATTGATGTAAGCTGGGCGCGGTGGCGCACGCCTGTAATCCCAGCACTGTGGGAGGCTGAGGCAGGAGGATCGCGAGTTCAAAGCCAGCCTCAGCAATGGCGAGGCACTTAGCAACTCAGTGAGACCCTGTCTCTAAATAAAATACAAAAAGGACTGGGGATGTGGCCCAGTGGTCGAGTGCCCCTGAGTTCAATCCCTGGTACCACAAAAAAAAAAAAAAAAAAAAAAAAAAGATTGATGTAGTATTTTTGAACTCACAATATATTATTCAATTTTTGGCTGGATGATTCATGCCCACCATTCAAAAATCATTCAAGAATATTTACATGCATAAAAATGGGAATTTCCTCTTTTAGCAGAAAACCAAAGCTAGATTTGAGATATCATTGATAATAAATAATATTTAAATATTGCCTATAGTTTAGGGGATGATATAAAAAACATATTCTAGGAAGAATTTTATATAGTTATGTATAAATAATAGTTTATATAGTTATGTATAAATAATAGAACAAATATAGGCCAAAACTCTTAGGAGCCTAGAATCACGAGGTGTCTAATGCTTAAAACAGAAAACATAGTGAGATGCTACAAATGATCCTTAAAAAATTGTGATGCACAGGGGCTGGGGTTATAGCTTAGTGGTAAAGTATTTGCCTAGCACATGTGAGGCACTGGGTTCAATCCTCAGCACCACATATAAATAAATAAAATAAATAAAGTAAAGATATTGTGTCCATCTTTTAAAAAAATCTTTAAAAAAATGTGAGGCACAATTCACAATAGCTAAATGGTGGAAACAGCCTAGATGCTCTTCAGTAGATGAATGGATAAAGAAACCATGGCATATATACACAAAGGAATACTACTCACCCTTTAAAAAGAATGAAATTATGGCATTTATGGGTAAATGGATGGAGTTAGAGAATATCATGCTAAGCGAAGTAAGCCAATCCCAAAAAACTAAAGGCCAAATGTTTTCTCTGATGCTGATCCATAATGGGCAGGGATCAGGGGAAGAAGGGAGGAACTTTGGATTGAGCAGAGGGAAGGGAGCAGGGAGGGGGAGTGTGTGTGTGGGAAGATGATAGAATGATATGGACTTTATTACCCCTATGTACGGGTATGATTGCACAAATGGTGTAACTCTACATCATGTACAACCAGGGAAATGAAAAGTTGTGCTCCATTTGTGTAAAAATAAATAAAGATTATTAAAATAAAACAAATTCTGAGGCATTTTAATTCTTTGTGCTATATATTCCTTAAACTTGGCAGTAAACAATGAAACAAGAACTCTTTTCCTATCACTTGCTTTTTTATTTTATGATATTACCTAAGGGGTATGTAATTACCACCCTTTGGCTTCAATGAAATATTGAAATGTTTTGAAAGCACATTTACAAAATGCAAATTTTGGACCATTGCAGAATCCACAGTGAGAAAGTCAGGTCTTGCCATTATGCCATTAAAACTCAATTAGAGGCAGTGTGTGCTCTTACAGAAACTTTGGTGATATTAATAAAAATGTAAATTACAGAACGAAAGCCAAAAGTATTTCAAAACTATCTTTTTGGAAATTTACATTGTAAGTTCTAATTTGGCTCAGTGCTTTAAGTGAAATGATGCATAATCCAAAATTCAATATACATAATGCCCTTGACAGCATTGAAGAGATTCAGAATTTTTTTTAAAAAGTGAGAAATGATAATATTTACAAAGTCTACATCTTGGATGCCAAAACATTGTATCTTTACGTTGATTCCAATTACTTCAACTTAGAAAATAAAAGAAAAAGAAAGACTTTGATTTCAATCTCCATTATAGTTCATAATTTGAAACTAAAAGTCAAATGTCTATTCAAGTTGTACACAATGTTGTCATTTTGAAAAAATAGGTATATGATCATAAAATAACAGTTTTTTAATATCCCTGCTGATACTTAATTCAAAGAATTACAATGAAATTTAGTCAAGGAAAAAGAACATCTCTGAGGCAGAGTGCTCTGCTGTGGCTTCTGTGTGACAGGATGAGGAAAATCTAATCTAACAGAAGGATCGGGTCTATAGGAAGAGGCCCTTTGATTAGCTGTTAAAAAATAACTCTGAGACAATTAGGTGAAAACATTAAGCATTTTGTAATATAGAAGGAAACACAAAAACAAGGGTAAAAATCATAAGTGCCAAAGTCATGAACCTACAAGTAAAAATGATTGGTTGCTTTAAATAAAACCTTGACATGTGAGGTCACAGTTGGTTGCCTTTAGTGGATGCTGTTGAGGGACAGTTGTTGAAACTCACATCTGTTTGTGTTTTTCAAGATCAATGCTCTAACAAAGACCTTTAAATATAGCAACTGTTCCTATACAAAAATAGCACAAATGAGCATTAAACTGTCATACAAAATTTTATTTTCTATGAAAGTAAGACATACAATTATTGTATAATAAGTTATATCTTACAATTCTGAGTTCCTAATTATTGTGATACAACTTTAATTTTCTATGATTTTATGTTTGCTACTTTGATTTGTATCATGTGCACAAAAGTGATTTCATATTTGTTTTACTTGTTATTAGAAATATATTAAAATAGTCTAACTTTCAAAATTTTTATTTAAGGTCAAGAGGCTTTACTAATTCATGTAAAGCACTGTTTGGGCTATTAGTGGCCCTGCTGCTATATCCTCCACAGAAAATAAGACTCCCATTTAAAATAGTCAAACTTATAAAAGCAGAGAGTAAAATGATGGTGGTCAGGGGCTGAGTAGAATGGAAAATGTAAAGATGTCCAATGAGTATAAAATTCCAGTTATGTTAGATGAGTTAAATACAGAAAGGTGCTATATGACATTGCCCTTCTACTTAACGATACAGTATTGAGTATTTAAAAATTTTAAAAGAGTAGATCTCAAATTCAATGTGTTTACCACAATGGAAAAATAAATAAATAATAGTAATAATGAATGAAATGTTATCAGGACATGGTTTTCTATATACATCTATGTAAATAATTAAATAGATGCCTGATAGACAACATAATTTTGTTATACTAATAAAGTAAAAATCGCCCGCATAAAATAGGAAAATCTCAGAAAATTGTCAAGAATTTTCAACATCTTCCTAAAATTGTGGTTCATCATGTGACTTTATATTTCAGATTATCTAAAATATTATCTCAATTTTTTTTCCAATTTTAATTCTCATTTCACTTCCTTAAAAATACCTTAAGTTGTTGTTTCCCTTATGTTTCTTCTAGCAGTTGCACTTTGACACATTTTGAGTTGATATTTGTGTAGGGTGAAAGACAGGGATCTAGTTTTATCCTTCTATATGTAGATATCCAGTTTACCCAGCACCATTTGTTAAAAAAGAGTTCTTCAATTTATGTTTTTGCACCTTTATGTAAGGTCAGATGGTTGCATCTGTATAGGTTTGTCTCTATGTCTTGTATTCTATTCTATCTGTGGATCTGTTTTTTTTTTTTTTTTTTTTTTTTTTTTTTTTTTTTATGCCAATACCATGCTGGTTTTGTTAGTATAGCTCTGTAGTATAAATTGAAATTGGGTATTGTGATGCTTCGGGCATTTTTCTTTTTTGTTTAGAATTGTTTTGGAGATTCTGGGTCTCTTATTCTTTCATCTGTGTTTTAGGACTGTGCTTTTTCTACTTCTGTGGAGAGTGTGGTTGGTATTTTCATGAACATTGCAGATCACTTTTAGTAATATGGCCATTTAAATATTATTGGTTTTGCCTATCCTAGAACATGAGAGGTTTTTTCACCTTCTAGTGTCTTCTATTTAATTTTTTAGATGTTTTGTAATTTTTCTTGCAGAAATCAATAATTACCTTAGCTAGATTTATTCCTAGGTATATTTTTAAAAATACTCTTGTAAATGGAATTGTTCTCCTAATTTGGTTTCTGGGTTCATTGTGTATAAAAAGCAATTAATTTTTATATTTGGATTTTGTATGCTTTTACTTTTCTGAATTTGTTTATCCTATCTAAATGTCTTCTGGTGCAAAAACTTCCTCAATAGAACTCTTATAGCTCACAAAATAATACCAAGAATCAATAAATGGGATGGCATCAAATTAAAAAACTTCTGCAAATCAAAGAAAACAAGAGCATGAAGAGAGATGGCTAGTACAAGCCAGCACAGTCAAAGCCAAGACAGATCCCTTCAGCCTAAAAGTTATCCTAAAAGGAAACAAGAGATTAAAGTGAGCATTCAACTTCCCTTTCAAGGCACTACTAGAGAAGTCCACTTCCGTCCTGCCTAACCTAGAATATGGAGAGAATTGGCATGACTAAATTTCCTGGGATTAGCCAAGGACTGGCTATAATAGCCAGTGCACAGATCTCAAGAGCAGTTCCTCCTCCTCCTCCTCTTCCTCCTTCTCCTCCTCCTCCTATTCCTATTCCTCCTCCTCCTCCTCTTCCTCCTTCTCTCCTCCTCCTCCTCCTCCTATTCCTATTCCTCCTCCTCCTCCTCTTCTTCTTCTTCTTCGACTATTGTGAATGCGATAGTTTTTCTATTTATCTTTTAGCTGATTAGTCATTGTTGTGTAGGAACACAATTGATTTATGGGTGTTATTTTACATCCTGCTAGTTTTTAAAATTCATTTATGAGTTCTAGAAATTCTGGTGTTTTGGGGTCTTTGAAAAATAGGATTATGTCATCAGTAAATAGGGTTAGTGTAAGCTCTTCTTTTCTCATTTGTTTCCCTTTAATTTCTTTCTTTTGCCTGATTGCTCTGGCTAGTTTCAAGGACTATGTTGAATAGAATTGGTGAAAAAGGGCATCCCTGTCTTGTTCCAGTTTTTAGAGGGAATGTTTTCAATTTTTCTGTGGTTTAGACTGAAGTTGGACTATAGCTTTTAAAAAGTTGAGTTATGTTCCTACTATCCATAGATTTTTTTTCTGGCATTTTAAACTTGAAAGGATGCTATATTGTATCAAATGCTATTTCTGCATCTATTGAGACAATCATGTGATTCTTGTTTTTAAGCCTGTTGATGTGCTGAATTATGTTTATTGATTTCTGTATCAATCTAACAAAAAAGGTGAAAGACCTCTACAGAGAATACTAAAGAAAGAAAGTAATGAAGACCTTAGAAGATGGAAAGATCTTCCATGTTCTTGTATAGACAGAATCAATATTGTCAAAATAGCCATACTACCAAAAGCACTATACCCATTTAATGCAATTCCTATTAAGTTTCCAATAACATTCTTTACAGGAATAGAGAAAGCAATCATGAAATTCTTTTGGAAGAATAAGAGGCTTAGAATAGCCAAAGGAATCCTTAATGAGAAAAGTGTAGCAGAAGGCATCACAATACCAGAACTTTAAATATACTACAGAGCTATAGTAACAAAACAGTGTGGTATTGGCCCCCAAACAGATATGAATACCAATGGAATAGAATACAAAACACAGAGACAAAGCCATATTTCATATTGGACAAAGGCACCATAAACATACATTGGAGGAAAAATAGCTTCTTCAACAAATAGTGTTGAGAAAACTGGAAATCTATATGTAGCAGAATGAAATTAAACCCCTATCTCTCACCCTGAACAAGACTCAAAGTGGATCAAGGACCTAGGCATTAGACCATAGATTCTGTGACTAATAGAAAAAAATATAGGCCCAACTCTCCATCATGTTGGCTTGAGAACTGACTTCCTCAACAAGATTCCTAAAATGCAAGAAGTCAAGTCAAGAATCAACAAGTTGGATGGTACCAAAGTAAAAAGCTTCTTCACAGCAAAGGAAACAAAGAATGTGAAGAGAGAGCCTACAGAATGGGAAAAAATCTTTGCAAACTGCACTGCAGATAAGGTGCTAATTTTCAGGATATACAAAGAACTCAGAAAACTTAACGACAACAAAATAACCCAACCAATAAATGGGCAAAGGAACTGAACAGGTATTTCACAGAAGAAATATGAACGGTCAACAAATACGTTTAGAAAAAGTTCAACATCTCTAGCAATTAAAGAAATGCAAATTAAAACTGCAGTGATATTCCATCTCACTCCAGTCAGAATGGCAACAATCAAGAACACACACAATAAATAAATATTGGTGAGGATGTGGGGAAAATAATGGTTCACTTATACATTGCTGGTGGGACTACAAATTGGCACAACCACTCTGGAAAGCAGTATACAGATTCCTCAAAAAACTTGGTTAACCTTTGACTTGATTATCCCACTCCTTGATATATACCCAAAGGTCTTAAAATCAGCTTATTATAGTAATGCAGCCACATCAATGTTTATAGCAGCTCAATTCATGATAGCTAAGCTATGGAACCAAACTAGATGCCCATCAACAGATGAATGGAATAAAAAATGTGGTTTATACACACAATGGAATATTACTCAGCCATAAAAGGAATGACTTTATGATATTTGCCAGTAAATGGATGAATTTGGAGACTGTCATGCTAAGAAAAATAAACCAATTGCCCTAAATCAAAGACTGAATTGTCTCTCTGATATGTGGATGCTAACACACAACACTGTGTGCAGGGGCTAGGGGAAGAATAGAAGTTCTATGAATTTGACAAAGGGGAATGATAGAGGACAGATAGAAATAGGAAAGACAGTAGAATAAATCAGACATAACTTTTCTATGTTCATATATGAATACACCACCAGTGAAACTCCACATCATGTACAATCACAAGAATGGTATCCTAATTAGAATAAGTCATATTCCATATATGTAAAATATGAGAAAATAAACTCTACTGTCATGTATATCTACAAAGAAGAAATTAAAAAAAAAAAAAAGGGTGCCCTGTGACCTCCATTAGTAGCATTCCCTGGCCTGCCTATGCACCAAGTATATAGTCCACACCTGACTATGGACCCTAGCAGGACTACCTACCCACAGATCCTAGAAACATGTTTTACTGAAGGCTTCTCCTTTCTAAATCAGTCTGCACAAAAAAAGAGGTATTGCTACTATAAATGCCCAACAAACAAAATACAAAACAAACCAACAAAAACACAAGAATACAAATATAAAAAGAGGAACATGATACAAAAAATTAACAAAATAAATTTTTAATAACTGACACTAAAGAAATAATGAGGGACTGGGGTTGTGGCTCAGCTGTAGAACGCTTGCCTAGCACGTGAACGGCCCTGGTTCGATCCTCAGCACCACGTAAAAATAAAGACATTGTGTACAACTAAAACAAATAAATATTAAAAAAAAAGAAATAATGATATACAAAATGACTGACAAGGAGTTCAAAACATTTATCTTAAACAGGCTCAGAGCATTACAAGGACACAAATAAAGCATTAAACAATATCTGGGAAATAATACATTAACAAAATGACTAGCTCAACAAAAAATAGAAACACAAAAAGAAACTGAAGAAGTCAATATCAGGCTTCAAAGGACAGTGCGTGAGGCTAATGGAACAAGTTTCTTTTTTTTTAAATTAATTTTTATTTGTTTTAATTAGTTATACATAACAGTAGAATGCATTTGTGCACTTTAATATATCATACGTAGATGAAATATAATTTCTCATTTTTGTGAGTTGTAGAATCATATTGGTCATACAGTCACATATATACATAAAGTAATAATATTTGTTTCATTCTACTATCTTTCCTATCCCCAGATCCCCTCCCCTCCCTTTACTTCCCTCTACTTAATCTAAGGTAAGGCTAGTCTTCTCTAGTGCCCCCTCCTGCCTTATTGTGAATTAGCATCCACACATTAGAGAAAACATTCGGCTCTGGGATTGGCTTATTTCACTTAGCATGATATTTCTCCAACTCCATACATTTACTTGCAAATGCCAAGATTTCTCTCTTCTTTAAAGCTGAGTAGTATTCCATTGAGTATATATACCACATTTTCTTTATCCATTCATCTATTGATGGACACCTAGGTTGGTTCCATAATTTAGCTATTGTGAATTGAGCTGCTATAAACATTGATGTGGCTGTGTCACTGTAGTATGCTGGTTTTAAGTCCTTTGGGTATAAACTGAGGAGTGGGATAGCTGGATCAAATGATGATTCCATTCCCAATTTTCTGAGGAATCTCCATACTGCTTTCCATAGTGGTTGCATCAATTTGCAGTCCCACCAGCAATGTATGAGTGTACCTTTTCCCCCACATCCTTGCCAACATTTATTGTTGTCTGTATTCTTGATGATTGCCATTCTGACAGGAGTGAGATGAAACCTTAGAGTAGTTTTGATTTGCATTTCTCTAATCACTAGAGATGTTGAACACTTTTTCACATATTTATTGATTGATTGTATTTCTTCTTCTGTGAAGTGTCTGTTCAGTTCCATAGCCCATTAATTGACTGGGTTACTTGTTTTTTTTTGGTGTTAAGTTTTTTGAGTTCTTTATATATCATACAGATTAATGCTTTATCAGAGATGCATGTGGTAAAAATTTTCTCCCAGTCTGTAGGTTTCTTCTCACATTATTGATTATTTCCTTTGCTGAGAAGAAGCTTTTTAACTTGAATCCATCCCATTTGTTGATTCTTGATTTTATTTCTTGCACTTTAGGAGTCTTGTTAAGGAAGTCAGATCCTAGGCCAACATGATGAAGATTCGTGCCTATTTTTTCTTCTATTAGGCACAGGATCTCTGTGGAACGAGTTTCTTTTTTTCTTTTCTTTTCTTTTTTTTTTTTTTTAATTCAAAATTGTTGTATTTCTAATAGTAGCATGCATTACAATTCATAATACACACATAGAGCATCTTTTTTCATAACACTGTATACGAAGTATATCATACTATTCAAGTCTTCAATCATGCATTTAGGATAATGATATCCATTTTATTCTACCATCTTTAATTTTTTTTTACCCCCTAGCCCCCTCTCTTCCCCTCTCTCCCCATTGACCTTTCTAGTGTTCCTCTAATCCTCCTATGCTCCCCATCCCAACTCCACTGTGAATCAGCCTCCTTACATCAGAGAAAACATTCGGCATTTGGATTTTTGAGATTGACTAACTTCACTTAGCATTATATTCTCCAACTTCATCCATTTACCTGTGAATGCCATTATTTTATTCACTTATTTTGCTGAGTAAAATTTCATTGTGTATACATACCACATTTTCTTTATCCTCTCATCTACTGAGGGGCATCTAGGTTGGTTCTACAACCTAGCTATTGTGAATTGTGCTGCTATAAACATTGATGTGGCTGTGTCCCTGTAGTATGCTGCTTTTAAGTCCTTTAGGAATAGACCCAGGAGTGGGATGGCTGCGTCATAAGGTGATTTCATTCCCAGTTTTCCAAGGAATCTCCATATTGCTTTCCATAACAGCTGCACCATTTTGCAGTCCCACCAGCAATGCATGAGTGTGCGTTTTCCCCACATCCTCTCAAACATTTATTTGTTGTTTGTGTCCTTAATGGCTGCCATTCTGACTGGAGTGAAATTAGTAGTTTTGATTTGCATTTCTCTAATTGCCAGTGATGTTGAACATTTTTTCATGTATTTGTTGATTGATTATCTTCTTCTGAGAAGTGTCTTTTCAATTCCTTAGCCCACTTATTGATTGGGTTATTTGTGTTATTGGTGTTAAGATTTTTAAGTTCTTTATATATTATAGAGATTAGTGCTCTATCTGATGTGCATGTGTTAAAAATTTGTTCCCAATCAGTTGGTTCTCTATTCACCTCACGATTGTTTCTTTTGCTGAGAAGCTTTTTAGTTTGAATCTATCCCATTTATTAATTCTTGATATTAATTCTGTGCTACAGGAGTCTTATTAAGGAACTTGGGGATTAATCCGATATGTTGGAAATTGGAGCTTACTTTTTCTTCTATTAGGCATATTGTATCTGGTCTAATTCCTAGGTCTTTGATCCACTGTGAATTGAGTTTTGTGCATGGTGAGAAATAAGGGTTTAATTTTATTTTGTTGCATATGGATTTCCAGTTTCCCAGCACTATTTTTTGAAGAGGCTATCCTTTCTCCACTGTACATTTTTGATGCCTTTGTCTAATATGAAATAGCTGAAATTATATGTATTAGTCTCTGTGTCCTCAATTCTGTACCATTATTCTACCGGTCTATTTTGGTGCCAATACCATGCTGTTTTTGTTACTATTGCTCTATAGTACAATTTAAAGTCTGGTATGGTGATGCCATCTGCTTCACTTTTCTTACTAAGGATTGCTTTAGCTATTCTGGGTCTCTTATTTTTCCAGATGAATTTCATGACTGCTTTGTCTATTTCTTTGAGGAATGTCATTTGGATTTTGATTGGAATTGCATTAAATCTGTATAATGCTTTTGGTAGTATGGACATTTTGACAATATTAATTCTGCCTATCCAAGAACAAGGTAGGTCTTTCCATCTTCTAAGGTCTTCTATAATTTATTTCTTTAGTGTTCTGTAGTTTTCATTATAGAGGTCTTTCATCTCTTTTGTTAAGTTGATTCCCAAGTATTTTATTTTATTTTTTGATGTTATTGTAAATGGGGTAGTTTTCATCATTTCCCTTTCAGAGGATTTGTCACTGATATAAATAAATGCCTTTGATTTATGGGTATTGATTTTGTATCCTGCTACTTTGCCGAATTCATTTACTAGTTGTAAAAGTTTTCTGGTAGAGTTATTTGGGTCTTCTAGGTATATTATCATGTCATCAGCAAATAGTGCTAGGTTGAGTTCTTCTTTTCCTATCTGGATCCCTTTTATTTATTTCATCTATGTAATTGCTCTGGCCAAAGTTTCAAGTAGTATGTTAAAGAACAATGGTGAAAGGGGGCATCCCTGACTTGTTCCTGTTTTTAGAGGGAATGCTTTCAATTTTTCTCTAGTTAAGATGATGTTAGCCTGGGGCTTTGCATAAATAACTTTTATAGTGTTGAGATATGTTCCTGTTATGCCTAGTTTTTCTAGTGTTTTGAACATAAAGGGGTGCTGTATTTTGTCAAATGCTTTTTCTGCCATCTATTGAGATGATCATATGTTTTTTATCTTTAAGTCTATTGATATGATGTATTACATTTATTGATTTCCGTATGTTGAACCAGCCTTGCAACCCTGATATAAACCCTACTTGATCGTGGTGCACTATCTTTTTGATATGTTTTTGTATTCAATTTGCCAGAATTTTGTTGAGGATTTTTGCATCTATGTTCACTAAGGAAACTGGCCTGAAGTTTTCTTTTTTGGCTGTGTCTTTGCCTGGCTTTGGAATTAATTTAATATTAGCCTAATAAAAAAAGTCTGGAAGAGCTCCCTCTTTGTCTATTTCTTAAAATAAGTTGAAGAGTATTGGCATTAGTTCTTCTTTGAAGGTCTTGTAGAACTCAGATGTGAACCCATCCGGCCATGGGCTTTTTGTAGTTGGTAGCTTTTTGATGGTGTCTTCTATTTTCTCGCTTGAAATTGATCTCTTTAAATTGTGTATAGCCTCCAGTTCTAGTTTGGGTAATTCATATGACTCTAGAAATCTGTCAATGCCTTAAACATTTTCAATTTTATTAGAGGATAAGTTTTCAAAGTAATTTCTAATTATCTTCTGTATTTCTGAGGTGTTTGTTGTGATATTTCCTTTTTCATCACATATGCTAGTAATTTGAGTTTTTTCTCTCCTTTTCTTCATTAGCATCGCTAAGGATCTGTCAATTTTATTGATTTTGTCAAAGAACTAACTTCTGATTTTGTCAATTCATTCAATTGTTTCTTTAGTCTCGATTTCATTGATTTCAGCTCTGATTTTAATTATTTCCTGTCTTCTACTTCTCTTAGTGTTAATCTGTTCTTTTTTTTTTTCTAGTGCTTTGAGGTGTGATGTTAAGTCATTTTTTTTTTTCTTTTAAGGAATGAACTCTATGCAACGAATTTTCCTCTTAATACTGCCTTCATAGTGTCCCCGAGATTTCTATACGATGTGTTTGTGTTCTCATTCACCACTAGGAATTTTTTAATCTCCTCCTTGATGCCTTGATGTCTTCTTCATCCCCTTGTTCATTCAGTAGCATGTTGCTTAGCTTCCAGGTGTTAGAGTAACTTTTTTTCTTTTTTCTTTTGTTTATGGAATTTAACTTGTTATATCTTGTTGATGAATGGTTCCCTTAATGAGTAAGAAATATCCATCTTGATTTCTAATTTCATTCCATTATGGTCTGATAGAATGCAGGGCAGTATTTCTACATTTTTGTATTTGCTGAGAGTTGCCTTGTGGCATAATATATTTTAGAGAAGGGGCCATGTGCTGCCGAGAAGAAAGTATAATCATTCACTGAGGGATAAAATATTATATATATGTCCGTTAAGTCTAAGTTGTTAATTGTATTAATGAGGTCTAAAATTTCGTTATTTAGCTTTTGCTTGGATGATCTATCCAGTGGTGAAAAAGGTGTGTTGAAGTCCCCTAGAATAATTGTGTTGTGGTCTCTTTTACTCTTGAACTTGAAAAATATTTGTTTGATGAATGTAAATGATCCATTATTTGGGGCATATAGATTTAAAATTGTTATATCTTGTTGATGAATGGTTCCCTTAATGAGTAAGAAATATCCATCTTTGTCCCTTTGATTAACTTTGGCTTGAAGTCTATCTTATTTGATATGAGAATGGAAACCCCTGCTTGCTTCTGCAACCCATGTGAGCGGAAAGATTTTTCCCAGCCTTTCATCTTCAGTTTGTTGATGTCTTTTTCTATGACGTGGGTTTCTTGGAGACAGCAAATTGTTGGGTCATTTCTTTTAATCCAGTCTGACAATCTGTGTCTTTTGTATGGTGAGTTTAGGCCATTAACATTTAGGGTTATTATTGAGATGTGATTTGTATTCCCATCCATTTTTATTTGTTTATGAAATTTAACTTGATTTGGTTTCTCCTCTGGTTGGTGTTTCCTTTAGTTTAATAATTCCCTTTGCTGATTTTCATTGTTATTTTTCTTTTCTTCTTCATAGAATATTTTGCCCAGGATGTTCAGAAGTGCAGGCTTTTGAGTTGTGAAATCTGTTAACTTCTGTTTGTTGTGGAAGGTTTTTATTTCATCTTAAAATCTAAAGCTTAATTTTGCTGGATATAAGATTCTTGGTTGACATCCCTTTTCTTTGAGAGCTTGAAATATGCTGTTCCAGGATCTTCTAGCTTTTAAGGTCTGGGTTGAAAAATCTGAACATAATCTAATTGGTTTCTCCCTATATGTAATCTGATTCTTTTCTCTTATGGCTTTTAATATTCTCTCCTTGTTCAGTATATTAGGCATTTTCATTATAATGTGCCTTGGTGTGGATCTGTTGTGATTTTGTACATTTGGTGTTCAGTAAGCCTCTTGAACTTGGTTTTCCCATTCATTCATCATGTTTGGAAATTTTTCTGCTGTTATTTCATTGAATAAATTACTCATTCCTTTGTTTGGAATTCTGCACCTTCCTCTACCCCAATCACTCTTAAATTTGTTCTTTTTATGCTATCCCATATTTCTTGAATATTCTGCTCCTGATTCCTTACCATTCTCGCTGTGTGGTCTACATTTTTCTCCAAATTACATACTTTATCTTCATTATCTGAGGTCCTTTCTTCCCTGTGGTCTAATCTATTATTGATGCTTTCAATTGAACATTTAATTTGGTTTATTGCTTCTTTCATTTCCAGAATTTCTGTTTGGTTTTTCTTTAGGACCTCTATCTCCCTATTGAAGTAATCTTTTGCTTCTTGTATTTGTTTATGAAGTTCTTTGTCAAAGTGATCTTTTACTACTTGTATTTGCTCCCTCATTTTCTTCTTGAATTTGTTCTTGAGTTCCATGAACATTTGGATTATGTATTTCCTGAATTCCTTCCTGCTCTGACATTTCATCTACTGTGCTTGCCAGGAAATCTGCCAAGGAGGTATGTTGCTTTGTTTGGGACATTTTCTTCCCTTGTTTTTTCATACTGCTTGCGTGTCTTTTCTTCTAACACTGTGGAACCTTGACTTTTTCATTTTTATCTTAAGGCCTAATGATGCTCCTGTAGTGCAATGCCCTTATAAATACTTTACACTTTAAAGCCAGACATTTTCTATTCAGCTAATCACAATTTGGTCAAAATGTACAGAATTAGTGAATTTAGATATTGTCTCTATTATACTCCATATGTTTGTAATGGGGTTTATAGTTCAGATATTGGATACAAAGGTGATATGCTTAGGAGGAAGGAAGTGAGGATATTGCATTTTTTTCCCCCTTAGAAAGTGTGAGAATAGAAATCTATGGAAGTAGTTTAATATCAGCAGAAAAGAGAGGAAAGGAATCGGAGTGAACAATTTAGTGTGAAGACTAATGTATATTTGAGCCAAACTTATGCAAGCGTTGAGAGGAATAAAAAACGTCGAGGTAGTAGGAATTAGTGAAAAAGAGGAGGAAAGAGACAGTGAGTCAAAAAATAGAGAAGCAAATATATATCACACCACTTTGATGTATTATTCAGTTGCCCCAGTTCTAAAATTCCTAATTCCTGTATAAAACTTGTTTTTGTCTCTGTTGAGAATGCGTGGGCAAGGTGTAAATAAGAAAGATGAGGGAAGAAGGAGAGAGAGAGAAAAAGAAACAAGAAAAACAAAAACAAATCGAACCCATAAGTGAATCTCAGTCAGGCAGCCTTTGGGGAACCTTTTCTCTTTCTCCCTCAGGTTGTTAAATTAGTTGTCCCACAGATCAAGCACCCTGGCTGATATGGAGAATTTGTGGGTGGAGTCAAGTCTGCATACCTGGTTAGCAAAGAATGGTGCTGGGGTTGGGACTTTAGGAGAATGGCCCCGAAAGTCCAGAAGGCGTCTGCTCTTCGTGCTCCTCCACAGTTGCAGAGTCATGGGGGGATCGTCACACTGGACTCAGGTACGCGTTCCCCCACTGGCTGATGATGGCCCTCCCAGCTGCGTGTAGGATCATATACTCGTAAATTCCTCCTTTTCTGCCCACAGGTTTCTGTGCACAGCAGTCTCTCCCTTGTTCCTTCTTTCTGTGACTGCTGCAGCCACAGTTAAAAAAAATAAATAAATAAAAAAAAATAAAAATAAATAAACAGGCGGAGATGGTTCTCTGTGTCTAATTTTCTGCCTTTCCTTCTGCGCTGCTCCGTGGACTTTGCCTTACCACGCTGTTTCCACTGTCTCTACTGCTCCACTGCTGGTGGTCGTGCCAGGCAAGAGAGTGGATTCCTGGAGTTACCCTGCACCGCCTCCCAGCTCAGGCTCTGTCCCATAGTGCCTGTGCTCCAGTCTATGCCACTGAAGCCCTGAGGCAGTGCTAGGCGCTGAGATCAGCTTGTCCTGCTCCCTCCCTGGTCGCTGGTATCTTTACTCAGACTAATTTTTTTAGTAAAGTATTCAAACCATCTAGGGGTTGAGCATTCTCATTTTATATAAATTTGCTAAAAAGCTATCTGTCTGCTTTCTTGGATTCATTCCACGGAGCAGCCCTGAGAGTGACCTCCTCTATTCTGCCATCTTCCTGCTCCCCCCAGAACTAATTTCTTTAATGCTCATTTACCATTTCAAAAACCCTATATCCCTTAACAAGCACTAAATCTATTCTACCTATACCATGTAAAAGGAACAAAGCCTGGATGGCAGCACATTCCTTTATAGCATGGCTTACTGAATAATTTAAGCCTTCAGTTGAGATTTTCTGCTATAAATTACAGATTTCTTTCCAAATAGTATTGCTCATTGACAAAGAACCTGACCACCCAAGAACTTCAATGGAGATGTACAATGAGATTAATGTTGTTTTCATGCTTGGCAACATAGCTTTCATTACACAGTCCATGGATCAAGGAATAATTTAACTTTCAAGTTTTATACTTTAAGAAATGCATTTCATAAGGCTAATATATATTATTGATAATAATTCTTATGGATCCAGGCCTAGTCACAATAGTATTTTAAACACCTTAAGTGAATAATAATGGATATTCAAAACAATTTCCAATTGCATTTGACTCTGAGAGGCTACTGCTGCCTTAGTTATCATGGTGGTATAAAGAAAAAAAAGAATGATCCAAAGGTCTGTGGGTGGTCACATAGAAGAGAAGTCTTGATTTCTTTCATCTATGTTATTGGACTTTTTGCCTGCTATGCTCATTCAAATGTTTTTTCACATTGTCTTGGGTTTTCTTGAAATTATTTATTCCACTCTTTTGGTTAGAGAAAAACAAAAATTAAATATAGAAGATCTTTGTCAAGCTTCACTACATATCTTTTTAAGGTTTTAGTGAGTCATCTAGCAAATGACAACTATGTACCAGGCACAAGGAACGATAAAAGCTTGTTGCTTAAATTCAAGAATCAAATTTTATTCATGGACAGAAATCAGCTTTTACTGTGACATGCTTAAATTTTGAAGTTTTTAGAATAAAAACATTCTTGCTATTAGGATCTGCTTTTTTATTTCCAACCTTGCAAAAATCTTGATACTTTTCTGCTTTATTGGAAGATGGAGTGACTCTTGGAGATTAACTTGTTTCTTGTCTAAAAGATAAAACCTACTGCCTAGGTGAGTGTAGTTCCGTGGTAGAGCACACACCTAGCATGCACATAGCCCTAGGTTCCATTCCTAGCACTGCCAAAAAAGCAAGAACAACAATAATACAAAACAACCTGGTGTTTGACAACCTCAGTTACTCAATGTACTTAGTTTATTCACCAAAAATTTGGTGGATTTTTTAGAAAAGTTTTCATTTATCCAAATAAAGACTGAAAAAAAAAAAACAGAATCTTATTGAAAAAGTTTCCATCAAAGATGATTTATCCATTTATTCAATTGACTTATATTAACTGCTGAAGTACAAAATCAAGTCATCCACCCTGTCTTCCTTCCTTCCTTCCTTCCTTCCTTCCTTCCTTCCTTCCTCCCTCCCTCCTTCTTTCCCTCCCTTCCTTTTTTACTTCCTTCCTTCCTTTCTCTCCCCCCACCCTGCCTTTGGTACTGGGGATTGAATCCAGGTCCTCACACATGCTAGGCAAACACTGGGCTACATTATCAAGCCCATTTTATTTTAAAATGGTCTCTTTAATTTGCCCAGGCTGGCCTCCAACTTGCAATTCTCCTGCCTCAGTCTCCCAAGTAGATGGGCTTATAGGCATGTACTACTACACTTGGCTCCATGCTTTCTCTGATATAAATTGGGATTGAGTTGGCATGTCAGGTCTTCAAGACATTCTAGATACATTCTAGGATCAGCTGTGTTAACACAGATATGTGTGGAAAATCCCAAGTTCTGCTTCCTTACTGCTCTATGTCACCTCCTAGGAACAAGCCTCCTTTGCTCCTTGTACCTGAAACTGCCCCCACCTAACAGCTGCTCTTCTCTTCCCATTCCTACTCTGTGAGATTCGGCTGCTATTTAGGAGAGATGTCACAAGACACAAATCTTTATTGAAACCCTGGTTCTGCCTCCCAAGACATCATTCTGCAAAAGCAAAGTGAAAGCAAAAGAAAGGGAAAAGTAAAGTGAGAGAAGAAAAAGGGAGTAATAAGGAGGAAAAAGAGAGAGAGATAACTTTTTATTTTCTGGCTGAAGCAAAGCAACAGTATAAGTCCCATGGAACTTCACTGAAAAGCAACAGGGATGACTCATTAAATTTCAGTATGCTTAACATTTGTATAAGAGCAATTTGCCGTGGGAGAAGGATTAGTATAGATCTTTGTGATTGCTGCGGCTCTAACACAATGGTTCACATGTAGCAATTGTCAAATACTTGTAGGTTAACCAGCAGGCAGGTAGAGCATCTCCTTTCTAAGCCAGCATTCATAGGAGCCCATAGTTCCATTTATGCCTCTCATGTCTATTGAATGCACATTTTAATAGCATATTGTACTAATAACTGACTTTATATAAAGTGTGGTTTTGAAATACTTTTTTTTCTTCATTTAGTGAACTAAAATGCATACTCAGGAAGGGGTGGTGGTAAGTATAGAGATAAATAAGTTAGTATAGAATGAGAGGAGGAGAAGGTGGGTGTACCTGAAAAATATTATCAAATCCCATTGCAACATGAAGCATAATTCAAGCTGTGAACAACATATTCATGCCCACCCATTACCAATTTCAAAATCTTGAGAATATTAGGTTTCTTTAAATGAGTGATCTAAAAAGAACATTTTCAAAGGAGGCTACAAAAAAATTATAACCCTTTTTATTTAATAAAAAGTTTATATTTCATAAGTAAATGCTCAGAAGCAGGTGGTAGTTTATCAAAACTCCAAGAGTTAATTGATATCACCCCAAGTGTTCCACTTTGCTCTTTCTTCATTAGAAGGCCTATAAAAGAATGGACAGTGATTTAATTTACATTTACAAGTCATCAGTGTTTGCAAAAGCACTATAAGGCACGGATCTAACTCTGTTTCTTTTTGCCTACAACACATGTACACACACACAGAGAGAGAGAGAGAGAGAGAGAGAGAGAGAGAGAGAGAACGGAATTTGACAAAAGTAGTCCCAGAAACTCTGTTCTGAGCATTTGTATGGTATCTAAAGTATTTAAAGTATTGGGCAGAATAATGGAACAATACGTCTCTTTCTGCCTCTCTGAAGTAATAGGGAATTACTTCTGTAGGTTCTTTGATTTCTTCTTCTGCCAAGAATTGTCTTCTATCATTATTCATTCATTGTCTTTGTCTCTTCCTCTGAGTACTCTCCAGAAAGCAGAGTCTGAGACAAGAATTTATGGGCAGATAGTTTGGAAAGTGATCCCAGGAAATGGAAAAGGAAAGGAGCAAAAGCCAATCTAATGGTGATTCTCAAATGATTCACCATTGTGACTGACTGAGATTGAATTTCACAAGGTCATTGTGATGAGCCATGTCCGCCAAATAGACTACACTTCAGAATTGTCCATGGAGAGAGGGAGCCTTATTTATCAGTTCTGTTCTCTCATTGGTCCAGGGCCGCCACCCTTTGGTGTGGTAATTCTATTATTTTTCATATTATTAATGATAAATGAACAGCAGGCAGGTTCCTACAGCACAGTGTTAGAGAAGCCCAGGGGGCTGACAACAAGAGATACATGATACAGTAGAAGCAGGTTGCTGTCAGGTTATGCCTATGCAAAACTGGCTACCACAGAAATGGCTGGAGTAAATGGTGGCTGAGAGGTGGCTGATACATTCATTTGGTATTTATTGAGATTGACACTACATAGAGACTGTGGGGAAAACACAAACAGGCCATTGCAATAACAGATGGTGTGTTAGGACATATGAGGGTAAAGGAGAAACAACCTTCAGCATAAGGGGTGTCTGTCTGTCATGTGTGCTCTTGACCTTTGCTGTAAAATATCAGGGTAATGGAGTGGAATTAGACATGAGCACAATCTAGCAAGAATAATGTTAGCTGATAGAAAATAGAGTTCCCAGGGAGGGAACTGGCATTGATTTGAAGAGAGAGAAAGTAAGACTGCAGCAGGAGGGCTGACTTTGAATTGATGATGGGATTAGGGCAAGGGTGCTAATGTTCATATAAGAGATTAAGGAAGAAAGAAATGAGAAAAGAGAATTTTATGGGATTTTGCTATATATATGAATTGAAATTGCATTTGATATGCTCAAGAAACTATGATAGACATACTTTAGTTGCCCAAATTTTGTTGGAATTTCTTTTCCCCATTGTATACCTACACATAGAATAGTACTAAACTGAGGGCAGGAGTCATGGAAGTTAAATAATTAGACTAGACCTTAAGACACCACACTCTCACTATTCTTTGTCTGTCTCCTTTGCAAGTATGGACGGCTGCTGTGGATGCTGCACTGTGTTGTCCAGATTCTCCTTTGAAAATGGTGCCCTTATTTCCTTAGGCACTGAGATTACAGCCAGAGGTGGCCCTCAGCTGACAGTTCCTTTCAGGGATTGCCTCTGCTTAGAGAGCCACCTCCCCCAGTCACGGCCCTTTCCCTTAGTGGCCAATATCCAATGATTGATCTGTGAAGATATAAAGTCCTGGTCCAAACACCCAACTGGAGACAACTCTAAAAGACTGATAAGCTTCACACCCTTGTTGGGTTGGATGAGCCTTCATTGGAAATGCCATTCAACCTTAACATCTTCCACTGTTTATATGCCGTAATTTGGTATTAGTAGTACTAATACATGAAGTATTTAATTTTCCTTAAACATATTTTTTTCTGCCACTATTCTACCCCAACATGGTATAACACATGTCAATTTCATAAAAATAAGTAAAATTTTCTTCTTGTCTTTCTATCTTCTCCTCTATTTGGAATCACCCTGTAGCTGAGCAGATCTTTTTGTGTTTCCAAAAGGAACTTCTGCTGCAATCAGCCCTTCTCTTTGCGGCCTCCCATGCACGCTACACTCATCACTGCCTCCATGCTCTTGTTCATCTTCTCTTTGGCTTAGTGCCTTTGCTTGAATCCAATTTTCTTTCTCAGTTGGTTGAAGTTCTTTTGATTCTTTATAGCCTTCTTCACGTTCTGCCTCCTCCATGATTCCTTTTCTGACTTTCATTTATTTTAAAATCTTTTTCTTCTTGGAAATTATATAGGAACCATTCCCCATGCTGTACAATAAGACTTCTTCATTGTGTTTTTGGATTTTTATTTACTTGTGTGTACAGCTGCCTATTCAAACTATAGAGCAAAGTCTTGGCTAAACTCAAGGCTGGTTCTTCTTTCTATTCACTACAGTATCCCACTTCAGCACTGAATAGTAATTATCATAATTATTAATCATTTAGACCTTAGCAGATATGGTGCCTGTACTTTCCACATTATAACCCTTTTGATTTTTTACAAATACCTAGTAAGGCTTATACTATTTGCTGTTGAGGAACTACGTCTTATATCTAGAAATGCTTAGGATCAGAGTTGGAAATGGCAGAGTTTGGTCTATCTCACTGCCAGGTCTTAGTTCTGAACCACTCTTCCACACACTTCCTATTGATTCAAGAAAGTGTAATACATCAACTGATCCAAATCTAAATCACAAAGTATGAGAATTGTTTGTGAGAGCCTGAAGGAATGGGATGAAATGTCACTCCCCTGGGATGCATTATTCATATTTTCAATGACATGTTTAGTAGCACCAATGAGAAAATAAATAGCTGTAAGCAATAATAATAACTACCATGTAACTTCTCAAAATCTCTTCTTTGTAATAACTTTGGCATCAAGTCATTTATTTACTCCCCAAATATGAATTGGCAATACTATGAGCATTTAAGTTATCATGGGAGGCATCAAGATAGCAGTCATGTTCCTCAAGGAACCTACATTATAGATCAAGGCAACCTGGAGCTTGCAGGCATTTGTACTCTTCAGAGCTAAGATTTCCTGGGAGAGACATGATGCTGGAATCATGACTCATATATTTAGAATTCACAGATGTAATTAAATTCATCAGTACTTCTTCACATTTGCTGTTTCTGTATCAAACAGAACTTACTAGAGAATATACAACAATCTGAAAGTAGTATTCAGAAATACATCATGCTCAAATTATTATAAATCTGTGGACTCCTTGAGTTCAAGGCATTTGTGTCACTTCAGTCTATAAAACAGATCTTGTCCAGTTCTGAATAACAGCTCAAAGCTCTGATGACCAGTTTAAAAAAAATAAAGCTTCATGATTCCCAGTTTACTTTAAACACTTATATAAATTTGGCTTTCTGTGCGTTTTAAGTTCAAAAATTAAATTACTACAAAACAAACAAATGGAAAAATAGACCCCAGAGTAAAGTTATCGTGTAATGGGTAATTTGCTATTATACTAAATTGCAATTGATTTTGGAAAACAAAGGAACGGAAGGCAGCTGACACTGAGATTCAGGTACAATGTCTGCAAATATACTTCTTGCCATGGTGTCACTATATTTTTAGATATATATGGATAGAAATAGCTCCATGTTTTTAATTTTTAAATCCTTATTAGCCATCTCCACTATTAATGAAGAAGAGAGTCTCAGAGCATCCAAAATAGGTGGTAAAGTACAATATTGAATATATTTTTTGGCTAGGAGGTCACATCTCTTATCCATATGTAGGGTTGAAAAAGGTATTTAATATACTGGTCAGTCTCTTTTTTTCTGTTTCAAGGAAATAGTCTTCGAATAACTATTTTAGTGAAGAAAGATGACGGATGTTATTATCCTTCATCTCAACACTGTAATTTTCATCATAGGTAAATGAATTGAAATTTTCAAATGACTTATAGCTTCCACAATCAAGTCTTTTCATCTGACTTTCACATTTCATTTGCCTCACCAAGATCCTGTCATGGCTGTGAAAACATTTACAATCTTGCCTTCCAGTGTTGATTGAGAGTATTATACCCTGGAGGGGAAAATGCTACATAATCCAACTCTGTGAACCAATCTTTATTATTAAGATAAACAATGTATTCACACATGAAGATTTTTGCCCTTTTTCTGGGTGTCATTTCAGCCAGAATTTTTATCTCTGCTGAAGCAGTAAACATCTCTACTACTCTGAATTCAGCTTCCAAACCATTTCTGTTTTATTTCACATTTGTCATGGGAGATACTGGCAACAGTTTGCTTGGTTATTTTGTGTTATCCTCGTCTTCCCCCTTAATTTGCCATTTACCAGTCCATTTAATGCAATAGCTCAGAACCTTGACTGATTCAGAAAAAGTACACTTTAAAATTCTGTCACCATAGTTTGGGTATAATGAAGTGGGGCATTAGGATTGTTCCATGCTGCAGAATCAAAAGCCATGTTACTTTTTTAGTCAAATAAAAGACAACAAATATACTTTGGGAATAAAATTAACCTTTTTTTTTTAAAGGATGAAGGGGAAAAATACATACTTGCACCCTATTTAATGTCTATCCCAATAGAATTATCTTTACAAACAGGTATTTTGATCCATTGAGATAGTCTTGTTGCAGGAAACTCTTTAGCAAAAGGGGATTTGTTGAACAGCAGAGGAGACTTCCCCAGATCTAAGAGGAGTCTGAGGAACCAGACTTGGAACAGCTCCACAGATTGTTGGTGACAGCAATTGATGAACTGGTTCACATACTTTCTTGGACACTGAAATGAATTTAACTATTTTTTGTTGGTGTGATCACATTACATGCTTCAGAAAGGGAGAATATAGTTGGCTTATCGCAGATTAATGTGTATTCACTCCCTGATGTGTTAGAGGGTGGTAAGTGGCCACAAGCACCCATTTTCCCTTCTGAAATGAAACTCCAGAGACTAAGCTGGATATAGGCTATGCAACTGCAAACTGCATTTCCTTTGCAGCCAGGTATGACCTTGGGAGTAAGTTCTGATTAACAGAACGTGTACAGAAAATTCTCAAAATGGCCAGGTTCTCTAAAAGATGAAGCCCCTTCTGTCAGGATTTGCATTCACACATGCAGATGTGGGCAGGAGGACGGGATGGGTTAGTTGTGACCAGCATTGCCACAACAGGTGATGATAGCAGCCCAGAGGAGAGCAGAGCAATAAGATGGAAGGAGCAGGATCCTGCAATGACCTTCTGTGGGAGAACTGATCTGCCAACCTACAAGGCTATTCTGTGAGAGAACAAACCATCTCATATATTTTGAGTTTCCATTATATTTGTTTATACTTTACCCTTACTTCCATCCTCACCCAAGAGAGGATAGAACACCACATTAGCTGATTGTCCTTAGCTGATTATTATTTGTTCCAAATAATTGGGAAGCAAGAAGTATCTTAAGAAATGAAATTAATTCTGGGCAGCCAAAGCAACAAATGACCAATGCAGATTTCGCAGGATAACAATAGCTTTCATAAGAACAGGCAATTGAAATCTATTACTACATTTACTCTAAGATCATTTTGAAAACTTTGATATATCACTCACCGTTTCATATACTAAAGGGTCCCTTAAAACATTCTGTTTAGAGCTAAATACCCCAAGAAGGTTTTATTCCTCTAGAGAGTGATCCAATTTTGATTTCAACAGAAAAACTATGTGCATTTGGTGCCCTTTATTTAGTGCTAGGAGGTTTAGAGACAAATTTACAGTTCAGATAAGGCTTATGTTATTCCTTACTGCCTGCAAAGTATTCTGATTTTTTGGTTTTAATCTTGCATTCTTAATCTAATTTTTCTGGATTTTGGCTTTTAAGCTTTCATATCTTAATATTTTATTTTTTAAGCTTTCATTGTGGCTGGACTCAACTACTATATAAAGGTTAGTGGACCAGAAATAAATGAGAAAGTAATTCAACAAACATAATGTTCATGATTCTAAGATATATTTTTATCTTTTTCCTCTTTTTTCCAGAAACTATTGTTCATCTTTTCTCCATCTCAAGTTCTTATGTTCCCATCATACAGTATGCATATTTTATCCCTTCTACTTTCCTTCAGTCTCTCAACAAAGCCCTTATATCTTTAATTAAGGTCATTTAGATTTTTGTTATGAGCACTGTGGGTTCCAGGTTTCATGGTGCCTTAGCTTATATACATTGAGGATATTTCCTTACTAAATGCACAAAAAAACTCAATAACCAAACAAACAAACCAAATCAAAACTTGATTAAAAAATAAGCAATGATATAAATAGACATTTCTCAAAAGAAGATATACACAGATGGTCAAAAGGATTCTAAAAATGCTCAACATCACTAGTAATCAGGGAAATGCAAATCAAAATCACAGTGAGAAATCACCTCACTCCAGTAGGAATGACTATCACCAAAAAGACAATAGATAACAAGTACTAACAAGATGTGAAGAAAAGTTAACCCTTGCACACTGTTGGTGGGGAACATAAATTAGTAACAGCATGGAAAACAGCATGGAGGTTACTCAAAAAGTTAAAAATAGAACTACCATGTGATCCAGCAGACCAGTACTGGTATAAATCCAAAAGGGAATTAAATCAGTATGTTCACTGGACATATGTACTCCCATGTTTATTGCAGCACATTCATAATTACCAAGATATGAAATCAACATAAGTTTTCATCAACTGATGAATGGATAAAGAAAATACATACAGAGAGAGGGAGAGAAGATGGGGGACCAGAGAGAGGAGACATGAAGTCTCAGTCAATAAACTGAGGTACAGTGGTAAGAATATTGCTGAGTTACTAGCGATATTCCTGCACCCGTGGGGGAGCCAAGGCCATTGTGCTTCTCTGGGGCACTGAGACAGCAGGCAGACTACAGTGAGGGTGAGTCTCCAAACTGCTGACTTGTGTGGATCCTGCGTGGGAGACAACAGTGGCACAGGGATAACTGTAGTGGAGCTGGCGGGGAACGGCGTGGAAAAACAAGGACCCTGGCAGCAGTACCAATACAGAATGGTGCAGAAAGATAGACGCTGACAGTTCCGCTGCCCAGCTTGCTTTCACACAAGTCGCCTGGCAGGTTCACAGGCACAGGAACGCCAGTCAGGTCCTGGGTGGTTCTTTACGCCATCACCGCCATTTTTGAAAGTGGCTGCAGCAGAGGGAGAAAGAAGAAAAGGGAATCACCTGTGCGCAGAATCCTGCATAGATATCCGAGGAATTGTCACAGGCTCTGAAGACAACCTCCATCTATATAAGCCACACGCAGTCAGTGGGGGAGCTCGTATCTGAACCCAACGTACCAGCCCCATAACTCTGCGACTGTAGGGTGATGTGGAATGTAGACACCTACATATTAGGTCACCTTTCAGCGCCATTCACCAGGGGGGCTAACTTCCAGCACTGAACTCCAGCTAACCAGGTACACAGACTGTAACTCCACCCCCAACTTCTCAGCACAAGCCAGAGCAGGTTCTGTGACTACTTGGTTAACTCCAACATCTGGAGGGTGGCGAGAAAATATGGAAAACCCACATCAGACATCTTCATCTACTCAATGTGAAGGGAAGCAAGAAATCTCCCTTCAAACTTTCTTGGCTGTGATTTATTTGTGGGTTCATCTTTGTGTTTTTTTTTTTTTTTTTTTTTTTTTAATTCAACTGTGTGTGTGCGTGTTTCTCTCTCTCTCTCTTTCATTTATTCTTGATTGTTTTGTTTGGTTAGTCTTATCCCCCCCCCTTTGTTTTTCTTCCCTCTTCTTTCCTCTCCCTATTTACACCCTGCCCTCACACTCTCAACATAGGTGAAAACAAGTTTTATACATGAATTAGGATTTTGAGAACTGGGGCAACTGAATAATATCTCAAAGCTGTGTTATATATAGTTTCTTCTCTATATTTTTTATTTCTAATCTGTTATACATGCTTGCAGAGTACAAGTCATTTCATATTACATATAAAGCACACAATTTTTTAAGTCGCTGGTTTTACATGAAGTATTTTCACAACAACTGTGTCTTCATACATGTACTTAGGGTAATGAAGTCTAACTCGTTTTACCATTATTCCTATCCCCTTGCCTCCTCCTCTCCCGTCCCCTTTGTTCTATTTAAAGTTTCTTCATTCCTCTCATCCCCACTCCTTTGCCTTTATAAGTCAGTATCTTCATAACAAAGAGATCATTTGACCTTTGGTTTTTTGGGATTGGCAAACTTCACTTAGCATTATTTTCTCCAGCTCCATCCATTTACCTGCAAATGCCATGATTTTATACTCTTTTAGTGCTGAGTAGTGTTCCATTGTGCATATATACCAAAGTTTCCCTATCCATTCATCTGCTGATGGGTATCATCATTGGTTCCACAATCTAGCTATTCTGAATTGTGCTGCTATAAACATTGATGTGGCTGTGTCCCTGTAGTAAGCTGTTTTTAAGTCTTTTAGGTATAGACCAAGGAGAGGGATAGCTGGGTCAAATGGTGGTTCCATTCCAAGTTTTCCTAGGAATCTCCATACTGCTTTCCAGATTGGCTTCACCAATTTGCAGTTACACCAGCAATGTATGAGTGCACCTTTCCCCCCCACACATCCTTGCCAGCATTTATTGTTGTTTGTATTTTTGATAGCTGTCATTCTGACTGGAGTAAGATGAAATATTAAGAGTTATTTTGATTTACATTTCTCTAATTGCTAGAGATATTGATCATTTTTTCATATATTTGTTGATTGATGGTATATCATCTTCTGAGAAGTGTCTGTTTAGTTCCTTGGCCCATTTATTGATTGAATTTTTTTTTTTTTTTTTTTTGGTGTTAAAGTTTTTGAGAGCTTTATATATCTTTGAGGTTAGTGTTCTATCTGATGTGTTTGTGGTAAAGAATTGTTCCCATTCTGTAGGTTCTCTATTCACCTAATTGTTTCTTTTGCTGAGAAGAAGCTTTTTAGTTTGAATCCATCCCATTTATTAATTCTTTTTTAAAAATTTTAATTATAGTAGTGTTTTACAGTTCATACTATACATATAGAGCATCTTTTTACACAAAACAGTTTGTATACAAAGTATATTCACAGCATTCAAGTCTTCAATCATGCATTTGAAATAATGATATCCATCTTATTCAACCACTTTTTACCCCTTCCCCCCTTGCTCCCTCCCTTCCCCTCCCTTCCCTTTGACCATTATAGTGTTCCTCTAATCTTCCTATGTACCCCCACCCAAGGATACTGTGAACCGGCTTCCTTATATCAGAGGAAACATTTGGTATTTGGATTTTTGAGATTGACTGATTTCACTTAGCATTATATTCTCCAACTTCATCCATTTACCTGCAAATGTCATTATTTTATTCTCTTTTATTGATGAGTAAAATTTTATTGTGTATATATACCACATTTTCTTTATCCATTCATCTACTGAGGGACATCTAGTTTGGTTCCACAACCTAGCTACCGTGAATTGTGCTGCTATAAACATTGAAGTAGCTGTGTCACTGTAATATGCTGGTTTTAAGTCCTTTGGGAATAGACCCAGGAGTGGGATGGCTGGGTCATAGGGTGGTTCCATTCCCATTTTCCCAAGAAATCTCCATACTGCTTTCCATAACGGTTGTACCATTTTGTAGTCCCACCAGCAATGTATGAGTGTGCCTTTTTCCCCACATCCTCTCCAACATTTATTGTTGTTTGTGTTCTTGATAACTGCCACTCTGACTGGAGTAAAATGACATCTTAGAGTAGTTTTGATTTGCATTTCTCTAATTGCCAGTGATGTTGAGCATTTTTTCATGTATTTATTGATTAATCGTGTATCTTCTTCTGAGAAGTGTCCATTTATTAATTCTTGATTTTAATTCTTGTGCTATAGGGGTCTTATTGAGGTAGTTGGGGCCTAATCCAACATGATAGAGATTTGGGCCTACTTTTGCTTCTATTAGGTGCAAGGTCTCTGGTTTAATTCCTTGGTCCTTGATCCACTTTGAGTTGAGTTTTATGCATGGTGAGAGAAAGATATTTAATTTCATTTTATTACATGAGTATTTCCATTTTTCCCAACACCATTTGTTGAAAAGGCTGTCTGTTCTTCAGTGAACGTTTTTGGCACCTTTGTCTATATAGGATAACTGTAGATGTGTGGGTTAGTCTCTGTGTCTTCTATTCTGTACCATTGGTCAACTGGTCTAATTTGGTGCCAATACCATTCTGGTTTTGTTACTATTGCTTTGTAATACAATTTAAGGTCTGGAATAGTAATGCCACCAGCTTCGCTCTTCTTGATAAGAATTGCTTTGACTATTCTGGATCACTTATTTTTCCAGATGAATTTCATGATTGCTTTTTCTATTTATATGAAGAATGATATTGAGATTTTGATTGGTATTGCATTGAATCTGTATAGTGCTTTTGGGAGAATGGTCATTTTGATAATATTAGTTCTACCTATCCATGAACAAGGTAGATCTTTCCATCTTCTAAGATCTTTTCTAATTTATTTCTTTAGTGTGCTGTAGTTTCATAGTAGAGAAAACACAGTGTGGTGTGTCTCTCTGGGCAGATGCTGGTTGCCTCTCTGATTTGAGGGCTTGGGTGTGCCTCTCTCTCCGGATCTTTTCCTGTCCACAGTGTGGTGGAGTAAGTAGTCTGGCTTTCCTCTCCCCACTCTCCACTTCCTGGGTCTTCTCCCAGTCTAGTTGTGACGGTGGGGGTTGGGCTGGCTGGTGGAAGGGCCCTTCCTCAGGCCAAGACCTGTTGCTCTTAGTCCCCGAGACCACGTGGTTGGACAGTGGTCATCCAGGTGAGCAGCTGGGCCCTTCCTCTGACCAGTGCCTGCTGCTTCTCCCAGTCACAGTTTGGGCGGGTGGGGGGGTTGCACAGGCAGTCAGTGGGGTCCTTCCTCTGGGTGGGTCCGCCTCTTGACAGGTCCTTCTTCCAGCTGGGGCCTGCTGTTCCTAGACCCAGTGGCGGTGTGGGCCTGTGGTGGTCGGGCAGGCAGGTGGCTGGGCCCTTCCTTCCGCCAGTGCCTGCTGCTACCATTTCTTCTCTATTTTTGACTCACTTTCTTTTTCTTCTCTTTTTCACCAATTTCTACTACTTTGACATTTTTTATTTCTCTTAACATATACATAAGTTTGGTTTACATACACATTGATCTTCCTACTAATCTGTTCATTCTAATTCATTTCCTCTCTCTTCTGATGATATTAAACTACTTCCATAGATTTCTCTTTCACACTTCCTAAGAAATAATTCAATATCCTCACCTCCTTCCTCCTAAGTATATCACATCTGTGTCCAATATTAGAAATTATAAACCCCTTTACAAACCTACAGAGTATATTGGAGACAATATCTGAATTCACTAGTTCTTTACATTGTGACCAAATTGTGAATATCTGACTTGAAAATATCTGGTTTTAGAGTGTGAAGTGTTTATATGGGGATCTGATAACATTGTACTACAGGGGCATCATAAGGCTTTAAGGTAAAAAGGAAAAAGGCAAGATTCCACAGCGCTAGAAGAGAAATCACACAAGCAATATGAAAAAAAAAAAAAAAAAAAAAAAAAAAAAACAAGGGAAGAAAGTGTCCCAAAAAAATCAACATACCTCCTTAGTAGTTTTGATGGCAAGCACAGCAGATGAAATGGTAGAGAAGGAGTTCAGGAGATACATAATCCAAATGTTCAATGATCTCAAGAATGATATAAGGGATCAAATACAGGAAGTAAAAGGTCATTTTGACAAAGAACTTCATAAACAAATACAAGAAGCAAAACCTTGCTTCAATAGGGAGATACAGGTTCTAAAAAGAAACCAAAGAAATTATAGAAATGAAAGAGGCAATAAACCAAATTAAATGTGCAATTGAAAACATTACCAACAGATTAGACCACTTGGAAGACAGGACCTCAGATATCGAAGACAAAATATATAATCTTGAAAAAAATGTAGACCACACAGTGGAAATAGTAAGAAATCATGATCAGAACATTCAAGAAATATGGTATAGCTTTAAAAGACCAAATTTAAGAATTATTGGGATAGAGGAAAGCATAGAGTTCCAAACCAAAGGAATAAGTAACTTATTCAATGAAATAATTGCAGAAAAATTTCCAAACATGAGGACTGAATGGGAAAACCAAGTTCAAGAGGCTTACTGAACACCAAATATGCAAAATTACAACATTTACACCAAGGTACATTATAATGAAAATGCCTAACATAGAATAAGGACAGAATATTAAAAGCCATAAGAGAAAGGAATCAGATTACATGTAGGGGAAACCAATTAGATTATGTGCAGATTTTTCAACCCAGACCTTAAAAGCTAGAATATCCTGGAACAATATATATCAAGCTCTGAAAGAAAGTGGATGCCAACCAAGAATCTTATATCCAGCAAAATTAAGCTTTATATTTTAAGATGAAATAAAAACCTTCCACAATAAACAAAAGTTAAAAGAATTCACAACTCAAAAGCCTGTACTTCAGAACATCCTGGGAAAAATAATGCACGAAGAAGAAAAGTAACAAAGAAAATCAGCAAAGGGAAGTATTAAACTAAAGGAAACCTTAACCTGAGGAGAAACCAAATCAAGTTAAATTCCATAAACAAAAAAAATGGATGGGAATATGAGTCATGTCTCAATAATAACCCTGAATGTTAATGGCCTAAACTCACTATTCAAAAGACACCGACTGTCAGACTGGATTAAAAGAAAAGATCTAACAGTATACTGTCTCCAAGAAACTCACCTCATAGAAAAAGACATCAACAGACTGAAGGTGAAAGGCTGGGAAAAATCTTACCACTCACACAGGCTGTAGAAGCAAGCAGGGGTTTCTATTCTCATATAAAATAAGGTAGACTTCAAGCCAAAGTTAATCAAAAGGGACAAAGATGGGTATTTCTTTGCTTAAGGGGTCCATTCATCAAAAAGACATAACAATTATTGAAGGAGCCTATAATCAAGGAGATAGCTAAAGATTGCGGTTAGCTGAAAGCCATAAAAGATGTTCTAGTTTCCACCTGATATTAATACATTATTCAAAGAATCTTTGTATGCCCGTGAACACTGTGTGATGCACCTATAAGCGTTTGGAGTGATTGCTGGAGCCGGAGAGAGAAGAAGAAGAAAAGACCTTTTTTCATTTTCATCCTGCCTCCGAATTTTCCTGCGGCATTCGTTGCTCTACGCAGCTTCCGCTTCAGGCAGCAACAAATTATAAATTTATATACCCCAAATAATGGAGCACTTACATTCATCAAATAGACCCTTTTCAAGTTTAAGAGTCAACACAAGCCCATTTGCGACCAGAGCAAGAGGTAGACTCCTGCCCGCTGGAAGGAGTGACCCAGCCGCCAGTGTCCCTGGCCGCCTGGGCCCAGAGTAGCAGCTCCCTGCTGCTGCACGCAGGGCCAGACCTGGGGAAGGGCTTCCTCCATTATCGGGAAGAGTGCGACCTGCCCATTTGCGACCAGAGCAAGAGGTAGACTCCCGCCCGCTGGAAGGAGAGACCCAGCCGCCAGTGTCCCTGGCCGCCTGGGCCCAGAGTAGCAGCTCCCTGCTGCTGCACACAGGGCCAGACCTGGGGAAGGGCTTCCTTCATTCCCGGGAAGAGTGGGACCTGCCCAGCTGCGACCAGAACAAGAGGTAGGCACCCGCCCGCTGGAAGGAGAGACCCAGCCGCCAGTGTCCCTGGCCGCCTGGGCCCAGAGTAGCAGCTCCCTGCTGCTGCATGCAGGGCCAGACCTGGGGAAGGGCTTCCTCCATTATCGGGAAGAGTGCGACCTGCCCATTTGCGACCAGAGCAAGAGGTAGACTCCCGCCCGCTGGAAGGAGAAACCCAGCCACCAGTTTGCCTGGTCTTCAGGGCCCAGAACAGCATCTCCCGGCTGCTGCACGCGGGGCCAGACCTGGCGAAGTGCTTCCTCCACTCCCTGGGGGAGTGCGACCTGCCCAGCTGCAACCAGAGCAAGAGGTAAGCACCTGCCTGCTGGAAGGAGAGAACCCGCCGCCAGTTTGCCTGGCTTCCAAGGCCCATAGTAGCATCTCCCTGCTGCGGTAAGCAGGGCCCAGCCTGAGGATAAGCCCCTTCCACTATTCCACTGTGCCACTCTGCAAGGACCAAAGGTGCAGCCTTGACTCCACTAACAGGGTTGCTGACTGTACATGATCTGGGTCAGGTGGCTTAAACTGGAAGGGAAAAAAGAAGGGCTTCCAAGGGTCCATTTTGTTTGAGACTTGTTCTTGGGTTCAACGTTTTTGTTTTTATTTGCTTGTTTGTTTGTTTTGTTGTTTCTTGGGAGTTTTTTGTTTTTGTTTTGATTGACAGTGTGTTTGTGTGCTTCTGCTCCTCTTTTCTTTCTTTTCTTCCTTCTCACTTTTATATTTTTTTTTCTTTCTTCCTTCATCTTCCCTATTTACACCCTGCCATTGCATTCTCAGCAGAGGCAAAAACAAGTTATACGCACAAATTGAGATTTCTAGAACGTGTACAATTGAAATATATAGCAAAGTGGTGTTATATATGGTTTATTCTCTATTTTCTAGACTTATTCTCTCTCTCCTCTCTCTTACACTAATTACTACTCCTTGGTTATTTTTTTTTTCTCTTCTTCTTTTTTTTTTTTTTCTTTTCCATCTTTCTTTATTTCTCCTCTCAACCACCGCATAAGTTAGGTTTATATGTAAATCAGTCTTTCCATCTATTCATTCACTTCATTCTCTTTCCTCTCTCGTCGGCTGATACTAAACCACTTCCATAGAACTCTCTTTTCATACTTTCTAAGAAAGAACAAGTCAATACACTCACTTCCTTCTTCCTAAACATATTACCTCTCTGTCCATTACTTGAAACTTTAAAACCCCATCAGAAGCATACAGAGTAAATTGGAAACAACATCTGGGTTAACTAAATCTGTACATTGTGATCAAACTGGGATTCTCTGAATAGTAAGTGTTTGATTTTAAAGTGTAAAGGAAATATAAGGGGATCTGATAGCATTGTACTACAGGAGCAACATAAGGTTTTAAGGTAAAATCAAAGTAGACAAGGTCCCACAGTGCAGGTAGAATAGACGCACAAGCAATATGAAGAAACAAGGGAAGAAAGTGACACAAACAAATCAATATACCTCCTCAGTAGATTCCATACCATGCACAGTTGGTGCAATGCCAGAGATGGAATTCAGAAATTACATATTCCAAATGTTAGCGGAACTTAAGAATGAACTCAAAAATGAGATGAGGGAGCAAATACAGGAGGTGAAAGATCATTTTGACAAAGAACTCCATAAACAAATACAGGAAGTAAAAGATTACTTCAATAGGGAGATAGAGGCTCTAAAGAGAAACCAAACAGAAATTCCAGAAATGAAAGAAGCAATAAATCAAAATAAAAGCTCAATCGAAAGTATCACCAACAGAGTAGATCACTTGGAAGAAAGAACCTCAGACAATGAAGACAAAATATATATCCTAGAGAAAAATCTAGATTACACAGCAAAAATGGTAAGAAACCAAGAACAGAACATTCAAGAATTATGGGACAACATAAAAAGACCAAACATAAGAGTGATTGGGGTAGAGGAGGGGGCAGAGTTTCAAGCCAAAGGAATGAGTAATTTATTTAATGAAATAATTACAGAAAATTTTCCAAACTTGAGGAATGAAGGGGAAAACCAAGTTCAAGAGGCCTACCGAACACCAAACATACAAAATCACAACAGATCCACACCAAGACACATTATAATGAAAATGCCTAATATACTGAGCAAGGAGAGAATATTAAAAGCCACAAGAGAAAGGAAGCAGATTACATATAGGGGGAAACCAATCAGACTATGTTCAGATTTTTCTACCCAGACCTTAAAAGCAAGAAGATCCTGGAATAGCATATTTCAAGCTCTGAAGGAAAAGGGATGTCAACCAAGAATCTTATATCCAGCAAAATTGAGCTTTAGATTTGAAGATGAAATAAAAACCTTCCACGACAAGCAAAAGTTAAAAGATTTCACATCTCGAAAGCCAGCACTTCTGAACATCCTGGGCAAAATTTTTCATGAAGAAGAAGAGAAAAATAACAATGAAAATCAACAAAGGGAGATATTAAACTAAGGGAAATACCAACCAGAAGAGAAACCAAATCAAGCTAAAGATCATCATACAAATAAAAATGGATGGGAATAAAAATCACATCTCAATAATAACCCTGAATGTTAATGGCCTAAACTCGCCATTCAAAAGACACAGATTATCTGAATGGATTAAAAGAAATGACCCAACAATCTGCTGTCTCCAAGAAACACACCTCATAGAAAAAGACATCAATAGACTGAAGGTAAAAGGCTGGGAAAAGTCTTATCACTCACATGGCCTGCGGAAGCAAGCAGGGGTTTCCATTCTCATTTCAAATAAGGTAGACTTCAAGCCAAAGTTAATCAAAAGGGACAAAGATGGATATTTCTTACTACTTAAGGGAACCATTCATCAAGAGGATATAACAATCATAAATCTATATGCCCCAAATAATGGAGCACCTACATTCATCAAACAAACACTTCTCAAGTTCAAGAGTAAAAATTGACCACAACACAGTTATTCTAGGGGATTTCAACACACCTCTCTCACCAATGGATAGATCATCCAAACAAAAACTAAACAAAGAAATCTTAGGCCTCCTTAAAACAATTAATAACTTAGATCTAACGGACATATATAGAATATTTCATCCCTCAGTAAATGAATACACTTTTTTCTCAGCAGCACATGGCTCCTTCTCCAAAATAGATCATATACTATGTCACAAGGCAAATCTCAGCAAATATAAAAAAATAGAAATACTACCCTGCATGCTATCAGACCATAAAGGGATGAAATTGGAAATCAACGACAAAACAAGGAATAAGAAAAACTACTCCAACAACTGGAAGCTAAGCAACATGCTACTGAATGAACAAGGGGTTGAAGAAGACATCAAAGAGGAGATTAAAAAATTCCTAGAGGTAAATGAGAACACAGATACATCGTATAGAAATCTCTGGGACACTATGAAGGCAGTAGTAAGAGGAAAATTCATTGCACTGAGTTCATTCTTTAAAAGGAAAAAAAAAAAAAAAAAACCAACAAATAAACGACTTAACATCACACCTCCAAGCACTAGAAAAAGAAGAACAGATCAACACCAAGAGCAGCAGAAGACAGGAAATAATTAAAATCAGAGCAGAAATTAATGAAATTGAGACTAAGGAAACAATTCAAAGAATTGACAAAACTAAAAGTTGGTTCTTTGAAAAAATAAACAAAATTGACAGACCCTTAGCAATGCTAACGAAAAGAAGAAGAGAAAAAACTCAAATCACTAACATCTGTGATGAAAAAGGGAATATCACAACAAACACCTCAGATATACAGAAAATAATTAGAAATTACTTTGAAAACTTGTACTCTAATAAAACAGAAAATGCTGAATGCATTGACAGATTTCTAGAGTCATATGATTTGCCTAAACTGGATCTGGAGGCAATACACAATTTAAACAGATCGATTACAAGCAAAGAAATAGAAGATGTCATCAAAAAGCTACCAACAAGGAAAAGTCCAGGACCTGATGGGTTTACAGCAGAGTTCTACAAGACTTTCAAAGAAGAACTAATACCAATGCTCTTCAAACTATTTCAAGAAATAGAAAAAGAGGGAGCTCTTCCAGACTCTTTCTATGAGGCCAATATTACATTAATTCCAAAGCCAGGCAAAGACACATCCAAAAAAGAAAACTTTAGGCCAATATCTTTAATGAACATAGATGCAAAAATCCTCAACAAAATTCTGGCAAATCGGATACAAAAACATATCAAAAAGATAGTGCACCACGATCAAGTGGGGTTTATCCAGGGATGCAAGGCTGGTTCAACATTCGGAAATCAATAAACATAATACATCACATCAATAGACTTAAAGATAAAAATCATATGATTATCTCAATAGATGCAGAAAAAGCATTTGACAAAATACAGCACCCCTTTATGTTCAAAACACTGGAAAAACTAGGAATATCAGGGACATATCTCAACATTATAAAAGCTATTTATGCAAGGCCCAGAGCTAACATTATCTTAAATGGAGAAAAATTGAAAGCATTCCCTCTAAAAACTGGAACAAGACAGGGATGCCCCCTCTCACCACTGCTATTTAACATAGTACTGGAAACTCTGGCAAGAGCAATTAGACAGACGAAAGAAATTAAAGGGATCAAGATAGGAAAAGAAGAGCTCAAATTAGCACTATTTGCTGATGACATGATAATCTACCTAGAAGACCCAAAAAACTCTACCAGAAAACTTTTACAACTAGTAAATGAATTTGGCAAAGTAGCAGGATACAAAATCAATACCCATAAGTCAAAGGCATTTTTGTACATCAGTGACAAAGCCTCTGAAAGGGAAATGATGAAAACTACCCCATTTACAATAGCATCAAAAAAAATAAAATACCTGGGAATCAACTTAACGAAAGAGGTGAAAGAGCTCTATAAGGAAAATTATAGAACACTAAAGAAAGAAATCATAGAAGAACTCAGAAGATGGAAAGACCTACCTTGCTCTTGGATAGGTAGAATCAATATTGTCAAAATGTCCATACTACCAAAAACATTATACAGATTTAATGCAATTCCAATCAAAATCCCAATGTCATTCTTCAAAGAAATAGAAAAAGCAGTCATGAAATTCATCTGGAGAAATAAGAGACCCAGAATAGCCAAAGCAATCCTGAGCAAGAAAAGTGAAGCAGGGGGCATCACCATACCGGACTTTAAATTATACTATAGAGCAATAGTAACAAAAACAGCATGGTATTGGCACCAAAACAGACTGGTGGACCAATGGTACAGAATTGAGGACACAGAGACTAATACATATAATTTCAGCTATCTTATATTAGACAAAGGTGCCAAAAATGTACAGTGGAGAAAGGATAGCCTCTTCAATAAATGGTGCTGGGAAAACTGGAAATCCATATGCAACAAAATGAAATTAAACCCTTGTCTCTCACCATGCACAAAATTCAATTCAAAGTGGATCAAGGACCTAGGAATTAGACCAGAGACAATACACCTAATAGAAGAAAAAGTAAGCTCCAATTTCCAACATGTCGGATTAGGCCCCAAGTTCCTTAATAAGAATCCTGTAGCACAAGAACTATTACCAAGAATTAATGAATGGGATAGATTTAAACTGAAAAGCTTCTTCTCAGCAAAAGAAACAATCAGTGAGGTGAATAGAGAGCCAACTAATTGGGAACAAATATTTAATACATGCACATCAGATAGAGCACTAATTTCTAGAATGTATATAGAACTAAAAAAACTTAACACCAAAAAAGCAAATAACCCAATCAATAAATGGGCTAAGGAATTGAAAAGACGCTTCTCAGAAGAAGATACACGATTAATCAACAAATACATGAAAAAATGCTCAACATCACTGGCAATTAGAGAAATGCAAATCAAAACTACTCTAAGATTTCATTTCACCCCAGTCAGAATGGCAGCTATCAAGAACACAAACAACAATAAATGTTGGAGAGGATGTGGGGAAAAAGGCACACTCATACATTGCTGGTGGGACTGCAAAATGGTGCAACCACTATGGAAAGCAGTATGGAGATTTCTTGGGAAAATGGGAATGGAACCACCCTATGACCCAGCCATCCCACTCCTGGGTCTATTCCCAAAGACTTAAAAACAGCATATTACAGTGACACAGCCACTTCAATGTTTATAGCAGCACAATTCACAATAGCTAGGTTATGGAACCAACCTAGATGCCCCTCAGTAGATGAGTGGATAAAGAAAATATGGTATATATACAAAATGGAATTTTACTCAGCAATAAGAGAGAATAAAATAATGGCATTTGCAGGTAAATGGATGAAGTTGGAGAATATAATGCTAAGTGAAATTAGTCAATCTCAAAAATCCAAGTACCGAATGTTTTCTCTGATATAAGGAGGCTGCTTCACAGAGTTGTTGGAAGGGGGTACATAGGATCAGAGGAACACTAGAATGGTCAACGGAAAGGGAGGGGAGGGAGGGAGTAAGGGGGGGGTTGGAAAAAAATTGGTGATTGAATGAGATGGATATCATTAACCTAAATGCATGATTGAAGATCTGAATGGTACTTATATACTTTGTATACAAGCAGTTGTATGTAAAAAGATACTATACTTGTGCATGATGAATAAGTAAATAAATAATAAAAAAATTAAAAAAAAAAAAAAGAGTCAACACAATTATTCTAGGGGACTGCAACACACCTCTATCACCACTGGATAGATCATCCAAACAAAAGCTAAATAAAGATTAGACCCCATTAATACAATTAACATTGTAGACTTAACAGACATATATAGATTATTTCATCCCTCAGGGAACGAATATACTTTCTTCTCAGCATCACATGGTTCCTTCTCTAAAATAGACCATATATTATGCAACAAAGCAACTCTTAGCAAATATAAAAAAGTAGAGATACTACCCTGCATTCTATCAGATCATAATGGAATGAAATTAGAAATAAATGAAAAATAAAAAATAAAAAAGTTATTCCAACACCTGGAGACTAAACAACATGCTACTGAATGAAAAAGGGGTTGCAAAAGACATTAAGGAGAAGATTTAAAAATTCCCAGAGGTGAACGAGAACACAGATACATTGTATCAAAATCTCTGGGATACTATGAAGGCAGTATTAAGAGGAAAATTCATTGCATGGAATTCATTCCTTAAAAGAAGAAAAAACCAACAAATACATGACTTAACATTACACCTCAAAGCACAAGAAAAATAAGAACAGATCAACACCAAAAGCAGTAGAAGGCAGGAAATAATTAAAATCAGAGCTGAAATTAATGAAATTGAGACTAAAACAATTGAAAAACTGACAGATCAAAAAGTTGGTTCTTTGAAAAAAAATAAAATTGAAAGACCCTTAGCAATGCTTAAAAAAAAAGGAGAGAAAAAACTCAAATTACTAACATCCATGATGAAAAAGGAAATATCCCAACAGACACCTCAGAAATACAGAATAATTAGAAATTATTTTGAAAACTTGTACTCTAACAAAATATAAAATATTGAAGGAATTGAAAAATTTCTAGAGTCATATGAAACTGGATCTGGAGGTTATACACAATTTAAACAGATCAATTTCAAGTGAGGAAATAGAAGACAGCATCAAAAAGCTATCAACCAAGAAAAGCTCAGGACCGGATGAATACACAGTTGAGTTCTACAAGACCTTCATAGAAGAACTAATACCAATACTCTTCAATTTATTTCAGGAAATAGAAAAAGAGGGAGGAGCTCTTCCAGACTCATTCTAGAAGGCCAATACTACACTGATTCTAAAGCCAGTCAAAGACACATCAAAAAAAAGTAAACTTCAGACAAATATCTTTAATGAATATAGATGCAAAAATTCTCAACAAAATTCTGGCAAATTGAATACAAAAACATATCAAAAGGATAGTGCACCACATCAAGTGGGGTTTATCCCAGGGATGCAGAGTTGGTTCAACATACAGAAATCAATAAACGTAATATATCACATCAATAGACTTAAAGTTAAGAACCATATGATCATCTCAATAGATACAGAAAAAGCATTCAACAAAATACAGCATCCCTTTATGTTCAAAACACTAGAAAAACTAGGGATAACAGGAACATATCTCAACATTATAAAAGCTATCTATGTGAAGCCCCAATCTAATATCATCTTAACTGGAGAAAAATTGAAAGCATTCTCTCTAAAAACTGGAACAAGACAGGGATGCCCCCTTTTACCACTGTTATTTAACATAGTACTTAAAACTTTGGCCAGAGCAATTACACGAAAGAAATTAAAGGGATTCAGATAGGAAAAGAAGAACTCAAATTAGCATTATTTGCTGATATGATTCTGTATCTAGAGGACCCAAAAAACTCTACCAGAAAACTTTTAAAACTAGTAAACAAATTTGGCAAAGTAGCAGGATACAAAATGAACACCCATAAGCCAAAGGCATTTATGTACATCAGTGACAAATCCTCTGAAAGGGAAATGATGAAAACTATCCCATTTACATTATCATCAAGCAAAATAAAATACTTGGGAATCAACTTAACTGAAGATGTGAAAGACCTCTATAACAAAAACTACAGAACACTAAAGGAAGAAATTAAGGAAGGCCTTACAAGATGGAAAGATCTACCTTGTTCTTGGATAGGCACAATCAATATTGTCAAAATGACTATATTACCAAAAGCATTATACAGTTTCAATGCAAGTCCAATCAAAATCCCAATGACATTCCTTATAGAAATAGAAAAAGCAGTCATGAAATTCATCTGGAAAAACAAGAGACCCAGAATAACTAAAGCAATCCTTACCAAGAAGAGTGAAGCAGGGGGCATCACAATATCAGACCTTAAACTATACTACAGAGCAACAGTAACAAAAAAAAAAAAAAAAAAAAAAAAAAAAAAAAAAAAAAAAAAAAAAAAACAGCATGGTACTGGCACCAAAATAGACATGTAGACCAATGGTACAGAATAGAGGACACAGAGACTAACAGCCACAACTACAGCTATCTTATATTAGATAAAGGTACCAAAAACATACATTGGAGAAAAGATAGCCTCTTCAAAAAATGGTGCTGGTATAACTGGAAATCCATATGCAACAAAATTTAAATGAGCCTCTATCTCTCACCATGCACAAAACTCAATTCAAAGTGGATCAAGGACCTAGGAATTAAACTAGAGACCATGTGTCTACTAGAAGAAAAAGTAGGCTCAAACCTCCATCATATCAGATTAGGCTCCTACTTCCTTAATAAGACTCCTATTGCACAAGAATTAAAATCTACAATTAATGAATGGGATGGATTCAAACTAAAAAGCTTCTTCTCAGCAAAAGAAACAATCAGTGAGGTGAATAGAGAACCTACTAATTGGGAATTAATCTTTACCACATGCACATCAGATAGAACACTGATCTCTAGAATATATAAAGAACTTAAAAATTTTAACACCAATAACACAAATAACCCAATCAATAAGTGGGCCAAGGAACTGAACAGATAATTCTCAGAAGAAGTTATACAATCAATCAACAAATATATGAAAAAATGTTCAACATCACTGGCAATTAGAGAAATGCAAATCAAAAATACTCTAAGATTTCATTTCACTCCAGTCAGAATGACAGCCATTAAAGATACAAACAACAATAAATGTTTGAGAGGATGTGGGGAAAAAGGCACACTCATACATTGCTGGTGGGATTGCATAGTGGTGCAGCCAATCTAGAAAGCAGTGTGGAGATTACTTGGAAAACTGGAAATGGAACCACCTTATGACCCAGCCATCCCACTCCTGTGTCTATTCCCAAAGGACTTAAAAGCAGCATCCTACAGGGACATGGCCACATCAATGTTTATAGCAGCACAATTCACAATAACTAGGTTGTGGAACCAACCTAGATGCCCCTCAGTAGATGAGTGGATAAAGAAAATGTGGTATATATACACAATGGAATATTACTCAGCAAAACAAGAGAATAAAATAATGACATTTGCAGGTAAAGGGATGAAGTTGGAGAATGTAATGCTAAGTGAGTTAGCCAATCTCAAAAATCCAAATGCCGAATGTTTTCTCTGATATAAGGAGGCTGATTCACAGTGGGGTTGGGACAGGGAGCATAGAAGGATTAGAGGAAGATTAGAAAGGTCAATGGGAAAGGAGGGCAAGGGAGGGGGCAACGGGGTATAAAGTAAAAAAAAAAAATGGTAGAATGAGATGAATATCATTACCCTAAGTGCATGTATGAAGACATGAATAGTATGAATATACTTTGTACACAAACAGTAATATGTAAAAATGTGCTCTATATGTGTATTATGAATTGTAATGCATTCTACTGTTACATACAACTTTGAATTTAAAAAAGTCCAGAACAGAAAAAAGAAAATATATACATATGAAATATATATGTATACATATTCACTTAATACAATGATATTTAGATATATTTACACACAATGGAAGGCTATTCAGTCATTAAAAAAATGAAATCTTATCATTTGTGAAAACATGGATGGAACTAAATATCATTGTATTAAATGAAATAAGCCAGGCACAGAAAGACAAGTAATGCATGATCTGACTCATATGTAGGATCTAAGAAAGTTGGTATCACAGAAATTGAGAGTAGAATGGTGGTTACCAGAGATTGGGTGTATAGGAGGATGGAGGGGTAGGCAGAGGTTGATTAATGGATACTAAGTTATAGTTACATAGGGGTAGAAGTTCTGGTGTGCTGTTGCATGGTAGGTTAATTATAGATGGCAATGAAGAACTATACATTTCAAAACCCCAGAAGAAAAGGATTCTGAATCCTTTCATCATAATGAAATGATAAATATTTGAGGATATATATATGATTAACCATATTGAATATTACATAATATATACATGTACCAAAACATCATGATACTCTATAAATATGTACAACTTGTATGCTTTTATATATATATATATATATATATATATATATATATATATCAGTTAAATATATGTTTAAATGGACAAAAATTAAATAAAAATTAAATTTAAAACTCAGAAAAATTGAAAGTAAATTGAAATTGATGATCCCTGCATATCAAGTTTGTGATATAAATAAATGCTAAAGACAAGTAGAGTTACAAAACAGTATTAAACTTGATTCACTAGTTTGATTATTAATATCAATAATTATTACTATAGTAACACTATTTTACAAGTTATAGGACAATGCCAATAAAAATTACATTAACATTTTAGAAACCAAAGCTTTCAGTGTGAGAGAAAAGATACAGATGATCCTTAACTTATGATGGTTCAACTTATGATCTTCTGATTTTATGATATCACAAAAGCAATATAAATTAAGTAGGAAACCATACTTCAAATTTTTAATTTTGATCTCTTCCCAGGCTAGTGGTATGCATTATATTACACTCTTGCATGGTGCTGGGCTCCCAGTCAGTCACAAGATCACAAGGTAAAGAACTAATATGATAAAATGCACTATGTTGCTAAACTGTGAAGTTCAGTAGGTTAGGAATATCAAGTGCATTTTTGACTCGCAGTTTTTCATTTTACAATGGATTCATTGAACATAAGTTGAGAAACATCTGTAGAAATATAAAATCAAGGAAGTTAATTAAAAATTCTGTATTGCTAAATTTTAATTGTGACAATCCATTTGGACTTCTATTTTCTCTTCAAAAATATGTGTTTTCTAGCTCTGTTCACTGAAAAGCTTAGAAACAACAAATATCCAATGAGGGTACTTAGCACCCAAACTCTCAAATCTGAATTTCACTTCTGACTGCAAGGTACCCTACCTCCTTAAGAAAATATTTAAGTCTGAGCTTATAGCTTGAGTCTGGGACCTTCTGTGTTAAAAAAGAAAGATAAAGACTAATGGGGTTGTGTCAGTTGGTATCACAGGAGCAAACATGAAGGAATTCTGTTGACCAAAGATGGGAATGGGACAATTTCAGCAAAACCTAATAAAAATAATTGACTAAAGTGTATTGAATACCCCAAGCTGTCTGAATTTATATAAATGGAGAGAGAGAGAAAGAGAGAGAAAGCAAAAGAGAAAGAGAACAGAATTAAAACTCAATGGACACCATTGGAAGTAACTAGAGCACCAAGTACTAGAGTGTTAGATAATGGATAATTAAAGGCAAGTAAATGAGTATTTATTCTGCCTTGAATGTGAACTATATTTCAGGGACAACAAAGTCATAGTTGGTGAGACAAAGTTCTTCTTTATAGAAGCATTTCAGCTAATACATTTTTAAAGCATAATATAATTAGAAAAATTTCACCAGTTTTTCAACCTCCTAGTGAAGTAATTAATTCAGACAATTATCATCAAGGTGTAGATAGCAGATCAAAGATTAATGTGGAACATTACAATAGAGACCAGATTGTCACCACCCGAAATCACTGATCAATCTCAGCATCACTAAAAGTGGAGCAACCAGATATTCTATGTCTCTGATGTAATGCAAATTGAAGCATGTAGCACCATCTAAAAAAACCCATTCTTGCCAAAAATATTAAGCATAAATGTAATCAAAACTCTAGAAGTAATTTCCATTTACAGAAAATATGCAGGACGGAGGAGCAGATCAAGTGACATCATGAAGAATCAAACTGACTAATCTGGAACATGAAATATTCTACAGATCAAATATTTTGCTTTTCTAAGAGGTAACTAATACAAGGAGGAAAAAAGAAATGAGTGCAAAGTAGGCTAGCTTAAAGTAGGTTTAATTAAATTATTAATTAAATGTAATATGTGAATCTTATTTGGATCCTGTTTTAAGCAAGCTTACTAAAAGAAGACACTTTTGATATAATTGGAAAAATTATTTATGAACACTAGATGATCTCAATAAATTATTTTTCCTTTCTTACAAATGGTGATTGCTTTGCAGTTATACAAAGAAATTTCAATTTTATATTTGTAAAATGGAAGATAAGATAGCATCATATCTCAAATTTACTTATAAGTACTTCAGTGAAGGAAAAAAGAAAACAGATGAAGAAAATTGATAAATATGGAGTTTGGTTAATGGGTATATAAAAGTCTACTGATTATTTTCATAAATAAAATTTTATATTATGATTCGTAGCTTAACATGTCATAAAATTGAATGTTTTAAATTATTTTATATTCAAATAATATTTTCACTATATACATTAAAGTAAAAATAAAATAGAAACCACCTGAAATATTTTCACTGAAATATGTTCACCATTGACAGATTTAATATTTATATTATAGGATAATACTGAAATAGTTTACTACTAGCATCCACTAAATCAATATTTTCACAAAAGAAATATTTTTAAAATTTTATAAAAGAACTATTTTTAAAATTTTATCTAGAATTCTGAATTACTATTACTATTAATATACATTATACATATACATATATATACACACATATATATACATATATATATATATATATATAATGTAATGATTTCTATTGTATGATTTCATTCTAATTAGGACTTAGAGTCTCACTTTTAGAGTGGCCACAAGTCAAGACAGCTTCTCCAAGAGAGTCCTGACAGTTGGAAACGTAGCTTTGGGTGTGTGTCAGGTGAGATATAATGAAGAAGTGAAGCCAAAATTCATTAAACAGAACAAATTTATCACTCCTTGACCACAGAGGTTGGAAGTGCAGATGGCAGGTCACCAAGAAGTTTAGAGGCAGCAAGGAGCTCAACCAGTGAGGGTAAAGAGAGAGACAGAAAGGACCTATGGAACTTTATAAGGATCATGGGCACTATCTCTAAGGCTTTCTCAAGGGTGTTGTAGATTGGTTAGTGTTAAGAAAAGGCACACAGATGGAAGAACTTTTTCACATGACTGTGTTGATCATTGGATTTTTTTCCATGATCAGCATCTGTGGATATGTTGGATTTTGGGTCTGCAAGATGGAGGAATAAGTGGGTTATATTGCAAACAACCACATCCACTTAACAAGACCAGAGATGAAGGGGTATGACTAGGTTTCCAACAACTTACTTTAGGTAAGCATGCATTCTTAAACCTAAATTGTGAACACACAATTTAGGACTTAATGTTTAATAGACAAAAAGCTCTGTGCAAAATCTTTTTGGATTTGTGTCAGGAGCCGTCCCTGGGTTGCATGTGGGTCACCGCGCATGGAAGCCTCGTGGATAGAGACATCTGGTGTCTGGGAATGACCAGTGGACATTTGCTCTGGTCAACTGCCCAGGGACAATGTGAATCTCTTTCCTGCTCTGCCATGGCCCACACAGCACCTGAGATGTCAATCAACCTGCTGACTGCAAGACATTACAAAGCAAGACTCCACACTTGAAAACTTATCCCTGCCTTTGATGTACCCCCTTAAATAAACCACTGGCGCCATTTTCCCTTTGTCTAGTTCCAGAACCCATATGGACTAGGTCTATCAGGGGCTTTGCATTCTGTAGATACATTTCTGAGTATTTGTGTTTTGTTACTTACTAATTATCTAAGATTGTAAGTTTCAGGGTGGCTTGGATTATCCTGGGCAGGAAAAAGTATCCTTTCATGAAATGCTGGCCATTGTCCCCCTGATAATTTGAGGTTAAAACATACCTAAGCTTGCTAAGCTTATATTTCTTGACTATTTCTTTTTATCAATTATTATAACTTTGGTAGAAACAATTTTGCAAGTACAAATTAATTCAATCGACATTTATTGAATGGTTACTCTGTGCCAGGTATAAAGGCAGAGGATGCACTGATAAATTATATATGGGTTCAGTCCACTAGGAATGACTGCCTATTAAAGCATAAGGATATATGAATTTTAAAAGTACAATAAGTGTATTTATAGAGAAGGTGAAGGGTATAGAAAAGGGAGCAATTGACTTTTCTGGGGAAGGTTTTTTTTTTTTTTCCTTAAAGCTTCAATGGGCAGAGATATTTATGCTAGATTCTAGAATATGATTAGAGTATGGGGTGGTATCTTCAATTTATTTCTTCATTGTTTTGTAATTTTCATTGTAAAGACCCTTCACCTCTTTGGTTAGATACATTCCTGAGTATTTTATTTTATTAAGGTTTTTGTGAATAGGATAGTTTTCTGATTTCTTTCTAGCAGAATCATTGTTAGAGTATAGGAAAGCTATTGGTTTACAAATGTTGATTATGCATCCTGCTACTTTGCTGAATTCATTTATTAGCTCTTCTGGTGGAGTTTTGTGGGTCTTCTAGGTATAGATTCATGTCATCAGCAAACAGAGATAATTTGACTTCTTTTTTTCTTATTTGTATCCTTTTAATTTCCTTCTCTTGCCTGATTGTTCTGGCTAAAGTTTCAAAGACTATACTGAATAGGAGTGGTGAAAGTGAATATCCTTGTATTGCTTCTGATTTTGGAAGAAATGCTTTCAGTGTTCCCTTAATTCATTACGATTTTTTGGGGATTGTCATATATAACCTTTACAATGTTGGAGTAAGTTACTTCTATCCCAATTTATCTAGCATTTTTTTAATGTTGAAAGAATTTGAGCTTTTTTAAAAAATATTTATTTATTTATTTTAGTTGTACACAATGCATTTTTACGTGGTGCTGAGGATCGAACCCAGGCCGTGCATGTGCTAGGCGAGCACTCTACCGCTGAGCCACAACTCCAGCCCTCTCTAGCATTTTTAACATGAATAGGTGCTGGATTTTATCAAGGCTTTTTCCGCATGTATTGAGATGATCATATGTTTCTTGTTCTTAGTTGTATTTAAGTGGTGAATTACACTTATTGATTTGTGTATGTTGAATCAACTTTTCATCCCTGGGGTGAAACTTACTTGATCATGGTGTATTATCTTCTTGCTGTGTTTTAGAGAGATTTTCTAATATTTTATTAAATATTTTCACAACTATGTTTATCATGGATATTAGTCTGCAGTTTTCTTTGCTTGATGTGTTTTTGTGTGGTTTTGGTATTAGGGTTATACCAGCTTCATAGAATGTATTTGGGAGTGTTCCTGCCTTTCAATTTCATTGAATAATTTAAGAAAGACTGATGTTATTTCTTCTTTAAAGGTCTTTGTTTAGCTGAGAATCTGTCCAGTCCTGGGCTTTTTTCTGTTGGAAAAGTTTTAATTTCTATTTCAACTCCATTATTTTATATGGGTCTATTTGGGTTTTCTGTATCCGCCTGGTTCAATTTTGGCTGGTCCTATGTATCTCAACATTCGTTAGTGTCTTCTAGCATTTGAAGAAGATCTTAGAAGATGAAAGATCTCATGTTTACAGAAAAGTAGAGTTAATATTTTCAAAATGGCCATATTATCAAAAACAATATGCAAATTTAATACAACACATATTAAAATAGCAATGCCATTTTTCACTTGAGGAAAAAAAAAAAAAAAAAAAACAGTTCTAAAATTCATTTGGAAGAATAAGAGGCCCAGAATAGCCAAAGCAATCTTGAGCAAGAAGAACAATGTAAGAAGCATCACAATGCCTGATCTCAAATTATACTACAGAGCTATAGTAACAAAAACAGCATGGCATCAAAATACACTTGAATACCAAAGGAATAAAATAGAAGACACAGAGACAGACCCACATACTTACAACCAGCTGATACTTAACAAATATTCTAAAAATATATGTTGGAGAAAAGATAGCCTTTTAAAGAAATGGTGCTGGGAAAACTGATTGTCCATATGCAGAAGAATAAAACTAGATCCCACTCTCTAACCTTGCACAAAAGTCAAATCAAAATGGATCAAAGACTTAGGAATTGAACCAGAAACTTTTCAACTGCCAGAAGAAAACATAATGTCAACAATCCATCATATTGGTAGAGGCATCAACTTCTCTAACAAGACCCCTAAAGCTCAAGGAATAAAACCAAGAATAAATAAGCATGAAATTGAAAAGCTTTGCACAGAAAAGGAAATGATTAAAGAGTGTGGAGAGCCTACAAAACAGGAGAAAATCTTTGCCATTCACTCCTCTGATAGGGAATTTATATCCAGAATATATAAAAAACTCAAAAGTCTTAACACCCGAAAAAACAAATAACCCAATCGATAAATGTGTGAAATAATTAAACAGACATTTCTCAAAAGAAGAAACAAATATGACAAAAAAATATAAAAAATTGTTCAACATCTTTAGCAATCAGGGAAGTGCAAGTCGAAACTACCTTAAGGCTCTAGCCAGATGCCAGACACTGTAGGAGGAGGGCCCAACCTAGCATGCTGCCTCACTGATGCGGGAGACTGGAGGAGGAGGGCACGACTACACCCATGCTGCAGCTCCCCAATGTGTGGCTTGCCCGAGACTGCCTCCATTTTAGGACACTGCAGCCACTACCATAGTCCTTCCCATGTGGTAGCCTTCATGGTGGGACAATGGACAGGACCTGGAGGCAGCTGTCTGCTGCAGCACTGCACACCACAACATTACATTACCAAACAGGCCACCCAAGCCATCACACATCCCGCCCTTCCAACCCTATCTCTGAATGTGGTTGCCTCCATCCTGGAATACCACCACCGCCATCATGGGTTGGGGCAGAGTCCATCTTGGACACTTGGGCCTGGAAGTCAACATCAAGGTACCTACAGATTAGACACTGCGGCCAACACCAACCAGGAACATGGCCACTTCCATCTAGGGACTACAACCAGGACATGGAAGACCATCACCAAGGTCCTTGTGGGCCTGGTTACACCAGAGGTATCACTACTAGGTGTGCTAATAGACACCATCTTGTTGCAGAGGCAAAAGAGAGCCTTGCATGGGGTCACCTCTTTCTCTTTTTTCTCTTGCTAATAGCCAACATCTTTTAGTTCCCCTTTCACTTTTCCTATAATCTAATACCTCTATGTTCTCACATCCTACCTCATAAACATCTCATTCTACACAACCCCTGGTCTCTCTGTGACCACCATTAGAAACTGTAAACTCTTATGCAAACCTACTGTCTATATGATAATCAAACACATCATTTATAGTGACAAAACTGTAATTGTCTAAATAGAAGCTATTTGATTTATGGCTGCATATTGTTTGCATTGGGTGCTGTAAACATTGATCTCCCCTTAACAGTGAGGTATTGGTAACCTGCAAGGACACCACAAGATTATAGGGTAGAAACTATAATACCTCAGATCTGAACTATAAGAGAGGAAGATATATGGACAACATGAAAAAACAAGGGAGGAAAGTGCCCCAAACAAACCAAGATGCTGCAAAAATAGATTCCATCGACAGCACAGTAGATGAAATGTCATAAGAGGAGTTCAGAACTTACATACTTAAATGATCTGAGAGTCAAAGAATGACATAAGAGAGCAAATACAGGCAACAACTGATCACTCCAACAGAGATAAGAGAACAAATACAGGTAGTAACAAATTACTTCAAGAAAGAGAGATTCTGAAAAAAAAAAAAAAAAAAAAGCAGATTGGATTTAAAAATTAAAATGAAAGAAACAATGAATCAATATAAAACTCAATATAAAGCGTCACCAACAGACTAGATCACTTGGAAAACAGAACCGTGGACAATGAAGAAAAAATGTACAATCTTGAAGCTGAGTTTGTGGCTTGGTGGTAGAGTGCTCGCCTAGCATGTGTGAAGCACTTGGTTCAATCCTCAGCACCACATAAAAATAAAGATATTGTGTCCACATAAAATAAATAATGAATATTTTTAAATTTTTTTAAAATTTATTTATTTTTTATTCTAAGATGTTATAAATGACAGCAGAATGCATTACATTTCATATTACATATATAGAGCACTTTTTTACAAATCTCTGGTTTTATGCAAAGTATATTCACACCATTCGTACAATCTTAAAAATAAAATTGACCATACAGTGAAGATGGTAAGAAACCACAAACAGAATTGAAGAATTATGGGATAACATCAAAAGACCAAATCTAAGACTTATCAGGATAGAGGAAGGCACAGAGATTCAAAGGAATGCACAATCTCTTCAATGAAATAATATCAGAAAATTTCCCGATCATGAAAAATGAATTGGAAAATCAAATACAAGAGACTTACAAGACACCAAATGTACAAAATTACAACCGATCTACACCAATGCACATTATAATGAAAATACCTAGCATACAAAATATGAATAGAATTTTAAAAGCTGCAAGAGAAAAGTTTCAGATTACATGTAGGGGGAAACCAATTCAGATCTCAACAGATTTTTCAAACCAGACCCTCAAAGCCAGGAGACCTTGGACCAACACATACCAAGCTCTGAAAGAAAATGGATGCCAACCAAGAATCTTATATCCAGCAATATTAAGCTTCAGATTTGATGACAAAATAAATACCTTCCATGATAAAGAAAAGTTAAAAGAATTTACAGTAAGAAACCTGCACTACAGAACATTCTCAGAAAAATATTCCATGAAGAGGAAATGAAAAACAATGAAAATCTGCAGAGAAAATACACTAAAGGAAAGGCCAATCAAAGAAGAAAACAAGTCAAGTTAAAAACCAAAAATAAACAAAAATGCCCAGGAATACAAAACACATTTCAATAATAACCCTGAGTGTTAATGGCCTGAACTCCTCAATTAAGACAGACTGGCAGATTGGATTAAAATAAATAAATAAATAAATAAATAAATAAATAAATAAAAGAGCCAACAATATGCTGTCCTCAAGAGACTCATCTCACAGGAAAAGTCATCCACAGACTGAAGGTGAAAGGTTGGGGAAAAAACATACCACTCACATGGACCACTTAAATAAACAGGGTTTCCATCCTCATATCAGATAAAGTAAACTTCAAACCAAAATTAGGGAAAGGGGATAAGAAAGTGCATTTCATACAGCTTAAGGAAATCATACATCAACAAGACATAACAATTATAAATATCTATGCCCCAAACAATGGGCATATATGTACATCAAACCAATGCTTCTCAACTTCAAGAATCAAATAGACCACAACACAATAATATTGGGTGATTTTAACACACCTTCCAAATAAAATCTAAACAAAGAAATTATACAACTCAATAATACAATTAATAATTTAGACCTACCAGACATGTATAGAATATTGCGCCCATCAATGAGAGAATACACTTTTTTTTCTCAGCAGCACATGGATACTTCTTGAAAATAGACAATATGTTATGTCACCAAGCAACTATTAGAAAATACAAAAAAATAGAGATAATACCTTGCATTCTACCTGACCCTGATGGAATGAAATTAGAAATCAATGATAAAATTAAAAAAATAGAAGCTACTTCAACACTTGGAGACTAAATAATATGCTATTGAATGGTGCATGGATAACAGAAGACATCAGGGAGGAGATAAAAAAAGTTCTTAGAGGTAAATGAGAACTCTGATACAACATAACAAAATCTCTGGGACACTATGAAGGCAGTACTAAGAGGAAAAGTTCTTTACATTAAGCTCATTCATTAAAAGAAGAAAAACTCAACAAATAAACAACTTGAAATTACATCTAAAAGCCCTAGAAAAAGAAGAATAAACCAACACCAAAAGTAGAAGACAAGAAATAATTAAAATCAGGGCAAAAACCAAAGAAATTGAAACAAAAGAAAAAATTTAAAAAAATAGACAAAACAAAAATCTGGTTCTTTGAAAAAATAAATGAAATTGACAAACTCCTAGCCACCTTAATGAAAAGAAGAGAGAAAACTCAAATTACTAAAATTTGTGATGAAAAGGAAATATCACAACAGACACTATTGAAATACAGAAGACAATTAGAAACTATTTTGAAAAATTTTACTCCAGTAAAATAGAAAACCTCAAAGACACCAGCAAATTTCTAGAGGCATATGATCTACCCAAACAATCAGCAGGATGTTCACAATTTAAAAAGATCAATTTCATGCAAGGAAATAGAAGATGCCATCAAAAGCCTACCAACAAAGAAAAGCCTAAGACCAGATTAATTCTCAGCAGAGTTCTACAAGACCTTCAAAGAAGAATTAATACCAGTACTCCTCAAATTATTCCATGAAATAGAAAAGGAAGGAACCCTTCCAAACTCATTCTATGAGGCTAGTATCATCTGATACTAAAACCAGATAAAAATGCATCAACAAAAGAAAACTTCAGACCAATATCCATGATGAACACAGATGCAGAATATCTCAATAAAATTCTGGCAAATAACACGCAAAAATATACTTTAAAAAATAGTGTACTACGATCAAGTGGGGTTCATTCCAGGGGTGCAAGATTTGTTCAACATATGGAAATCAATAAACATAATTCATGACATCAATAGACTTAAAGATAAGAATCATATGATTATATCAATAGATGCAGAGAAAGCATTTGACAAAATACAGCATCCTTTCATGTTCAAAAACTAGAAAAACTAGGGATAGTAGGAACATACCTCAACATTGTAAAAGCTGACTATTCTAAACCCATGGCCAATCTCATTCTAAATGGAGAAAAATTGAGAGCATTCCTTCTAAAAACTGGAACAAGATAGGGATGTCCACTTTCACCACTTCTATTTAACAAGGTCCTTGAAACTCTAGCCAGAGAAATCAGACAAATGAAAGAAATTAAAGAGATACAAACAGGAAAAGAAGAACTCAAACTATCTCTATTTGCCAACAACAATATTCTATACTTAGAGGATCCAAAAAGTTCCACCAGAAACATCTAGAATTAATAAATAAGTTTATTAATTTCAGTAGCAGGATATAAAATCAATACTCACAAATCAAATGCATTTCTATACATCAGTGATGAATCCTCTGAAAGACGAAGTAGAAAAACTAACCCATTCACAATATCCTCAAAAAAAAAAAAAAAATGAAAGAAAGAAAGAAAGAAAAGAAATACTTGGGAATTGATTTAATTGAAGAGGTGAAAGACCTCTACAATGAAAACTACACAACACTAAATAAATTGAAGAATTGAAGAAGACCTTAGAAGGTGGAAAGTTCTCCCATGTTCTTGGATAGGCAGAATTAATATTGTCAAAATGGCAATTCTACCAAAAGCGCTGTACAGACTCAATGCAATGCAAATTAAAATCCCAACATCATTCCTCATAGAAATAGAAAAAGCAATCATAAAATTAATTTGGAAAAATATGAAACCCAGAATAGCCAAAGCAATCTTTAGCAAGCAGAGTGAATCAGGAGGCATCACAATATCAGACCTTAGTCTATACTACAAAGCTATAGTAACAAAAACAACATGGTATTGGTACCAAATAGACATGTAGATAAGTGGTACTGAATACAAGCCACAGAGACAAACCCACACAAATACAATTATCTCATAGTATACAAATGCAACAAAAACATATGTTGGAGAAAAGATAGCCTCTTCAACAAGTGGTGCTAGAAAAACTGGAAATCCATTAGTAGCAAAATAAAATTAAACCCCTATCTCTTTCCATGCACAAAACCCAACTCAAAGTTGATCAAGGACTTAGGAATTAGACGACAAACCCTACACCTAATAGAAGAAAAATGTAAGCCCTAATCTTCATCATGTCGGATTAGGGCCCAACTTCTTTAACAAAACAAGAAATAAGATTTTTTAAAAAATTAATGAATGGGATGGATTCAAACTAAAAAGCTTCTTCTCAGCAAAAGATACAATCAATGTGAAGAGAGAGCCTGTGGAATGGGAGCAAATTTTTACCACACTTATATCAGATAGAGCACTAATCTCCAGGCTATATAAAGAACTCAAAAAACTTAACACCATATTGGCTGCACCATTTTTCAGTCCCACCAGCAATGGAAAAGCAGTATGGAGGTTCCTGGGAAAACTGTGAATGGAACCACCTTATGACCCAGCTATCCCACTCATCGGTCTATACCTAAAGGACTTAAAAGCAGCATACTACAGGAACACAGCCACATCAATGTTTATTACAACACAATTCACAATAGCTAAACTGTGGACCCAATCTAGATGCCCTTCAGTAGATGAATGGATAAGGAAAATGTGGTATATATACACAATGGAGTATTGCTCTGTGATAAAAGAGAATAAAATCATGACATTTGCAGGTAAATGTATGGATTTGGAGAATATAATGCTAAGTGAAGTTAGCCAATCCCCCAAATCCAAATACTGAATGTTTTCTCTCATATAAGGAGGCTGATTCATAATGTGGTTGGGACGGAGAGCATAAGAGGATTAGAGGAACTCTAGAAAAGTCAATGGAAGCCGGGCGCGGTGGTGCACGCCTGTAATCCCAGCACTTTGGGAGGCTGAGTCAGGAGGATCGCGAGTTCAAAGCCAGCCTCAGCAATGGTGAGGCACTTAGCAACTCAGTGAGACCCTGTCTCTAATAAAATACAAAAAAGTTCTGGGGATGTGGCCCAGTGGTCGAGTGCCGCTGAGTTCAATCCCCGGTACCAAAAAAATAAAAAAGAAAAGAAAAGTCAATGGAGAGGGAGGGGAAGGGATGGAGTAAGGGGGTAAAAAAAAAGATGGTGGAATGAGATGGACACCATTACCCTAAGTGCATGTATGAAGACAGGAATGCTGTGAATGTACTTTTTAAACAACCAGAGATATGTAAAAATGTGCTCTATAAGTGTAATAGGAATCGTAATGCATTCTGCTGTCATATATAACAACTTAGAATAAAAGATAAATAAATTTTAAAAAACACCAAAAAAAAAACAAAAACCCAATCAATAAATGGGCTAAAGAACTGAAGAGATATTTCTCAGAAGATGATATACAATCAACAAATATATGAAAAAAAAAATGTTCATCATCTCTAGCAATTAGAGAAATGCAAATCAAAACTACTCTAAGATTTCATCTCACTCCAGTCAGAATGGCAGTTATCAAGAATACAAGCAATAATAAGTGTTGCTGAGGATGTGGATGAAAAAGCACACTCAAACATTGCTGGTGGGACTCAAATTGGTGCAATCAGTCTGGAAAGCAGTATGGAGATTCCTTAAAAAATTTGGAATAGAACCTCCATTTGACCCAGGTATCCCACTCTTCAGTCTATACCCAAAGGACTTATAAACAGCATACTACAGTGGTGCATCCACATCAGTGTTTATAGCAGCACAATTTACAATAGCCAGACTTTGGAACCAACCTAGATGCCCTTCTATAGATGAATGGATTAAAAAAAAAAAAAAAAAAAACTTTGGTATATATACACAATGGAATATAACTCAGCATTAAAAGGGAATGAAATTATGGCATTTGCAGGTAAATAGATGGAATTGGAGAATATCATGCTAAGTGAAGTAAGCCAATCCCATAAAACCAAAGGCCAAATATTTTCAAATATTTTCTCTGATAAGTGGATGCTAATCCATAATGGGGGGTGGTGCATGGGACTAGTAGAGTAACTTTGGATTGGGCAAAGGGGAGGGAGAGGGAGGGGAGGGAGAATGGGTGTAGAAAAGATGGTAGAATGAGATGGACATCATTACCCTAGGTACATGTATGACTGCACATGTGGTGTTACTCTATATCATGTACAACCAGAGAAATGAAAAGTTGTGCTCCATTTGTGTATAATGAATGAAGGAGTATTCTGCTGTCATGTATAACTGATTAGAACAAATAAAAAATACATAAAGCTATATAACTTTGTCAGGCATATGGTAAATGCTCAAAAAATTGTTATTGGTTATTTTTATGCTATCTGTACTAGGGAAGCTAACTATAAAGTTTGACCACACATAGAAGCTCCTCTGTGAAATCAGTGGTCATACCCATGAACTTTCTCCTAAGTGTTTGGGGTTTGTATTTTGTTTTGCATTTGAGTTTCCACTTGTTTTATTTACTTGCCTTTAGTAAATTTTGTGTTTCTAAAAAAAAAAAAAAAAACACACACACACACACTAAGATTTTTGTCTTACTGCATTCAAAATGGTAATTATAAAGATCACAAATAATAAATGTTGGTGAGGATATGGGGGGAAAGGCACACTTATATGCTGTCAGTGGGACTGTAAATTTGTGCAACCACTCCGGAAAGCAGTGTGGATATTCCTCACAAAACTGGGAAGGAGGAGTGGAGAGAAAGTGGGGGCACCAGAGATGGAAATGAAGTGAATCAAATTTTATACACTTATGATTTTATCAAAATGACCCCAGCTATTATGTACAACTATAAAGCACTAATAAAAGAAAAATGTCTGGGGTGGGAATCATAGTGAAATGGTATTCAAAGTAAGGACAGTGTAGAAAAGAAAAGACAGATGACATTCAATTAAGTTTTATGGTCAGCACTGTGCAAGGCATTTCATGATGACTATAGCGTAGTGAATGGGGTGAGGATGACAGTCGTGGAAAAGAGGGTCCTAGGGCAGTGAGGTAGACGTGGCCAGATCAAGGATATAAAAGTTGGACTAAAACTTTTTATTGTTACAAGTTCATGTTCAATATACTGAGACATAAAAGCTAAATTAAAATTATTTTCTCAGACTATTCGTGTGTATCTTATTTTTTCCATATTTCAAATAAAAACCAAGAATTTTGCTCCCATTCCTCAGGAAGGAAGCAGGAATGACAGACAGTGCAGGAAATGCATGCATGAGATCATGTGCATTCTGCAGTGAGGGTTCTCTGGTGCTTTCCTGGTTGGTGCCCATTTGGCAGCAACTAAGAAACTAGCAAAGACCATTAAAGGCTAAGTAAGCTTCAAAGGGCTCACTTTTAAGTCTCATGACAGGATTTGGATATGTTGGTTTCATTATAAAACTTAAACTATTTTTCTTTTAATAGACTAAAATCACGCATCTGAAGAGAGAATAAGATTCCATCCAAAGCAAGAATTCACCTGAAAACTTGGAATTACAAAATATTTGTTTTCTATTTTGTTGATATATCTATTTCCTTCTTTGGAAAAAAAAAAAAAGAAGAAGAAAGAGCTGTTCTATTTACTTATTTATTTGATAAAGCATTCCAAGGATGCCCAGAGGCACACCTGGAATCTGATCAACTTTGGCTTTCCATTCATTTACAAAAATTCAATTTCTTAACATTATAACAAATCACCTCAGTGAATGCTGGCATTTTTCTCTACCTCCATTTTTGAAATTAGGGTTGAGATGTTGGACACGTAGAATTTTTTGTTTATTTTGTATATAATATTTTACACTTTCAACCTTCTAGAATATCTTCTATTACTCACTCTTATTGAAAGAAAAGACAAAAATATTTTTGCTCCAAGTCAATGGAATGTTAAACTCAGTTCTAGCATTTTCCTTTCTCTCAGCTTAAGAAAGACATTACTTCAAACAAACTACACAGGTCATCCATTTAAACGACATATAGATGTCTCATTTCCTGAGATGTAACAATATTCCTGAAAAACTAAAGCAAATATTATGGAAAAAAAAATACAGTACAAACCTTCTTGGCATGAAACACTCAGAGGTATAGCTCTTACCTTAGATTGGTGTGATTATACTGTCATGGAAACAATCCACATGGATTCTTTTTGCCTTATCAATTGCAAAGTAAATTGTTGTCAGACACTGGAAGTTTTCTGATATGCTCTCTTAATAAGAAAAATAATCAGAGATTATATATTTCTGAAATAGCTATGTGAAGAAAAACAAATGGAAAATAAATTACAAGTTTTTATGGAACAAAAAAGTTTTCAAGTACATCTGGTTATAAATATGAGTCAAATTTCTTTCTTACACGATTTTCATAGAAATTTCTAAAGTTCCCAAAGTTTAAGAATAGACAATAAGTTTTTTAAACCTTTAAATGTATGTAGTTGAATCTGGAGACAAAATAGTGAATATTACGGAAAAAAAAATAACTAACAAGGGCAGTTGATTTTTTAAACTATTCCTTTTGTGAATCTTGTACTCATCAAACAATAAATTTGTCAAATGTCCAACATATTATTTGAAGAGGCACCTTTGCTATAATTAGAAATAAACACAACAATTGAGTGGCAGCTTTGTACAGCATCTGAAACTTTATCTGCTTTGCAAAAGGTATTTGAAAGTCTAAATAAAGTATCTATCTGGAAATCAAAATATTTTCAATAAAGACAACAATATTGATGCTGAATGTTCTTTCTTTGTAACATGCATATGTGGGAATGCCCGTGCCCAAGCTGTGTGAATGAACACACACATACACACACTCTTAAGATGCTCTCCTTTCTCTGCTTCATGCTTGCTCTTCCACAGAGGCTAGCTTTGCTCAATACCACCAAGGGCAGCATTCCAAGGGAAACCTCTAAGGACTGATGCATGAAAAGGAAAAAAGCACCTGTTGCTAGGATACCAAGGTCCTTTATCTTCTGACATTCTAAAGTAAATTGGAAGCAAGTGGAAGACTGACTCATAGTGCAAGGATAAGTTTTTTAAACCTTTAAACTACAGACATTTCATTACACACTGGCTTAAAGAACATTGCCCACATTAAATGTATTGGTAGACTCTGCCATAAAGCAAAAGAGTCACTATGAAGTGGATTAGAAACAGTGGAGAAATTTAATTTGAAAGAGCTGCATAAAGTTTGTATCATACTGCCAAAGTGAAATACACCCATGCCTGCTCTCACTCTCGCGGAGCAAGACTTAAGCTGAGTTAAATGAGAAAAATGTTTGACTATGTTCTAAAGCCTGGAAATAATTTTGTACTTTGCATATGCTGTTATTGTACTTATCGGGAGGGAACATGTTATATGAATGTAGTTATTAAATTACCCCTCCAGACTTGTCTTCCCTGCCCTAAATAATACAATTTCCTTTAACATTTTCCAATAGTCCTCATGCTCAGCACTTTAATTATTTTTGTTTCTTATTAAGACTTTTCCAGCTTCTCTCTGCCACCTTGACTTGCTGCATCAGACAAATTTGGCCAAATGGCTTTGTAACAAAATGATTGTTTTTTAAATTTGTTAAAGTTGTGAAGATCTGTCATGATAACATTTATATGAATTCGTCTGGGGAATTTCTATATGATTAATTAAAGTATCACTATAATTTGAGAGTCATAAGACTTAGTTTTAAATGGTTGTCTTTTTACTGTGGTAAGATATTATTATAATTACATAGAAGCAATCCAAACATACGTTTTTGGAATATTTCAAAGATAGCACCAGCATTAAACTGCATTACGTAACACTCTTCTTTTCAGACAAATAAGCAAACATGGGTGATTTTTACCATACAAATACAGTCAGTATCTGCAGAGCAGTTTTCTCTCTGTTCTCAGGCTTACACTCTGGGCAACATAGTACCAAGAGACTACCATTTAAAAGGACTCTTGAGACCTGGTCATTTATGTAGGCAGGGTGTTTTGTGAAATTAACACATTGTACTTGTCATAGGGCCATTGTAATGGAAATCCATTCTTCTGCAGTTCACTCCAGGGACTACAAATCATTTTCTCTGCCTACAGACATGTTTTCAAGAAAAAAGTCAAGAAATGACTTTAGGTTATCATGGAGGTGACATTGCTGGCAAAAATAAGCTAACATACATGATATAGAACCAGTCAAGCTACCTTATTTCTAAAAGTGACAGGTGTAATTATTGCAAAGATACCGTGATTTAAATTTTTTCTTTTCTTTCTCTAAGTTCCTGGCTCTTCAATACTTTTTATCTTAGAACATTTTAAAGAATGAGCTGTTTTTTGGATTGTACAGCAAGTGTCTTTTAGTGGCCTCGTCTAGTGGCTATAATGTGGTATCACAGAGAGCCCTTTCCAGGAGACAGGAGGCCTGTGTTTGAGTTCAGTTCTGCCATACTTGGCCACATAACCCTGTAAATACCCTTTAGTCATTACAGACTTCAAGTTCTTTATTGGCAAAAGGAAAGGATTGGACCAACTCCCCATTCTATGTAAGAGATCTATTTTGTGTAATAACTTTCTATTGTCAAACTCCGTATAAGAACTTTAGATTAATTCAAGAGGGTACTTGATCACAAAGGTCAAGTCCCTTTCTCACATATTGCAAGGCAAAGTAGGGGGCTGCTTGTGCATTCGAGGGTTTCCCTGTAGCTCAGATCTTGCACTGACCCCAAAGTCCTCACTCCCAATCTGACTCAAGAACTTGGACAGTTACCAGTGGTCAAGTATTCCTGCTTCATTTCTATGAATTTGATTTGTAGAAGACTATACAAAATAAGTGCATTTTCAGCTATTTTTAGGGGGAGAGTTAATATCTGGAAGCCTTTCATTAACAACCCTGTGTGAATTAGCCATTATTACATCTTGTATTTAGAAAAAGAAAAAACAAAAACATTATATTTAGCATAACACAAAATGTAGACATTTTCAAGCTAGTTACCAAATCTGAATTCTTATGAAATTATTTCACCAACTGATATTCAGCTTAGACACAACAAAACACAGCCATACCCCACCCTCAACAGTCTATACACAAAATTTCTTTCTATGCTGGTCATCCAACCTCACCCATAACTGAAGTATGGTCATTATTGATAATTTATAAACAATGTATTGAAATAAATATACATATAAATTACTTAAAGCAAGTAATTTGAAAGCAATGTAGATTAACTGAAAGAAATTAATTGTTATTGACTAATAATGTTAGCTAGACCCACTCAAAAGTTATTTAGGAATAGCAGACAATTTAAACTGGGTTATGCAAAAAAGCACATGTAAATACTTTTGGAACACTATGATTTGTCTCCTGTAGTGAGTTTAGTGAAAGGTTTTAATCTCTTTACCCCTACTTCTGCTTGGCCATTAATTATCCCAGGATAATAATCCAAGATATGCCAGCTTTATTAGCCTATTCAGCTAAGCAGCTTAACCTATTTTTTACTACAAATTAGTATCTCATTTCCCTGATTATTAGTGTATTTTTATAAAATATTCAAATAATTGCAGAAATGAATAAAATATTAATTGTAAGTCTCCTGAAATTGAGAGAAGGGGAGAAGGGTTAGGACAATTTAAGGCTCAAGGATGTCTGTGCGAGCATATTACTTACATAAAACTGTGTCCAAAAAAGAGTGAAGTGTTTTCACTTAAAAAAATAAGCTAGCCAGGCACGATGGCGCACGCCTGTAATCCCAGCACTTGGGAGGCTGAGGCAGGAGGATCGCAAGTTCAAAGCCAGCCTCAGCAATGGAGAGGCACTTAGCAACTTAGTGAGACCCTGTCTCTAATAAAATACAAAAAAGGGGCTGGGGATGTGGCCCAGTGGTCAAGTGCCCCTGAGTTCAATCCCCAGTACCAAAAAAACAAAAAACAAAAAAAACCTAAAACTATGAGAAAGAATGAAATAATGTATCCAATTTTCAAGTATGGTAATTCAAACAGTAAAAGAAGCATTTCTAAACTGTAAAGACAATCATGAAAAAGAGAGCCATGACACATCAAATATTTGGAGAATAAACATAGTCTTTTTGTTATATTTTGTAACAAAACCTGAAATGTAACACATCTCTTCATGGTCAGCAAAGTAGAATGCAACACAGCATAACAGTCTCGCTAGTCCTCTGATACCAGACTTAATAATTAATACAATTAGTAGAACATGAATCAAGCATATATGTGAATAAAGACATAAATAAAAAACTGTTTTAACCCTTTTACATGAGAGAACTTTGAATAATTTGTAACAATGTGTTCTTGTTTTTTAAATAAACATTCTTATAAGTAGGGGATGAGAGGGCCCTTTTTTATATGGAAAAGAAACCTATTTTAAACCAAAAGTAAATAGCATAGTTAACTGTAAAACACTAAGAGGCATTATTATTACAAACCACTAAAGAATAAAACAAAGATTAGGCTCCTAAATTTGAAGTAAGAATATAAAGTAAACACTAAACACATGTTAATCCCAGTTTCTTCTCTCTATTCAGTAGCAATCAACATTCAAGAAATATTTATTAGGCTCCAATGATATCACAGGAAATTGGTGAGACCTCAGGGATTTTAGTGATGAGAAAACACAATTGCTGTATTTAGGGATTTTTCAGAATAGAGGGGAGATGGAGACATAGAGATGTAATTTAGATGGCTAAGACAACTGCTGTGATCAAGGTTAAAAACTGATTGCTAGGGATGCATTTAAGAAGTGAACATCCTGGGGCCTGGGGTTGTGGCTCAGTGGTAGAACACTTGCCTAGCATGTGCAAGGCATTGGTTCGATCCTTGGCACCACATAAAAATGAGTAAATAAAATAAAGGTATTAAAAATGCTGTATCTGTTTAAAAAAAATGAACATCCTGTAAGAAAGGGTGGCCTGTGGCCTCTGTACTAATTGGAACATGTAAGGCTCAGACAGGAGGGCAAACTGGCAAAGGAGAGTAGGCTAAAGATACAAGGACTGGGGTGTGGAAAACATGGACATGCAAGACAGCATAGTGTGTTTGAAGAACTGCAGATATTCAGAATGGTTTTTTTTTTTTTTTTGGTTGCGGGGGGAGTACGAGGGATTGAACTCAGGAGCACTAGACCACTGAGCCCCATCCCTAGCCCTGTTTTGTATTTTATTAGAGACAGGGTCTCACTGAGTTTGCTTAGTGCCTCACTAAATTGCTGAGGCTGGCTTTGAACTCATGATCCTCCTGCCTTCGCCTCCCATGCTGCTGGGATTACAGGCATGAGCCACTGCGCCTGGCCTCAAGATAGTTTTTAAGAGAGTTGTTTCAACAGCGTCCAATAAATAAAGTCTCACTAATTTGATATTTTCATATCTTTTGAAAATATCCAAAATATTATATGATTGCATCTCTTATAGCTGTGAGTTGGTGTTATTTCAGGAAGAACCCTTGTTATGTGTGTGATTTGATTCTAAGTCAGAGCACAGACTTCAATCACACCAATTCCTGCATTGTTCATCGTTTATTATAATTCATTGATTCAAACATCACTGCCTGCTCTCTGAGTGTATGTTTGATACCTGTCTCAGAAAGTCCATACTGTTTCTGGATTTCTGAAAACCAAGGGGCTAACCACATAGGATTGTCTTAGGAAACCTTACACAATTCAGTATTTATAGCAGAAATGCTTGATTAGGTCATGTCTGGAAGCAAAATAAAGAGTTCACATCTATCTGGAAGTCATATAGTTGTTAATTTCCCCCACATTTTTACATCTTTCAGATATTTAATGGTTTTTTGAAAATTTCTATGTGGTATACTGGGAGAAACATTGGGTCCAAAAATAAGTTCTCACATTTCATTTCTATTTTATCTTTAAAATTATCTTCTTTTGTTTGCAGATACAAGTCCATTTGGAAGGAGAGTAGAGTTTGTATTGCAGTTCATACTGCAAAGCTTGCAATCTTTGTTGATTGACTTTAGCAACTAACCCCTGTAAGCTTGCACCTATGTCTAGAACATCCTGAGTAACCAATACAAACTTCCAGAATAAATTAATGCATACACATGGATCTGCATTCACATTACTGACCAGATAGTCTCTAAGAGCCATTTTATCTCTAAATTTCTAAGATAGTGTAGGAAAAATAAAACATACAATGAAAAAACCCATACATGTGTTCTTAGAATTTTTCAGAAGAATAAGAGAAGGCAGAGTCAGGGAAGGAAGGTCTGATGGGAAGAGAAAAAGCACACACAGAAGGGACAGATTGGAGAGTGTGGTGTCTTTGGAGATGGTCTACGTTGCCCATGGTCATGCAGATTCAGTCAATGCTGTTCAAGTAATTACCATCTGCTCTCTCAGGAAGGAGTTTCAACCCTAACAGGTATGCTAATGTTGGGGTCTGTTACACATCCCTAGTAAAACAAGTGTCCTGATCAGCTAACAAGGTTTTGAAGACTGCAAAGCTGATTTATTTAATTGGGCAAAGTTCTTTGCCCTTTGCAGAAGTAGTTTTGAAAATTCACTAAATATAAGCAATTCTTTTAATGAAATATAGTAAAGACAAAAAACAAAAGCTTAAGCAAAAATGGCTCTACACCTTGGGAACTTCCATTTCCTAGGCATGACCTTTATAGCACACACATAGGGTATAGTACTGATAATTTTCAAAAACACATCATAAAACTTAGATCAAGTCTATTTAAGCACAACTGTTTTTGTTCCACTAAGGCTTTCCTCAAGTTTTGGTAGGTAACATGATAGAAGATGAAACAAATTCCTAAGCCAATACAGGGGGAAGTACTAATGGTATAATGGAATAAAGGCACACATGATCTTCAAATTGGAGTGGCTACTTTTGTCCTTGGAAACCAATTTGGAGATGACTTACCCTTCTGAAAACACTGGATTATAAAACTATGCCCTTCATATTGGGGTGGAACAGAGGCACATGAAGTAAGAACATCTAATTAATAAAGTAACTCTTAGCTAAGGACAGAGACAAAAACTGCATTCATTCATATGTCAAATATTTGAATGGTGCTATGCCAAGTGCTACTCTGGGCCACAATACAGCAACAGGTGAAAAAGATAAAATGTTCCTGCCCATTTAGATTTTACATATTAATAGAGAACAGTAAAGGTTAATAAGTAAAATGAAAAATAAATATAAATAAACAGACCATCAGAATATGGTAAGTGCTATAGAGAAATATTAATCAGAAAAGCAAAGAAAAGGATTGGGGGAATTCAGGAAAAAGGGAAGGTGTTATGATTTTAAACATGTAAGTTTGGAAAAAACTTTCTGAGAAGATTAATTTAAGCAAAATATGAAGTAGGTGAGAGTAAGCATTGAAGATAATTAAGGAAGAAACCCTGGCAGAGGAAGAAGCATTTTTTTCACATATCAAGAAATTGGCTTTGATATTTTATTTAGCATATTGAAGAAAAGCTAATGTTCCTTAGAAATATGCATGATGAGAACTCTCAAGTCAAAACTTTGAGCATTTCCAGAAATTCTGAGTATTTGGTATGAAGCATCCTCAGAGGAAATAACTGGTTGACAAAGACCTCAATGGACTTGGAAGAACTCAGAGCCGGTGCAGTAGGCAGGCAGGTTTTCATAAAAGGCCTTATGCGCTGGGCGCGGTGGCGCACGCCTGTAATCCCAGCACTTTGGGAGGCTGAGGCAGGAGGATCGTGAGTTCAAAGCCAGCCTCAGCAAGCGAGGCACTTAGCAACTCAGTGAGACCCTGTCTCCAAATAAAATACAAAAAAGGGCTGGGCATGTGGCCCAGTGGTTGAGTGCCCCTGAGTTCAATCCCTGGTACCACAAAAAAAAAAAAAAAAAAAAAAAAAAAAAAAAAAGGCCTTATGCAATGAATTCCTTTAGTTGCATCTGGCTGAGAGCTTCATCAGGATCACAGGTTAATACCAAAATGCCCTGGTTAAGAATTTGTAGTTTATTGTCACTAACACTTATTGAATGCTTATTATATGTCACTCAGGGGACAGCGTGCGTTCCAAGCACTTTCTCATTTAATCTTCACAAAAGTCTTAAATGATAGGTAGGATCATTATCCTCACTTTTATGAAGAATAAAATTAAAGAGGCTAAATACTTTGATCTTTCAGCTAGTAAGTTGTGGAGCCAGGAATAGAACCCAGATGTTTAGTTTCAAAGTTAGGTAGAGAAAATTGTATCCATGTATTAATTATATAGAATAATAATATAAAATTCTAACTTTTTTTCTTGTATTTTTAGTTAAAGACTTTCTTAAGAAACACAATCAAGAATAAGATAGCTTCAGCCAGGTGTGGTGGCGCCCGGCTGTAATCCCAGCGCTCGGGAGGCTGATACAGGAGGATCTTGAGTTCAAAGCCAGCCTCAGCAATGGCAAGGCACTTAGAAATTCAGTGAGACCCTATCTCTAAATAAAGCTGGGGATGAATGAGGCCCAGTGATTGAGTGCCACTGAGTTCAATCCCCGGTACCAAAAAAACAAAAACAAGATAGCTTCAGGCATTATTGCAGATGCAATGATTTGGATGTGTTTTATTTTCCAGGGTTCATGTGTTAGAAGGTTGGTACCCAATGTAGCAGTATGAAGAGGTGGTTGAACCCTTAAGAGGCAGGGCCTAGTGCAAGGTGATTAGGTTATTGGGGATGCTGCTGTCAGAAGGTTTCAATTCTGCTCTCTCTCGGAGTAAGTCAGTTCTCGAAGAGTGAGTTATTATAAAAAGAGGAAGAGTTCATCCCAACTCCCTGGCTTCCTGTGTTTCCTCTTGTTTCCTGTGATCTCTCCCTCTTCACAGGCTCTTGTCATGATGCTGCCTACAATTTGTGATGTAGCCAAGAGAAATCTCACCAGAGGCCAAACTGCTGTGGCCAACCAATCTTGGACTTTTTGGCTTCCAAAATGTGAACTAAATAGACCTCTTTCTAAAGAACTAAGTCTGAGGCATTTTGTTATAGCAACAGAAAACAAAATAATGTAACAGATATATAAACAAGATGGGAGTCCCAGCTATCAATTGCTATCAAAACAAACATTGTCCTCTCCATAGGAACCTCTCCTTTAACAGCATGTTCTTGCATGTGCTATTCAATACATTTGAATGTGGGTGTTTAACACTGGCTGAGAAAACAAAGGAGAACCTCCTTGTTAATGTTGCAGAAGGGCAAGGGAAGTAGGTAATTACATATAAAAACAAATGAAAAATGGTCTCCGAGGAGAAGGGTAGTAGGTTTGGACTAATAATTTGCTGTAAATTTTCAGAAAGCAAATTTCAAACACCTGCTACTTATCAGTGTCATAGCTCTTTAATGAGCTTCATCTGATTTTTGTTCTCATCCTTATCCTACACCATTATTTACTGAAAAACGTTGAGTAAAATTTGGAAACAAGACAGATACCTTGGAAATAAAAGCACAGTTTTTTTTGTATCATGTGTTTCAAACATGATAAAAGCTCTTTTTAAGAGAAATATGTAAATATAAAAGGTAATTTTATAAGAACTATTTTCAAATACTAATAAGCTATTATTGGAATATTTTCTAAAATATATTCACATAAAGACCTCTTTGTTATTGACAAAACTAACAATGAAATTACCCTCATGATTTTTCTCTTTGGATTTCTTCCAAGGCTGTCATACTGAACTTCTTGAGTAATCCACCATGTGTATATTTTTTTCCTGAATTATCTAGCAAATTGATTCTAATTTTAATCTTATTCTGCAAGATAAAGGTTCACTAGTTACTTCAAAATGTGCACATTTGTTGAAAGCTATTAGTTTTAAGATTTTGTTGTTTTTTTATACTAGATTCTCTAGCAAATATTAGTTATTCAGGTCAACAAACCGGGTAGTTCCTCATAAGCATAATATCTTGACTATATCTATACTTATGAATATTAACTGGCAGCTATCTCAGGGAAAATCATGATTTTTGAGATGGCTTTGTTGGATGTTTACATTTCTCACCATTCCTACGGTGCTCAGGCTTTGGGGGAATAAAGTGTCAAAAATAAAAGGATCTGTCATTTTTAGGCTAAAGCTTATCTCTCTTTAGTGACAGGATGAAATCACCAACTTATAGGACTTTGACTCCCTTACTCAAATTTACCCTTTCTAATGACTTAATTAAGTGTATCAATCTAAAGTCTTTAGAGTCATCACTGATTTCACAGAAAATTGCATGAACCTAGGAGTGTGCATGTCTCCTAAAGGTGTGACCTTTTAGATGGATCTCTTACAATCTTTGTTCTCAGATTGAGAAACCACACCTAGTTGTTCTTAACACACTGTTGTCTTTGGACTTCATTATGTATTCCATAATTATATAATTTAGACTGGAGCTTAGCCAGACTGATGAACCCATCCCTCAGATGGCCTCTTTCATCATAACAGTCTATATTTTGATATTTCTGAGGACATGTGTCAATTGTTTCCTTTATATTTACTGGAATATTGAATGGTGCCTAATATTCATTTAGCTTCTCAATGTGTCCATTTGTATGGCAGTTTCTCAGCTGTAATATTCAACAACCTTCATTTTCTGTGTTTTCTATTACAATTATGTTGTTAAAGCACTTTTCCTTCATGATAAAAAAAGGTATTTGATGACAATAGAGTCTATTCTTTTTTCTGCATGAGCAAGCTCTGACTTCAAATTACAGGGCTTAATATCTTAGTTCTTCCAAACTTCTTGATAGTCATCAGCTTAGTGTAGGCTTATTTAGGGGGTTGAATAAAGTATGCTTCATTAGAAATTGTTTATTTCTTAGTTTCAAGAAAATTTCAGCAAGTATTCCGACAATACAACCCATGTTTATCTATTTGCTTTCTTTGGTTTAACTTTGTTGTCCAAAGTAACATTTATTCAGGTTGGTAGAAATTCTGTTCAATTCATTTTGGGGTAGGGGCTAACTATTTTAGCAGTTATCTATCTTGTTCTCCAATTTTTCTCCATCTTTGAAAGAGATAAAGTCAGCTGCCAGTTCCATGTCTGATTATTATCCCCTGCAAGACATAATGATCCCTCACAAAAATGGAAACCAGATACCCACCCATTTTTAAAACTTTATTCATGTGTGAACACAGAAATGCTAGGATTGAACTCCCAGAGAGTAGGCCCTATGGTTATATTGACAAGTACAACAATAACATGGTAATTTGACTTTTGAAGATTTGATTAACTAACCAGTTGTTTAGTTCATAGCCTATTAAATAATTGTGGCAAATCATAATGTATTTAACCAGATTTTTTAATTGACCTGATTTGTAAGGGTAGGCTAACTGATAAAACAAACAATCTCAACATCTCAGTGACTTAGCACAGTAAAAATATTTCATTTAACCACATTTCAATAGCGGAAGGTTATGGGGGAAAGGAGAGTCATATTCTGTTTCATTAGGTTATCCAGAGACCCAAACTCCATTCCTCTTGTGCTTTTCTCTGAGTTCATTAAGTCCTATTATGTTGGAAAAGGGAAAAGCAATAAAGCACAAGAGTTAATGTTTTAAAGTTCCAACTTTCAATGTACTACATCACTTTTGCACACATTCTGCTGTCCGGAATTTGGTCACATGCATCTCCTAATGGCAAGGGAAGCTGGGAAACATGCTCTTGCTATGTGCCTAAGAGGAGTGGAAACAAGTTTGGTAAATGTTTAGCACTGTTTGCTATAATGGCACCATAGAGAGATAGGTCTTTCTTACAAAATGTTTACATTACTAGGATAGTAGTGGAAATAATGGTGGTGAAAATGACCAATGCCAAAAAAGTCTATCAGGTTGGAATATGAAGAAAAGATGTTCACACTTCAAATATACTGTGAAAAGCCGGGCGCGGTGGCGCACGCCTGTAATCCCAGCACTTTGGGAGGCTGAGGCAGGAGGATCGCGAGTTCAAAGCCAGCCTCAGCAATGGGGAGGCACTTAGCAACTCAGTGAGACCCTGTCTCTAAACAAAATACAAAAAAGGTCTAGGGATGTGACCCAGTGGTCGAGTGCCCCTGAGTTCAATCCCCGGTACCACACACACACACAAAAAAAATACTGTGAAAATATTTGGAGAACTGGACAGAACAAATTTATTTATCTGGCTTATATAATAACTCTTGCCTGTCTGGAAACTTGTTTTCCTCCTCCAGATTAAGTATGCTAAAACCCTTACCTTTTTGTGCTCACTTTTAATGCATATTTCTCCTTTCCAAAACAATGGAGTATTATTTGCAATGTACTATCTATAATGATGTCTCTGAAATTTGGTGAACAGATATCACTATTCCTATTAAAGTAAAATTTAATCTTAGATCAGCATCATGGAATCCATTAGAATAGGAAGGCAAACCTGGAACTCCAGTTTTCAGGCCCTCAGTTTAAGTCTTTTAAATTGTCTCCTCAGCATTTACACTACAAGTAAGAGGGAGGTAAGAACGAAGTGAACACCAAGTTCAGGAATCCATGGTGTTCATATTTTCTAGACTCTGTAGGTAAATATAAGCAAGAAAAAGTAGGCCCAAATCTCCATCATGTTGGTTTAGGCTCCAACTTCCTCAATAAGACCCCTATAGAACAAGAACTAACTCAAAACAAGAATCAATAAATGGGATGGATTCAAACTAAAAAGCTTTTTCTCAGCAAAAGAAACAATCAGTGAGGTGAATAGAGGACCTACAGAATGGGAGCACATCTTTACCACAAGCACATCAGATAGAACACTAACCTCAAGGATATATAAAGCTCTTAAAAGCCTTAACACCAAAAATCAAATAACCCAATCAATAAATCGGCCAAGGAACTAAGCAGACACTTCTCAGAAGATGATATACAAACAATCAACAAATATATGAAAAAATGTTCAACATCTCTAGTGATTAGAGAAATGCAAATCAAAACTACTCTAAGATTTCATCTTACTCCAGTCAGAATGGCAGCTATCAAAAACAAACAAAAAAACAATAAATGCTGGCAAGGATGTGGGGTAAAAGGCACACTCTTAAATTGCTGGTGGAACTGCAAATTGGTGAAGCCAATCTGGAAAGTAGTATGGAGATTCCTAGGAAAACTTGGAATGGAACCACAATTTGACCCAGCTATCTCACTCCTTGGCCTATTCCCAAAGGACTTAAAAACAGATTACTAAAAGGACACAACCACATCAGTGTTTATAGCAGCACAATTCACAATAGCTAGATTGTGGAACCAACCTCGATGCCCATCGGCAAAATTAAGACTGTAAACTTAGCTATAATTTTTTCCCCTCTCTAAATAGTGATATAGTGATTATAAGATGATGTGTTTGCCTCAAAACCTTACACACACACACACACACACACACACACACACACACACATAGGTAATTTTCAGAACTATTAAGGAAAATAACATTTTTAATATTTGTTCAACTCAATCTTAAGGACCCCTTAAAACCTAAGTAAATAGCTTGGATAAGCATTCAAAGTTAAGATTCCACCTTACTCCTTTGAGGATTGCCTAATTATGGTTTGAAAGAGAACACACAAGGAGCACACAATTTTAATACTGCATAAAATATTTTCCAAAAGGATTAAAGTAAGTCTACCCAGTGGATTTCTAATTGAAATGCAAAATTTTTCTATAGATGTGAACATATTTATCTTTTTAGTTTTTGTATGTCAAACACTCATTTTGCAATAAATGACAGAAAGCAAATAGATTTTTATTTGGGTGGAAATAAAGATGCTTACCACCAATGGGGGAATGGGATTAAAAGGATATGGGGAGAAAACATCTCCAGGCCCACACACTCTGAGAAGGGTTTCAGCTGGATCCAATAGCAGTAGTCTAAAACCAACATGACAAGAAACAGAAAAAGGAATGAAAACTTGGACTGCATTCCTGCCCACACACAGGCAACTGCTACGGAAAGAATCACCAAACTAATTGGCATCTGATAGCTTGCATATTAGGGGAATCAGCAAATGCTTTCTTGTTTATATTTGGTTTGAATATTATTTGTCTTACCCCACATTATAAACTTGTGAACATATTACTCAAAAGAATGAGTGCTATTTGTATTCATAAAGACATACTAAGAAGAAAGGAAAGAAAAGCAGTAAATAAACATCAGTGGAAAAGTTACATTTCTGTTGTCATTCTTATAAAAATTATGTATACTATATTCTAAAGTGAAATCTATAATGCAGAAGATGTTTCTTAATCTTTAAGGCCTTTGATATCCTTTTTTTTTTTTTTTTTTTTTTTTTTTTTGCTAATTTAAGTAAGAAAGTCACCTAATTTATTGATTTATCTGTTGTAATAATAAATCTTATACATTTAAATACTGATAATTGGTTACTACAATGCTTAATAATGCACTGGAATTTGTTGTATTAATTTGTAAATGTTGTCTTATTCTGCTTTTTATAGCTGCAGCTCAATGTATAGTTTTATAATCAATAATAATAACCACAAGTATAATTATGATGACTGTGCCTCAGATAAATATACTATATACTATTTTTTCGAAAACATATTTTTTGTATTTTATTAGAGACAGTTGTTGAGGGATCTCTATTTTACTTATTTATTTACATGCAGTGTTGAGAATAGAACCCAGTGCCTCACACGTGCTAGGCAAGTGCTCTACCACTGAGCAACAAACCCAGCCCCTATTTTTTAACCTTATGTTTTAAAGATGAATTTGTTATCTGGAGACTCATGAGTACCAGATATTACATGTTAATGTTAAACTAATTTAAACTCTATTAAGAATTATAAAGCTTTGTTTTTAAATTTTTTTAACTTTGAAAAATGCTTATCTTGGAAACAAAAAAGCAAATAATAGTTTGCTATGAAACTATTTGGTATACTAATATGTAATACTGACTATAGCTTGTTTCAATCAAACATCTGGAAAACAAAAAGAAGAAAACCATCTCAAGAACTGATGCTACTTGTCATTGGCAATGGCAGAGTAAGGACATCATAAATCCTCTTTATAAAAGTAACAAGGGCACTGGAAAAAAATGGTCAAAATTGGGCGGGGGTTGTGGCTCAGTGGCAGAGCGCTCGCCTCACAAGTGCGTGGCCGGGTTCGATCCTCAGCACCACGTAAACATAAATGCATTGCATTGTGTACAACTAAAGTAAATAAATAAATATTTTTTTTAAAAAAATGGTCAAAATTAACTTTTTTTTAAAAACTCTGGGAATTATCCAAAGGCTTGTAATAATCTGGGATCGTTTATTCAAGAAAAAGGAGCTAAATCTTTGTCAAAATAGTGAACTTTGTGGCATTTAACTAGTTCTATCCCAGTTCTGTCAGAGCCTTAAAAACCAATACATTCGTAGTTTGGCTCCTCCAGTATGAACAGCCTTTTTCCTGAGAATTTGTGATAAATAATCAGATTTTGAAAATTCTATCTTTGTGGAATATAAGAAAAAAGGCTTCAAAATTCCTGAGAATCTAGAGAGCTGGACTGTGTACATATCCAAGAAAGAACTGAGTTTGAAACTCTGTAAAATAACTAGAAATGAAAAATTCAGTAGAGGTATTCCACAGAAAATTCAGTCTTAGCAGCTGACCAGTAAGATATAGTGAACTTGAAGGGAAATTGCTCAAGGTTATTTAGGTAACACAAGAACAGAAAGAAAAAAGGTAAAGGTGTTGATATTTATCTAAACTAGATTGTTATAAATTAAGAGGCTAGTAACAAGCCCTAAGGAAACATCCAAGAAAATAATAATTTAAAAATACGTAGTAAAAGAAACTATGGAGTTAAAATATTACATCAGAAAATACCTATTTAACACAAAGGAAAACAGTAGTAGAGTAATAAATAATTATAAATTACACAAAACATGTAGAAAACAAAAATAGCAATTATACATGTTACCTTATCAATAAGTACAGTAACTATAGATAGATTAAATATTTAAATGTAGAGATTAGCAGAATGAAATCAAAAAGAAAACCATGATCCAATTATGTGATAATTACATTAGACATAGTTAAGATTCAAAGATACAAATAAGTTGAAAGTAAAAGGATAGAAAAAACATATTATTCAGGTAATAACTACAGAGAACTGGAATGGCTATACTAATATTGGATGAAATATACTCTAAAACCAAAATTATTACTAGAGACAAGAAATATATTTTTTGATAAAAGGATCAATTCATTAAAAAGATATTACATACATAATATCTTGATTAGAGTCCCAAAATGCATGAAATTGAAATAAAACTGATGAAACTGTGAGAAGAAATATGTAATTCAATAATACTAACTAGAGATTTCGATACTCCACAACAAACAAAAAATTGTTCTTTAAAAGTGAGAAGATTGGGTCTTTGCCAAAACCTTTGCTCATATTAGGCATGACTTGCATTAGAAAATGTCAAGAAAAAAATAATAGAATGAAATTTACAGATCCATTGGTTTTACTTTTATTGTCAAACATCATGGGATATATATAATAAATCTCATTTACAGTGAGTATAATTTCATCACATGAATACATCCTAATTTACTTTTTAAAAAATTTTTTTATTATTCTAATTTGTTATACATGTTTGCAGAGTACATTTCATTTCAAATTACATAAAAAGAGCACAATTTTTTAAGTTGCTAATTTTATATAAAGTATTTTTACAACAATTGTGTCTTCATACATGTATTTAGGGTAATCATGGATAACTCAGTCTGCCATTATTCCTATCCCCTTGCCCCCCCTCCCCCTCTTTGTTCTATTTAAAGCTCTTTCATTCCTCTCATCTCCCTCTCTTGCCTTCATAAATTAGTATCTTCATATCAAAGAGATCATTTGACCATTGGTTTTTTTGGGATTGGCTAACTTCACTTAGCATTATTTTCTCCAACTCTATCCATGTACCTTCAAATTCCATGATTTTATTCTCTTTTAGTGCTGAGTAGTGTTCCATTGTGTATATATACCAAAGTTTCCCTATCCATTCATTTGCTGATGGGCATCGTGGTTGGTTCCACAATCTAGCTATTGTGAATTGTGTTGCTATAAATATTGATGTGGCTGTGTCCCTGTAGTAAGCTGTTTTTAAGTCCTTTGGAAAAGCCAAAAATTGTGGTTCCATTCCAAGTTTTCCTAGGAATCTCCATACTGCTTTCCAGATTGGCTTCACCAATTTGCAGTTCCACCAGCAATGTAAGATTGTGCCTTTTCCCCCACATCCTCGCCAGCATTTATTGTTTTTTGTGTTTTTGATAGCTGCCATTATGACTGGAGTAAGATGAAATCTTAAGAGTTGTTTTGATTTGCATTTCTCTAATTGCTAGAGATGTTGAACATTTTTTCATGTATTTGTTGATTGTTTGTATATCATCTTCTGAGAAGTGTCTGCTTAGTTCCTTGGCCGATTTATTGATTGGGTTATTTGATTTTTGGTGTTAAGGCTTTTAAGAGCTTTATATATCCTTGAGGTTAGTGTTCTAAAAAAAGTTCACTGGAGAAAAGACATCCTCTTCAACAAATGGTGTTGGAAAAACTGGAAATCCTCATGTAATAAAATGAAATTAAATTTCTTTCTCTCAACATGCACAAAACTTAACTCAAAGTGGATCAAGGACCTAGGAATTAAACCAGAGACCTTGCACCTAATAGAAGAAAAAGTAGGCCCAAATCTCCATCATGTTGGTTTAGGGCTCCAACTTCCTCAATAAGACCCCTATAGAACAAGAACTAAAACCAAGAATCAATAAATGGGATGGATTCAAACTAAAAAGCTTCTTCTCAGCAAAAGAAACAATCAGTGAGGTGAATAGAGGACCTACAGAATGGGAGCAAATCTTTACCACAAGCACATCAGACAGAACACTAACCTCAAGGATTTATAAAGTTCTAATTTTCTCTTATTGTCAAATATTATTTTCAATTTGGCATTTTTCAAATAATGCTCATGTGAACATATTTGTTAGCAATTTTAGGTATTTCTTTATAATATATATATATATATATGTATATATATATATATATATGGACATAAACTGATTTGTAAAGGGGTATTTTATGGTTCTTAATATTATTCATTGCTTTTTAGCAAGACAGTGCTCATTTGAGTCTATGAGATAGTATATGAGAGTATACACCTCAGTGCACTTGCTAGTATTTATATTTAAAGATTTCTTTATTATTTTGAAGAATAAAAATAATTTAATTTAGTAACATGGGTTTTGTTGCTGCTCTTGTTACCAATTATTGAAAGTGCTCATAGCATACAGAAAATAGAATGAGTAGATATTCTCAGAAGGAATTGCATGAACCAGTTAGGTGATCAGATTCTTTGTCTTGTGAATTCAAGGAATGAAATTCATGGACACAAAGATGTGAGCCAAGTAACAGGATTTATTAGAGTAATAGAAAAAAAGCATAACTCCCAAAGAGGAGGAGCCCCAAGAGAGGGATGGATGTCAATGGATGTCTGTTGTCTAGGGGTTTTTAAAGTCACATCTGATGGCCCAGCACTGATGCTTGGTGGAGTGAGGGATTCCAGCATGGACCAATCAAGCTCTTCAAGCTCTGAGCTTAATAAGCCAATCAGAAGTGCAGGATTTCAACCCCTTATTTACATAATAAAAAGGCTAGGTTTCACCTGGTGTTTTTTTGGGATGTCTATTAGAAAGAGGAAGCATTTCTGGTAGGTGTCTGCTTAGGCATTGCTAGGGGTAAGGGCAAGGACCTAAGAAAGGGCTGCCATGGTTGAAGCTGGGAAGAAAACAGGTATTCTAACTCAGAAGAAGTCACTGTGGTTGTTATGGTTTGGATGTGAAATGTTCCCCAAGTGCTCATGTGTGACAATGCAAGAACATTCAAAGGCGAAATGATTGGGTTATGAGAGCCTTAATCCAATCAGTGAATTAATCCCCTGATGGAGCTAATTGAGACCTAACTGTTGGAGGGTAGAGTGTGGCTGGAGAAGGTGCATCATTGGGGGCATGCCTTTGGGGTGTATATTTTGTACTTAGTGAATGGAGTCTCTTTCTTTCTGCTTCCTATCATCATCTGCTTCCTTCTCCCATACTTTTTCGCCATGTTGTTCTTTCTGCCTCACCTTGAGCCCTGATGAATGGAGCCAGCCTTCTATGGACTGAGACCTCTGAAACCATGAGCCCCTAAATAAACTTTTCCTCCTTTATAATTGTTTGTGTCAGGTCTTTTAGTCACAGCAGCAAAAAAGCTGACTAAAACAGTGGTTTACACTCTTCGGGAACAGCAAGTCACAGGATATCTTTCAGATCTAATGTCTCCTTTCAGGATATCATGATGTCCACCTCCCCTCCTGTCCTCCAAGGCCCTTATCCTGGCTGCCTATGGGAGATCTATCTTCCTGGGTCACTAGTCCTTAGGATCTTCTGTTTGTTATTCTTGGTTATTTTTTGTAGCTGCTTATTATTCGGGGCCACTGATTCACTAGTAGTTATGCACATTTGATAAATGAGTTTCCACATAGATTTGATCCAATCTAAAAGCAGAACAGAGCAACAAAACAAACTAGAAATCTATGTGGTGTTAAATTAACAAATTTCATTAATACACTACCCAGCATAAAAACAGAAACCAAAACGAATAAGCAAGCTAAACCATTAACCGTGTATGTTGTTGGCAAATTTGTTCGACACATAATGCTACAGTTAATTGCTATGTTGAAAACAGCCCCATTCTGGGGAGTGATAGTGGCCAAATTATATTGTTATATTGTGTGCATTTATGCATATGTAACAAAAAATCCCATCATTATGTAAATGTGTAAAGAGTGAAAAAAAAGAAAGAAACCAGCCCCTTTGGTAAGTCAGTGGGGCCTTCCCCTTATTTCCTGGTTCCTAGCTGGATCTTTCTATTTATGTTTTTATCAACACATTACTGTTTAACATAATTGTGGGGTCGATTTTGACATATTCATAAATTCATATAACATAAATTCATATAACATATAAGTGAACGTGGTCCATTTCAATCTCCACTATCACCTGCTTCCCTCCCCTCCTCTCTTCCTGATTCCCTTCCTCTACTCTATTCATCTTCCTTTGATTTTCTTATTTTTTAATTGTTACATCATAATTATATATAAAAGTGGATTACGTACATAGAATAATTTGGTCAATTTCATTTTGCAGTTCTTCTCCTTTCCCATGCCCCCTCCCTCCCCTTCAGTTCCTTTCCTCTACTCTACTGTTCTCCCTTTTATGTTCATGAGATCTCTCTCACCTTTTGCAAATTTCTTATTTCTCTAGCTTCTGTATATGAGAGAAAAACATACAACATTTGACTTTCTGGTTCTGGCATATTTCATTTAACAATGTTTTCTGATGTCATCTTTTTAACAGCAAATGACATGATTTCATTCTCCTTTATGGCTGAGTAGAACTCCATTGTGGATATATACCACATATTCTTTGTCCATTTGTCTATTAAGAGACACCTAGGCTGATCCCATAACTTGGCTTTTATGAACTTGCTGTTATAAATATTGATATGCCTGTATCACTGTAGTGTACTGATTTTAGTTCTTTTGGATAAATACAATGGAGTGGGTTAGTTGGTCTATATGATAGATCCATTCCTAGTCTTCTGAGGGATCTCCATAGTGCTTTCCCAAGTAGTTATATTAGTTTGTAGTCCCAATGTACAAGTGTACTTTTACCCCTTCATCCTTGCCAGTATTTATTGTTATTTAGCTTCATGATAACTGCCATTCTTACTGGAGTGAGATAAATTCTCAGTGTAGTTTTAATTTGTAGCCCCCTGATTTCTAAGGGTGTTGAATATATTTTTTAATATATCTTGGTCATTTTCATTTCTTTTTTTTTTTTTGAGAAATGACTATTAATTCATGTGCTCATTTATTGACTGGTTTATTATTTTTTTGCATGTGTTAATATTTTTAGTTCTTTATGTATTCTGGGTATTAATCTCCTGTTGGAGGAGTAGCTCCCATTCCATAGGCTCTCTCTTCACACATTTGTTTCCTTTGCTGTGGAGAATATTTTACATTTGAATCCATCCCACTTATTGATTTCATTTCTTGAGCTTTAGGGGTCTTATTAAGGAAGTCAGTGCCTGTACCAATATTTGGAGTGTTGACCTCATGTTTTCTTTTAGCAGTTTCACTGTTTTTGGTATAATGCCTAGGCCTTTAGTTCACTTTGAGTTGATTTTTATGCAGTGTGAGAGATGAAGATCTAATTTTAGTCTTCTACACATTTATATTCAGCTTTCCCAGAACCATCTGTAAAAATGATGTCTATTTTCCAATATATGCTTTTGATGCCTTTGTCAAATATCAGATGATTGTATCTAGGTGGATTTGTCTCTGTGTCTTCTATACTATTCCATTGATCTTTATATCTATTTTGATGTCAATATCATGCTGGTTTTGCTTTATTACTCTGTAGTATAATTTGAGGTCAGGTATTGTGATGCCACCAGTGCCACTCTTATTGCTCAGTATTTCTTTGGCTATTCTAGGTATTTTATTCTTCCATAAATTTCAGGACTTTCTTTTTTTTCTATTTTGATGAGAATCACATGGAATCTGTATATCACTTTTGGTCATACAGCAATTTTGACAACATCAATTCTACCTATCCAAGAACACGGGAGAAGTTTCTGTATTCTGAGGTATTCAATTTCTTTCTTCAATGTTCTATAATTTTCATTGTAGGGGTCTTTCACCTCTTTGCTTAAATTTCTTTTCAGGCTATTGTGAGAAGAGTTATTTTTCCTCTCACCTTTCTTTCCCAGTGGATTCATTATTGGAGGGTAGGAATGCTACTTATGTTTGTATGCAATCCTGTATCCTTCTATTTTGCTGAATTTATTTATCAATCCTAGTAGTCTCCTGGTGGAATTTTTTGGGTCTTGAATATATAGGATCATTTGACTTGTCTTCTTAATTAGCTATTCTAACCTCTGGAAGTTCATATCTCTCCAACTCAACTGAGTTCCTAACATAAAGGAAATCAAATTGGCAAATCTTTACCTAGACTGATCAGGAAGAAAAAGAGAGCAGGGCGGGGTGGGGGGGAAGGACCCCAGATACTAAAATCAAGAATGAAGGAGGGTCTATTACTACCAACCACATAAAATTTTTAAAAAGATTATAAGGGAATACTACCAAAACTTGTACATCAAAATATTAGATAATTTAGATGATATAATGAATACGTAGAAAGGAACAAACTACCAAAACTAACTCAAGAAGAAATAGAAAACTGACTAGATTAACAGTAAGTAAATATATCAGATCAGTAATCCACCAAGATAATCTCAGGACAGATAACTTCACTGGTCCATTTCACTTAGCATGTTTTTGTTTGTTTGCTTGTTTTGTGCTGGGATTGAAGCCAGGAGTGTGCATAATAGATAAGTGATTTACCACGGATTTACTGCTCCTTTATTAATTTTTACTTTGAGACAGAGTCTTGCTAATTTGCCTAGTATGGCTGGTATGTAAATCATTTAATAAAAAACCATCTAGCATTAAAGTTGAAAAAGAAATTGTTCAAAATAATTCTAATAATGAATTTTTGTTGCTTAATATACAATATAAAGTAAGTTCTGACATCAACAACATGAAGCATGGAAGAGGGGAAGGAAACTGTAGAGTTTTTTTTATATACAATTGACATTATCAGTTCAAAAGAAACTGTTATAAACCAAAGGAATTTTTATGCAAAAGGTCAGGTTTCTGTGTTGCAGAGCTGAGAGACCACAGATCCAAGCTCAGCTTCATAAAGTTCAGACCAAATCTTGTGTAAGCAGAAAAACTGATAGTGAGATATCTGTTGTCTAGTACCTAGACCCTCTTCAAGAAAGAGCACAAGTTACCCAGTTGGACCAAAGGGCATGTGAAGAGCTCATGTACACTGAGTGAATTACCCAGGATTGGGGGCCAATTTCCTTAGCCCCACAGATTCATATAAACCCCTAGACAATGTCCACTCACTGGCAACCCTCTCTTGGGATCCTTTAACCTTTGGGAGCTCTGTTTTCTTTCCTTCTATAACTCTAATAAACTTTGCTCGTGCTCTTGCCCTTTGAGTCATGGATTTCAGTCTTTGAATCTGCAAGACAATGAACCCAGCCAACCCCACACTCTGTGCTACACTATGAGAAGCCCCAGTCATAAAGGGTCCTGGACTTGTGGAAAAAAATGACAATGAAAAGTAATAACTGCTATAATTTTTCTTTGAATACCTAGTTGTATGAGGAGGAAAGCACTTTTTTTTGTTTTGCTCTAAAGATCTGACTAAAATAATACTTTCTCCAGTAATGCTTGATTAACATTTTCATAGCAATTATTTCTATATCTTTTTTTTTTTTTTTTTTTTTTTTTTTGTGGTTACCGGGGATTGAACTCAGGGGCACTCGACCACTGGGTCACATCCCCAGCCCTTTTTTGAATTTTATTTAGAGACAGGGTCTCACTGAGTTGCTAAGTGCCTCGCCATTGCTGAGGCTGGCTTTGAACTCGTGATCCTCCTGCCTCAGCCTCCCAAAGTGCTGGGATTACAGGCGTGCGCCACCGCGCCCCACTATTTCTATATCTTTTACTTACTCAATGCTCTCTTTTTTAAAAAAATAAAAGATAGTGAATGGCAATATGTTTTTCATTTTAATAATTGCAGTCTTCATTTTCAGTATCAAAACTTAAATGAGGAAATGTGACTCATGTTAATTCTAAAATAAATACCATCAGTGCAAAAGTTCATTACTGTCACAGATATTTCTCAACAATTTATTATTAAAAATTTTAAATATTTTTCTTAATAGACACAATTATATATCTTGCTATATACACAATTATATATCATGCTACATTACTTATTAAATGATTTCCACATATTCAGGCTAACCATTTAGAAGTAAGTTGAGTTTTAAATATTTATTGTGAAGTATTTTTTAACCATGTTATTATTTCTGCTGTTATCTTTTGTGAAAGCCATGTTTTCCTAATTCAGTGTTGTGAGACACATACATTTGTTCTTCTTAGAGAGTTTTCTGGCTAAAATTATTATAGAGCATTATTCTTTTGAAAAGAAGAATGAATTCAAAGTTGCATTTTTAGTTTGATCTATTCTACCTATTAATCATTGCCTGTGTTACCCGTTTTTATTTTACTTACTTTTGTTCTTGCATCCTTTGTGATTGGGTAAAATTAACAGGAAATAAATCGCCATTATTTGGGGGAAGAAAAGTGGTGAAAAAGAAGCAGCAGATAAATTAGTTAAGGGAAAGAAAAGAGGAAGAAAGGGGGACTTTGAATCAAACTGGGTTTTATTTACATTCACTTGAAAGAGAAATGAAAAATAACTCACAATCTCAGGTTGGAATTCAAAAGTAAAACAAAAAATGTACACAGGAAATAGAATGTGTACTTACGCGGGTCTGCAAGTCCTTGGCAGCTCAATAGAATTCTTGCTATCTAATATTTTCACAAGAATATATGAAGGTTAAGATGGGTTAATAATGGATCATAAAAATTTTATTGAATCATTTGATTAAGACCAAGAGGTCATGAATCATGGATATTTAACTTCATTTTTAAATATATTTGTTTAATAGCTCAAGTTTTTCAGAAGTAAAAATAATTCACACTAAAAAAATCTTTTGCTGTGTTATTTTTATGTGAAAACAAGCAAAGCAATTAAATGATATTGATTGGGTTGATATATACATAATACCCTATATGCCTGTTTTGTATTCTCTACAAAATTATAAAGCTGTTGTAGGTTGGGAATCATCTGTTTTCTACAAGAGTGTATTTTCTTTCTTCACATGTACATTGGCTATCTCTTGCTGCATAGCAAATTACCCAGAACTTGGAAAGTTAAAACAAGAAACTGCTTAGCTAGCTCAGGGTCTCATAAGGAGCTGCGGAGCAGTCAGCTGGGTCTGCAGTCATCTGAAGTCTTATCTGGGCTGAAGACTCCACATCTAGTCTCACTCATGTGGCTGTTGTACAACTGAGAACTTTGGTTTCTTGATGCATGTGCTTCTCCACAGGTTACAGGGTTTTCTGAGTAAACTCATGATATGATAGTACAAACTCCCCATACAAGTGGAAAGATAAAGAGAGAGACAGACATCAGGGAAAGAGAGACAACCCAAGATGACAAAACAGTCTTATTGTAACTTGACCTTGGAAATCTCATTCCATTACTTCTGTCACATTCCACCTGTTGGAAATTAATCAGTAAGTTCAGTCCACACTGAAGGAAAGGGGATTCATAAAAGGTTAATAGAGGAGGAAGGATCTTTGATGAATGTCTTGCAAGTGGAAAACCATGATATATAAAGTCACCTTAAATTGATAGGAAATCAGGCCACATAGTACTATACTGCACTTTAAAAGATAGTGACTCCTTTTTCTGCTTTGGGCAACTGGATAAAGTGTAATAACATTTATTAAACAGTAGTGTGCTCTTGGAAGTCTGGATTTTGAGAAAGGAGATCATGAGCTCTGTTATGGGCATGTTATATTTATTACATTTACAGTTAATCTAAAACTTTCTAATTGTAGATGTTAAGTCAATAATTTGTTGCATGAATCTGGAGCTCAAAAGAAAAGTTTGCAATGGAGCTATTCATTTGAAAGCATTCAGAATATTGATGGTAATCAACAATGTGTGTGTGGATAAAATCATGATGAAGAGCCTATAGAGAATGTGAAAGAAGGAACCAATGATGAAGACTTGAACCCAAGATCAAAAAAAAGGTAAATAAAAATGATCCAGGATGGAAAATGTAAAGGAATTAGTTCCAGGATTTAGTTCCAGGGATAAAAGCAAATGAGGAAGCTCACTGTTGACTGTGGCAGGTGCCATGTGGATAAAACAGGTTTGGGAGAAACACATAATAGAGTGTAGTGTTGAAGAGTCAGTGGCAGCTAAGTTTAGGCACTTTTTTCAGGCTTTTGCAAAGGAGAGAAAATACAGCAAAATAAATAAATAAATAAATAAATAAAAGGATGCACAATTCAAAGATGATGGTTTCTTTTAAATATGAAAATGAATTGCATATGTTTAAATGTTGATAGGAAGAGTGCAATAAAAAGAAGTAAAAGCAACAAGAAAGGAACAGGTCATGAATAGTGTGGTGTTCCGGGGAAAGTGTGGAGGATGTAGAAGCTATAACACAGATGGAGGATTTTTTTTTTTCTTTTTCTGAACTATAATGAAAGGGAAATAAAATAAGAGAGATAAGGAAGCACATAGGTTTGTGGGTTGAAGGCAGGACAGTGGAGACATTCCTATTTGAGGGTTTTATTTTCTCTGGGAAGTAGATGAGGTCATGTGTATACCAGTGGTGTTATTATTATTCATGTTGTATTTCTGCTAATCAAAGAAACATTTCCTGAATAAGGCCTTATAAATAGTCTCCTCTTAGGGGAGGAATCAATTTATTTATTCATTGAACAAACACTTCTGGATGCTTGTCTGCTCCCCCAAATTCATAATCAGCTTGAGAGGGCAGGGATTCAAATATTCACACTGTCGCAGTGTGCTGAGTGTGGCAGCAGCATAAAAATAACATGCTATGGGGGCACCAAGGAGGACAAAACCAAATGTACCTAGAGTCATAGGGGATTCACAAAGGAAAGTCTTAAGATGGGATTTGAAGAAGGAGAGTTTGCTAGATAGAAGTGTTAGGAGACAATAACAAGTCATGAAAAAGCGTGAACAAATGGCCATTTATCAAAAAAAAAAAAAAAAAAAAAAAAAATCACTACACTTATGTAGTTTTAAACCCTAGAGGCTTTCTTGGACTCCAGTCCAAGAGTAAAAACCTCACAAATAGTAGTTTTGATCTAGAAATTAAGACTTTTAGTCAAAGACATATTTCTACAATGAAATAACTTCCATTTAGTCAGAAAAAAACTGACAATATCTTGAAACAAAGCACAGAAACATGGGGAAACACATTGTTATGGTTTGAATACAGGATATCTCCCCAAAGCTCCTGTTAATTCAGGAATATATACAGGTGATACATCAGGTTATGAGAGCTGTAAACTAATCAACCTAGCCTAGTTTGAATGGACTGACTGGGCAGTAACTGTAGGCAGGTGGGGCATGGCTGGAGGAGGTGGGTCACTGGGGGTGGGCCCTAGAAGGGTGCATATTCTCTATGGCCCCTTCCTCTCTCTGTGCTTCCTGACCCTCCTAAAAGCTGAGCATCTTTCCTTTACTGGACCCGTCTGCCATGATGTGCTGCCTCACCTTGCACCCAAAGCAGTGGAGTCGGCCATCCAATGGGCTAAGACCTCTGAAAGCATGAGCCTCAAATAAACTTTTCCTCCTTTAAGTTATTCTTGTTGGGTGTTTTGGTTACTGCAATGCAAAATCTGACTAAAATACACATGAAACACCAATTTTGGCTTACTGAGTTACTAACAAGCAAACACATTTCTTTAATACAAATGCATTTATCATAATAGAATCGTGAGGATAATACCCAAGTCTGCATGATTAGCATCAGGACAAACTCTTGCAAAAGCTGTTTGTTGTCCCCAATATCTTCTCTTCCACAGCAATGCAATCCCCAATTTTTAGTTGAATATGTTACCCATATACAGACTATACTTCTCAATCTTTTCACAACTCATCATAGTAAAATGACTTCATTCTAACTAATAATAAGCGTAGGAAAGGGTGTGGCAATTTCTGGGATGTGTTCTTCAAGGCAAAGTATATCCTTGACTACTTTGTTTTGACTTATTTAAATGCATGTAATGGCTAGAGCTCTGTTATCAATTGTGAGACAATGCAAGAACATTCAGAGGTGAAATGATTAGATTATGAGAGCCTTAACCCAATCAGTGAATTAATCCCCTGATAGGGATTAACAGAATGGTAACTGAGGACAGGGAGTGTGTGGCCAGAGGAGGTAGGTATTGGGGGTATTCCTTTGGAGTATATGTTTTGTATCTGATGAGTGGAGTCTCTCTTTCTACTTCCTTATCACTTTATCTTGAGCCTCTTCCCTCCACCACACTCTTCCTCCATGATGTCCTGCCTCACCTTGAGCCCTGAGGAACAGAGTCAGCTGTCTATGGACTGAGACCTCTGAAACCTGAAGTCCTCAAATAAAATTTCCTCCTCTACAATTGTTTGTGTCATGTCTTTTAGTCACAGCAGTGAAAAAGTTGACTAAAACTACTATTAAACACTAACCCCACTACCTCACCAATATAAATAGTCTTTCTTGAAATTTGTGACTAGAGTTTGTCCTTGATAGAAACAAATACAAAGGGAAAGAAGCAAGTTACCGATATGGCACGAGACATCCTTTTTGATCTGTTCCTTAGTTCTTACATTTTCCTCCTTGTTGCAAAGATATTTAGGGGAATTGGACTGGATTCCCATTTGGTCCTCACTGAATGAGTTTTCTGCTTCTGAACTCAAAATTTACTATAACCTTGGTCTGCATAGTCAGACTCCTGGGTCCTGACCAGGGTTTGGAGCATTTGCTGACAGCTTTATTCCTGGGTCAACTTTCCTTGAACTATGCTAGCCTTTTTGGTCCAAACTTCAGATACCACTGCCCCCCCCCCCCCCCCGAAAAAGCTGGTCTCAGGCTTGGAACCTATGTTCCAATTCCATAGTTAGCCTGCCTTTTGATATTTAGATATTTGTTATTTTTGATATTTAGATATTCGTTGCCTCGACCTTATTTCCAAACCCAAATTTTGGATGATTAGAACTGAGAACATTTAATTTGGTGGATCATTTGATTCTGTATAATTTGCTTTGGCAATGTTGGTCATAATCTAGGCACTCCATTGATTGGATCCATTCCCACTCTATTCCCACCTAGTCATCAAACATGTACTAAGCACTTGTCATTTGCCAGGCATTGTGCTGTGTGCCAAGACCATGAAAGAGTTATTTCCTACCCTTGCAGAATAGTTATAATAGTAAACAATGATTAGAATGCAAAAAAAAAAAAAAAGTAACAAAATTGTATGATGAAGATAAAACAAGGAAACAATCAACAAGACAAGTGGAACTTGAGCAGTTTTGAAAGCTCTATGGCTTAGCAGGTTGTTAAGGGAGGAGGAATACTACAACCAACAAAGTGAAATTTCCAAAGGCATAAAACCTGACCCAGCACAGTTTAAAGCTTAGGTAATAATCAGAGATGATATGAAAGCAGGGTTTAGGGTTATAATAGGAAAAGCCTCATGTGCCATACAAAGGAGTTTGGGCTTTGAGGGGATTTAGGCCAGCCAATAAAACAATCAGCTTTGCCAGGTTTACCCACTCCTCTAGGCTTCCGCACATCAACCTGCCACCAGGCTAGTGAACACACAGAAGTGATTAATGAGCTCTGTGACCACCCAGAAAACATTCCTGGCAGCTGCAAGCCCCAAGATACATCTACGAATCTGCTTCTCTGGCAACATTTAGGTCAGAAATGATTTTTTTTTTCTGGGGGAGGAGGGGAGTTCTGCTGAGGCCTTCTTCACATCTCTCTTTCTCTGCCCTGCTACTGTATTATGGATGGTTACTATATTATAGATGGTTGCTTCTTGCTATAGGTTATTTTTAAGAGTTGATGGAAAGATTAATTGATGCAAAGAAAGTTTCTATATCCTCAGTTTTGAGGTAAGCTGGGATTGATGATACAACTGTAAAAATGATGCAGTAACACATACCAATTCCTAAAAGCAAGAAGTATAAAAACTTATTTCCTTGTGAAATAAAACTATTAAAATGGAAACAACAGTGCATTCTCAAGAAAGGCATGTTGATAGCATTCTCAGGCCTTCAGCTTCATCCTCACTTTCTGATGATGCCAGCAAGGGGCATTTGTAGGGAGGTCCTATAGTGGCCCTCCCTCCCTGACTTCAAACTTTAGAAGTTTGATGGATCAAGCCAGTCATTTTTGCTGAACTCAATGACTCTGTCTCCAGGAGTACTTAACTTCCTGTGTAATTCTGCATCTTCTGAAAGCTTCAAAACATGCAGTTTATTAGCACTAGGAATTTATAAGACTGGTGTTATGTATTGATGTAAAAGTCCTTGTTTCCCATTTGGAGCAAATAGGATGTATCTAAGTCTAATTTTTCGAAAATGGAGAAACTGTGTGGTCCTGAATACATTAGCAACATTGTACTATATTCTGTTCATTTGGGGATTTCAAACCTGGCATAAGGGAACTGCTTCATTTTTCCATGTTTTGATTTTTTTAAACATGAAAACAGCATTTCCCTCCCATTTTATAATGATTGAAAGTCCCAATACCTCAACTCAGACCAAAGAAAAAGCATATAAGCAAGAAAATAATGTTTCAGAGACAGGATACACATTTTTGCTCTATGCAGTAATGCCAGGAACTCAGTGTGAAGACAAGGATTATCTCCTTGAGTCTATTTTTTTTTTTATTTTTAATAAATGCAGAGGTGGTTACAAAAAGAAATGAAATGTTGGCTGGCAGAAGCAGCAGGGAAGATTTTTTATCATAGAGTAACTAGTTCTAAGACATTTTGGATGTCTTCTTGCAGACCAGTAATTGGAAATTAAATATTCCTCATATAAAGGAGAGGCACCTGCTTGCATCTTTGTGTTCTATTATTCCTGCTTTTCTCCTTTGATGCCTGATTTCCATGTGCTTGGAATAATTTATGAGAATTACTTTAAAATTTCAGGGAAAAGCAATACGTAACAGCTTGCTTCTAGAAAAACATTAGGTAGCTGATTTCTGAGTTAAAAGGAAGCTTGGAAATCTTTCCTCCCACAGAATCTGCTACAAACTTGATGTAATAAAAAAAAGCAATGAATTTAGGATAGGAGCCTTGGGCATAAGACCACAATTCCATTGATAACTGTGTATCCTTGGATAAGTTTATTTACTTCTCTGAAACTCAGTCATGTGGTTTATAAAATGATGGAGAAGAAGGATGCTTGATAATCACTAAGGACCTCATTAGTTTTAATACATTATGATTATTTATTATATTTTAGCTTAAACATAAATGAATTGTGAAGAAGAAAGGTAGATATTTAGGGAATTTCTATCAATACAATTGGGATAAGTAGAATCACACCTGAAAAAAATTGAAGTTGCTCTAACCCCACTGTGTAGGCTGGAATAAGCCACCATGCATTTTAAAATAAAATCTATCCAGGTGTGGTGGTACAGGCCTATAATCCCAGTGACTTGGGAGGCTGAAGCAGGAGGATCGCTGATAGATGGGCTTCCCTCCCCTCCCCCCCAGAGTTTTCCATATCCTGAGCAAAGCAACCTTGTTTCATTTTCCAGACAGGATGTTTCTTCTCCCCGGGAAAGAGCCAATAGGCTTAAAGGTCGCCCTGTTCTATGTGCAAAGAGCCAGTGGTGTTGGGGTTGCTCTGGTGCACCTCCCACCAGAAATCCCTATATAGGGCCCTGTTCAAGAGACTCAGAAGACACATATCAGCTCCTCGCTGCTGAGAGGAGGAAGCCGAGAACACACACAATAGCTCATTGCTGCTGAGAGGAGGAAGCCACTGCAACAGTTCCAGACCCATCCCCTTCAGCCAACAGCAGCTCCCAGCTGACAGCTCCAGCCTCCAGCCTCCAGCCAGACAGCAGCTGCTTTAGCTGATAGCTCCAGAGATCCCAGCGGTGCGACCAAGCACCCACCTTCTGTTCAGAGCTTGCACAGTCCCCTCTCCCTGACTCCCCTCTCCCACCAGAGCTTGCACACTCCCTTCTCCCTGACTCCCCTCTCCCAGCACCTCTTTGACCTTCGACCAGAGCACCTCTTCTCCGGTTTTGCTACCAGCCACAAAGGCTGTTGAATAAATCTCTTGGCTGCACGGCTGTCCCTGGTGTGATTTTTGCCCTTCAATCCCAAGTTCAAAGTCAGCCCCAGCAACTTAGCAAGGCCCTAAGCAACTTAGTGAAACTCTGTCTCAAAATAAAAATAAAAAGGGCCGAGAATGTTGCTCAGTGGTTAAGCACTCCTGTGTTCTATCCCTGATGCCAAAATATTAAAATAAGAAAAATAAAAAGTGGAATCTGGCAATGTAGTTGAGTGAATACATGGACCTAGAAAAGAAACCAATTTGGGGGTAGCCAAGGTCCTGATACAAACTGCACCCTGTGGTTCATGTGTAGTTGGCACTGGGAAGTGAAATTATGACTTACAAGTGGGACCTCCCCTCTGCCCGCTAAGGCGGCCTTATTTCTCACTACTATTCCAGATTAGTCGGAGCCTACTTTTTCTGGCTTAGAGAGCCGAGTCATTTTGGGGCTGGGAAGTAATAGGTATTTAAAATGAATACTTGAGTAATTAAAGAAAATAGATCCTATTATGTCCAGGAACATGGGCCCCTAAGGAGGTCCAAGGATAGAATTCCAGGTTGTTCTTAATGAATTTTCTTTCATTTTGTTTTTATTACATTGAAAATTATCCTTATGGACAAATGTTTTGTCAAATTAATAAGACTGAATTTTTAAGTACTTATTAAGGAAACTGACAGTGGCTTGAGGCACTACTGTAGACCTAAGGGACATATGCATCTCCTTTTTATCATGTTTGATGTCTAGAATAATTTTTCTTTGATAAACAGTAGGAAGAAATGTATCATACCATAATGATTCATTATAGATTGCTCATTTTAGGCATGACTTGCATTAGAAAGTGTCAAAGAAAAAAATAACAGAATGAAATTTACAGATCCATTGGTTTTGCTTTTATTTTCAAACATCATGGGATACATATATAATGCTTCTTGGGTAGTAATATTCTTGCCCAAAGAAGCATAAAGTCTCTACTTAGCATGTTTCCAGTGTGTGCTAGACCATGTGGGTTTCAGCAGAAGAAAGCTCAATTCAAAAATTTCGGCTTTACACTTTTTTCATTGACAACTATCAGAAACTTAATTTAAACTATATTAAGCAGAAAAAAGATTAAAGGATTAAATATTGATATCAAATTAATATTAAATATTAAAAATTATTATGGAACTAGATTATCACATGGAACTTAAGGTCAAGAATTTAGTGGGACTCTAGAAAAAAATGGAACGAGATATTAACACTAGTTGAATTTTTTTTTTCTCTTAATATGCTCATTTCTGACCATCTACTTCACTGTACTGCCTCTGCAGATTATCTTCCAACATTTTTCCAGTCTATATTCTACATGATAGAAATTATGGCTTCAAACATTCACAAGGTTTTCATGATATGAGTAAATACAGCAATGAAGAAAAAAAACTATAATTCCTCTTGTAGTACCAGCTCCAGATTTCTCAGGTTAGGATTCAATTGGTCAGCTTGAGGCAGATGTGTACCTTACAGGCTGATCAATGGTAGCCAGGCTTTGGGAGCATATTGTAAGAGCATAACTTTTCCTGCTGCCACTAGTGGATGAAAGGGGTGATGTAAGTTCTTAGAAAGGTATTGGCATTGCCTGATATTACTGCATAGAAATATACTGCCTACCTCTGACCTTCCAGTACACACACACACACACAACAGTTTTTCTAAAGCATACAATTCCAAAGATGTCCCACTTAAATTTCTCCAACTTTACCAAATGAAAACCCAAACAGTGGGGTTTTGAACAATATCATGCTTGACTCATGTTCTGATATAACAACTGATATAACAATTCTCTGAGGCCATTTCTTGAGTGCCACCCAGTGCATTCTCTTTAGGCTCACTCACTTATTTATATGATTCTTTATAACATATAACACAACTAATAAACAACGGTAGGGAAGAAAAGCAGGATAAGCATAATAAAACTTATATTTGAATAAAAATAATGAAAACAGTAACAATGTAAACTGGTCACTGATTCACAGATTATCCTGATAGATAAATTAGAAGATGAACAAATATCTTAGGTATCCATTTGTTAACTCTTTGGAAGTGAAGTGAATCGCTTGGTTGATCCATCTATTGACTGAAGTTTCCTGTGACAAGCGTCTTTCAGGAACTACATTTAAAGTTAGGATTTGGGGATATTTCTCCATAGGAGGCTCCATCACCTTTGTAGTTCATTTCTTATTTGTGCCCGTTCTTGGTTCTGGCTTTTCTGGGGAGGGAACTTTTATAAAATATTGTTCAGTTGTCAGTTTATTTTGAGACAATTCTATTTTTAAATAGCCAGTGAAAGAAATATTATTGAGTTGTGCTCTTTGAATCTCTAGCCTGAACTGAATCTTGTTTTCTTGGATTCTACTTTATAGCATCAGCTTTTGAAACTCTTCTCATCTTTCTTTCTCAGTTTAAGTTTCTTTTTCATGGGAGAAAAACAATAGGACAAAATGGTTTGTGCCTTTGTTCTGTAGTGAGTCCCCTGACCCCAGGCTATATTTCAGCTCTAGCCAAATGTGATACACAAAGGAAGGGTCATCATTGTGTCCATTCCAGAAGTATCAGTGCTTTGGAGAGGTACCTCAACTTCCCTGGGACCTTCCTGATATTCCCATTCTGATTTTATTTTAATTTTTTATTTTTTTTTAACCTCCTTATTTTATTTTTTTTTATTCAGAGTTGTATTTATAATAGTAGTATGCATTACAATTCATAATACACATATAGAGCATCTTTTTACATAACACTGTATACAAATTCGTACCATTAAAGTCTTCAATCATGCATTTAGGATAATGATATCCATCTTATTCAACCACCTTTTCTTTTTTTCCCGTCCATCCCTCCTTGCTCCCTCCCTTCCCCTCCCTTCTCTTTGACCATTCTAGTGTTCTTCTAATCCTTCTATGTATCCTGCCCCAACACCACTGTGGATCAGCCTCCTTATATCAGAGAAAACATTTTTGAGATTGACTAACTTCACTTAGCATTATATTCTCCAACTTCATCCATTTACCTGCGCCCATGCTGGTTTTTAGAATCTAATTTGTTTGCTTTAATTTTAGAATAGAATGCAACTGAGGATTTGATTGCTGAAATTTAGTAAAGCAAGATTATCTGACCTCAAGCTGGGTAAAGGCAGAAGTTATAAATTTGTGCTATTGTCCTTGAGTTGCTTTCAGTTGAGTTACCTTGAAATGAAGATTATTACTTTTGTGAAAAACTTTTAGTGAAGCAGCCAACATATTAAGATATTTTGACATTTTGCCACCAAGCCCCCTAAAATCCTGAGTATAAGATATAAAAATGGATGGATATCCAACTGCTCTGCCACTCAGGCACAAAATCCTCTTACTGGTCCTAAATAAGGGATTATTGCTGTTTCTATCCCAATTTCATTCTACCATTGTACAGTTTCTTTCATGCAAAAAGAGTATAATCTCATAATTAACTGGTGGTGACTGTGGACAGGAAGGGTGTAGCTAGAAAGTGGGTCACATGGCTCATGCCTTTTGAGTTTACATTTTGTTACTGGTTAATGGAGCTCTGTCTCTGCTCCCTGGTGCCACATCCTGAGCAGCTTTCCTCCACCATGCCCTTCTACCATGATGTTCTGCCTCATCTTGGGCCCACAGCTATGCAATTGGCTGTAGATAGGCCAAGACCTCTGAAACCATGAACCCCAAGTAAACTCCCTCTCCTCTATGTTGTTCTTGTCAGCTCCTTTGGCCACAGTGATAAAAAAGCTGACTAAATCACTGTAGTAACAAAAATATTCAATTGTTACCTAGATACTTACAATTATGAAAACATCAAACTGAACACTTAAAATCTGTGTATTTTTAGATATAAATTATACTTCCATTAAACATTTTTTTCCACATTGGAAATAATAGAAATTAGCTTTAGCAAAAATAAATAAATGGAAAGAACAATAGGGATTTGAGAGCATCTCAGGGAAGATAAGAGGGATGCACATGGGTCTAAGGAATGAAATGGAATCAGGGATTTGAACATTTTCAGGACTCTCAGAGCTAATTAGAAATAATATTAGCATATCTGCTTTGTTTTCTTTTCATCCTGTACCTTCTTCTATGTCTCAGTTCCAACTGGTGGAAAAGAAAGATGACACAGTTGCTGAGTATGGCATATTATAGGATCATTCAATTCCTTATCCAGCAAATAGTCATTGATAGCAATTGTTGATTGATATAACATACTAGATAGTTTTACAAGTCTAGGGAGTGAACAGTGGACTAGTCGAACAAATCAATTAAATTAGCACATTCTAATTTGGAAAAGAGAGGCAAGCAAGTAAGCAAATATATCAAAATGTTCTAATAAGGATGCTAAGAAAACGGTAATGCAAATCAAACAGACTTGAAGAAGGGTATATTTAGATAAGGTCCTGAGGGGAGGTTGAAATTTAAGCAATGAAAAGGAGTCTCATAAAATATTTGGAAGATGTTAATTTTAATTTTGGGGAGAATAACAGTCTTTGAGAGTGGAATAAGCTTCCACATTTTGGAGAGAGGAAGATTTTTGAGGCTGAATGAGTTGTGGAATAATAAAAGGTAAAGTTGAGAAGGCAGGCAGAAGCTGTCCAATAGAGCAACTCAGCATAGGGGCATAGTTCACTTTTATCCACAGAACAATGGAAACCATTGTGTGATTTCAAGCCAATTTATATTTTAAATCTAAGATAATAGAGTCTCATCAGATTGTGCTATCCCTTTCTTAAGTTCATCCTTTTAATTTTTTTAAAGTTCTTAAAAGTTCAAATTCTCCAAAGAAAATATTTATTTGTTCAGAATAGAGCAGGTGGCTGTCTCTTAATTCAATGGCTGTGGCTACTGTATGGATCATGTTACAGAAATATAGTACTGATATATTTGGATAAAAGAATTTTAAGGAATGGTGTGATAGATAGACAACCCCATAATACTCACTCCAAATTCAATGCATAAACAGAAGTTCTCTGTGTTTTATTCCAATGTCAAATAAAAGACAGATACAATGTGGAGAGGTTTCAGGAAATTGTGCTTTGGAAATAAGAGAAGTGTTTCATGGCTTGGTTTGTGGTTTGTTCCTCTGTCTACATTATCCACCCCAAAACTGCTGATATTCCACTTAATACTTTGCAACAGGTCTTAGAGGAATTGGCAGATGTGTCATTTTCCTTCAGCATAAGCTAGATGGAATTACTGGTATCTCCAAGTGCAGATAGCATGCAGCTTTCTTCCTTCACAGCTCAATAGAGGTCATGGGTTCAGGTCTTTATTGTTTACTGTTGCATCTACAGTGAATAGAATACAGTAGGTACTCAATATATTCTTTTGAACAAGTAAATTATGATGCTATCAGAAGTGCACTTCTATTTTATGTCTGTTATGGAAACTTCAAGAAAATTGATGTCTTCAGATTGTTAAAAAGAAAAATAGTGTCTTTGGAAGAAAAATCGGGGGACATTATGGTTAGGTAGAGCATTTGAAACGTTTGGCAGTATGTCTGAATTTTTCTTTCTTTCTTTTATTTTTGGCAGAAGACAGAAGTTCCACATATCATCACAGCTCAGTGTAGTAGTTCTCTGTTCTTAACTGCTATGTGCCTTATGTCTAATAGAGAGCCTGATACACAGCTAGTGCTTTATTAATACTTCCTAAATTAAGTATTGCAAACACATCAGAATGTGTTGAGATCAAAGTTTTTGCCAATTATCTTGAAATAAGCCTTGTCTACTGCTATGAAATCATCACCTTAATGAAAAATGGGATTTTTATTCAAAATGCCTGTAAGAAATGGAAACAGAATATAAATTTGTTTTTCACTGTGTGGTAAAATCTATGATTTTCCAGAAGATAAGTCACAAAGGACTTGATTGAACTTGAGGACAAAGTTTCCGTTTCCCTTTTACTGAGGATGAAAGAAAGCCGATTCTGAGCAATTTGACAAGGAGGGGCTCACGAGTGACCTGGATTGTTGGGTAGATAATTTTAGCCATGCTAATAAGGTAACTCTCTGTTTCTGGTGCTCTGCAGCACCTTATGTGGTTTTCCTGAAGGCCTGTAATTCCTTTTGGCAGAACTGCACCACTGGAAAAGAACACAGGCAGAGTGCTCCAGGAACAAACACCCAAATCCACAATTCTGTGAAGGATGAGAGCTACAGCCACAGGATCAACAGAGGCAACATTTCCTTGAACAGGTGAGTAGCTGAATCCAAAAGGCTTGGAAGCAGAAGTGCTTCTGGTTTCAGATATTTAAAGTTTTACCTTTATATGGTGAGTTGTCTTGGGAAGGGGATCTGAGTCTAAACCCCATGAAACAGAATCAAGTTTTATGGTGTGGAATTTTCCACTTGTGGCATCATGGCAGCACTCAAGAAGTTTTGGAATCTGGAGCATCTGGGAGTTTTCTTAGGGATGTGAGAACTGTGTGAGTCATTTATTTCAGGGGAGGCTGTCCACAGCTTTCAAAGATTCTCAGTGATCCTTTGGCTCCAGAGTGCTAAGAACCACTGTTATCCCAGCATCAGTTTACAGATGGAACCACAAAAAGGTTTCAATGTACTTTGCCATAGCTTCTGCAGATGATGGGCATTTTTCTGTCATTGGAGAGGCTTTCCATGAGAGTAAATGGGGCAGAAAAATGGAGAGGCTGGTCAGTCCCCTTTCTTGAGCAGCGGATTCAGTCCAAGCCTAGCACTTCACTCACACTCCCAGCCACTCACTGTGCACCAACCCTGAGTGTCCTGGAGCCAGGTGCCAGAAAACCTGGACAACCTCTGAGGACACATCCTATTCCCTGGAACCTGAAAAATGATTCCGAGTAGCCATCCCGAGAAAGCCTGGAAAATCTAGCTTCGCCTATGCTGCTTCCCACAAATAAGTTGCTCCAGCATCTCATTGTTATCCTGCCCCACCCTACAAACCCTGTGCTCTCCTTTGGCACTATAAGGAATAAAGAGTTCTGTCCTTTATCCAAATGTTATAGTGTTGTGTCCCCCATCAAAAGAACACACTTGCAGCAATCCTGTGTGTGAAATAAACATCAGAGTTTCTATTTTGCAGATGAGGAAACTGAGCATCAAAGGGGTTAGTACTAAGTATTGCAAATCAAAGAATCTGTTAAGTGGCTTTACAATCCACAGCTATCTTGTCGTATACATGCACTACTGCTTCTGGTCTTGAGCAGAAGATTTAAATTCACAAATTTAAGTAACTTGTCAATATTACACATATTTGAATGATTGCTCTTTATTCCTTAAGTCTGCAAATGAGTTTCCCTAATATTCGATAAAGATAAGTGGCTGAAAATATATAAAGATAATAATTGTAACTGAAGTGATAATGAATTGTCACTAATGATGAAATAAGTTTATGTACATAATAATTGTAACTGAAGTGACAGCAAATTTTCACTAACAATGAAATAAGCTTACGTACATCACTCAATATTTTTCATCAAATGAGTTTGTATTTGCTTTTTCTTTTTATGAAGTTAAAAAAAAAAAAAAAACAGAGAAATAAAAGGTATGACAAATGTGTAAGCACAAGAATATCCCTTGCAGCCACGCAGAAGCAGACTGGATCCAGCACTTATAAACTTACAAACAGTTAAACACTGTGAACCTTGAAATCAGCCCCAATGGAAGTACTTGCACCACAGAAGTTGGCAAACATTGCAAACTGTTTTTCCTGCCAAACTTTTAACCAGAGAAACCATGACCATGCCACTACTACCATTTATGTATTGGCAGGAAATAAGTAATACCTAACACCTGGAAATTGGTTAAATAAGATAATTATAAATTAAAATGCATTCATACAGTGGAAATACTATAACCTTAAAATTACACTATAGACAAAGGGTAACATGGAGTAACATACAAAATGATATTGCTAATTTTAAACCACAGTTCACAAAGAAGTTCAGCCCATATTCTTTTTGCTAAAAAAAATTAGATGCAGGAGAAAAAAAAACGAATGAATATATATATGTAAATCTTAAAACTGATTGTATTTAATCAGAATTATAGTGAGTTTTGATGTTACTAAAAATTTCTGAATTTGTTATTTCTAAATTTGTTTGTAGCATTTGTTATGAATTACTTTCAAGAAACTTCTGAAATTTTCTCTGAAAGTAGGGCCTTGGTGCTGTGAACTTGATTCCTTTTGGCCCATCACTGATCATGAACCTCTGAATGGATGCTGTCGCTCACACTTAGAGATGACAGAGAAGGAAATGGTGTTACCAGGCAGTGGAACTCATGATAGACTGGAAAGAAGAAGGCCTAGGCCTAAGTCTTGCATTGCTCTTGTTATTTGGGTCACATTGGACAAGACTTCAACTTCCTTGGAAAGCTAGGAGGGATTTGCCCTGACCTTCCCCACAGGACCACTGTGAGGACAAACTAACCAATTGGATGAGAAACTCTGTAAGCAGCATGCTAAAGGGGCATTGCTAAGAGGCACTGAAGCAGTTCCTTATGTGAGTTTAGACTAATTCATTTATTTCATGCCAGTTTGAAAGCTCAGGTCCTCTGTCCTATCACCTTAATCGTTTAATTACCAATCACCTCAATTGGTTTTTTTTTTTTTTTTTTTTTTTTTTTTTTTAATGGTTTTCTGTTTTTTCTCGTGTGTTGGACAACTCAGAACTTCCTGTAATTTCATTTTTTAGAAAAATATTTATTAAAAGCTCACAAATTTAAAAATCAACATCATATTCACATAGTGATCAATTTAAATTGTAAGAAATGGAATTTCATTATGTATTACAAAGTAGAAGTGAGGGTTTATAATTTAACTTAACAGCAACAAATTGCTATGTCAAGGGATAATAAAGAAGCATATGTGCCTTGAGGACAGAAGCAAACCAATGCATAAAACAAGACTGGCAAATCATCTGCTCCTTTTCACTTCATTCCCCTTATTCTCAAAATCAAAAACTTGAATTTTGTACTATACAGAGAAAAACGACAGTATAAAGAAGTGCTTCTAAATAAAACACTTTACCCAACCCATGAGATTACTATAAAGAGCATTAACTTATGCTGTGACTGTAATGCACATTTCAAATTGTAATTTCTCATTTAATGTCTAAGCTTCTCATGGCAGACTGTAAACTTTCTGAGATCAAGCAGGGAGCCTCCCTCAGCACCTAACATAGTCAGTGGATCATTGCAGCTACTCAAAAGATAATTTTCTCAATGAAGGAATGAATGCATACTTAGCAACTCTGAATGTGTTCATAGAAATATAGAAATGGGTCTACCTAAAGGAGAGTATTTTCATTTGTGTGAATGTTTATACTGTTGTTTTTCATGATGTTAAGACTCAACCACTGCTCCCTTTTAAAGAGAGATGGAATGAGATTTAGCCTGGAACAAGAGGAATTTAAGGACATACAGCTGATTAACGTGGCAAATGGACATTGATCAGACAGATGCTGCCACATCTATCTAGTTGAGAGAGAAATAGAATCTCCATCTGTCTGTGGGGTCCAACATCTCCAGAGTCTTTTGACCTCTCTTGCCTTCCATTCCACATCTCTACTGCTCTGCTTCATTCAGCCACCTCCAGCCACCACCTCCAGACCTGGAAGGTCATAGCATAAAATATTTTCTATAATCTGCCTTCTGCTTCTGTATCCTCACTCCCCAGAAATAACTCTAATAAAAAGCAACTCATCAGGAAGTATTTTTTTATTTCAACTTCCTACACAGGATTTCTTTCAAAAACTCAGACTGCTCTTGTATCCTTACTGAAGTGTTTTCTTAGGAAGAATAGACTGTATAGATGGGTGTTAATGACTAAGTCACTTTCTTGCAAAATTATGCCCATCTGCCATGCAAGAAGAACAGTACCCTTTAGAGAGTGCTAAAGAAAACTATAGGAATGAAGGGAAAATGAGGTGCTATTTAAAGAGGTGGAATGCTGCCAGTGAGTTTAACTGATAAAAACAATTAATTAAACATTAGGTGTAGAATTGGGAGTATATGATAGGGCATAAATTATAGCCACAATGCATGTTTCTTTTGTCTCTAGAAGTTAACACACAAAACCCCATGACTTTCCAAATCAGTAATCAGCTCTGCTCATGTTTATTTCCTTGTGGAAACAGCAGATGCATCTACAAGTGACTCAACTGCATGGATGATATTATCTCACAAAGAACTGACAGGAACTGAAGCAGTAAGGATGAGGAATAAGGTACAAGCCCGTGGAGGGGTAGGATTTAAGCAATTAGGAGTGAAGAAAGGAGGTTATGGATTTAAAGCTACTTTGTCTTGCTTCTCTTAAGCACCTCAAAGTTTATCAGCAAAAACTATGTCTCTGACTGCTCTTTCACACAGCACTTATAGAAATTTCTTAATCTCAGGAGGATGCTAGTATCTTCTAAGGCAATAAAGCCTTCTAGAATTATGTTACAGGCTTGCAAAATACTTTTTCTAAGCCATTCTAACAATGCCATCTCAAGAAGTTTCCAGTTTAGAGATGATATCACATTCCACATATTTGATACATTTAAGGAGGGCAAGGATTTAAAGTAAAATTTATTTCTGGTGAAGACAAAATAGAAAGTGTGTTACATACTGATTGAAAGGCAGCCACGAAAATAGGTTTGTTTCAGTACTTTCTGTTGGTATTAGAAGCCATAAAGGTCTGAAAAAAGATATATGATCTTACATCTGAGTGGGGCCAAATAAATCCAATGGTTTTCTCTAAGCAAGAGGTGAGGAGACAGCATAGAAACCTGTTTTGTGTGACAGTGGTGAGATAGATCATACCAATTTAATTGGTATCAAGATTGAAATGGTTGCACAAAATTATCCCTCTGGGGTTGTTTCACTGCCAAGATATTGTAGATTTACACTCAGCTTGGTCAAACTTTCTGGAAAGGGCAATTTCTATCCTGAACACAAAGTCTAAATGGAGTTAAGAATGAAGGGATCTGTGCAAATTTACAAGTGCCAGTTTAAAAAATGCATCTATTACTACAGAGTATAAAGAGGCTCTGCTAATTGGATACAAATTCTGTAAACATCTCATGCATGGATCCCATTTCAGTCAGCTACAAAAATGCATGATTATCCAAAAATGAAACAGAAAGGAGATGTTAAAGGCAGTGCATTCCCTCAGGTAGTTTGATGAGTCTCTGAAGGTAAGCCAGGTACATTTGCTGTGGAGAAGATCAACAGAATCTGGGGAAGGATGTGAAAGATTAATGACATTATAATTCAGCATTATAACTTTTGCCAATCACATTTGAGTCATTGCCCACTACATTAGCAATGGTGGGCCCTGCCAATGGGCAGCAAGACAATGCTGTTACCTGCTCACTAATCACCCAAAAGAGAAACTTGTCACACTGCACAAACAACACCAGGGTGAGATACTTTGCAAAAGACTGGAAAATGAGGTAAGACACAAAATGTTTTTATGAAGTACTGTTTCATGTAGAAACTGCAGAAATTCTTTCTTTAATCATATCTAGAATAGCTATGGTGGCCTAGTTGCCCAGAATTAATTGATTATTTCTCTCTATATGGGAAACAATCAATTGCTGATCCTTTATTTCATTTCACCCCACAGCAGCCCTCCAAGGTATGAATTGTCACCCTTATCTAAAAGAGGGGAACATGAAGTCTTAGGGAAGTGAAATGGCTTACTCATGATCAGGCCAAGCTTGGGGTAGGGGTGCACTAAAATCCTAGTCCTCTCAAGGACCAGAGTCCCAGAGAAGGGTTTTTTTTAAAACAGTGCTTCTCAAATTATCTATTGAGAAGGTTTTTCTTTTAAGATTATAATTTATCACTTTTATAATGATACTTTTTAAGAAAGAAATTGCTGGGGAAGTAAAATTTATTTTTTAAAAAAGCCCCCCAAAATAGGCAGATTCAAATAGTTTAGGGTCAGGCTTAAAAGACATAAGGTTATTCTGTCAAATTGTCATAAAAATAAATGCTTACCTTCAATTACTGTCACAGGTGAGTAACAAATGGTGCCTAAGCCCACGCTGTATCCTATTCCACACTCTGAAAGGTGTCATGCTCAAGTACTCAGTTAATGGATATGCATTTGATGGCTCCCAAACCACACATGAAAATTTGAAGACTCCTCCCAACTTCCCTACAAATGTTAACTGAGCCCACTGGATCTCACAGACTTTACCAGGACCCTCCTCCAAAGAATGTGCTCAGAAGGCTTCAGCATTCGGACACCACTTGGTGGAAAAGAAGGATCTGAACCCACCTTGCGCTCTGAGGAGACGACTGCTCTGCCTGCCTGTGTATGAACACTTCCCGTGGCTGGGAGGAACATGGAGCCTGACAAGGAGCAAGAAGGCAGAAGGCCCTCAGTTTGTCGTTGTTCTCCTTGGATCTGGCCAGCCTGTGTTCTCACCTGGCGATAGCTCAGAACGCTCTAGCACCACAAAGCCATGCCACGTGTATGGCAAACCCTTGGCTTTTACTTGGCTTCTTTGTAAGAGATTAATAAATGTAGAAATTTTTCTAAAGATATGCTTATTAACACTTTATATAAAATTTAAATATTGTGTATTATGAAAATGTGATATCTCATTATTTTTGTTTTGGCAAAATTGAGAGAACTGATTTTTAAAATATATATTCCTACAACTATAATCCTTTCCTTTTTTTTTTTTTTTTTCTACCACCTATTTAGTTCCTTCCCTTCAAAGTCAGACTTTTTGAAACAAATACTTAGGCTGATTATCACTTTCCATTATTCATTAAATTCTCGTTAAACTCTCTTTTTTAAAAAAAATTCTCATCATTTCTCTGAAATGACCATAGCAAATGTTGCTCACTGCCTCTTTATACTGAAAACAGTGTATTAATTATAGACATTCTCTTATTTGGCACATCTGAAGTGAACCTTGTTGAACAGTAGTATTTAAAGAAAAAAAAATTGTATAAGTTGGAACTCAAAACGTAAAAACCCTGACCCATCAGCCACAAACCATTTCCCTACCATGCACCTGCCTCTGCCCCCTCTTTCTTTTTTCTTTCTTTCCCTTTTGTTTCAGTACTGGGGATTAAACCCAGGGCCTCATGCTTACTAGGGAAACATTTCTCTGTTTATTTCTTCTTCTGGTTACCTCCAAATCTATTTCATAACACATTTGAAGTGTTATAATGTAAGGCAATATTCTAAGCACTTCAAAAATGTTAATTTATTTAGTCTTTATAATGATCTTATGAAGTATGTGCTATTCATTGTCAATTTAGAGTTCAAAAAGTTGAGGCCATAGACTTTTTTTTTTTTTTTTTCATGGTGCTGGGGACAGAACCCAGGGCCTTATGCACACTAGGCAAGTGCTCTACCAATGAGGAATACTTCCAGCCCCAGGGATTATTTTTTTTTTTTTCCCCCTATGGAAACCTTTATTTTCCCATAGCATCAAGCTATACTGTGATTATTTAGACCTGCTAACAGCTTCCATTGTGGGATTCCCCTTACTGAGCTGGATCTACTGTATGCATAATCTGGTGCCATCTTTCTTGGTTTCTATCTCCTTTAATGTTTAAGGAAGGGTGCATTATACTATGGTCTGAAGATTCGTGAGCCCTGTCCTGAATTGATACGTTGAAATCCTAACTTCCAAGGTGATGGTATAAGAAGGTGGAGCTTTTAAGAGCCCATAGGTCATGAAAACAGAGGCCTCAGAAACTTTAGAGACTGGGGAAAGCTCTCTGGCCCTTCCACCATGTGAAGATACAGCAAGCATGCCAGGAAATGGGCCCTCACCTGACACTGCATATTGTAGCTCCTCCATCTTAGACTTTCCAGCTACAGAATTATGAGAAATAAGTTTCTTTCATTTATAAATCATCCAATTTGTGGTATTTTATTATAGCTGCTCAGCTGGTCTGACACATGGAAAACAAAAGTTTTATGACTCCTTGCATATATGAAAATGTCTTTATTTTGTCTATTTACTGGAAGGATAATTTGGTTAGACATAGAATTCTAGATTAAAAAGATCATCCCCTTAGAAAGTTGAAAGCATTATTTTATTACATTCTAATAACCATTGTTGCTGTTTCTCATTCCATAGTATGTGGTATGCTTGTTATACTCTGGAATCTTTTGACACCTTTTATTGTTTTTTTTTTTTTTAATTCAAAGTTGTTGTATTTGTAGTAGTAGTGTGCATTACAATTCATAATACACAAATAGAACCTCTTTTTACATAACACTGTATACAAAGTATATTTGTACTATTCAAGTCTTCAATCATGCATTTAGGATCATGATATCCATCATATTCTACCACCTTTTTTTCCTCCTCCTCCCCCCTTGCTCCCTCCCTTCCCCTCCATCCCCTTTGACCATTCTAGTGTTCCTCTAATCCTCCTATGTACCCCGACACCCAACACCACTGTGAATCTGCCTCCTTATATCAGAGAAAACATTCGGTATTTGGATTTTTGAGATTGACTAACTTCACTTAGCATTATATTCTCCAACTTCATCCATTTACCTGCGAATGCCATTATTTTATTCTCTTTTATTGCTGAGTAAAATTCCATTGTGTGTATATGCCACATTTTCTTAATCCACTCATCTACTGAGGGACATCTAGTTTGGTTCCACAACCTAGCTATTGTGAATTATGCTGCTATAAAACATTGAGAAGGCTGTGTCACTGTAATATGCTGTTTATAAGTCCTTTGGGAATAGACCCAGGAGTGGGATGGCTGGGTCATAGGGTGGTTCCATTCCCAGTTTTCCAAGAAATCTCCATACTGCTTTCCATAATGGTTACACCATTTTGCAGTCCCACCAGCAATGTATGAGTATGCCTTTTTCCCCACATCCTCTCCAACATTTATTGTTGTTTTTGTTCTTAATAGCTGCCATTTTGACTGGAGTGAAATGAAATCTTAGAGTAGTTTTGATTGACATCTCTCTAATTGCCAGTGATGTTGAGCATTTTTTCATGTATTTGTTGATTAATTGTGTATCTTCTTCTAGAAAGTGTCTTTTCAATTCATTAGCCCATTTATTGATTGGGTTATTTGTTTTTTTGGTGTTAAGTTTTTTGAGTTCTATATATATTCTAGAAATTAGTGCTCTGACTGATGTACATGTATTAATTTTTTTTTTTCTGTTTAGTTGGCTCTCTATTCACCTCACTGATTGTTTCTTTTTCTGAGAAGAAGCTTTTTAGTTTGACTCTATCCCATTCATTAATTCTTGCTACTAATTCTTGCACTACAGGATTCTTATTAAGGAACTTGGAGCCTAATTCAACATGTTGGAAATTGGACTTACTTTTTCTTCTATTAGAATTCATACAACTCTAGAAATCTGTCAATGTCTTCAATATTTTCAATTTTATTAGAGTACAAGTTTTCAAAGTAATTTCTAATTATCTTCTGTATATCTGAGGTGTTTGTTGTAATATTTCCTTTTTCATCACAGATGTTAGTAATTTGAGTTTTTTCTCTTCTTTTTATTAGCATCGCTAAGGGTCTGTTACTTATATTTATTTTTTCAAAGAACCAACTTTTAGTTTTGTCTATTCTTTGAATTGTTTCTTTAGTCTCAATTTTATTAATTTCAGCTCTGTTTTTAATTATTTCCTGTCTTCTACTGCTCTTAATGTTGGTCTGTTCTTCTTCTTCTAGTGCTTTGAGGTGTGATGTTAAGTCATTTATTTGTTGGGTTTTTTTTCCTTTTAAGGAATGAACTCAGTGCAATGAATTTTCCTCTTAATACTGCCTTCATAGTGTCCCAGAGATTTCTATATGATGTATCTGTGTTCTCATTTATCTCTCAGAATTTTTTAATCTCCTCCTTGATGTCTTCTTCAACATCTTGTTCATTCAGTAGTGTAAGCTGCCTGGTACTGTAACCCGGGAGGAACACTCTCGGAGGCAGAGTATAGCTTTTACTACTTTTACTTCTACTTTCTTAGAGAGAGCTTAGAGAGAGAAAGAAAGATTTTTCTTCTTCTTAGAAAGAGCTTAGAGAGAAAGATTAGAGATAGCTTTTTCTTCTTCTTCTTAGAGCTTAGAGAGAAAGAGAGAGAGCTTGAAAGAGAGAGATTTCTTCTTTAGAGAGAGAGAGAGAGCTTAGCTTTTAGAGCTTCTTTCTTCTTTGTTCTTTCTTCTTTCTTCCTCGGGAGCCTCGGCTTGACTCTGACCAGGAATTACTTCTTCTATCTGGTTTCTCTTCTGTAACCGCTCTGCCTACGTTCTGGCCGCTCTGATTCTTTTCTTCTTCTCCGACCCGAACTCTTCTTCCGACCGAGCAACTGCATGACTGACTGAATGAATTCATTCTTCTCCTGACTCCGACCGCTTTCACCCGGTTATATACCTTTAGCTTTGCGGGTGCCTCACGTGCATTTACAGGTGCGTCACATACATACTTATTATCAGGTGGAACTTATGGCTTCCAGCTGACCGCAATAGCCATCTCCCTAATTGGGGCTCCTTCAAGTAGCATGTTGCTTAGCTTCCAGTAGTTGGAGTAGTTTACTTTATTTCTTGTTTTATCATTGATTTCCAATTTCATCCTATTATGGTCTGATAGAATGCAGGGTAGTACCTCTACTTTTTTATATTTGCTGAGTGTTGCCTTGTGGCATAATATATGGTCTATTTTGGAGAAGGAGCCATGTGCTGCTGAGAAGAAAGTGTATTCGCTTACTGAGGGATGAAATATTCTATATATGTCCGTTAGGTCTAAGTTATTAATTGTTTTAATAAGACCTAAAGTTTCTTTATTTAGCTTTTGTTTGGAGGATCTATCCAGTGGTGAGAGAGGTGTGTTAAAGTCCCCTAGGATAACTGTGTTGTGATCTATTTTACTCTTGAACTTGAGAAGGGTTTGTTTGATGAATGTAGGTGCTCCATTATTTGGGGTATATAGATTTATAATTGTTATATCTTCTTGATGAATGGTTCCCTTAATCAATAAGAAATATCCATCTTTGTCCCTTTTGATTAACTTTGGCTTGAAGTCTATCTTATTTGATATGAGAATGGAAACCCCTGCTTGCTTCTGCAGCCCATGTGAGTGGTAAGATTTTTCCCAACCTTTCACCTTCAGTCTATTGATGTCTTTTTCTATGAAGTGAAGGGGTTTCTTGGAGACAGCATATTGTTGGGTTGTTTCTTTTAACCCAGTCTGACAATCTGTTTCTTCTGAATGGCTAATTTAGGCTATTAACATTCAAGGTTATTATTGAGATGTGATTTGTATTCCCATCCATTTTTATTTGTTTATGGTATTTAACTTGATTTGGTTTCTCCTCTGGTTGGTAATTACTTTAGTTTAATATCTCCCTTTGTTAATTTTCATTGCTATTTTTATTTTCTTCTTTGTGGAGTATTTTGCCCAGGATGTTCAGAAGTGCTGGTTTTCAAGTTGTGAACTCTTTTAACTTCTGTTTGTCATGGAAGGTTTTTATTTCATCTTGGAATCTAAAGCTTGATTTTGCTGGGTATAAGATTCTTGGTTGACATCCCTTTTCTTTCAGAGCTTGAAATATGCTATGCCAGGATATTCTAGCTTTTAAGGTCTGGATTGAAAAATCTGGACATAGTCTAATTGGTTTTCCCCTATATGTAATCTGCTTCCTTTCTCTTGTGGCTTTTAATATTCTCTCCTTGTTCAGTATATTAGGCATTTTCATTATAATGTGCCTTGGTGTGGATCTGTTGTGATTTTGTACATTTGGTGTTCAGTAAGCCTCTTGCACTTGTTTTCCCATTCATTCCTCATGTTTGGAAAATTTTCTGCTATTATTTCATTGAATAAATTACTCATTCCTTTGGCTTGGAACTCTGTACCTTCCTCCACCCCAATTACTTTTAAATTTGGTCTTTTTATGTTGTCCCATATTTCTTGAATGTTCTGTTCTTGATTTCTTACCATTTTTGCTGTGTGTTCTACATTTTTTTCCAGATTATATATTTTGTCTTCATTATCTGAGGTCCTTTCTTCCAGGTGGTCTAATCTATTGGGGATGTTTTCAATAGAGCATTTAATTTGGTTTATTGCTTCTTTCATTTCCAGAATTTATGTTTGGTTTCTCTTTAGAACCTCTATCTCTCTATTGAAGTAGTCTTTTGCTTCTTGTATTTGTTTATGAAGTTCTTTGTCAAAGTGATCTTTTACTACCTATATTTGCTCTCTCACCTCCTTCTTGAATTCGTCCTTGAGCTCCATAAACATTTGTATTATGTATTTCCTGAATTCCTGTTCTGAATTAGATCTACTGTGCTTGCCAGGGAATCTGGTAAGGAGGTATGTTGATTTGTTTGGGACATTTTCTTCCCTTGTTTTTTTCATATTGCTTGTGTCTTTTCTTTTAGCACTGTGGAACCTTGACTTTTTTGTTTTTATCTTAAGGCCTAATGATGCTCCTGTTGTACAATGCTATCAGCTCCCCTTATATATACTTTATACCTTAAAAACAGACATTTTACATTCAGTTAATCACAATTTGGTCACAATGTACAGAGTTAGAGAATTTAGATATTGTCTCCAATATACTCTGAGTGATTGTAATGGGGTTTATAATTTCAGATATTGGGTACAAAGGTGATATGGTTAGGAGGAAGGAAGGAAGGATATTGTTTTTCCTCCCTTAGGAAGTGTAAAAATAGAAATCTATGGAAGTATTTTAATAGCAGCAGAGAGAGGAAAGGAATTGGAGTGAACAATTTATTGTGAAGACCAATGTATATTTAAGCCAAGCTTATGCAAACATTGAGAGAAATTATAAAATGTCCGGGTAGTAAGAATTAGTGAAAGAGAGAAGAGAAAGTGAATCAAAAACAAACAAACAAACAAACAAAAATAGACAGAGGAGACTATATATAACACCCCTTTGATGTACTATTCAGTTGCCCCAGTTCTAAAATTCCTAATTCTTGTATACAACTTGTTTATGTCTCTGTTGAGGATGCAGGGGCAGGGTGTAGATAAGAAAGATGAGGGAAGAAGAAAAGAGAGAAAAGAGGGAAAGAAAAAGAGAAAGAAGAAAAAAAAAAAAGAAAGAAAAACAAAACAAAATAAAACAAAAAACAAAGTTGAACCCACAAGTCTCAATTAGGCAGCCTTTTCTCTTCCTCTCTCAGCTTATTAAATTAGCTTTTCGACAGGCCCTGGCTGATGCAGAGAATTTGTGAGTGGAGTCAGTCTGTGTACCTGGTTAGCGAGGAGTGATGCTGGGGATGGGGCTTTATGTGGCTGGCCCTGAAAATCAATCAATGTGATTGCTAGGGCATGTGGTAATCTTTCCAGATGGCGTCTACTCTCCGTGCTCTTCCTCAGTTGAAAGGTCACAGGGGGTCATCATGCTGGACTCGGATACGCATTCCCCCGCTGGCTGTTAATGGTCTTCCCAGTCGCGGGTTCCTCCTTGTCTGTTTGCTGGTTTCCGCATGCCGCTTTCTCTCTGGCTTTACTGCTGAGGGTTGTGTCTGGCTGAGTGTGGATTTGAACTGGCATTGCCATCCCGTGGTCTCCTGTGGTCTCCCAGCTCTGATCACGCTGCTTTTGCTGGCTTCACTGCTGAGGGTCATGGCACCCCGAGTGTGGATTTGATCTAGTGTTTCCTTCCCAAGGTCTCCCATGGTCTCCCAGCTCTGGTTTTGTTCCACAACGCCTGTGCTCCGGGCGGTGCTGCTGAAGCCACACGGCACTAGGTGCTGCAGTCAGCTGGTCCTGCTTGCTCCCTGGTTGCAGTATTCAAACCATCCAGGAGTTGAGCATTCTCAGTCTATATATACTTGCTGAAAAGCTATTTATCTGCTTTGTTGTATTCTTTCCACAGAGCAGCCCTGAAAAGTGGGTTCCTCTAATCCACCATCTATGTTCCTTTTATATGTTATATGAGAACAGAGACTTTGTTCATTTTACTTCCTATTAAACCCCCAATAAATGTTTGTTGAATTAAGCAAATGCATAAATGAATGAATGAGACAATAGAACACTGTGTACCAGAGATTTGATGGAAAAGTTCTTCTTCCTGTCAAACAACCTAGAAGCATGCTACTGCTGCTTTTTAAAATATTTTTTTTTATTTTTTAGTTGTAGATGGACACAATACCTTTATTTATTTTTATTTATTTATTTATTTATTTATTTTTTTTATGTGGTGCTGAGGATCAAACCCAATGCCTCACACGTGCTAGGCGAGCACTCTACCACTGAGCCACAACCCCAGACCCACTGCTGCTTTAAAAAAAAAAGAAAAAAATTTAAATAATAATTTCTTTTTGGAGAAGTTCTAGGTTTACAGTAAAACTGATCAGAAAATCAGGATAGAAAATTCTAATAAACCCCAGTGGCCACACAGAAATAGATAACTTTCCATGTTTTCAACATTCCCCAACCAGAGAGGTACATTCGTTACAGCTGATTAATCTACACAGACACATCATTATTACTCAGAGTTTAAAGTTTATGGTAGTGTTCACTTTTGGTGTGGATAGTCTATAGGTGGGGACAAATGTATGGTGACATGAATCCACCATTATGGTATTATACAGAGTAATTTGATTGCCCTAAGACTCCTCTGTGGTTTGCCTATTTGTCCCTCCTTTACTCTTAACCTTGGCAACCACTGATCTTTTTACTGTCACCAGAGTTTGGTCTTTCCTATGTTGTCATATAGGTGGAAACATATAGTATGTATCCTTTTTTAGACTGCTTCTTTCACTTGATAATATGCATGTCTCTTTGTGGCTTAATAGCTTTTTTTTTTTTTTTTACCATTAAGTAATGTTCTGTTTGATTGTACTACAGTTTATTTAACCCTTCATATATTGAAGGATATCTTAGTTCCTTCCAAGTTTTAGGAATTATGAATAAAGCTTCTGCAATTATATGAATGCTAGGTTTTATGTGGATATAAGTTTCATCACACTGGGATAAATACAAAAGAATGTGATTGCTAGGGCATGTGGTAACAATATGTTCAGTTTTCTAACAAATTGCTTACCTGTCTTCCTAAGTGGCTGAACCATTTTTCATTCACACCAGCAATGAATGAGAAATCTTGTTGTTCAACATTCTCATCAGCATTTGGTTTTGTCAATGTTCTGGTTTTGGGACTTTCCAATAGATATGAAGTAATATCCCAGTATCTTAATTTGCATTTCCCCAATGACATGATGTGCAACATCTTTTCATATTTGCTCTCTGTATTATTCAGTGATGATGTCTGTTAACCATCTTCAGACCATTTTTAAATGGGATTGTTTGTGTTCTTATTGCTCTTTTTGTTGAGATTTAAGAGTTCTTTGCATATTTTTGATAACAGTTCTCTATCTCATTTGTTTTAGCAAATGCTTTCTCCCAGTTCAGTAGCTTATCTTTTCTTAGCTCTTCATTCTCCTGAAAAGAGAATTCAATTTAACAAGTTACATTTTCTTTCTTTGATTGTTTATACTTTCAGTGTCATATCTAAAAAGTCATCACTGAAATCAGGGTCGTCTAGATTTCCTTCTACATCATATCCTAGGAATTTTAAACTTTTGAATTTTTACATTTAGATCTGTGATCCATTTTGAGTTAATTTGTGTTGGGGTCTTTAGAACATGTTGGCCAAAAGGGTAAAGAACTCTTAACTCTCTGGCTGCTTTCCACACCCTGTTACGGACCTGACCTAAGCAGGGGGCGTTCCTCTGACGTTATCATGGGAACCGAAACCACCCTAAGGATAGGGTAGGGGACTCTGCCAATAGGATTTGCCTATGTTCTTTATGTGTCTCTAAAACCTCTTTGCTGACTGGTTCATGTCCACTATAAACGTTGTCCACTTTCTTCAATAAACGAGTTCCAGCGCTGACTGGCTCCCAGGTTTTTCCCCGTGTCTTTTAAAGGCGGGTAAGGGATAACCAGTGACCTCTACCTTCCCAGTCTCATCTCATTTGTTGAGTTATGCCCTTCTAGCCTACTTTGCTGGACAAAGAAGGCTTGCCCTGGGTCACAAAGGGTTAAAAAACCTCAACTCCTTTATAAATTCCCGACAAATTTGAAATAATGTCTGTGTCTAGATTTTTTTTTTCTTTTGCATGGGGAAGTCCAGTTGCTTTTGTGCCATCTGTCAAAAAGCCTATCTTTTTTCCATTGTATTGTCTTTGTTTCTTGGTCAAAATAAGTTGGCCACTTTACATTGGTCTATTTTGAGCTACTTTACTCCATTGATCTTTTTGTTTTTTTTATTCTTTCATTAAATTTCTGTAGCTGTATAGTAAGTCTTGAAGTCAGTAGAGTCAATCCTCCAATTTTGTTTTACTTCTTTAATATTTTGTTGGCTACTCTTGGTCTCTTGCCTCTCCACATAACCTTGAAATCAGTTTGTTGATATACACAAAACAACCTGCTGGTATTTTGAGTAGGATTTCATCAAATCAATAGATCAAGTTAAAAAAAAATACAGATCAACAATATCCATGAACATAGAATATCTCTTCATTTATTAATTCTTCCTTAGCCAGAAATCTTTTTTTTTTTTTTTTTTTTGTGGTACCGGTGATTGAACTCAGGGGCACTCGACCACTGGGCTACATCCCCAGCCCTTTTTTGTATTTTATTTAGAGACAGGGTCTCACTGAGTTGCTAAGTGCCTCGCCATTGCTGAGGCTGGCTTTGAACTCGCAATCCTCCTGCCTCAGCCTCCCAAAGTGCTGGGATTACAGGCGTGCGCCACCATGCCCAGCCAGAAATCTTTTAAAAAGACAAATCCTCCAACATTTTCTCTGGGATTAGTGCCTGGCCATTATGAGCATTAAGAGATTAAAGGGAGTCAAGAAAAGCCAAGGTTCTAGGTAAATGTTTTGTATGTCTCTTCAGTTTGAACCCTCTCATTGCTCCTGGTATCACTATCCCCATGGTCCCACTGTGCCTAACTGCAGAGACTCTCCAAGTTGTACTGAGTCCACAAGTACCATCTGCTTATAGCTTGTTTCTTCATGTGTCTGAGGTAATTTGAGTCTTCTCTCCTCTGCTTCATCAGTAAATACTTTAAAAATCTGTTTTCCATGAATTTGTTTATATCTTTATCTGTGAAAGATTCTGGGCAGAATCTCATTATTGAGGACTTAAAGTATTTTTATTCCATAATTTTGATTTTGTTATAGTATCAATAGGAAGACAGGAAGGGAAAAAATAAATATTTATGCCCAGTTCACAATTGTGAACCATAAATTCATTTCTGATGTCTCACTACTCTCATCTTTATTTCTGTGACACTATATGTCTCTTTTTAAGATTTGGGTAGAAATTGATGCACATTAGATGGTGAATAGATGATACTACTCTTTATTCTAAAAATGACATGTGAATAAATCTAATTGATGGAATTATAGACAGTGCTAAAAAGATTATTTTGAGTAAAGAGATTCTCCCTCTTTTTTTGTTTGTTTTGTTTTTGTTCTTTTTTTTTTTCCAGGGGTGGGGGGAGGCAGTTACCAGGGATTGAACTCAGGGGCATTCAAACACTGAGCCACATCCTCAGCCCAATTTTTATTTTATTTAGAGACAGGGTCTCACTGAGTTGCTTAATACCTCAATTTTGCTGAGGCTGGCTTTGAACTGATAATCCTCCTGCCTCAGCCTCCTGATCCACTGGGATTACAGGCATCCCTACTACTCCCAGCAAGAAATTCTTAAGTATACTTTACTTACAAGTCCTGGGAAACGGAAAGTAGCAAATGAGTTTCAAGATTACCTTGTCCCTCTTTTTAGTGGACAAAAAGAGAAAAAAAAAAATCAGGTTGAGCAGGAGGTCATATATCACAAAAGATCCCTAAATTATTAATCTTGGTCCCTGGGGCATGATTCTGGAGCAAGAGGTGAAGACATATTTTTTTTTTTTTTTTTTTTTTTGGTACTGGGGATTGAACTCAGCGGCACTTGACCACTGGGCCACATCCCCAGCCCTTTTTTTTGTATTTTATTAGAAGCAGGGTTTCACTGAGTTGCTAAGTGCCTCGCCATTGCTGAGGCTGGCTTTGAACTCGCGATCCTCCTGCCTCAGCCTCCCAAAGTGCTGGGATTACAGGCGTGCGCCACCGCGCCTGGCTGAAGACATATTTTTGTACCCAAATTTGTCATGTGTTTCATGTGTTTAGACTTCAACTGGTCTAAAACAGGGGTCAACAAACTATGGCCTCTGGACCATATTTGTATCTTCAACCTTTTTTTTGTAAATAAAGTTTTGCTGGAACACCGGCAGGTCCATTTGTTTATGTATCATATGTGACTGCTCTTGAACTACAACAGCAATGATGAGTAGGTGCAACAGAGAGTATATGACATACAGTGCAACATACTTGCTACCTAGCTCTGTACAGACTGCCTCCCAGTGATCTAAGGTGAAGGGAATAACCCTATCTCCTTGGCAGTAATTGGTTAAGGAAAGAGCATAGGATGATAATTGTCAGTGAGATAAGAAGGAAAGACAGTTGTGGGAATGTTCACTCTTTTACTGGAAAGGAACTATTATTTTTACCTTCTGCTGAGTATTGTATCTGAAAGTAAAGGTAACAGAGAGGAAATATGCAAAGAGCCTGGTTCCTGGATGATGCTGTGAAGCCATTTTTCTGTTTAGTAGTTGCCCTTTCTCAAGACTTTTGTGAGATAATAAATCTTCCTTGTTTAAATCATTTTGAGTTGAGTTTTTCTTCCATATAGCTGAAGGCTTCCTAACTGTAATGCTAGCCGGCCTCCAACACCAAACCTTGCTGGAAAAAGGCAAGAAAAATTAGGCCTGTTTTCATCTCCTTTCCTGCACTGTCTTGAGGACTGTGCTGCCCTCCTTATATCTCACCTTTTCAGGAAGGAAGGCCTATTCTGTGAGTCAAATTCTCCTTAATATTGAAAATCATGTCTGTTAGAACTTCTATGTGGTCCTTTTATCTGCTGAAAGCTTCTAGAACTTTTTGCCAGGAAGGGAAACTGTTTTTTAAGAAGTAAGAAATTTTTTTCTGTCTGGACTCTTTAAGATGTCTCTAAGTTGTTGTCTCTTACTTGAGAATTAAAAAAAATAATATTTAAATGTGAACATCAAATATATCAGATTTTCTAGCTTCTATAAAATTTTAACACAGTTATGGATTTCAATTCTTATTATGTATATATATATATATGTTTTAAATATTTTACCTTTTTCCTCCAGGTGATGGTATAAAATTATGATAGTTCCTGGAAGCATAAAGTGATTATTTCATTTTGTCTTACCAATAAATACTTACTGAGTGAAGCATTTTATGCGCTATCCCAAAGTGGTACCTTAAATTGAATTTAGTAAATCCAGTAACTTAAACTCCTTTGATTCACCACCTAATCTACATAAATCAAGGTTCCTCTGAGAACTAATTGAAGCTATTTTCCCATTTGAAGTTGAAACAAGTATTTTTGCAATGCAACCCCATTTCATAATAAAATTCTTGCTGGCAATTTCTGTTCTACTATGTAATTGTGATAGTCCTGAAGGCACTTTTAATTTTGTTAGGGGCAGATTATTCATACTACTAGATGCAAAAATCACAAAATAAAGGTGAAATTCCCAATGAACACAGAAAAACTTGGATCTTCTTATTTATACCATTGTATTTTGTCTGCTTAATCTTTTATAGTTTCTTTTTACTTCTAGGAAAAAAGGAGATAGAGACATAATTTTAAGAGGGGATTTTGAAACACCTAGTAAATGCAAGTTAATGAACATTTTTAGAAATGTTATTTTATTACATGAAAATGTTCTCTTTAAAAAAACATTCAATTTATCTACTAATTTTATCTGTTCCTCAGTCTGATGTTAGCAGTAAAATAGTAGCAGTTATATAATATTATGTTCTTGATCTCTCTCTGAGATTAAATACATGGATTCTTTGCAATAATAACCCAATTGTAGTATATTATTACCATTAACTTGCAGGGGGGAAAAAAACCCTAAGGTTTTTAGAGGAAATTGGCCCAGGTGACACAGTTTGTAAGAGATAGAGTTACCCTACAAAGTCTGGTCTCACCAGAGCGCCACCCTACAATATTCATAAAACATTCAAGCTAAACAAAAGAATCATTGATACAAATTTATAGAGTTAATACATTTTATTATTATCAGCAATATTTTTGTCATAAACTTATCTATAAAATATTGGATAAGCAAGAGTCTCAAGGCAGAAATTACTTACCAGTTGGATGATTTCTATTCAGTCCTTGTTTGTCTATTTAAAAATTGAAACAACAGTAAAATACAGCATCCATTTATTCAGAACATCATAATAGACTAAGTTCTTTCAACTCCATAAAATTCAAATTCTCCAAAACAAAATGGATTTTCCCCATCAAGAACAGTCTGAGCTCTCTATCTCAGGGAAGGTGGATAACAGCAAATCCAGAAAGATAAGGGTTAGAAAAAAGCAAAAGGCATCACATTACCCTATATACCTAAAATCACCTATGACTTTTGGTGTGTATGTTCGTAAACACACACACACACACACATACACACACACATTCAGAATCACCAAATGAAAATTACAGTAATGTTGGCTTTCTCAGGTGACCCTATACTTTTACAGATCTAATTTTTCAAAGGATATATATTATAATGTTACCAGAGATGGAGTTATTTTTTTATTATGGGAAAAATAAAACAACCCTTCTTTTTTCTCCCTTAGCATCCCAGAATTTTACATCCTAAGAACTACTTATTTGGTTCATTGAAGCTCTAGTAATTCAGAAGATTTAGTTCTCTATGTGATCTCTAAATTGTCCTTCCAATATCTACTCTTATACTCTTCAGCCCACATATTAAAAAAAAAAAATTTTTTTTTTTTGAGATAGGGTTCCCACTAAGTTACCCAGGCTGGCCTTGAACTTACAATTCTTCTCCCTCAGCCTCCCAAGTAGCTGGGAATTACAGGTGTGCATCACTGTGCCCAGGCACATATACTTTTTATATATTTAATCTTCCTAATCTATCCTTTATAATACATCTAACATAATTTAACATATAAGCCTGTTTCTGTCCCCTTCCAGTGTAAAACTAGTTGGTTTTAGAATCAAGACCAAAATCCCCAGCAAGATTAAGAAGGCATGCATTATTTGATTAGTACCTTTCTTCATCCTGGCCTCAAGCCACTTTCTTTTACTCTGGATTCTCCAGTTACAATGACATTCTTTGAGCCCCTCAAAAAACACAAAGTTATTTCCTGTATTTGTAGATGTACAATTCAATATATTTTTAAAAAATATTTTTTAGTTGTAGATAAACACTGTGTCTTTATTTTATTTATTTATTTTGATGTGGTGCTGAGGATCAAACCCAGTGCCTCACATGAATGAGGCAAGCGCTCTGCCACTGAGCCACAATCCCACCCCCAAAATTTAAAAAATTTCCACCTCTTCCTGTAGTTTTCTATAAACTTTCTCTAACCCAGGTCCATGGCCTAAATAATTTCTACTCATTTTTCAGTTAGATCTATGATTATTCAAGTTTGATTTCCCTGGAATTTAAAGATGGCAGTATTCTTGATCTTTTTTGGTTTTGGTACTGGGGATTGAACCCAGGGCACTTAACCACTGAGCCATGGACATGGCTCTTTTTTATATTTTATTTAGAGACAGGGTCTTGCTAAGTTGCTTAGGGCCTTACTAAGTTGCTAAGGCTGGCTTTGAACTCTCAACCTTCCTGCCTCAGACTCCAGAGCCACTACAATGTAAAGTGAATGTATCATATGTAGTTTAAATAGACATACTTTTCTTACCAGTCATCCTTTCATCTCTCCTAGAAAAAAAATAATGAGGGTATTATTTGACTACTTCCTCCTTGTTAAAATTGTATGATTACACACACAAATTTTGTCAACTTTCCTAATCAGTAATCCAAAAAACGAGAATGCTTCCAATGAGGAGATTTTAGAAAATATTTTAGCTCTTCAAGAATTTTTCCCCTTGAAGTGTCATCCATGCACACAAGTTTCAAATCATAAGTGCATCTGTGAAATTTCACATTGTGGATACCTCTATAATCATCACCTTCTATCCTATTTAATATTGCAACATGTGACTATTTATATTTAAATTAATTAAAATTAAATACAATAAAATATTCAGTTATTTTTAAATGTCCAGACAAGATGGAATAAATGGGACCAGATTTGCCCTCTTAACTGAAACAACTGAAAAATTAGAAAAAAATGTTTGAAATAAATGTTTTTCATGATATTGAATCTCAGATAACAAAGGAATCCTAGAGATGAAAGCCAACAAGGTGGGCCTGGCCATTACCTAGACTACTGCTTGGAGCCTCCAGGAAGTAGTAAGCAAGGGGAAACCCAGCAGAGCCTAATAATCTTCCTGAGTTGAGGAGATGGGCCTAGATTTCTAGATTTTCAAGGATAAGTAGCATTCACAGGGCAAAATTACTTGAAGGGAGGGAGTATGGTGAGTCAAAGGTGTATATCATGAACTCCAAAGCAACCACTGAAGTAACACAATGAAGAGTTACAGGCAATCATCCAACCGCAAAACAAAATGGAATCATAAAAAAGGATGAGAAGAAAAGTGAAATAAACAGACATGGCAACTAGAAAACAGAGTTGGCAGATTTAAACCCAGCCATATCCATGTTCACATTCAATGTTCATGCTCTAAATGCCAAAATGTATATTTTGTAGGATTTAATAAGAAATCATATGCCATGTCTAAGAAACTCACTTTAAGTATATAGATACAAACAAGTTAAAAGTTAAGGGATATTAAAAATATGTAGTTAACACTTAAAGAAAAAAAGACAGTTGGAATTGATTTTCTTGATATTAGGCCAGATACATTTTAAACAAGTAAAATACTAGGGAGAAACAGGATAATTTCCTAATGATAAAGTGGCTAATTCATCAAGAGGATATAAAAAATCCTGAATGTTTATGCACCCAATAAATTAATTCAAAATAAGTGAAGCAAAACCAACAAAACTTCAAAGAGAAGTAGACAAATCCAAATGCACATTTGAAGATTTTAGCACTTTCTCAATTACTAGTAGAACAAGTAGATAAGAAAAAATCAAGAAGAAAGAAAGTAAAAGAAAATGTATTGGCATAGAAGACCTGAGCAATACAACCCAGGACCTTAACCTAATTGATAGTTAGAGGACACTCCACACAACATGAGAACACACCTTCTCTTTGGGAAACGACTACAGTGCATTTCCAAATGAGACCATATTCTGACCTGGAAAATAAGTCTCAAGTTATTCAAGACTCAAACCATACAAATATAATCCATGATGAGAATGGATTTTAACTATAAATAAGTACCAATTCCGGAAAATCTCTAAATATTTGGGATCTTGTACAATACTTCTAACATCTTGGAGGTCAGAGAAGAAATTAAAAAGGATATTAAAAAGCTGGGCGCGGTGGTGAATATCTGTAATCCCAGTGGCTCCGGAAGCTGAGGCAGGATAACTGTGAGTTCAAAGCCAGCCTCAGCAATAGCAAGGTGCTAAGCAACTCGGTGAGACCCTGTCTCTAAATAAAATACCAAATATGGCTGGGGCTGTGGCTCAGTGGTCAAGTGCCCCTGAGTCCAATCCCTGGTACCAAAAAAGAAAAAAAAAATTAAAAAGTATTCTGCACTAAATGAAATAGAGAATATAAATATGTGTGGTGTTCAGCTCAAGTGCTGCTTAGAGGGGAATTTACAGCACTAAACACCCATGGTAGAAAAGAAGAAATCAATGATCTGTGCCTTTTACCTTAAGAACTAGAATAAAAAAGAGCAAACTAAATATCAAGTAAGCCAAAGAAAAGAAACAATAAAGGCAGAGTGCAAATTGATAAAACAGAAATGAGAAGAATAACAGAGAAAATTAATGAAACTGAAACGTGTTTTTTTAGGAGTTTAATAAAATTGAAAAACAGAGAGATAATATCATCAAAAATTCTATAAATATTTCTTAAATAATAAATAAATATAAACAACTTTATTGCCATAAATTCAACAACATAGATGAAATATAATTTCCTTAAAAGACACAAACTAAGAAAGCTTACTTAAAAAGTACATAATACATAATTCAAATAGACCAATTGCTTTTCTTATAATCAAAAACCTCTTTTAAAACCTCTCACAAAATAAATCTCTAGGACTAGATGATTTAATTGGTGAATTCTAACAAACATTCAAGTATGAAATAACATAAATTCTACACAAACTTCCTAAGATAGATTTGCTAACCCAGTCTATGAAACCAAGATTGATCTGGTATCAAAATTAGACCAAGGTCATTGTAAGAAAAACTACAGACCAATATCTTTTGTGTGTGTGGGGGGGGGTAAATTTTCTTTTTAAAATTTTTAGTGCATTATAGTTATACATAATATTGGGTTCATTTGGACATAATTGCGCAAGCATGGAATACTATTTGCTCCAATTTTCAGTACTTCCCTTTTCTTTCCCCTCCTCCTTTCACCTGTTTGCTTTCCTCTAGTCTCCCAGTCTTTCTTGTATTTATTTACATTAATGTATTTTTTTTTTTTTTTTTTTTAGTGGTACCGGGGATTGAACTCAGGGGCACTCATCCACTGGGTCACATCCCCAGCCCTTTTTTGTATTTTATTTAGAGACAGGGTCTCACTGAGTTGCTAAGTGCCTCGCCATTGCTGAGGCTGGCTTTGAACTCGCGATCCTCCTGCCTCAGCCTCCCAAAGTGCTGGGATTACAGGCGTGCGCCACCGCGCCCGGCTACATTAATGTATTTTTTAAGATTAATGCATTATGTATACATATAGTTGAAATTCACCGTGTTGTCGTCATATATGTACATAGGACAGTTTGGTTAGTTTTATTCCGCCATTCTTCCCTTTTCCTGCCCTCCTCCTTCTCCTCCACTTCCTCTACTAAATTTTCTTCTATTTTCACGGGAATCCATTTGTCCCCTGCCTCCCACTCCCCACCCTTCCAAATATGGGAGAAGATATTCAGCCCTTGACTTTCTGGGTCTGGCTCATTTCACTTAGCATGCTATTCTCCAATTTCATTCATTTACCAGCAAATGATATAATTTTATTCTTCTTATGGCTGAGTAAAACTACATTGTGTATATATGGCACATTTTCTTTATCCACTTCTCTGTAGATGAGCATCTGGACTAGTTCTATAACGTGGTTATTGTGAATTATGCTGCTGTAAACATTGATGTGGTTGTATCCTTTAATATGCTAATTTTAGATCTTTGGATATATTATAAGAAGTGAGATACCTGGGTCATATGATGGTTCCATTCCTAGACTTTTGAGGAACCTCCTTACTACTTTCCAAGTGATTGTACTAATTTTCAGTCCCACTAACAATGTGTCCTTGTACATTTTCCCCCCAAATCCTTGCCAGCATTTATTAATATTTCTATTCTTTTTTCCCTTTAAATACTTTAAATTTTATTTATTTATTTTTTTTTTACATAAAACAGTTTGTATTCAAAGTATATTCACAGCATTCAAGTCTTCAATCGTGCATTTAGAATAATGATATCCATCTTATTCAACCACTTTTTCCCCCTTCCCCCCTTGCACCCTCCTTCCCCTCCCTTCCCTTTGACCATTATAGTGTTCCTCTAGTCCTCCTATGTACCCCGACCCATCAATACTGTGAACCGGCTTCCTTATATCAGAGGAAACATTCGGTATTTGGATTTTTGAGATCGACTGATTTCACTTAGCATTATATTCTCCAACTTCATCCATTTACCTGCGAATGTCATTATTTTATTCTCTTTTATTGCTGAATAAAATTCCATTGTGTATATATACAACATTTTCTTTATCCATTCATCTACCGAGGGACATCTAGGTTGGTTCCACAACCTAGCTATTGTGAATTGTGCTGCTATAAACATTGAGGTAGCTGTGTTACTGTAATATGCTGTTTTTAAGTCCTTTGGGAATAGACCCAGGAGTGGGATGGCTGGGTCATAGGGTGGTTCCATTCCCATTTTCCCAAGAAATCTCCAAACTGCTTTCCATAATGGTTGTACCATTTTGCAGTCCCACCAGCAGTGTATGATTGTGCCTTTTTCCCCACATCCTCTCCAACATTTATTGTTGTTTGTGTTCTTGATAGCTGCCATTCTGACTGGAGTGAAATGAAATCTTAGAGTAGCTTTGATTTGCATTTCTCTAATTGCCAGCGATGTTGAGCATTTTTTCATGTATTTGTTGATTAATCGTGTGTCTTCTTCTGAGAAGTGTCTTTTCAATTCCTTAGCCCATTTATCAATTGGATTATTTGGTTTTTTGGTGTCAAGTTTTTTGAGTTCTTTATATATTCTAGAAATTAGTGCTCTATCTGATGTGCATGTATTAAATATTTGTTCCCAGTTAGTTGGTTCTCTATTAACCTCACTTATTGTTTCTTTTGCTGAGAAGAAGCTTTTTAGCTTAAATCTATCCCATTCATTAATTCTTGGTAATAATTCTTGCGCTACAGGATTCTTGTTAAGGAACTTGGAGCCTAATCCGACATGTTGGAAATTGGAGCTTACTTTTTCTTCTATTAGGTGTATTGTCTCTGGTCTAATTCCTAAGTCCTTGATCCACTTTGAATTGAATTTTGTGCATGGTGAGAGATACAGGTTTAATTTCATTTTGTTGCATATGGCTTTCCTGTTTTCCCAGCACCATTTGTTGAAGAGGCTATCCTTTCTCCACTGTACATTTTTGGCGCCTTTGTCTAATATAAGATAGCTAAAATTATATGTATTAGTCTCTGTGTCCTCAATTCTGTACCATTGGTCTACTGGTCTGTTTGTCAAAATGTCCATACTACCAAAAGCATTATACAGATTTAATGCAGTTCCAATCAAAATCCCAATGACATTTCTCAAAGAAATAGAAAAAGCAGTCATGAAATTCATGAAATTCATCTGGAAAAATAAGAGACCCAGAGAATAGCTATGCAATCCTGAGCAGGAAAAGTGAAGCAGGCGGCATCACCATACCAGACTTTAAAATATACTATAGAGCAATAGTAACAAAAACAGCATGGTACTGGCACCAAAACAGACCAATATTTCTATTCTTGATATTTGCCATAGTGACTAGAGTAAGATAAAATCTTAGTATAGTTTTGATTTGCATTTTCTCTGATTGCTGGAGATGTTGAACATATTTTCATATATTTGTTAGCTATGTGTGTTTCTTCTTTTTGGGAAATTGTTTTGTCCATTTATTGATTGTGTTATTTTCTTTTTGATGTTAAGATTTTTGAGTTCTTTAATCTGCATATTTATTCCCTGTTGAAAAAGTAGATGGAAAATATTTTCTCCCATTCTGTAGGCTCTCCCTTCATGTTCTTAATCCATTCCTTTGCTGTGCAGAAGCATTTTACTTTGATGAAGTCCCACTTATTGATTCTTGGTTACCATTTGGTTACCATTGCACTTTGGAAGTCTTGTTAAAAATAGATCAAGATAAATAAATAAGTAAATCACTTTACTATACTCCAATAGCAAATCTGCTAAAAAAAGAAATTAGAAAAATTATCCCATTCACAATTATCCACCCTCCTCCCCCCAAAAAATATTTGGGAATTGATCTAACTAAGGAGGTAAAAAACCTCTACAATAAAAACAATAGAACACTGAAGAAATTGAAGAAGAACTTAGAAGATGGAAAGACCTCCCATTTTCTTGGATAGGCAGAATTAACATTATTAAAATGGCTATGCTACCAAAAACGTTGCACAAATTCAATGCAATATATAAATAACATTCTTCACACAACTAGAAAAAAAAACAGTTTTAAATTTCATTTGGAAGAACAAGAGATCCAGAATAGCCATAGCAATCCTGAACATTACCAGACCTTAAGTTATACTACAGAGTTATAGTAACAGAAACACTATGGTATTGGCACCAAAACAGATATGAAGACCAAAGGAATAATGTTGTGGCATTTTCTATAAATCCCTCTCCTTTTTCATGAAAGATATGGTGTTGAAAGAGTTAACTTTGACTTCTACTTGCTGCTGTTAAGTTCTTTATTCACATATATGGCCACCAGGTATCCCTATTTCAATTATTTAGATCCAGACTAACTCTGTACATTTATCTTTTCTTGAAAAGAGTAACACAAACCTCTTTCTATAAGTACTTAATTTCTAGTTAATAAGCTTTAAGAGTCTTTTTGTGATTAAAAATAAGTTTCTCTTACTTTTAAAGTAGATATAAATCCCTTAGAGTAAAAAGTCTCCCATGAGCTAACATGCAGCCTTGCCCTGCTTCTAGATTTTATAAACAACTGCTATAAAAGAAAAAACAATAGTGCTGTGGAATCCCAGACAAAGAAGGTTGACTTTTATCAGACAGCCTAAATAGTATGCAGAGAAAACAGTTTCAGTCACGTACAGGGCCTTGAAAAGGTGCAAGTGACCTCAAAACCTTGAAATATGTATATAATAAGAAATTTAATATGTCTAAAATGTAATCTAAAAATTAAGTCATGTCTGTAATGAAATCACCAAAGAAAGTGTAAACATTCTGTGCTGCCAAAAAAATTATGCTTAAAACCTATAACAAAGAAAAAGTAAAGAGAGAAGATTCTACAGCCTGACTCGCTTGTCAGTGTGTTATTTTCCCCATCGCTGCTTCTCTGCCTTCGTACTTCGCTGAGCGCTCGCGTTGTACCCCCTGACTGGGGCTGGCCCCCAGCAGAATAAAATAGAAGGCACAAAGACAAATCCACATAGATACAGTCATCTGATACTTAACAAAGTTGCCAGAAACGTATGTTGGAGAAAAAGTAACCTTTATAACAAGTGGTGCTAGGAAAACTGGATATCCATAAGTAGAATAATAAAACTTGATTCCTATCTCTCACCCTGCATAAAAGTCAGCTCAAAGTGGATCAAAGACCTAGGAATTAGACTAAAACCTCTGTAACTGCTGAAATAAAATGTAGGACCAACACTTCAATATATTGGTGCAGGCACCAACTGCCTTAACAGATTAATATCCCTTATGTTCATATATGCAAAAATTCTAAAAGAAATTGTTAACAAGGAGAATCAAACAATTTATTAAAGTGTCATACATAATGGGCAAAAGGAGTTTATTGCGAGGATCTCAAGGTGGATTTAACATTTGAAAATCAAACCATGAAATATACCATATTAACAGAACAAAACCAAAAGCAAAATACAAAATCAACCAATACATAAAGAAATATTGTTTGACTAATTCAACAGCCATTCTTGATTTAAATTTTTTTTTTGAAAATCAGTAACAGAATGGTACTTCTTCATTCTGATGAAGTCATCTATGAATAACATAATGCTAACACCAAATTTAAGGCAAAATACTGAATTATTTCTCCTTAAGATCAGAACAAGACAAGGATATCTTCTTATACCACTCTGTTCATAGTGTACTAGAAGTTCTAGTCATTGTAATAAGGGTATAAAAATAAATCAACTTTTCTATCTTGGAAAGGAGGAATTAAAGTTGTCTATTTGCAGATAAGAACATTGGCTATATAGGAAATTCCTTGTGATCTAAAAACTGCTTCTGTAATTAATACATTAGTTTATCAAGTTTTCAAGAAAAAGATCAATGTGAAAAAATCCATTGTTTCTATTTATTCTAACAGTGGATAATCAGAAATTGAATATTTAAAACACAGGACCATTTTCAATATCATCAAAATATGAAATACTAGGCTGGGGCTATAGTTTAGGGGCGGAGTGCTTGCCTCGCATGTGTGAGGCACTGGGTTCAATCCTAAGCACCATGTAAAAATTAAAAAAGTAAAACAAAAGCATTCTGTCCATCTACAACTACGAAAAAATTTTAAATATGAAATACTTATGTATATATCTGATAAAGATTCCCAATACCTATTTATATACTAAAAACTACAAAAACATTGATGAGTATATTATGCAAATCTTATAAAATGGACAGACATACCATACATATGGGTTAAAAGACTCAGTATTGTTAAGGTGCTATCCTCAATTTTATCTGTAGATTCAAGTCAATCCCAATCAAAGTTCCTGTCATCTTTGGTGCATGTATGTGTTTATATGTATGTGGTGTGTGTGTGTGTGTGTGTGTGTATGTGTGTGTGTGTGTTTAGACATGTGGTTTTGAAATTCATAAGAAAATAAAGTACTGAGAATGGTCAAAACAACTTTAAAAGAAAAAACATTGGAGGATGATTAGTTTCTTTTGATTATCATAACAATTACAACAATTTGAATGATTTTAAACTACATAAATTTATTCTCTCACAGTTCTCAAGGCCAGATGTTGGAAATACAGTGTCAATAGGACTGTGCTTCTTTGAAGATTCTAAAGAAAAATCCATTCCTTGCCTCTTTTACCTGCTGGAGGTTGTCAGTATTCATTGACTTGTGGCCACAGCACTTCAGTCCCTGCCTTTGGGGTCATATTACTTCCTCTTCTGTTTTCATTTTGTCCCCTTTTTAAGGATACTCTTAAAGTTTGAAGGCTTGCTCAAATAATCCAAAATACTCTTCTTCTTAAAACCCTTAATTTAATTGAATCTACAGAGACTTCTTCCTCAAATATAGTGAGATTCACAAGTTCCAGAGTGTAGGACATGGTCATATCTTTTGGGGACCACCATTGAGATCACTGCAAAGGACTTTCATCTGATTTCAAGATTTATTATATAATTACTGTAGTAAAGAAAGCCTGGTATTGGAGATTAAAGGAGAGTTCAATTGAACATGATAAAGAACCCAGAAAAATATATAGGATCAATTGATATTTGATTGCAAAGGGAAGTTGGTAAAGAAAGGATAAATCTCAGTCACAAACTATGCTGGAGATAAAACAAACAATAAAGCAAATAATCAAGAAACTTCATGTGCATATTTGTATTTTTGTACCATACACAGACGTTAACTCCAAATGGATCACAGGCCTAAACCTTTAAAACTTCCAGAAAAGAACATAGAAGAAAACCTTTGTGACTCTGGATTAAGAAAATATTTTTTAGATACAATGCCAAAAGCATAATCAGACAAGAAAAATTCTGAAATCAGACTTCATCAAAATTGAAAACTTGCTTTTTGATAGATATACCATAAGAGATTAAAAAAATAAACCACAGACTCCAAAAAGGCATTTGCAAACAGTGCATAAATCCAGCATTCTACTGTCATGTTTAACCAATTAAAACAAAAAAATTTTAAAAAGACCTGTATCCAAAATATATGTAGAATTCCCAAAGTGTATAATATGAAAGGAAATATCTGAATATAAAATGGTCAAAAGATAAACAGATACTTCACCAAAGAAAATATGTGAATCAAAAACAGACATGTAATAGAGATTTTCAACATGATTTCTACTAGATAAATGCAAACTAAAGCTATGAGATACCACTACACACCTACTGGAATTTTAAAATTATACTGACTGATGATATCAAGTATTGATGAGCACGTGGAACAACTGTAACTCTCCTCCATTGCTAGTGGAAGTACAGAAAGAAAAGTCCAATCACTTTGGAAACAGTTTGAAAGATTTTGATAAAGTTAAATATATGCCTACAGTTGATCCAACTATATTCCATTTCATAGCATTGACATAAGAAACAGAAAAATTTATGTTAACAAGGGTACTTTTATTTGTTTATTAAAACAGAATTCATAGAGCCCAAAACCTGAAAGAACCTAAACTGATGAACTGAAGAACAAATTGTGGTATATGCACACAAGGGGTACTACTCAGCAACAAAAATGAATGAACTCCTGAGACAGTAACAACACAATTTAATCTCAAGTAAAAGAAGCCAAACACAAAAGATTACATGCTGGATGATTCTACTTGTAAGAATGTTTAGAAAAGGCAAGGTTATAGCCATAGAAAATAGAGCAGTGGCTTTCGGGGTTAGATGATAGAGGAAAGGGATTCGTTACAAAGACACATGATGGAAATTGTGCAGGTGATTTAAAACTGCTCTATGAATATGATCATCACAAAATCATGCATATTTGCATAAATGCACCAAATTATATACCCCAAATGGTGGGGAATGTTATATGTAAGGTATACTTTGCTAAAACAAATATCTTAAGAGTTGACCAGATACACACTTCCTTTAGTTTTGTCATTCCATAAATTTAGTCACCAGCCCTCTTTTTTTATTTACTTTTTAAAAGTTGTTCTAATTAGTTACACATGATAGCAGAATGCATTTCAATTCATTGTACAAAAATGGTGTACAAGTTTTCATTTATCTGGTTGTACATGATGTAGAGTTATACCACATGTGCAGTCATACATGTACCTAGGGTGATGATGTTCATCTCATTCCACCATCTTTCCTACCTCCATACCACCTCCCTTCCCTATCTCCCCATTGCCCAATCAAAGTTCCTCCATCTCCCCCCTGCCATTATGGGTCAGCATCCACTTATCAGAGAGAATACTCGGCCTTTGGATTTTGGGGATTGGCTTACTTTGCTTAGCATGATATTCTCCAACTCCATTCATTTACCTGCAAATGCCACAGTTTTATTCTCTTTTAATGCTGAGTAATAGTCCATGTGTATATATGCCACCGTTTCTTTACCCATTCATCTATTGAAGGGCACGTAGTTTGCTTCCACAGCTTAGCAATTGTGAATTGTACTGATATAAATGTTGAAGTGGCTGCATTACTGTAGTATGTTGTTAAGTCTTTAGGGAATAGACTGAGGAGTGGGATAGTTGGGTCAAAAGGTGGTTCCATTCCACATTTTCTAAGGAATCTCCATACTGCTTTCCGGATTGGTTACACCAATTTACATTCCCACCAGCAATGTATGTGATAGATGGGCTACCTCTCCCCCTCCCAGAATTTTCTGTGCCCTGAGCAAAGCAACCTTGTTTCCCTTTCCCCAGGGAAGGAGCCAATAGAATTAAAGGCTGCTCTGTTCCCTGGACAGGAGCCAATAGGATTAAAGGTTGCTCTGTTCCATGGACAGGAGCCAACAGGCAACCTAATGGTCCAGGGGGGTATTAAAGGGCTCCTGTCCATTGGGGACAGAGAGACGCAGAGAGACGAAAAGAGACAATGAGTGAGCCAGGTGAGGAGAAGACAGACAATGAGAAGAGAGAGGCGAGGAGAAGAGAGACAGAAGACGAGGGATACAGAGAAGAGGCAGCCACTGCACACTTACCCACCGTCCCAGCCAATAGCTCCAGAGACCACAGCCAGCCCAACCAGACTCCCACCTTCCATTCAGAGCTTGCACACTCTTCCACCTGAGCTTGCACACTTCCTGAGCTTGCACACTCCCCTCTCCCTGACTCCTTTCTCCCACCAGAGCTTGCACACTTCCCTCTCCCTGGTTCCCCTCTCCCCATTCCTTTTCTACCCTTAACCAGCCATAAAGACCAGTTAATAAATCCCTTGGCTGTACGGCTGTCTCCGGTGTGATTTTTGCCCTTCATTATGAGTGTGCCTTTTCCCCCAAATCCTCACCAACTTTATTGTTGCTTGTATTCTTGATAACTACCATTCTGAATGGATGGAATCTTAGAGTAGTTTTGATTTGCATTTCTCTAATTACTAGAGATGTTGAACATTTTTTTTTTTTTCATGTTTGTTGATTCACTGTATATCTTCTTCTGAGAAGTGTCTGTTTAGCTCCTTAGCCCATTTATTGATTGGATTGTTTGTTTTTTTGGTGGTAAGTTTTTTTGTGTGTATGTGTGTTAAGTTTTTTTTATATATATACTGGAGATTAGTGCTCTATCTGATATGTGTGTGGTAAAAATTTGCTCCCAAAATGTAGGCTCTCTCGTCACCTCATTGTTTCTTTTGCAGAGAAGAAGCTTTTTAGTTTGAATCCATCCTGTTTATTGATTCTTGATTTTATTTCTTGTGCTTTAGGAGTCTTGTTAAGGAAGTTGGGGCCTAATCTGACATTATGAAGATTAGGGCCTACTTTTTCTTCTATTAGGTGTAGGGTCTCTGGTCTAATTCCTAGGTCCTTGATACACTTTGAGTAGAGTTTTATGCATGGTGAGAGATAGGGGTTTTGTTTCATTTTTCTGCATATGGATTTCCAGTTTTCCCAGCACCATTTGTTAAAGAGGCTATCTTATGTATGTTTTGGGCACCTTTGTCTAATATGAGGTAACTGTGTTTGTATGAGTTTTTCTCTGTCTTTTATTCTGTACCATTGGTCTACATGTCTATTTTGGTGCCAATACCATGCTGGTTTGGTTGCAATAGCTTTGTAGTATAGTTTAAGGTCTGCTATAGTAATGCCTCCTGCTTCACTCTTCTTGCTAAGGATTGCTTTTGCTATTCTGGGTCTCTTATTTTTCCAAATGAATTTCATGATTGCTTTTTCTAGTTCTATAAGGAATGATGTTGGGATTTTAATTGGAATCACATTGAATCTGTATAGCACTTTGAGTAGTATAGCCATTTTGACAACATTAATTCTGCCTATCCAAGAGCATGGGAGATCTTTCCATCGTCTAAGATCTTCTTCAATTTCTTTCCTTAGTATTCTATAATTTTTATTGTAGAGTTCTTTCATCTCTCTTGTTAGATTGATTCCCAAGTACTTTATTTTATTTTATTTTTGAAGCTCTTGTCACCATCCCTCTTTTTTCCCTACTTCTCTCAGACTCAGAGAGTAAGATTTCCCTTCCTGTGTTTAAGATTCAACTCTATATCTTAACCAGATTCCATTTTTTCCATATTGTTCTGCAGGAGCCCTGTTTGGGGATTGACTTGAATTGCAGTTGACTATGAGCCGTGGAGATTTGGCCATTGTCGCCACCCGTAGTCTCACGGGATTTGTTGCGGGATCTCGAGTGACTTGGCCGAAATTGCTGATCGGGTCAGCGCCATTTTTAGTGGTGTGTTTGGCGTGTGTTAGTTGTTGTTAGAACCAGAGAGAAAAGTTATCAGAATAAAAAGCTGTTTGTCTCCAGTTTGCTTCTGAAGTTCTTCCCGCGGCTCCGTTGCTCCAAGCGCTTCAGGCGGCTACAGGTGGCGGCCCGTACGGGGAACTTCGGAGCGGACAGGTAAGAACTGAAAGGTCTCTAAAGATGGGTTCGAATATAACTGAATCCCAAGTGATAGAGGCTATGCAAAGACTCCTTGATATACCTGACTCTGTTTTCAGTGAGGAGTATATAGACAAAAGTGAAAGTGATCAAAAAAGTGTAGATTCCACTGGGCCAACTGAGACCAGTAAAGAGAGTATTAGAAGAGACCCAAAAATGACAAAAATCCAAGCTATTAAAGCTATTCGGGAGTTATTGGTAAAAGCTGAAGGATACTTGCTCTCACTGGAACCTGGGCCTCAGGATATTGCTGTCAGTGAAATTAGCAGTGGTGAGGAATCTAGTAAAAGTGATCCTGAGAAAATGAGGAAAAAGAAACTAAAAAAGACCAAGAAAAAGGACGGTCAGGTAGAGCAGCCACTGGTGTCCTCTACTCCCCCATGGGTGGAATCCATTACAGAAAATATGAAGGGTATTACTAGGCATTTGCATACCCTAGAAACAGAAATAAAAAGTCTTTCTGATCGCTTATGCGCTCTCGAGGACAACTCACAGATACATTGGGAACCGCCAGCATTTGAAAAGAAAAATGGACAGAGTGTCCATCAGTCAGTAGATTTCAAAACAATAAAAAATCTCAAAGAGGCAGTAATGACTTATGGGCCCCAAGCTCCTTTCACGTTGAGTATGCTGGAGTCCCTTAACACCTTTAGCTTAACCCCCTCAGACTGGAAAAGTCTATGTAAAGCAACATTAAGCGGGGGGCAATTCTTGGTTTGGCGATCGCAATTCCAAGAACTTTGTATAGAAACGGCTAAAAGAAACGCGGCTGCAGGGTTTGAAAACTATAATATAGACATGCTCACAGGAGAAGGGCAATTCGCAGACTTACAGGCTCAAACAGATTATGACCCAGATATATATGCTCAGATAAATGCAGCTGCCTTAGAGGCATGGAAAACTGTACAAGGACCTGGGGATCTACAAGGTAGCTTGTCAAAAGTGATTCAAGGACCTAATGAGCCGTATGCCGACTTTGCTGATCGACTTTTGAGAACTGCAGGTAGTGTGTTTGCAGATGTTGACCAAGCTATGCCATTAGTTGTTCAATTAGCTTATGAAAATGCAAATAAATGGTGCCAAGCAGCCATCAGGCCATGGAGAACTAAAAAGGATCTTTCCGTATATATACAACTATGTAAAGATATAAATGACGCCTTTGTCACAGGAAATGTGATTGCAGCCTCAATGAGAGGTGCTTCCTCTCGAAATTTCACAAAAGCTAAACGTAGATATTATAATCAATCAGGATATTCCAAGCAAAATTATCATAATCAATCAGGCAATTCTAGGCAAAATCCCAAAAGAGAAATAAGACCAAGCTCATATCGTGCCCCAGGCCGCTGCCCCAGGTGTAAAAAGGGAAATCATTGGGCCAATAAATGCCATTCAAAATTTGACATCCATGGAAATCCTTTGTTCAGGAATTCAAAAAACGGGGCACGGGGCCCAATACCCCGGGGCCCACAAATGTACGGGGCATTGCAGAAGGAGTATCCTCAAGCATCCACTCAGATGCTTCCCCGACACAATCCCTACTACCCATCCACTCCCTTGCCAGAGGAACAAGAGGAAATGCAGGATTAGACCTCTGTTCCACCGCCCGAATAGTGTTAACACCTGAAATGGGGGTTCAACTGATTCCCACAGGAGTCAGGGGACCTCTTCCCTCAGGGACTGTAGGACTTATTACCGGGTGTAGTCCTAAAAGCTTATTAGGTTTGCAAGTGACCCCAGGTGTAATAAACTCAGACTACAAAGGGGAAATAAAAATAATGCTTAGCTCACCCCAAAGTATAAGTTCTGTTAATCAAGGAGATAGAATTGCTCAGTTGCTTCTCCTTCCCAATTTACATAATTCATTTAAAATGGGTATGCCTCAAGAAGGGAACAATAGAGGATTTTGTTCCACTGACTCAAGTCCCATGGCTTGCTGGGTTCGAGACTGTTCAAGGAGGCCTATGTGTAAAATAAAAATCCAAGGAATAGAAATGGAGGGATTAATAGATACTGGAGCTGACTCTTCCATTATTAATTTATGCCAATGGCCCAAGCACTGGCCTCTGCAAAAAGCTTCAACCAGTTTAAGAGGCTTGGGATATAATAACCTCCCAGATAAAAGTGCAGTAATTTTAAAATGGGAGGATGATGAAGGACATAAAGGAACATTTCAGCCTTATGTTTTACCTAATCTACTGGTTACTTTATGGGGAAGAGATATTTTGCAACAAATGGGAGTACACCTTGCAACCAAACCTGCAGATGTTAAATGTGAAAACCTACAGGGTAATCTTAACCATAAAAGAACTCATTATCAAAAAGTACAGAGTAATCTTAACCCTAAAAGTAATCATTGTCATAAAGGAAAAAGATATTTTTTTTCGGGGCCACTGAGAAAATAATTTTGAAAATACCATGGCTTTCTGATAAGCCAGTGTGGGTCCCTCAGTGGCCCCTATCTAAAGAGAAATTACAAGCGGCCCACCTACTAGTTCAGGAACAATTAGAAGCAGGTCATATAGAACCTTCCACCTCTCCCTGGAATTCCCCCATATTTGTGATCAAGAAAAAGTCAGGAAAATGGCGATTATTACATGATCTTAGACAAATCAATAAAACCTTGCAAGTTATGGGCCCTACTCAACCTGGACTTCCTAGTCCCGTAGCTATTCCAAAAAATTTCCATCTTATTACTCTTGATATAAAGGATTGCTTCTTTTCTATTCCCCTACATCCTCTGGATGCCCCCAGGTTTGCTTTTTCCATTCCTTCTATGAACAATAATGGCCCTGATCAGAGATATCAATGGAAGGTTTTACCACAGGGAATGGCTAATAGCCCCACCATATGCCAAATATATGTGGACAAGGCTATCCAACCCATTAAAAATAAATATCCAAACCTCATGTGTCTACATTACATGGATGATATTTTATTGGCCCACCCTAATCAAAAAATCTTATTTAATATATTCAGTGATGTGGTAGAAAATTTAAAAAAATATGGATTATATATAGCAGAAGAAAAAGTTCAAACCAGATCTCCCATATTATATTTAGGATTTAAAATCATGGATACTTTTGTTAGACCCCCCAAAATTTTAATAAATAAAGAACATTTGACCACCCTCAATGATTTCCAAAAACTACTGGGAGACATTAATTGGCTTCGCCCTACACTAAATCTCACTACTGGCCAACTAAAACCTTTATTTGACATCCTTCGTGGAGATCCTGATCCATCTTCACCACGAACATTGACTCCTGATGCTAGGAAAGCTTTAAAGTTAGTAGAAAAAGCCATCGAAGGAACTCATTGTGATAGATTTGATTTAACTCAACCGCTGATGTTGATTATTATTTCTTCACAATATACACCCACAGGAGTATTTTGGCAACAAGGGCCTTTATTATGGATACATTTGCCCGTCTCTCCTAAAAGTATAATTGAATCTTATACCTCCATGGTGGCTAAACTTATTCTTCAAGGACTTAAGACTTCTACTAAAATATTTGGCATTCACCCTGCTACTATTATTACTCCCTATTCATCATCACAGATTGAATACTTATGCTTCAATGATAATGATTGGGCTATAGCTAAATGCTCTACTTCTGCAAATTTTGATAATCATCTTCCTAAGTCCCCTATATTATCTTTTTGTATTAATCATCCTATTATACTTCCACAGGTAATAAAAAATCAACCTATTCCTAAGGCATTTAATGTATTTACAGATGGGTCCTCAAATGGTACTGCTACAGTAGTCACTAAAAAAGAAAATATGACTTACATAACTGCACACAAATCAGCTCAACTAGTGGAACTGGAAGCTGTGGTAAGAGCTCTGGAAAATTTTAGGGACCAGCCCGTAAACATTTTTTCAGATAGCCACTATATTGTACAAGCCGTCTCAAAATTAGAGTTAGCAGGACCAATAGCACCTCATACTCCAGCCTTTAAATTGTTTTATCAAATACAAAAACTTTTGTGGGCAAGAAAAGAACCTCTATTCGTAGGCCATATTAGAGCACATACTAATTTGCCTGGTCCCCTCCATGAAGGTAATCAAAAGGCTGATGAACTTACAAAAACAGTATTTATACTTTCAGCGCTACAACAAGCTACTTTATTTCATTCCCAGTTTCATGTCAACAGCACCACCTTGCAACGTAGGTTTAAAATCACAAGGGAGCAAGCCAGAACAATTGTAAAAGATTGTAAATCGTGTATGATACATTTGGCCAATCCTCATTTCGGAGTTAACCCTAGAGGATTAATGCCCAATCATTTGTGGCAGATGGATGTTACTCATGAGCCAAGTTTTGGAAAATTGCGATTTATTCATGTGACCATAGATACATGCTCAGGCATGATTTTTGCTTCCTTACATTCTGGAGAAAAAGTTAAAGATGTTACATCTCATTGTTTGCAAGCTTTTGCTGCATTGGGCATCCCCAAAATGCTTAAAACAGATAATGGCCCCGCATATACGTCCTCATCTTTCAAACAGTTTTGCGCAAAATTCAATATATCCCATAAAACAGGCATCCCATACAATCCTCAGGGTCAGGGCATTATTGAAAGAGCAAACCGAACACTGAAAATTATGTTATTAAAACAAAAAGAAGGATATTGGAAAAGTCCTAAGGACAGATTGGCAGTTGCCCTGTTTACCTTAAATTTTTTAACTTTAGACTCTAATGGTTATTCTGCTGGAGACAGACATTGGAATCCACACCAACAACATAAACCTTTGGTTTACTGGAAGGATGTTCTTTCAGGTACATGGAAGGGTCCAGATCCAGTATTAATTTGGGGAAGAGGATCTGTTTGTGTTTTTCCAAAAGACGAATCCTCTCCAATATGGATACCATCTAGATTAATAAAACAGGTACCACATCAAAATGATCAAGATGAAGTTATTGAAGAATCAAGATTAATAAAAAAGGTACAAAATCAAGAGGACCAAGATGAAGGTATAGAATGATTCCCTCAAAAGAGTCCTTCAAAATATTTCACAACTTAAGTGTCATTCCTCCCGGCCGGGACGAGGAGATCTCTCTTTAGTGTGCACACAATTGTATTTTTTTTTTTTTCTTTTTGTACATGTCTTTATATCTGTACATTTGTCTATATTTCATGTTAATGTGACGTCACAAATATATGTTTGTATGTTTGTTCGTCTGTCCAGTGTGACGTCACAAAGAACAAAGCGCTTATGAAAAAGAAAAAAAATATATATATATATGGATCCAAATAACTTTAATTCATTTTAGGTTAAGAGTATTCAATTTAGGTAAATAATTTTATAAATGAGGGTACTTTCAATTTTGATTTATAGGTGTCCCTGGGACTTCTCTTTAGCAAACAATATGACTAGTGCTATATAACCTGATATTTTGGTGTTTTGACTTAAGATTGTTTATTTGTTATTAACTTCATTTGTTTAATAGCTCATTAATTTCAATTATCTCAACAGGTAAAAAATTGCTCTGTATACAGAGACTCAAGGGTTCCAGCTAACAAATTATTTCTCTCAAGTGCCTTTACCTTTTCTTTAATCTATCTTTAATGCAGTAATTACCCTCAGTCTTTCTTTGTTTTGTTCTAAATATGACATTTTTCCAACTTATGTTTGTAGAAGCTCAACCAGCGATGTATGTGAACAAAAATCAACTTTAATTTTCTAATCTAATTATTCTATTTTGTAGTTTGACAACTCGCCTCTTGACTCAGTGCTGCAATAGCACTGCCTTTCCTTTAATAATTGATGCTTGAGTTTCTAGGTAGCGGGCCCTGAAGATTTGCCGGTGGCATTGTCTAAACATAAAAAAGACGTCTGCTGCTCAAACATCAAACAACCTCACCAACAGTGTGGCCTCTGCTCTACATGCATGGGGCCTCCTACATCAACATGTTATAACAAATGGACATTTTGATCTTTCATTGTTTGGGACTTTACGGGACAATGCCTTGCGGGTATTTGTCTAGAGAATTCAGTGTGTTACTTGATGGAACTTAGGGCAGCTGATTTGTTTAAACAATTTGATATGCTATGCAATTTGGCTCATCACCAAAAGGCTTGTTGCCTTAAAGCCGCAACATCTCCTCACAATTGGACGGCTGTTAGTCATCATATATAGTCGATCCTAAAGGGCTCCATTGGATGGCTGGTTAGCCAATGACGGGTAAGATCCCCAGAGGGGGACAACCTAAGACAGGCACAGTCGCACGGGACAGTCTCATGTGGCCGACATATCAACCTAAGACAGGAGTCAAGGGCACAGCCTTGATTATCCGATGACGGGTAAGAATGTTGGTTGCACATAGACGTCTTAGAGCATTACCTCTTTTAAAACAAAAAGGGGGAAATGCAGGAGCCCTGTTTGGGGATTGACTTGAATTGCAGTTGACTATGAGCCGTGGAGATTTGGCCATTGTCGCCACCCGTAGTCTCACGGGATTTGTTGCGGGATCTCGAGTGACTTGGCCGAAATTGCTGATCGGGTCAGCGCCATTTTTAGTGGTGTGTTTGGCATGTGTTAGTTGTTGTTAGAACCAGAGAGAAAAGTTATCAGAATAAAAAGCTGTTTGTCTCCAGTTTGCTTCTGAATTTCTTCCCGCGGCTCCGTTGCTCCAAGCGCTTCAGGCGGCTACATTGTTCTCCATCTCCTAGAATCCTATCTCCTTCTGCTACACTCATGGATTTTAACTGGCTCCTTATTTTGAGCCTTTACATAGTTGAGCAGAACAGAACATTCATGGACCACTGTTAGAGCTGTTTCTCTCCTTCCCTTCTCATGCAGTCCTTCGTATAGTGGATCATTTTCTGTCCCTTGGCTCACAGTGTTTCCTTGACTAGAATAACTTTTCTTGCCCCTTCATTCACCTGGTTAGCACATAAACATTCTGCATTGTCAATGCCTCTGGGAATTTTTCCACTGAATCTTTTGCACTTCTGGCCTAAGTCCTCTCTTTTCTTCTCTCCAGTCTGCTCATCCCACATTGTCTTAAAGTCAGCTTATTATGAGACTGTCTTGAGATTATGGACTTTGTACCCATAGATAAACTACATCCGTACCACAGTAAACATTTTTTGTATAAAAAATATAGTTTCATAATTCATAAAACATATATAAAGTAAAATATTTATTATTATCCATTTATAGAAATTTAAATTATCCTTGGAGAATTTTTTTTTAAGTACCTCAAGATATTGTTGTATATGTTAGGAATACCAATCTCCAGAACAATGTGCAGTATATCTTATGGGATTGTTGGTTTGTAAAAGTTACATTATACAGATTAGCTAGGTTGTCTAGAATTCTTGAGTACACATGGCTTTTACTGTACATATTGTGTCTTATAGTCCTATCAAACACATTTCAAAATCTTTCCATACATTTTTTAACATTGGATCAGTTTAATAACACTGTAACCAGACTAAGGCAAAGTATTGATTGGTGCCTTATATTGTTGTGTTTGCCTGCCACTGGAGGCAATAAAGTTGAGGCTAGATGACAGATTATTTCCACAGGACTATTCTCCATGTTCAAAAAATACAAATTGACCACACAGAAGTCAGTGTCCTCTTGGCTATTGACAGTGACCTTTTAGGAAAAGTTATTTTTCTGATATAGGTAACGTGTAAAATAAAACTGAAAGCTTTCATTATTTTTCCTTAAAATTACAGAGTTATGATTATATACAAAGAAGCCAGATTGTGCCAGCATGTTTAAAGAAATTATTTATCCATAATTCATGATTTTCCTTAGTAATTTAAAAAGATGTACCTTAGTTGTGTTTTCATATACTTTCACATCTTTAATGATTTTCTACTTAAATGGACATGAATTAAAATACAGTGATGTGATCTGCCAATAAACTTGACAACCAAATGTCCCTAGTATTAGATGTTCTATGCTATCAAGGGCAGGCAAGTGACTCTCTGCGGTAGACATGCTATTGTTTATCTCTCTCATTGCTGACACAGGCATAAATCAGCAGAAAGCACCAATGAGCATCTCCTGAACAATAGGTGTCACTCTTCCTCCTGAATCTGAACCATATTTGCTTTAGAAGAGCTAAGGAGTTTAGTTTTGCCATTCACTATAAACATTGTCTTCCTAAGTCAAGTCTTTTATTAACATAAATAGAAAATAGTTTCTCCCTTGTCACTTATAGACAATAATCACCCACTTTACAAATTGCTGATTGAAAAGATCATGGCCATTAACATTTGTTGAGCAGCCCCTGGGTACAATGAACTATAACAGGAAGAAAAGAAAGGAGAAATGAATGATAAAGTGAAGGGCAAGTTTCAGAGACAGTTTTAAAGCTGCCAATCAGAAATATTATATGTGCTAGGAAGGCAAGTTAATTATGCAACTATTTATTTAGTATTGATTGAGGCACTGATATGGCTTAAATGATGATTTTTGAAAGGCACAGATTTAGTATATCCCTTTAAAACACTAATAGTCCCAGGTATATAAACAGAACATAAATAGATGAAAAGTAACCAATAATATCATTCAATAAATTAGGGTCAAATGAGCAATGAAGACCATAGCAGTTATGGATGTGCATAGTTGTACAAAGAAGCACCTGACTTAGAAGAAACAGGTTTTGGGGCTGGAGGTATAGCTCAATGGTGGAGTGCATGCATAAAGCCTTGGTCAATACCCCAATGCCAGAGGGTGGGGGAGATAAGAAGAAATAGATTTTGAATGGGTGTTTAAAAATGCACAATATTTGATGCATGGAAGAAAGAGAGAGTGAGGCCATACAATCAGTGATAGGCTCCAACAACTTCTGTTCATGAGGCTGAGACAAAGATGGTAGACATTATTTCAGAATAATGGGAAGAAACCACCAGAAGATGATTTGGGGTGTGACTATGGAAAAACTTAAATAATAATAAATAGATTTTTCTTTAATGGATTCTTCAAGACACAATTGTAACAATGACAAAATATGTTTTTATTTTTCTTTTGGTGCTTGGAGAGTTTATTTACTATGGTTTTTAAAGAACTTTCCATTCACACTGACTTTTATATCAACCAACTCCCATATATTGTGTTACTACCTTATGAAAGACCTTGAGTAAAATTATACTAAAGAGTTTACTCTGGGTACATAGAGATCTAGAACACAAATAAATCTAAACGTGAGATGGGGTTCAGATAAATAAGAATCTGCATCTGGGTGAAAATATAGCAACACATATAACCTAAACCTTTTTTTTTTTTTTTTTTTTAATCATTGTGCCTGAAATGGTACTTACTGCCTCTTGGGTTTGAGGGCTCTTCCAAAGTTTCCTTGTGCAACCATAAATAGCTGTCAAAACCGAGGAGGTGGTACGATTTCAGGCTTTCTGGCCAAAACCTTGGGAGACATGTCAGGTCAAGACTATCTCCCAGACACATTTCTCATCTGTTGATTGCCAGCTGTGCAACTGGGCTGACTGGAGTGCTAGGAGTCCTTACACTATTTACTGTAAACAGTGGGTGCAGTAATTTGAGAAAACCCATGAGATCTTGCCCCCATGTGTCAAAGGGTCTTCCTTCCTTACCAAAAAAAAAAAAAAAAAGCAAAATATTGATCATTATAGAACTAGATTGACAAAATCATTTATTTTATTCAAGTTTATTTAAGTAAGCAAATTATTTTCTACCATTAATATTTTTAAATAATGGGTTAGTACCTATCATACTATGGCAACTGAAATTATCAGTGTAGTGGTTTTTGGTTGAGCACTTTTTCATAAAACTCATTTTACCTGCATAATAACTTTACCTATAGGTTGAATAAATATTCTCTATTAAAAAAAAAGGACTAAAGAAATTCCTTACCTACCATTAAAGATATATATGTTTATACATGTGTATTCCATTTATTGTAATTCTAAAACCCATGCTCTTTCCACACCACATCACTAAGGAACTACAATATGGTACTAGGAAATGTGATTTCCCAAAATTAAGATTGGTTAAAAATCTAAAACCTTACCTGAGTAGACATAAAAAATTAGTATATTTCATATCAGTAGAAAATGGATGGATAGCTTAATAAATGGTTTCAAAATGTTGCCAAATAATCTGAAAAAAAAAATAAAACATAGGTCCCTTACTCATGTCAAAATAAATTCCAAATGGACCAATAATTTAAATGCAGAAGTGAACCTCTGAAAGAGACACAAGAAAATATAGGTGGCCTATTTCTATACCTGTGGTTTGTAGATGATTTACTAAATATCACCGCAAAGCAGAAGTCATGAAAAAAGTGATATATTTCATTACATAAACTATTAAACTTCTTTTAGCCAAATTGCTATGAACATAATTAAGATAAGCAATACACTTGAGAAACATTTACAAACTATGTTATGAAATATTTTTCTAAGTAATACATAAATATTACTCACATATCAATAAAAGATGAACATTCTAAAAGACCAGTGAGAAAATATGTTGAATAATAATTTTGTGCACATAAAGAAAAACAATAAATATGTGAAAAAGTGCAATCTTGTCACACAGTTTAAATAATTAGATTCAAAATTAACACAATGTACGTTCAAATTCAGGCTTAGCCAAAGGCTAAAATTTTTTTAATCCTGAGTAAATTATTTAGTTCAACATTTTAGGCCATGAGAAAACATTTTTCTTCTCTGTGTCTTATTGTCCTCGCCTGTATATAATGGTATTAATAGGAATATCTCATAGTCTCTATATCATAGGGTTATTGCAAAGATCAAATGATGTAATTTATTTTAAGTATTTTGTGTCAAACACTAAGCACTGAAGAATTTTTAAGTAAATTAAAGTAACAATGAGATTCCCTTTTCACATCTCTAATTGTCAAAAACTTATAGGCATCAAAAGGGTTGAGGAATTAGTTTCCCATATACACTGCTAGTTGAGTATAAAATTTATGGCATCTTTCAAAAAGACAAAAATATATCAAGCTTTAAAAATACATATCCTTTGACTATACCTATTCTGACCAAATTAATAATATTTATTAATGGGTTGATTTCAGTTTGGTGTGGTGGTGCATGCCTGTAATCCCAGCTACTTGGAAGTTTGAGGCAGGAAGATCACAAGTTTGAGGCCAGCCTCAGTCATTTAGTGAGACCCCTGCTCAAAAATAAAATAAAAATAGGGTTGAGGATATAGCTTCATAGCATAGTGCTTCCTAGCATGTGTGAAGGTCTTGGCTCAATCCCCAGTACCACATATGTATGCTATTTCCATTAGAGAAAAAATTATGTAACTTAAATGTCCATAAATAGGAAAATGGTTAAATAAATTATAATACACATATATTCTTTAAAAGTGTGTTTCTATTCCATATGTTATATATATATATGTATACATATGTATATATATATATATATATATATATATATATATAACACTAAACATACCATATATTTATATATAGTATGTTTAGTACTATCATATTTGTATGTATGGAGTGTATGTGGAAAATAAGGTGTAAAAATACGATGGGATTTCAACTAGATAACATGTGAATGTGATGTATACACAAGTTCTCACTGAACTGAGGGATGGTAGATGATCTAAATTTTGTTACCTGTATTCTTCAAAACCTTACAATGATTATTTTTATTTATTATTTTGATAATCAGAACAACAAAACAACAACAAAAAAGTGTTCTTGATTTGTCATTGTTGTTTTCTTTATAAGTCATGGAGAAATACCACATTAGGCATTGAAGGCAACTTGGCTCTGGATATCCACATGGTTCTGATGCTAACATTGGCACATTATCTCTAGCACTGCATTTCAACTAAGTGATAAGCGCTCCCTAATTATTCTACTGTTTTTGCAACTAACTAAATTGGATGGTTCTTATAACTAAGTTAAAGGCTGTGAATGACTAAGTCAGAAGCTAACTTCTTGATTTTTCCATTGACATGACTTACACCTTGGCAAAATCACTCCAAATAATTACATACAAATGAAGACTTAGTTGGATAATGGAAAAAATTGTATTCCTTTTTCTGAAAAATATTTATTGAGCATCTGGTATGCCAGGGCTATGCTACACCCTAAAGATAACTGATTGGACATACAATATCATAGGAAAAGAAAAGCAAAAAGCATCTAATATTTTAAAATACGATAAAGGGAGGAAAGAAGTTGACATTAAATGAGTAAAGCTGCAGCAGGAACAACTTTTGAGAGGGAAAGATGCTTGACATGTGAAGTTCAATATGCCTAACAGACATCAAAAACAGATGTCAAAGAGACAGAAGGATAGAAGGAATTCAGAAAAAATATTAGGGCTGGGATACAGACGTGAACATCATCATATTTAGAGGGTATCTGAAGTCATAGAACTAGATAATATTCATAAAGAGAGTGATAAGAGTTTCAAGACTGAGCCTAGGGACCCCAATGTTAAAATACTGGAAATATGAAATGGAATCACCAAAAGAGAGCAAGAAGGAAAAGTCCCTAAAGTAGAAGCAAAACCAGGAAAATAATCTGGAAGCCAAGACATGGAGATTCTTTAAGAAGGTGGATTGGCTCACCTGCGAAATTCTGTTGGTAGATCAGATAGAGGTAGGACTGAGAAATGACCAGGTTTGGGAATTTGGAAGTCATAGGTGACCATGATAGGAGTACCTTTAGAGAAGAGGTGAGTAGGAAAGGTTGATGGGGGTCGGTTCACAAAAGGATAGGAGGCAAGGAGTTAGATACAACTCTTCTAAGAGTTTGGGGGTTTGAAAAATAAATAATAAAAGGAGAAAAATAAAGCTGATAGAAACAGAAATGGCATCCAGATTTTTAATATGAGAAACAACATTGATCTGTGTCGCTATAAAAGAAATGCAGAACATAGAGATGAATTGATGATTCAAGAGAGGTATATTATTGAAGAAGACTTCTTGAGTAATCAGGGGAATCTAGTACCCAGGCTGAGAGTGTCTTAATGTGGATTCTCAAGAAAAACAAAGCCTATGTGTTAACGTTCTATCTGGAGGGTAAGATCCCAGGGAAGTAGCAGAAAGGATGAAGGAAGTAATGTGGGAAAGGAAGAAAAACAAATATAAGAGAATATCACTCATCTGTAGCTTTGTGTCAAGCCACTCAGTCTTACATGACATCTTCAGAGACATGATATCAGAGAAGTAAGTAAGCCTCCTAACAGTCAGTCCATCTTAAAGAAGGGAGGGAGGAAAATTTGTTCGCCTGTTCATGCCTCCCATCTGTCCAAGTTGTCTCATGAAGAAGCTCAGGGGTGGGGGGCAGGAGTAGTAAAAGGGGCAAGGAGGAGGCTACCATTCAGTTGTGCCCACAGTCGACTTGGGAGCTAGGAGCTGCTCCCACAGTGGACACCTTGTTTAGTGCCAATGGCAATATGAATCTAGTTCTTTGATTATGTCAACAATTTGTTGTTAGGTTGCCCCAGGCAGAGAACAATGAGAGTGGACAGACCCAGGGTGATGCATAAAGTAGAAACAGAAGAGAAGGCTCAAGCCTTTGGTTAAAGAATTGATAGTTGATCTAAGATAATAATAGAAATGGCAGTATATTTGGGGATGTAGGTAGATGGGTAGTATGAAAGCTCTCTTCTGTTTGCTTCTATGTTCTCAACAGTGTTATCCAAAAGTGAGAACAAGAAATGAGGAGGTTTGGGAAACTTGTGGAGTAGGAGATAAACTGGCCAGGAAAGAGAATAGGGGCATAAAAAGACCAGGATCCTTGGGAGCATTTGCCTTAGGAGTCTGAAAAAGTCTCCTGGGGAATGGAATCTTGAAGCTGAGACCTTAAGAACGTGCTTGAACTATTGAATAGACAGGGGACTTATCTTCTGCAAGAGGAAATATGTAGGTGCTAAGACCAGAGGATGAGGAAAAGCAAGGCCCCTTTATGAATAAAGCTGAGTGTAGTGCACAATGAGCAAACACTGGAACTGAGATTACAGAAATAGATGGCTGAAAAACTCACTCGTCAGGTCTTATATTTCATGGAATTGTATAGAGAGTATATCTAAAATGTTATTTTATATTATAGATATAAAATATATTATCATAACAAAATATCTTTAAAAAGGAAATAATAAATAATCCTTAATTATTGTTTGTTAAGTGAGGGTTTGGGTATGCCTGAAAACATTGACAATCAAAATATGTGGTGAATTAGGGTTATTGAAGAGCAAGTCAAAAGTTAAGAAATTTTTAAATTATTGTGAAACTCAGACATGCTGGAAATCACTGATGCCCCTAATGAAAGTCACAATTAGCTTTATGAACAGAAAAGTAAGCATAACTGAGATTCACAAATAAGAAAAGTATTCATCATTTTGCAGATAATAGACCACATTATCTTCATCTCCTCTTTAATAGCTCTAAAGTTATTACATCAGAGAGGAATTTAATGGTACAGCTATAATACTTGGTATCTTTAGTAGGAGTATCCTAAAAGCATACTCAGAATTGCACAAATACACATCTATGCACATATATAGATATTCATAACTTTGGCAGAGAAGCTAGATAAAATGGAAAATGGAAAAACATAAAAATAAAACCAATTACACTCTTGGCAATATGAGTTCTTTTACTCTACTTAGGCATCTCTCTGAAAATAAGACTCTCTAAAATAAGACTATGCATTAGCATCAATTCAGAGAGTACTGTGTTTCAATACTTATAGCTCTAAAAGGTTTTTATCCTTCCCATAAATAATCAACATACACTTGCATGTAAGGATATCGGAAACTTTAGAGAATTAAGAGCAAATTAGACAGAGTAATGATACTCTATTAAAAACAAAATTCTCATGAAGTATATTCAAATTTTAAGTCTTCATACAAATTTAGTAATACTGCTCTGTTTATTGTATGCATCCTGAAGTGTATCTTTGAGGACACTTCTAGAATTTTGTTCCTTCACTGTAGTGTCAGTGTTTCAGGTATGTTCTCAGAGTTATGCTGAAAACTATGGAAAGTCCAAAAGGTAGCACACTGTCTACCTTTGGGAGATTCCCAGAGATAGCTTGTGAAAACTAGAGTTCCCCCTCTAATCCTCACTCAAAGAAGGTAACTGGCTTAAGTCTACTAGGCTTCCCCAGATGGAAGAGAGGTCTGGGAGAACAACACGAATCTTGAATGCTTCCATCATTAGCTGTTAAAACAGTGGAAATTTTAAGTCACTGCACGCATGATATGCTGTGGTCTGTGGAGAGGGCAGGGAAGTGGTATGGTATGCCTCTTTTAATTACTCCCCATGGAACTGAGCACATGTCTAGCCATGGTCTTTTCTTTTACTATTTTCCAAATAATGAGTCTTCTAATTGCCTCAGCTGGAGCAGCCCGTGCTGATTGGAATAGTTGGCTGCCAGGGTTCTTTGCCTTTCTTCCGTCTCACCATTCTCTACACACATTCTCTCTCCTTCTCTTATCCCACCCCCTTTTTCTTGGCCTAAATTTGATGAAGGTCTGGATTTTACTCCCTAAAAGTTTAAGTGGTTGAATTGAATCACAACTTGCTTTGGTCAGTCACCTGGGGAGCTCTTTAGGAATTGGGGAAACATTTTATTTACGACTCAGCTTTCCACCTGTGCTGACAGGGCATGGAATTTACAGCTATATTGAAAGCATTATACCCAGAACCTCAGAAACTCCACATTCTCTTGAGCTGCATTATTATGGAACATTTGTCAGGCAGCCAATTGCTGTGTCAGCCCCTAATTGATTTATATTAGCATCTGTAGGACCAAGGTGGGGTGAGGATGGAGGTGAAGAAGTGAATCTGGGCCCAGTTCTGACTACCCAGTTGCTGAGTTTTCTGTAAACATAGGAGGTTTACGAACAGGATGGAACACAGACATCGTGGCTTTTCTTTTTTTTTTTTTTTTTCTGTTTTATTTTTATGCAATATGCTTGAAATTACAGATGTTAACAAAGCTAGTATAAACTTTTATTATTTTGTAAAAAGAAAAGTGAGCTTATCCTCTCCTTGCAACTATCACTTAATTCTAAAGAACACCTGGCTCTAAAAGGTTGGCTTCATTTTTCCTTGGGGTAGAGGGGTAATGAAATCAAGAAACCCTTCAAAGATTTCTCTTCTGACAGCCTTCATTTACAAATCTAAAAAAAAATGGTAGTTAATTTTAATGGCTCATTTTATACTTGGAACCCACTCCTCCTGGATTAGAAATAGAAATCTATATTACTTATTTAGGAACACCTGGTTTGAGATTAGGTCCAACTTGAGGGAGCCTGGGGAAATTAGCAAAAGAGGATCATGGTTAGAATGCACAAGACACTCATTCACTATAATTTTGGTTCTTGGCACAAATAGTTCATGCAAAAGTTAGAGCTCCCAGAGTGTCCTGGTCAATGTGGTAATACCTGTAGGTATCTTTGATGGACACTATGGTCATTGCCACCCTCTGATGTATCATATTTCTGGCCCAATTCATGGTTACATTATGAGTTTGGCCCGTCTCACTATGTGAGCGCACAGTGATTTCCACACTGCCATCTTGAAGTTGCTATAAGAGGTCTGGGGAAATAGGAGAGATATATGGTGCATGTTTGAAGACTATGGAGCTGAAGAAACAAAGGAGATGAATGAGCTTATTTGGGCCTCTGGCTATAGAGTAAACACAGCCAAGAATAACGCTGAGTAAGGAGCCTGTCACCAGAGAACTACTGGTTGGTGAACAGAGGCCTTGGTGGCAGGCCTAGGGTACAATGTTAGTGTTCCTTGATCTTCATGTATGTTGGTTACAGTGCACATTGTTCACAACATGGTTGTGGTCACAGTGCTTCTTGGGTGCCATGTGCTTTGGCCAAAACTTGCTTTAGTTTATAATGTCTCTGATGTGGCATGCTTTGGTCAGAGTGCACATTGATTACTACATGCTTGAGTCACAGCACTCTTTGGTCCCCATGCACCTTGGTCTCAGTATATTGTTTACTGTGCCCCTTTGACATAATATACTTTGGCATGGCACAAAGCAATGGTCATTGAGTACCTTGCCCAAGTGTGCTTTGGTCACAAAGTGTCTTAACTAGAGTAAGCTTGCTTTCTCATTCCTGTGTTTATATGGATGGTCATTGTGGGCCTCTGACCTCATGTATTTGGGTTACAGAGTATCTAGCATGCTTTGGTCACCACTTACATGATGGTCATATGTGCCCTGTCCTTTATGCCTGGGTGTCTGTTCTGGGATCCTGGCTCATGTGGATCACAGCATGATTTGGCCATAATGTGACTTCTGTTTACAATAATGGTAATTAGAAGCAATTGCTGAGAGTTTTTGCATTCTCATAGGATATGGAAGAGAAGGATGATGAGATTCCAGAAGTAAAGCAAGAGAGACACATAGCCAGTACCATAGATACTCAAAATTATGTTGATATGCCTGTGTTATAGTCTGGATATTAAATGTCTCCCCAAAGGCCCATAGGTTAAAGGCTTGGTCACCAATCTGTGGTGCTATTAAGAAGTGGTGGAACCTTTAAGAGGTGGTACCTAGTGAAAGAAAGTTAGGTGCACCCTCGAAAGGAACTTTGAGACTCTGGATCTTGCCTCTTTCTCTGTTTTCTGACTGCTATGAGGTGAGCAGCTTCGCTCCCCAACAAGTTCCTCACCATGATGCTCTGCCTTGCTATAAGTCCCAAAGAAACAAAGCCAACTGACCATGGACTGAAACCTCTGAAACCATAAGCCAACACAATCCTCCACTTATTTTAAGTTGATTTTCTCAAGTATTTTGTCATAGCAATGAAAGTCTGACTAATGCAACATGGTAAAATAATTTGTGTTTTAAAATGTTAAAGTGAATATTTTAGAATTATGTATACATTCACACAGAAGATAGCCAAAGGATATACACCTAAATATTAGCCATTAGTTTCTCTGAGTAGTGGTATTACAACCTGCTTTTTTTTCTTTTTTGTTTATGTTTCAACGTTTTATGATTATTTTAAGGAAAGGAAAGACCTTTTTTCTTCAAGACTCATTTTCCATATCACTGGAACATGTTGCCAGATGGTTTACAGTCAGAATCACTCATTCCACCTCTGTCTTCTGGACACCATCTTTATACCTATATGAACGGCATTAGATAGTGGTGGGGATGGGCAGAAATTTCTCTCTTCATCTTATTCATCTTTATTTCTTTAAAAGCAAACTTTTCTCTCCCAATAGAATATGACTGCACATTTCCATGCATAAACAGCTCAGTGAATCTTTGTTGGATTATCTGTGGCTAACTCCACTCTCCGCAACTCTGTGGAAATTCCATAAATCCTAGAAAGCAAATGTCTTTATAAATAGTTTTCTCTTTTTCTTGGCTACCACATTGAAGTGCAGCTATAAACTTCTAGAGGGGCAAATCACATTACCTGTTCTAAAGAACCTCTGGAAAAGGTGATTCTACAACATTCTTTGGCCAATTGCATTTGAATAAGGCCTCTCTTTGTAACCAATTCTGTGTTCTGTTTCTTCAGTAAAGACCTATTCCAGATTCTGGGAGCATATTCTGGACTTACCCCCCAAAATCAGTCATGAAGCATCAGCTCAGTCACTGTAAGAACCTGGGAACCAGTTTCACCAGTGGGATTCCACTCAGCCTTCATAACATATGTCATTTTCCTTGTTCTCCACAACATCCATGGGACAAAGACTATACTTATTTTATTAAGCATGTATTACAAGTGAGGAAGCAAGTAATTATGTCCAGAAACACTCAAAGGGTAGCTTCAAGGTAGATGAAGAGCCCAAATTTTTGTCTTTCAACCTGAGTATGAATTTGGCTTTTCATTTAAATATATACTATCAGAGGAAGATAAATTAGGTAAGTACAGCTACAAGTCTTACTGTTCTACAGCAAATAAAGAAATTGTCCAAGATGTTTACTGGCAAAAAAAAAAAAAAAAAGCAGCCAGGTTTTTTATTTTCCTATGTTATTCACTAATAATACAAGTAAAGAGTAAAAGAAACTATCTTTATTTAATCCAGGTGCTGGGAAGCATACTAGTTTGTATTAGTTATAAACCTTATAGAAAACCTGGAAAGTAGGTGCTATCTTCAGTTTACATGGAGCAAAAGTGAAGCTTAGATCTATCAAGTAATTCACATGTTACATGGCTGGGGGAAAAGAGGGTCTGGAGTCTCTCTCTTTCTCTCTCTCTCTCTCTCTCTCTCTATATATATATATATATATACATATATATGCATATATATATACATACATATATATATATATATATATATGAAAAAGAAGGTCTATTACTTTGATAGCAAAGGAGAAACACAGAGGATTCCTGTCACAGAGGTTGTGATTCTGCCCATTAGCAGGAAGAGGGGGCTTTAACTTTTTTTAAAATTAGGTATATATGACAGCAAAATGCATTTTGATTCATTGTACACAACTGCAGCACAACTTTTCATTTTCTGGCTACACACAATGTAGCATCACACCCTATGTGCAGTCTTACATGTATCTAGGGTAATGATATCCATCTCATTCCACCATGTTTCTTGCCCCCATGTACTCATTCACCCTCCCTCCCCTTTGCCCAAACTTCCTCCATTTTCCCCATGCCTCTTCACTCCTGGTTTTGGATCAGCACCCACTTATCAGAGAGAACATTCAGCCTTTGGTTTTATGGCATTGGCTTAGCATGATATTCTCCAACTCCATCCACTTACCTGCATCTGCCATGATTTTATTCTCTTTTAATGCTGAGTAATTTTCCATTGTTTATACATACCACAGTTTCTTTATCCATTCATCTATTGAAGGGCATCTAGTTTGCTTCCACAGTTTAGCTATTGTGAATTGAGCTGCTATGAACATTGATGTGGCTGTGTTACTATAGTATGCTGATTTTAAATCTTTAGGTTATAGACTGAGGAATGGATAGCTGGGTCCAATGGTGGTTCTATTCCAAGTTTCCTAAGGAATCTCCATACTGCTTTCCTGATTGGTTTCACCAATTTGCAGTCCCACTAGCAATGTATGAGTGTGCCCACATCCTCACCAACATTTATTGTTGTCTGTATTCTTGATAACTGTCATTCTGACTGGCATGAGATGAAATCTTAGAGTAGTTTTGATTTACGTTCCTCTAATTACTAGAAATGTTGAACATTTTTTCATATATTTGTTGATTCAATGTTTATCTTCTTCTGAGAAGTGTCTGTCCAGCTCCTTAGCCCATTTATTGATTGGGTTGTTTGTTTTTCTTAAAGAGGTGATTCAAAGCCTACATTCTACATGTTCTCTGTTGGAGTTGTAATTCATTTGTTAATTTGGGAGATAGTTATTTCTGAGATCTTCTGGTACCATCCCCCAAATCTGGATTACTTCATTCCTGTGGTGGGTGTGTACTCAAGGATAGGTAAATCTGCCTAAAGTGGGGAAGAAAGGTAATCCTGTTTTCTCCTGAGATTAAAAAGGGGAAGAGATTATGGAGGATCAGGGAGAAAGGAAGAGAAAGAAACAAGTCCATTAAAAAAAAAAAAAAAGTTGCAGTGGTAATGTAGCAAGGGCTATATTCAAAGCATGAAGTGGACAACTGTGACATTTCCCTACTGCCAATTTCTACATTCCATTCCTATAGAAAAAAATGGGCCACAACATCTCCAAGCTTTCTCCTTCTGAAAGGGGACAAAGTTGGAGGAAGCAACCCAAAGTCCTTGTTCTCTATCAGGTTAAAGGTACACGGACAGTTAAAGGTACTCAGCATCAGAACAGTTCAGAGGTCCATAGTGGTTGATGGCAGGTGACTGGACAAGGCATACATGGGGCAGGGATTATGCTAAGACAACAATAAAGACAGCAAAGCATTACTTTTTTGTAAACAGTCAGCACAAAAGCAATTAGTATTTCAGCAAGTCTCTGAAAACCATGAAGACAGTAACTCATAATCATATCAGTGAAAAATAGATCAGGTTTATCAATGTAGGAGGTTAGGAAGATTTGTAGATCTATGAGATCAGGCTGAAATTGACCCAGAACAAACTTTTGACTCTAGTGTCCTTTGTGATCATTATTATTGGGTACTCCCACACAGAACCCTTCTTTTATGGCCTCCAGATTTACTTACTTTGGGTAGGTATGATACAAGTGTACATCTGAATTTTCATTTAAAAGAAAAGCATTATTTTTCCTTTTAAATGTCCATGTAGCACTGTGCTTAGGCTACTCTCTTGCCAAGTGTTTAAGACCAAATTGGTCAAAACTAACCTTGTTCCTATTTACTCCTAAGAATAATCTGAGATTCCTTAGATATAACTCCTGGAGATGTGTGCAAAACCTCTTGGCTCCTTCATCTTTCCTCTACAGTGGTGCCATCTGCCAAGATGGGTCAGAGTTTTGCCGACCATACACGGTTTCTCTTGGAAGTGTCAAGGACTTTGCCTTCTCCAGTGACCCTCCTTCTTCCAGAATGTGCACTGTTCAGCTTTCTGTTCTCTAGGGTCCTCTGGATCTCCCTGATCAGCAGATTGGGTGACTCACTGGAGTTGCCAGGCCCAGAGAGGGGTCCCGTCATTCTCTGGGTGGCTGACCTTAGAGGGCAAGGGGCCAAAATATTGGTTTCTTTTTCCTTGACTTCGGTCTCCAAGTTTTTTATTTTAAACACTCAGCTGGACAGTTTCACCAGTCATCTTAAAATGGGAATAACAGGTTATAACTTTAACATCTATAATTTTACAGGTACCCCTTTCATTTAATTGGAGTCAGTATTAGTACTGGAAGCCAGATATCCTATTTGTCCTATAGGTGATGGCTTATTATCTCAAATTAATTCAGGTTGTTTTATTAGAAGCAGTACACTAACTAATTAGAAGCAAAACACTAACAGGGAACAGTTAGAAAGCTTACAAGGAAAATACAAAATGAAACTAACAGAGCAAAAACATATTTAGTTTGTATATAGCTATGAACCAAGAAATCTGATTTTTATAATCTTAAACCTTCACTTAGTTATGTATTATATCCCCTGTGTATTTTGAGATCACAGTAATCTTTATGACAAAAATTGACCTTTTGAACACAAGTTTAAATGAGCTCAAACTTAACCCATTTTGGAGCCATTCTAACATGGAGTAAGGTGAGAGTGCCTTATCTTAGGTAAGGCTGGACTCTTGACAAATAACAATACATTACGTCTGACACGTCAAACAAAGACTAAGAGTGCTCTCAACTCTTTTTTTACTTTTTGGTGTAAAAAGTGGTAAAATAGTTCCATATTTTACAATGTCACTTTTAAACAGATCAGGCTGTCCTTATTACCTTCAAAAATACACTTAAATGCCTATTCCAGTGTAGAGTAACACAAAATTGTTTACATAACTTATTGACAACAGATTATTCAGCTATAACATCAAATGACATGAATAAATACTAGCCAAATTTGTTATTTCTATATAACTCTGAAGGAGACTATTGCTACAGATAATTTTAGTTTGGAGAACACCAACTTGGTAAAGTGCTCTCCTCTAAGCTTTACATTTAACTTAACTCAGCTTAACTTTTAAAGTACAATTTAGAATCCATAGTGTATGGTAACAATAATCAAAGTTCTGCATGGATTAGCAGTACTAGCAAAAATCAAAGGATAGCCTTAAATCTCTTACACATTTAGGAAACAGTGTTAATGATAAGAGAAATAGACTTAGTCAAAGGAAAAAGATGACACATCTTCAAATGACAGTGTGGCCCTTCTATGTCAGATCCAAAAAAGAGAGCACCTATTGGTTACTTTGCCAGTAAACCTAGATAAACTTTCATAAACTTTTACTTAACACTTAGACAAGGCTTTTACTTAACATTTACACAAGGCTCAGATAGATACAGTTCTCAGATGTATACATATATCTAGCCACATATATTTACAGTGTCAAATATATTGTTACAACCTAAAATAATAGTTGTTTAATCAGTTATAAAGTAATCATTTAAGACTTTAAAACAGGTACAAACCCTAACTCCTTTAAGACTTAGTTTCCCCAAGTAATAAAACCTAACAAATACAAGAAAATTATCTTGATAGATAGGAGCATATCGTGTTTCAGACTTTGCTTCATGTTAGTGCATTAAAGTTCAAATAAATTTGTATGACTGCTAATTATAGCTAATTTAATCACAAACACACACTTTTTGAGATTTACCTTTAGCAAATCTTCTGCAACTTACTTAGACATTCACAATTTGTTTACATCCTTAGTTTTGTCCTCTTTCATCTTGGACTTTAACACAAGAATATTTCTTTTTTTTTTTGTCTTTGTAGGTCTATTTTATTATTACTAATATTTATAAGTAATATCATGCCTCAACTGTAATCAGTGATTTTTGAATATTTGTTTATTATCCATGAAAATGTCAAAAGTTAAGAAATTTCTACAGCTACTATCAGACATGTATAGACAAAACACTCTCTTGTCCAGAAAGATTTCTTTCACCTTCTAATTTTCTGTACTAAAATATATTTCCATACCTAGAATTTTCTTTTATCTTTTCTAGTTTGGGACCCTTTCTTAAATTCATATTCTGAAACAATATTTATGAATGTTATCTGTGTATTTAATTTACACAACAAATTTCATCCCAGGAGACAGTTGGACAATCCAGGATACACAAAAACTGTACCTTAATCTTTTTTCCCCTAGGTTGCATTTAAGGGGTTGGAGCACAAGATATTTTTGAGCCTGACTTGTCTCCCTTATTATTATCACAATGCCATCAACTTTGAGTACCCCACTGTCAATTGAACCCAGAGGCTCCTTTTGGTCCTTTTTCTTATACCAGACATATTGATATGCAATGGAAGAGCCCCTTTCCATCCTTTTCTTTGGGCTTCCCTGAAGATCCCTTTGCAGAGGCTGACAACACACACACAAGTTGGCCTCAGTTGCTATCTTTTTCTTTTCTGGGTGCAGTTGTTTACCCTGCCAGTCTCCCCGTGCATTTAGTTTGATGGGATACTCCTCTAGCAAGAATTGCTTTTCTCCAGTGATAAATATCCTCTGGCCAAATGGGGTGTCCTGTCAGATATTAAAAGGGGAGACTATTCCTGTCTCCGGGTCATAAACTGGTAGTGATAGAACCTACTGCCACATCCTCTGTGGCCAGCAGCTTACACCCCCAGGGGCAAAAGGGGCTGGAAGACAGGGCAGAGGCTGGTTCTGTTTGGCCATTCTTTTTCTACAACTCAGGCTCAGTTTAGGGCTGGTGTCCTTGACCCACAGAGAGATGACCTTCAGCTGCCTGGGGTACGGCAGGGAGTGCCAGCACTGGGTTTAAAAGATTTAAATTTTTTTTAACCCTCTTTTTGGGTGTCCTGCTATCCTTGCACACAAGAAGCAGTGCCTTTTGGCACCTTCAAATTAGTTCCTGACTGTTCAGGTCCCATATCATGCAAATGCATAAATGCCTGTACATACAGAATCTCTTTCATATACTTTGCCCCTGACAGACAACTTCAGCTCCAGGATTGCATTATAATCCCGAATAACCATTCAAAGGCCAGATTGTGTTACAGTAAACCATTTTCCTTCTAGACAGGCTTATGCCTATAGTGGCCCATTCAGCCAAGATCTATCTGCTGGTAAGATCAACCCGGCCTGGCACATGTCTTAAAGGGCCAGTAACAAACAAAAACAGACAAGAGAGCCTCACCAATTAGTTGCTGGGGTCTTTAGCTCCCCCCCCCGCCCCCACCCCGACCAGTGATAGGCTCCTCTGGCCAGCGGAGAAGACTGAGGGGAACACGCCCCAGCAGAGGTGAACTCGGAAACTGCAGGGGCCGGCTGGTGGCCCACGCCAGCCCTCACTAAGGAAGACAATCAGGGATGAGCCAGGGCGAACTTGTCACGGCAAGAACTCGGTTTATTGAGGAGGTTGGATGGTCTTATAGAGGACATGGGCCAATCAGCAGAAAGATCATAAGGACACATAAGGAGCATGGGCGGATGCCATTGGTGGAGCCATTGGCCTATCCCTGGGGTGGTTTCAGTTCTCATCTTACATCAGGGGAACACCCCTTGGCCAGGCCAAGTCCCCATATCAGTAAGTGGGAGGCAGCCAGGGAGTTAGATTTTTCTATTCTTTGGGCTGGCGTGTTCTTAAGTCCCCAACACTTACTTTACCTTTGAGAGATCCACCAACTGCAACTGCAAGATTGTATAATAATCCAGAAAGATATTCAAAAGCCATATTGTTACAGTAAAACAATCTTAGACAGGTTTATGCCTAGAGGTGGCCCTTTCTTCAACTTACTTTACCTCTGACAGACCAACTCCAAATGCAATAGTGTACAAACAACAAAACAGAGAGACAACCAGAGAGGAACCCCAAAACTATGGCCAACAGACAGGAACCTTTAAATTGACCAGCCAAGATCTTTCCCAAATCAGAGTTCCCCTTAACCATGACTCCTATACCAGTGGTGCCACAGATGTCCCCACACAGCAGGACCAGATGGTCCCAGAGAGAGGAACCAGATGTGTAGGATCAAAGGTCTTGGTGTGCACACCAGGGGACTTACCAGATGGCTAAAGTTGTCGCAACTTTACTGAGTTCAGTTTCCTTTTTCTCAAACTGGACCACAATGGAGAAACCTTTAGCATTTGGGGAGAGAAAACAGGAGTTTCCTGAAGCAAATGGAGCTCGGGCAGCTGCTGGGACAGTCCCTCAGTCCCTCCCTTTACTCACAGGAATAGCTCCTCTGGTTTGACTGGAGGCAAACTGACCTGTCTCCTAACTCTCCTGCAGTTGGCTCTCAACAAGTTTGCCAGCACCATGAATCCTCATCATGGAAGTGGGGTTCCTTGGAGAGCCAGGCCTGCCCAAGAAAGCTGGAGCAGGGGCTGCTCTTGGGTCCGATCTGGGGTGCCAAATTTGTTACTGAAAGCTTGGTCCTTGTCCTCAATGCCAATCCACTAACAAGGACATGTTTTTGAGAAAAAGGAAAAAGAAGGTTTATTGCTTTGCTAGCAAAGGAGAAACACAGGGGACACCTGTCCCAGAAGCTGTTCTTGATTCCAGATATATTTGATTCCCAAATCTGAGATCTCATCATTAAACTGGGACCTCTTACTAAATTGCAAACATTTGTTTCATCTGTATAACGTCTTCATGCTTGGTTTCACAGATAAGTAGAAAAGCATTGATGAGATCTGATACAATTTGTTGTTAATAGAGAATTTTCCCCTATTCTTGACCTGTAAACACACTTCTGTCAATGGTAGACCACCTTAGAAATTTCCAAAAATGTGACTTCCTAAAAATAAAGTCGATCATGTTTAAATTATAAGTAGGTTTAGTTTATATATTTCTTTCTAATTTTCCTCTGAGAAAACTGATGAAACTTCTTGATTATGGAAAGATAAATACATCATTTGACTGCTTTAACAATAGCTTATTACCAGGTCACAAAGTAGTAATTTAATCATATAGCACACCATTAAAGAGTTAGCTTACCCTCTCATACATTAATCTTTTAAATGTGTTCAATAGGAATCCAGAGTCTATGAGCTGTCTTTTTGGGTTCTTAGAAAGCATTGTGTTAATAGAAATGTGTTATTTCAGTTTTATCTGGGCACAGGGTGGGGATCTAGTTTATGGGGGAAAAAATGACATTAGAATTCACAAGCTCTAACCCTGAAAATTACTCAATTGAGGGAATCAAAATTATAGCTTCCAGGCACAATATACCTACCATGACCTAAATTTTTTAAATAGGCTTTTATTTCACTGACTTGTAAAATCCATCTGACATACTATGGTTCTCAATTAGCTAAGGTGACTATATATTTGTAAGAATGATTTTCATTAGTTCTTTCTTTGAAGTTTACAAACTAACTCAATTCCACTCTTACCCTAAGAGTAACTTCTTTTAATCTTGTCCCTACTTCAAAGTACAAATTCATCTTTCAACCTCTCTTCCTACCATACTCATTAGTAATATGGTCTGTGTTTATTGTTTTCACCTTAAAATCACTATCTGACTCACTATAACATAGATCCTACCACCACCACTCTTCTGACATTGATCTGACAGAACCTTATAAATGATCAAAATAAAGACCATTTCTGTCCTGCATTCTGTTAAGAGTTTTCCATAGTAATGGAATTGGAGGAATGTGTCTTTGACAGTGAACTCAGAAAGAAATGTGTTTGTATCATGGATCCTCTAGCATTTGCTGGCCTAGGGAAAGACATGTAATTCTTGTGAGTCTCTAGTTTCTTATCTATAAAATGAGAAAACTATCATCAACACTTAAAGATAATAAACTTTGGCAAGGTAGTGATTCTAAACCATCAGGAAACTTCCTGTAAGACCTGGACTCCAGCAACACTTTCAACAACAGGATCTTTTTGAGAATGAAATCTTTGCTCTCATTTCTTCTTTCCCAGGCAAATTCCATGTCCAACCACTATAAGTACCCCTTATGTATATTTCCATTACTCCTTTGCTTCGCTGTACTTGTATGATATAGCTATAATCTTGAATAAATCCAAATCTTTGCTTTTCCTCTGCCTGCACCTGCACAGCAGAACAATACTGAACAACATACCACAAGTATGCACTAAGCACAGGTGGGCTCAGAGGGCAACCCAGACACCACTGCGGGTGTCACTACCATATCTCTTCCACAATGCTAGTGTCAAATCCCTAACTCCCCTATTTTCAGTCACAGTTGGCTTCTAATCCATGAGAAACTAGAAGATAGAGAAGAGAACTCCTTCAAACTCCCATGACCATATGTACTCAATCCCCAGTACTCAAGATGATCTATTTTCTCACCTGATACTGGCATGGAACTGTAATCCACGTTCATTGTTGGGACTGCCAGACTAGACTCTCAGGCCCTGCAATTCTCTGTCCCTCTTCACCCACCATCCTCTCCCTCTCTCTCTCTCTGTCTCTCTCTCTCTCTCTCTCTCTCTCTCTCTCTCTCTCTCTCTCACTTGTGTGCATCAGCAACTTTTAATCTTGGATCTTTCTTATTAACATACAAATATGCTGGGCTTTTATGTATCCTTTTATGCAAGAAAAAATTAAAATGCTCTTTCCCTAAATTTTCTCTTGCTTCCCTATTTCTCTCTTCTGTCACAGTAGAATGCCTTTAAAAGATTATTCATACTTTCTGTATCTCATCTCTTTCCTTGCATTCTCTCCAACCCATTGTATTTGAGTTTTTGTACCCATGACTCCATCAAAAATACTATCACGGTCACAAATGATCTCCACATTGATAAATCAATTGATAAACTCTCAGTCCTCATCTTTTTTGACCCATAAGCAAATTTGACTTGGTCAACTATTCCCTTCTTCTCCACACTTTTTTTTTTTTAACTTGGCTTCCAAGAATACTACCTATGGTTCCTTCTCAATAAACTTAGGTGGATGCACTTTATCTCCCAGGCCCCACTCTCTCTGCTTACTCCTTAGGTTAACTAATTTGGTCCAGAGATTTTAAATATTATCTCTATGCTAATAAGTCCTGAGTTTGTAAATTCATCCCCAATTCACATATTTGACTGCCAACTGGTCATTTCCATTTAAATATCACTAAGAATTCATGTATTTGTCTGAAACTAAGCTGACATTCTCTACTACAAACTTGGTTCTGCCACAGTGTTTCCCATTTGAGATTACACATCTGAGATTAATTTCATCATTCTCACACAAAACCCTTGCGGTCATCCATGACTCCATTTTTCTGCTGTACCCTACATCGAGATCATCCGCAAATCCAGTTCACTCTAAATTAAAAACATGTAAGCCATAGAATTCTCACTACCTTCACAGCTATAACCCCAATGAAAAGACTGTCATATTTTGCTCAGATAATAAAAATGGTCATATAATTAGTCTCTTTGCTTCTAATTTTGCCTTTTTCAGTCCATTATCAACACAGACATAACATAAACCTGGTAAGGGACAGTGTGGTGGTTTAGTGGCAGAGTGCATGCTTAGCAAGCATGAGAACCTGAGATTAATTCCCAGCCTTAAAATAAATAAATCCAATAACATGTGTCTCCTCCAATTGAAACCCTTCGAGGTCTATGCCTGTTCCATAGAGAAAATGCCAGATACTGATCACTTAAGGCCTCAGCATCTGACACCTGTTATTACCTGTCTGGCTTCACCTCCTACCTCTTTCTGCCTTGGCCACTGCTTCCAGCCTCATGCTCCTCCAACACCACCTCTGTACCTGTGGTTTGTCCATTCTACGTGGAACGCTTCCAACCAGATATTAATGTTGCTGGATCCATCACTTTTTTATGACATAATAAAATGAACTAATTTTCTCTGGCCACCCTATCTAAAGTTTTAGTCCCTACACCTGATAATGCTACACTCATTTCTTTGCTTTACTTTTATTTTTAGCATTTGTCACTATGTAACATACCATACAGCATTTATTTGGTTTATTATCTCCTTTTCATTATGAGATCCATGACAGTAGCAACTTTTACTTATTTCATCATTATACTTATGTAAGTGGAACATTCATGCTTTGCATAAAAAAGCAGGTGATACATATTTGTTAAATGAATTATCTAATATTAGACAATTTAATACATTTTAAATCTCTTTTTTATACCTTATTTTCTATTACCTTTCTGAAACCTTTTTTCAGACTTTAATTCCATTTCATCTGTGTATCTTCTGCCCATTTGGTTCTCTTATATCTACAGACTCATAACCTCTCAGACTTAAGATTCTAAAGCTAATGATTCCCATCTCTTCATCTAGAACATTATTTTTTCTCTTCTGAACTTCATGCTATTTCTAACAGTCTATTAAAAATTTCCATTTAGTTTTCTAATACCTCAAACTGTATGAAATAAAATGTGTCATCTTCTCTCTTTAAACCTACTATGTTCTCTATCTTGGTGAGCATTGCTACCATCTACCTAATCTCAAAAACTATAATTTTGGTATCTTTTTCATTTTTTTCTCTTGCAGTCATTTCCAGTTTCCGATTAGGAGATCCTGCCCTTGTCAGTATGGCACTATGATTTCTTGTTTCAACAATTCCTCCCAACCAAGACAAACATGCATGGCTATATGTATGTATGTATGTATGGCTAAGTATGAGGCATAGCCATGCCAAAAGATGAGATGGACATATCCATGGAAGGACTTTAGCAACCCAAACAACAATAACAGATACATACACACACTCACAGAGTAAACAGCAATAACAGAGGCTAAAGGTAGGGTTCTGTAGACCTCTAAGAAAAGTGGCAGTGAGATCTAGAAGTTGTCCAAGAGTTCCTCAGTGTTGCAGGAAATAGAGCCTGACTCATTGCAAGAGACTGAACATTAGAGCAGGGTTCTCCACCCACAGCAAGTAGTGAATAAAGCAGTGACCGCTGACCAAGGCTGAGGCAAATGCCAATCTGTGCACCTGCAGTGCTCGAAGGAGAAAAGTTAGACTTGAACCAAACTGGCTGCCAGCTCTGTGACTATATGTGATAGGTGCCCAAATCATGACCATATTCCAATATAAAGCCTGGCTCTGGACCAGTGTTCCAATGGTAGCACAAGATAGTCATTAAATCTCTAAAAAGTGAGATTTAATTTAAAACAGAGAAAAAAAAGAATAGTTTACCTGCAAACAAAAATTTGAAAGCACATAACTAAAACCAACACTGAGAGAGACAGTCAACAAGACTGACAAGTGGGAGACAGTGTCAGTCTTGGAAAAATAAAAATAATGAAATGATCTTCATGTGATTTCAAAATTATTTTGTTTAAGTTTTTTAGAGACACAAAAAAATAACACCCCCCAAAAGTTTTGGAACACAAGCTGGCAGATATAACTCAAGAAGAAATGGCTAAAAACAGAAATATCCAGAGTTCTTACATATATAAAAATATAGTCCTTGAATTTAAAAGAAAAGGCCTTCTAGAATGTGGTTAAAGAAAGAGAATTCACCTACTTCTGAGCATTCATCTAGAAAGAATGCAGGAGAATAAATGAAAAATATGAAAGTTTATTTGAAGTTCAAAAACACATCTTAAAATGATTTGTGAATTCAAAAGCAAATAGACAGGCATGTAATTTTCTAAAAGAAACCAAGCTGAGAATTTTGTAGAATCAAAGACGTGGATTTTCAGATTAGATGTCCATCCTGAGTGTCAGATATGTAAAAGAAAAATAAACTCAGATCTTGGTGTCACAGTGAAGCTGGAAAGCATGATCTTAACGTGGACACTCTTAAAAATTACCAGATAGACAAGATGGACCACAACAAAGAATGACAACTAGAGAGCAGATTTCAACCAAAGATTCTGGAAGACAGTAAAGAAATGCCTTTGAAATGCTAAGGAAAAGCTACCTAAATTTAATACTTCTTACCAGGCTAAACCAAAACTCAAGAGTGAGGATAAGAAAACAATAACTTTAAACCCACAAAACACATGAAAATGTAGTTTTCAATAGTTTAAAAGAACTGCTAAGAAATATAGTCCATCAAGAAGAAAAATAAACCCAAAGTAATGAAACTGAACAAAAGTGATTGACTGAATGCTAAAATATGTTGGTGAGTCTAATAAACAATGTAGAAAAATTTAGAAACATCAGTGAAGATGGCAAGAGGTGGGAATTCAACATACAGGAAAAAAATGTGTTAAGTCATTATTTTGTTTTGGAGGACAGAGGAGCATTACCTTTTATTAGAAAAAGATGAGAGAGGGAGGGAGGGAGAAAAGGGGGGGGAAGGGAGAGAGAGAGAGAGTGTGTGTTTAAAAGTTTTATTGGCAACTTCCAAAATAATAAAAAAATACAACCTATAGGCTCCAAATTAGTAAAGAAAAAGAAAAGTGAACATGGAAAATTCTACCAGTGTAACAGAAGTCAGGAAAGGGGGAAAATGAAGAAAGCAAAGCAAAGGATGAGAAACAGGACAGATTGGCAGAAATAATTCCATTGTTAGTGATTCTTACAGGATAGTAGCATGAATTCACTGATGGCTAATTTTATGCATCAGCTGGACTAGGTTGAGTTATACCGGATAGTTGACACCACATTATTTCCCAATGTGCTTGTAAGGCTGTTTCGGAAGAGATCAGGATTTGAATCAGTGGACTGAGTAAAGAACATCCACCCTCACCAACGTGGGAAGGCATCATCCAATTCATTGTGGGTCCAGATAAAAGAAAACGGTGGAGGAAAGTGAATTCTGTCTCTTCTGAAGCTGGAACACACATCTCTTCCTACTCTTAGACATCAGAACTGCTGGTTCCACGGCCTTCAGCTTTGGACTCTTAGCCACGGTCTCTTGTTTGTCAGGCCTTAAACATCAGACTGTATCTTGCCACCACCTTCCTTGGTTCTCCAGCTTACAGGTGGCATATTGCAGGACTTCTTACCTTCCAAAATCATATTAGCCAATTTCCAATAAATCCCCCTCCCCACTTACCCCTCTAATTGGTTTTGTTTCTCTGGAGTCTGACAAAACTAAAGACTTCCATGTTAGGAAAAAGTTTATGTATATTCTGATTATAACAGACACTTTTTTATTGTGGTAAATATTAACAAAAAAATTTACCATCTGAATGATTTTTTTTTTTTCTGGTTAATTACTGTTAAGTATATACACTGAACTCTTGTGTTTTGTAAATTAAAAAAAAAAAAATGTTTTTTTAATCTTTACAACCAATCTGTAAATTCTGTGAGGACAGAGACACATTTTTAAAATATATATATATATATTTTAGTTGTAATTGGACACAATATCTTTATTTTCTTTTTAAATTTTTTTTATTCTAAGTTGTTATATATGACAGCAGAATGCATTACAATTCATATTCCATTTATAGGGCAATTTTTACGTGGTGCTGTGTTGCCGCCTGCAGCAATGAGACCGCAGGAAAGAAATCAGAGGCAGACTGGGAATGAGTAGCTCTTTTATTGTTCCTTTTTCTTTTTTTTTTTTCCTTCTTCTCTCTTTCCTCCTCTCTCTTTCGTTCCTCTCTACAGTCTGGTTAAATACCCTTTTTCTTTTCCCATCACAGGTGCATTAGTTCTCTTAATAAGCATACATGTGTCTCATCACAAGCTCAACTTAATGCTATAGCTCGCACTGCCCATGAGCACGGAAAAATTCTTAGCCAATCACTATAAAGGTCAGGTCATGGTAAGTTGTCTGACAAACAAGTAAGCACCACCTCTTGGCTCTCAGCCAGCCACCTTCTTAGAGCTACTTCCTCGTAATGATATATCAAAGGCTCTTACAATGCTGATGATTGAACCCAGCGCTGCACGTGTGCTAGGCAAATGATCTACCACTGAGCCACAACCCCAGCCTGTAAATTTTGTAAATTTGACACTCCATATCTGTTAAGCAACCACTATTTCTCTCACCCCGAGTACCAGTAAACACTACTCTACTTTCTGCTCCTATGAATTTGACTATTTAGTTACCTCATAAAAATGGAATCGTATTCCAAAAATGGTAAAGATTGAAAGTGATCAGATCAGAAATAACATACTGATCAAATAAAAAACTTGGTACAGGATTGACATCAGACTCCAATAAAATTAAATCCTGAGCAACATTGCTTTTGAAGTGGTTCATGGAAGAAGTATCAATAAAAGAGATGAAGAACCAATGATCAGTGAAACTTAAGTAGGATTAGAAGAATGTGGAGATTCATAATGGAGTATGCAACAATATATTAGTCCAGTAAATAAGGATTATAAACATGTTTACTGAGTTTGGAAGTTAGGCGTTTGGTGATTTTGATGAAGAAGTTTCAATTAATTTGAGCAATTTCTTATCTCCCTACATAAAAAAAGGAGCCATGCTTTTAAGAAGTACAAATGGAGCTGGGTGAGGTGATGCATACCTGTAATCCCAGTGGCTCTGGAGGTTGAGGCAGGAGGATCCTGAGTTCAAAGCCAGCCTCAGAAAAAGCAAGGTGCTAAGCAATTCAGTGAGACCCTGTGTCTAAACAAAATACAAAACAGAGGCTGGGGCTATGGCTCAGCAGTAGAGTGCTCATCTGGAATCATGTGAGGCCCTGGGTTTGAGCCTCAGCACCACATAAATAAAATAAAGGTATTGTGTCCACCCACAACTAAAATAATACTTAAAAAAAAAAATACAAAACAGGGCTGGGATTATAGCTCAGTGGTCAAGTGCCCCTGAGTTTAATCTCTAGTACCAAAACAAAACAAAAAAAGGCAAGTACAAATGGGAGAATGGATAATTCAGGTGAGGTTAAGGAATGAGGCATATTGCTTTATAGGACTCTAATAACTATAGTTATGGGTTAAAGACATTCAAAATCAAAGAGAGGGGCAGCAACCTCTCTCTCCAGTGACATGTCAAGTTCCCACAGAGTCCATACTTTTTCATGTGGAATCACTTGCTTTTCCTACAGAAAAAAGATGTCTTGACACACCTGACCACCTTTTTTACCTTTAGCACACTGCACATGAATTTGTTTTCCTGCTAAGTATTAGACCATGCCACGTGCAGATTTTGTTTCAAAAAACCACAGAACCCTGGATCTCTGTGTTAGTCTGTTTTCCATTACTGTCATGAAGTAACCGAAACTGGTTACTTATAAGGTTCATTTTACTCAGTTTTGGAGATTCAAGGGCCTTGAGCCAGCTCCATTGAGGACCACATGGCGATGGGATCACAATGGCAGGAATATTTGTGGGAGAAATCACACCATAACATATGGAGGGGCCAGGCTTGCTCTTTTATTACAACTCTCTCTGCAGACACTACACAGTGTCCCACAAGGATCACTTTCCCTTTCCTGAGGATGATGACCCCTCTTGGGGGCAAACTCTCTCCAAACCATAGCACTCCCTTTATTTCCTTCTAGAAAATTTCCTATTGACATACAGATAAACTGTTTTTTATTATTTGCCATATGACATCATAGCTGGCTTTGTAACCAACCACTTCCCTGATTTTCTCATGATACTTTGTATAGATTTCTATGGTGGGGTGGGGTGGCTGTGCTTGGGGTTAAAGTAAATGCTGAGGCAATGATTTTGTCATCTAGCAGTTTCCTAAGGGAAGAATATTTATTTTAATAGTTATCACATCCATAACATATGACAGCAACAAGCACAGTAGCCACTCAATGTTTACTGAACCAAAGATGAGATAATATCATACACAAGGATATTAAGTTTGTGCAAGGACACTGTGCATAGGGCTGATAAGGAGGACTGTATGGTTGAAACACTGGGAGTGGTGTGGGGGTGGGTAAGGGCAGCAGGGCTTCAAGAGTGGTCTGGGTGGGATCAGAGTGTGAAAGGTCCTCTGTGCTGTAACTAGGATTTAAAATTAGCCACTGAACATTTTAAACAGGGAGGTGACCTGTTCCGATCTCTTTAAAATAATATTTCTGGTAACAGTGAAGACAATGAATGGAATAAGACAAGGGGTGAGAAGAGGCCTAGGCCTAATGACTCTGCTGTAAGAGGCAGATAAGGGTGTGAACTTCAGCTGCAGTAATGGGATAAGAGGAAGCCACCAACAGCCTGGAGAAAATTCAGGTGCAAAATCAACAGGAATGGTGATTACTGATAATTAAACAAGGAAGTACCAGAACTGGAATTGTTTTGGGATGCAGGTGGAGAAAACAGATAATCAGCTTAGTCTAGGACATGCTGGGTGAGGTGAAGTAAGCCTTCTGGGTAACTCGGTTAGGAAGCAAACATTTTAAATACAAAATTAGTGCCAGATACAGGGGCCTACTAAGCTATGACATTATCAGTTATTTAATTATGAACCTGCTTCCTGTCCCACTGATAATTAGGACAAGGATCATTTTACTAATTTTCACATCACCCAGGCAAAAAACACAAACCAAATATGTAAGAAAGTATTTGATAATTGTTACCAAATTTTAACCCTGAATTGTAGATATGCCAAAAAAGCCACATGCAGAGATTTCAAAATAACCACCAATGGGGCTGGAGACATTGCTCAGCAGTAAGGCACTTGCCTAGCATGCTTAAGACCCTCAGTATGATCTTCACCAAAACCATCACCACAATCTTGTGAAGGTATTAGGTGTTGTATTCAAAACTGATTTAAGAAAAACTTATTAAAGTCAATCTCAACCATGAAACCCAACAAAAATATATGAAAAGGATAAAATATAGAAATAGAAATCTAAAAATTAAGTTTTAACAATTGTGAATTACTTTATTCCTTAAAAAGTATTCTTACAAATTCTTTAATTTAAAAATGCGATTTTCAGTTAAAAGAAGCTGCAAGAGAGTATCAGTTAAATTTTTAGTATTCTCATGGGTATCTAGTATATTGAATGATAAGGAATCTGGCTTTGGAATTCAGATACTAAATAGAATTGGAATGGATAATGAGCTAGAAATCTTGCAGTAAGAATGGACTAGCCAGGCATGTTGGCACGTACCTATATTCTCAGCTACTCAGGAGGCTGAGGCTGGAGGATTACAAAGCCTGGGAAAAATAAGGGCTGGTGATGTAGCTCAGTGGTGGAGCAATTGATTAGCATATGCAAGGCTGTGGGCTCAATCTCTAGTCATACACACAAACTTGGCAAATTGTGCTAAATCAAACATTTTCATCAAAAGATATGTCACCCAGCGCCAGGCATGGTGGCACACGCCTGTAATCCCAGCAGCTTGGGAGGCAGAGGCAGGAGGATCACGAGTTCAAAGCCAGCCTCAGTAAAAGCGAGCTGCTAAGCAACTCAGTAAGACCCTGTCTCTAAATAAAATACAAAATAGGGCTGGGGATGTGGCTCAGTGGTCGAGTACCAGAGTTCAATCTCCAGTGCCACCCCCCACACACACACACCAAAAAAGATAGCTCACCCATAATCAATTTCTTTAAACAAAAAGAGGAAAATCCCAAATATTGGAATTGTTCCATGAATATATATGGACATAGCCTCTATACTCCATTAAATAAAATACCAACTAAAATGCCTCTGTGACATTTTAGGTCAAATCTGAATCTCTCCAGACTGTAGAATACTCTCTTATTATACATAAAATAAATTGCCTCATGAAAAAGATAAGTTTTGGTAACTAGATATTTCTAGAGTATTGAAATGATTCAATTCAGAAGAAATTGTACTCCTCTTTGAAGACTAATAGTTTTTTTTGGCAAGACATTGTGTAATCCAATGTGTCAATAGAATACTGTCTTAAAAAACAGCAAGTTCTAAATTATTCTCTTACACAAGGTCAATCACTGCAGTTCCCAGAGTGGGAAGTACACAGCAGGCATTTTGCAATGACTTTGGTTCTTATTCTCTTTGAAATATATTAATGTATCCCATCTATTGTAATATTGGTTATGAATTACTTCTATCACATTATCTGAAGGACTAAAACCCCTCAAGGATGTACAAATACCAAATTACTTTCCTTTTTCATATCAATATTTTAAAAGTAGTGATTGGCTCTATTCTGAGAAATAATTTTTGGCTTCCTTCTGTAGGATGGCTATGAAAATTAATTCTACGTGTTCTATAGATATTTACTTTTTTTCTAAAATGTTGCCACTATTAAGGAATATTTATTCTCTAATACCTTAAATGGGTAAAGATTATACATAACTTTCTCATTAGTATCAATAATGGAATTCAGAAAAAAATCACAAAAGGTATGAATATTTATAAAGATAAGCTCGATGTTGAGTGGTCTTCTATTAGGAAACATAGGAAAATTAAACTGAAAATTTAAAGCATCCTTTCTAACAAATAAACCAAGTGATTACAAAGTTGGGGATATAGCTCAGTGGTAGAGTGCTTGCTTTGCATGTGCAAGAGACTGTGTTTGATTCCTAGCACCACAAAAATAAAATAAATACATAAACTAACTGATCTAACATTTACCTGTATTTGGCTTTTTCTCTTAAGTTTATACTATTTCAGGATGTCTTAATACCTACTAGGTCATTTTGTTAATTCAATATGGAGTCTCATATTGAAGACTCACATATTATTTTCCTATAAATGTCAAAGAAAAATCAAGTTCCTTTTCTTTCCAATTAAGATTACATTTAATTCTAAGTTTCAATACATAGGCAGAGTAAAAGGGTAAAATCATATTGATGAATTTTTGAATTTCAGACATTGATTAAACTTTTGTGCTTATGTCTGGAAAAATGAAATCCTTTAAAACCAGTTCATAATCATTGTAAAACCCCCGATCGATGTTTGCCTCACATCTGGCAATAATGAAAACAAATTAACAATAAGATTTTGAAAATCTGGCAGCACGATAAAGCCAAAACATACAAAATGACTTCTCTGTTCTTAGTCACTGGTGGTCCAAGAAAGGATCAACTTCCTGTCTTGGACTCTGGCTTCTAAATTGAAGGAGGAAAATCTTACTGCTTTTGGGTTCAGGCTTCTGGCTCACAAACAACTAAGGCCTGAACTCACTGAGCAGGAAAACTGCACCTCCAACGTATCCTTGGAGAAGAATCTGCTTTTCCAATAGCTGCTTTCAGTTTAGTTCAAAGAACTGGGAATGGCATAGATTCACCCCTTCAAGTTCAGGAGATTTTAAAGCTTACTATGCTATATTAAGTCCTTTCATGCCAATTTAATTTATCCTTGGCAAGAGGGCTCTCTTCAAACTACACATATGAACAAGGATTTACTAAAGAAAAAAAGTCCAGTTTTGTCACCCAAATTATTAAACTTAATAAGTTTATCCCATTTAATTACTTTAAACTAGGTCACCTAGCTTTGAAAATATGATTATGTTCATTTTTCTGTGTATATAGGCCTGTCATGTAACATTTTTACTTAGTACTGTTTAAAACAAATTTTTGTATGTTTAAGATACTTAGCCTTTAACCAATAGGGTGGGAATGACCAAATTAGGAAAATATTTAAATTCTTAAAGAACGTTGCAGAGTAGCTTAGAAGTGCCATTTATATACAAACTGCTCATACAGCAGAAAAATTAATAAGAACAGGAAAGAATTCTATCAGTATCCTACTATGACCTAGAAGAGAGGATGAAATTTCATCTCTACTATAGCCCTTTAAGCAACTGAAAGGGGCAATAAAACTACTCTTGTTACAATCCAAGGATGGTGGATGTTAACTATTTGGATAGCATAAGGCATTAGAACACAGAAGGCATTATTGTAATTAAGGAGACATGGATTGAGCAGTGATTTAAGTAATAGTAGTTGTTCTGTTTTACACCAGACAACAACAGTTCTTTTTTTGTTTGTAGAGTTAAAAATAAATTACCTTTTTTCAAACCTTTTTAGGTCTGTCCTGTTTACAGTGTGCTTTCAGGTGTACCAATGTGATTTGAACCTGTATTACAACAATCCTGGGAGGCAGGCAGAATGGTCATTTTTGTCTTGTCTTTAATGGGCTGAATATAATTTTCATCATTTTGTGATGTGATAATACAGACTAATTAAGTTTAAGTGTGTTGAAAACCAGAAAAATTACTATGGTATAAATGGGGCGTGGCACGAAAATGACATGTTTTATTAAATGTAATGTGCAAAATAAAATGAAGTGACCTCTATTCAAAAAAGGTACAAGACAGGATTATTTAAAAGGCTTTAGTACTCACTTTCAATAAAAAGAAATCTGGCATTATAAAAATACATAAAATAGTTGTGGATTTATACCATTAATTTACATAAGGCTTTTTTTTTTTTGCATAAAACAAAGTTATAAAATACTTTAAAAGGTATTTTTATATGAAAGTTGCTCCCAGTATAAAATTTTTATAACTTTTTTGTAATTTTGGTTCATCTGTATAAATAAGGCGTTCTGTCCTTTTAAAATTCATAACTCCATTTAAAAACATAGGATTCTTTCTCTTTTAAATAAAAGTCCACTTGAGGTAGTACGTTAAAACTTTTTTCTTTGGTCCCATTTAGTCTATGTGTCCAAGTCATAAGACTGAAAATTTGGAGTCCTGTAGTTTTCTAAGGTCTGTTTATAAGTACAAGTGTGATTTTCTTCCTGAAAATTTGTCCTTTCTTTCTCCTCTTCCTCTGACTCACAGTCCAAGTCAGGGGAAGAAGGAGCTTTCAAGCAAAAGGCTCTGGGCTGAAAATCTGATGGCTGTCCAAAGCTTGAAAAGGCATCTAGGTGAGGTCTCCTCAGAGGCTTTCCAAATGTACCTGAAAGAAAAACATCCCTTGAGCTTGTGGGTCCTCTGCTAGCATGTAAATCAACACAATGCACTGCAAATGAAGAAGCATTTGGCTGCATAAACACAGATAAGCTCTTCCTACATTCCATATCATGCTACTCAGTTGTTTATACATCTGTGCTTATGGACAGATATAAGAATACATAACATATAATGCAGAAGATGACACCAAAACTCCCTCTTATTTATATCCACTGAACAAGTGCATCTACTCTTTACCATTTCTCATGGCCTTCAGTAATATTAATCATTGCACAATGAAGCACCTGAAGTGTGCCAATACTCATTCCCCCAAATCTTCCCTTCAGTACTAAAGATCCTGCAATCTCCACACAAGCTAACTGTGCCCGAATATAGAAAGTTTCTTTTAAAATAACCTGTATCTTGCCTTTTCTTCTTTTTCACTTTTCCAAGAAGGAAAATAAACAATCATACTGTGACAGAACACATAAATTTCTTAAAAGCTGTGTAAAATAAAATTTTATGTTTTTCAGCAAAAAATAAAAAAAAAACAAAAAACAAAACAAAACATCAAGGCGAGTTGTGGCTCATTTTCCCACACTGCTCCATTCAGTGAAAAGAGGATCTCAGTTCTTTCATACCATTGTTCCCATGCACTGGACCAAAAAATCCACAAGCTTCTCTTGGTGCCAGCCAGTGTCTACCACCACCAGCTTGGGCATTAAAGCTGCGATGGCCTCCTTTGCCAAAGGTAGTTCAGCTTGTCTGACTAAGCAGCTGTTGCTAGGTAGGATGGTGTTTTCCACCCCTCTACCGTGGGTTCAGTTAGGAGCCACCAGACATACCAAACCACAATCATGCAGAGCACACAGCTCCACCCCAAAAGCTGCTGGAGCCCAAAACCACTTTTTCCACATGGCTGACAAGCTCAACTCCTAAGTCATTCCCCAAACTCTTGTCTTCTAGATGCCACACACAGAGTTACCCAGAAAGCTCCCAAGTCTTAGTTATAGATTAAATACAGAATCAAGTAAAATCCCCACCTCTGACTCTACATTTAGAAACATTTGTACTAGCTATTTGGATATCATGGTAACATCATTAAGAAAAAAAACAATACTCTGACATTCAAAGCTCTTGCTACATGCACCTTGGAGTATGGGTCTGGAAACTAGGCATCTAATAACTTAATAAACTTACCCATGAAAGAATTACTTGAAGTCACTGATGCTGGTTCTGGATTTGTACTAAAATCTAAAGAGGCCTTGTTCAGACACACGTTTTTCATCGCAGGCCCTTCATTCTGAGAGTAACTGGAGTTAATGAGCTTCCTCCCATGCGAAGGCCACCCTAGGTTACTGAAGCTCCGCTCACAGGGTTCTTCTGAGGAATGTGAACACGGGTAGCACTCCTTTTTCTTTTTATGTAACCAGGCTCATAGTGGTCCATTAAAGCTGTTCTTGGGTCTGGACTGCAACCTTTTTAATTGGGCATGCATATCAGAAGGAGATACAGTTAAAGCTTCTAGAAGTCTGGAGAAAACATAATAGTAAAAAGAAGGCCACATACCTGCATGATAGGCTTCAAAAGGATCTGGGCCATACACGTTCCCCTTCAAATACACAGGGCCTGAAGATCCCAAAAAGGGACAGAGGAACGGATCTGTGGCAGCTTCCACATCCGCTTCACTGCTGTTGTCAATGTGGCAGGTCCCTTTAAAACACAAATTCATGTCATTGAGTCAATTTTACTCCAGTGCCATTCAACGTTTTCTACAATTTTAACATTTCACATACTTTTAGATAGAAATTTGGATAAAACATGATATAAAAGAAAATCTGCATAAATTTATAGGGTTTTTTTCCCCTTTCCCCCTAACTTATTGAAGCCTATGGATTATAACCAAGTAATTTGGGGGCAGCTCACTGCAGGAGGATTCGATTGCCATTGAACAGGGTTTCTGGTCTCTAAGGGAAACTGATCTGTGTTTGGATCCTGAAGCCAAAGCCCTAAAGGTTTAAACCACATCCTACAAAAGATCACAGATGACCAGAACAAGGGATTAGCATTTGACTCCTGACCTCTTAGCACCCAGCTCAAAGGTGAGGCCTGGCAAAAAGAAGAAGAAAAAGAAAAATCACATCATGGGCAGTTCAACTAACAACACAAAAAATGACATGCCAGTTAGTAAAAGATCCAGAAGTCCAAGGATAAACAATAATGTCAAGGTTTGGATTGTCATGATAGGCCACCTGCCTGGGAGACAGAAAGTAAGGGCTCAGAGGATGGGTGAGGGTCTGAAAGAGAAGCAGACATGCAGAGTGACTCAGCAATGTTGAGTCTCTAGACCGCTCTTGGAACTGACCCATTTCTTGGCTGCATCTGGGCAGCTTGACACTATGCTCCAATTCTGTCCTTCAGGTTTTCTTACATGGCTCTTTAATTAACCTCATTATATTTGAATGAGTTTGGGGCTCTACTTTTTGCCACCAAATGGGTCTAACCAGAATACTCATGCTCAGATATTCTCTTGTCTCTACAGCACTACTACCAACTTGCCAAGCACCCTGTTAAACTTTATGTAATTGTTTGTCTCACCACTGACTAAACTGCAAAATTGAAAACAAATACTCTTCCCTCCTGACTCGGAAGTCTGGCATAGAGCAAATACTCAATAAATGCTTGTGGTGAAAAATGGTAAAATGTCTGAAATAACATCAATAGATTCCACTTGCTGAGTCCTTGGACTGTGCCAAGCACTGTGCAGTTTTCCATTTTCACAACCACCTAGCCAGGAAGGACTGTCACTGCCCAACCTACATAGGGAGTAGCCAAGACGGCTCCTGTACCATTCTGCCTCCATAATTATTCTCAAAAACATGAAGTACCTAAAGCAAGGGTCTGAATAGATATCTCTAACAGAAGGACTTCAAATCATTTGACTTTGGAGACCATGCATGAAACTATTTAAGGAAAAAAGGACATGTAGGGCAAAATATAAAAGAATATTACATTGCACAGAAGAATTAAATTTTGCTTAACCTGCCCATCTCCTCGTATTGCCAGAAACAATGATTATCTTCTAGTATTTATGAGAATAATATAAAGCCATCTAATTTCAGCTTTGCTAGTGATCTTAGGCCATGTCCTAAATATCAGTGTTTCAATTTCTTATAAAAGTTAATATTTCATTTGAGTCTTCTACCATATGATTTCAAACAACTACAGCCATGGTTATTTTAAACACTCACCAGAACTGTCATGTTGTGGTAGGAAAAACCCACCTCCCGAAGAAGTGACGAACTGGTGGTGGCTTCCACTTTCTGAGGAGATGTACCCATCCTGTCTGTCAGCTAATGTTCCCTGAGATGACAAATAACTAGGGATATCTGCTGGCAAGTTGGTCTCATCTGTAAACAACAACATTCTGTCAACCAAAAATGACTGTCATTGTCCCCCAGGCTTCCCAGATGAATACCTTTGGTCCTTCTACAAATGAAGTAAGGGAAGATCAACTCTGGTAAAACTATCCAGATGTGTGGTATTCAGGAGAGGCAAAGGAGGGCTTTGGGGCTCTGGGAAGCATGAGCTGATGTTCTAGTTTATCACCTACTGGATGCAACTCCAAATCTCAAAACAAAGGTTTAAAAAGATAAAAGGCTCAAGAATTTTCATAGGATAGTATCCAAATCTTTGAATGATACTTGATTCGATATCTGAGTTTGCACAAATTAGTCAAGTCGGCCCCTTCCTGACTCAAAACTACAATCCCAGTGAAGAGACAACACAAAAATGCTGTAAAGGAGAAACGTGGGAAGTCCAGGGCCATTCGTGGCTCTCCACCACCGTCCTGTAAGACTGTTTTACTCTGTGATTTGGATTTTATCTCACAGCCACCAGGACGGTCTAATGAGGTTTTAATAAAAAGTATTAATCTTTAAACATTAGCTTTATTCCAGGTCCAGTGTTATTTTTAGTTAATAATATTTCTGCAGCTTGAAACGAATGAGTCACCCTTCTGGAATGGGCTCAAACTATAAGACACACAATCTAGAAAAAATGACTGCGGAACCATAAACACGTGACCACAGCATCCCGCATCACGCTTCGCTAACGCACCTGTGTTGGTAATGCTGCAGTCCTCGTTCCTCCGCCGAGTGTGGTATATGATGACCACCCATACCAGCGACGTGCCCACCACACAGCAAACCACAGCTATGATCACCACGCCCACGGTGGCCCAGCCGTCCTCGTCCAAGGATGGGGCGGTCATCTGAGGGGAGTCACAGGTGGGAGTGGGGATCACACTAAGGCGCACGTTGCCCCTCTCGGTGCCCAGGGTATTGGACATTTCACACGTGTATTTTCCAGCATCGCTGACATCAGAGTCCACGATAATCAGCAGCTGATTGCCTGCTGCGAAAAAGTGCCTTTCGGTCACCACCAAAGGGCTGTCATCTTTGGTCCAGTTCAGTCTGGGCGGAGGGCTACCGCCGGCAATGCACTGTAGCACGGCGGTCTCGCCCTTGGTTACTGTTCGGTCTAACAGAGGCCGCAAGAAGGATGGTGTTTCTGAAAGGGCAAGTTAATATTTTTAATTTCCTAAATGAAATCTGCTTTCCATATTCACAACTAGCACTTTATTCAAACTGCAGCCTAAAACCTTGAGCTCCCCAAACAGGCTGGACATGTCTCTTCAAGAGCCTAGAAACAATGCAACCTTTGGGATTTGTTTATTCTGCTTTCATTTACTCCTAACACCAGGTAAGGAGGATAATTACTACTTTTAGCTCAACCTCCTTCCTTCTTGCCAAGGTTAGGAAACTGGTAGTGGTGGGGAGTTGATAGAACATTTTTTAAAAATATATTTTAAAAAGTTTTAAGCACTAAAGTGTGTTGACAGATTTTTTTTTTTTTTTTTTTTAAATCCAGAATGCTTATGTTTTTAAGGTGAAACTTTCTATAGTCATGTGATTAGGTCTAAATTAAAATTCTAAAAATAATTTACTTTTATTTTTTGATATCTTAATAAGTTTCTTTAACTTTTTCAAAGATATGTTTATGATAAATGTTATCACAATTTTAAGAAGTATTTGTTTAGATAAAAGATTAAACAAAGAACTCTGGTTTCCAGAGTGGTATGGGAAGCTGAGAGAACAGGTCCTTCCCAATTTGTTCATACATTTATTTTCTTTTTGTTCTTTAAAGTGTTAAAAGACTGTGGAGAATATGCAACATGCCCAGTAGAAGGCATTAATTCTGGCAAAAATGCAAGATGTCAAAGATTTTACTTGTTTCCTCTCCGAGGGACAATTTCATCTCCCTGGCCATTGATGTAGGGGTGCAATGTGCTGCCTGGGTGCACAGCATCGGGAAGCCCTTTGTTCTTTCTAGGAATAGGCAGCGCCCTATGGTTTTCTTCCCACTCCCCTATCAGGCCTTCCCACAGAGGCTCCGGAGAAAGCTGTAATATCTGCAGGACTGACACAAACTGTGAAGTGGCAGGAAATCCTCTTACCCAGCACAGTCAGAGTTGCATTTGCAGAAATGCTTCCTGCACTGTTCTGAGCTGTGCAGCTATACACCCCGATGTCTTCTATCTTCACGTCCACGATAAAGAACACGTCGTCCTCAGGCATCACATGCATGCGTCTCTCCCTTGCAGCAGGGAAATCAGTGCCTCCGTCCTTCTGCCAGGCTATCTGCGGGGTGGGGTGTCCCACAGCCGCACACTCCAAGCGTGCCATGGCCCCAGCTCGGATGGTGAGGTCCATGGGGGTCTTGGTGAATGAGGGAAGCACTGAAATCAAAAGGAAGTGCAGGCACGAGTGTCAGGGCTTTTGGTGGGTTCACCTGCATCCACCCTGACTCCTTCATATTACATATGCCCCTGACAAAGGTAGGATAGGCTTATTTCTGATTTTGTGACAGGAAAACTGAGATAGATGCAGTAATTCACCCAGGATTACACAGGAATAGAAGTGAGGGAATCAGGATGAAATGCAGGTCATGTGATCCTCAGGCGGAAGGAAGGTCTTCCTGCTATCATTCTGGCCACTTTTAGTTTAATCAATAACTTAGATCTTCAGGAAATCAATTAATCTTTTTCTACTAGACTATTCATTCCATCTAGTTTTTAAATTTTTTCTTAAGTCCATCTTAGGGGCCCTAACATTTTATGACTTTAGATATGTATTCTGTACTACAATTTTAATTCCAAATATTCTATGTGGCAGGCCTCAATAATTATTTGTTGAATGAATGTGTTAATGAATCATATTAAAAGCTTCTATCATGCAGATACTAAATGTTAAATGATAAAGTGGTAAGGGTCCTCTTATAAATCTGTATGCCTGCCACACAAAGCAAACAGTGATATAACTTTATCAACAGTAGCTAACATCAACTGTATTTATAAGCACTACCTAAATTCAAATGCATTCTGCTAAGTACTTTATACACACTGTTTTATTTAGTGATCATAATACATATAGGAGGTGGGTACCGTTATCTTTAATTAGAAGACTGGAAACAGAGGCACAGAGAATTTGAATAACTTGCTGAAAGCAACACAGCTATAGCCTAGAGTGGCAGGATTCACATTCAGGTCTCTGAGTTAAAGGCAATGTGTTTTGATAATACACTTGGTGGCCTCTCCAATTAGAATGGTAGATTGGGAACTCCCACAGAGCAAAGCATGTCTGCTTTAGTTCTGAGTCTGGTTCATCCTACCATATTGAGTGAGGTGTCTACAGCACAATAACTGCTGGCTTAGGTACAAATAATTGAGAATCTTAATTTTGTGGAGTAAGAGGTAGGGAAAGGAAGAGTTAGGTGGGAAACTACTAGACAGGAAAGACAGGGTTATGAATGACAGAGGAAGGAAGAAAACCAGTGCTTTCTGTTTCTAAAAGTTGTCTTCCAATGCAAAAGGAAAAGTAGGATTACATACTATTCACTGTAAGCTTGGCTTTGACAGAGTAGGAGGAACCAAAGTGATTGGAGATGACACACTGGTATTTCCCTTCGCTAGCAAATTCCACATTGTGCAGCCGAAGAATGGTGGTGTACTCCATCACCTCCCCTCCCTGGGCCCGGAGGTGTGCATAGTTTTCCATCTCAGCATCATGTAGTAGTTCATTGTCTTTTTTCCAGGCGAAAGTCATTGGGGAATCACTGCTGCTGGCAGCTGAGCAGATAAAACTCAGATTGGCGCCTTTTATTGCCGACTGCGTTTCTGGCTGAACCGTGATCTGGGGTTTGGGAAAATCATCTGTTTGAAATGGAGAGGAGGAAACAGAACAATGTGAAGGCTTCAGAGTCTGAACACTGCTCAAACCTGAGCACCACGGAGTGCTAAACCAATAGCTTCTTAGGCTTAACCTCTGTGTGTATTTTACAGACAGCTCAGCAGATGCGGCTGAAGCGATAGCCTGGGACAATGTTTGTAAAGCAATCTATTCATGTCACCTGGAGACAGACTGATCTGCCTGCTGTGGTTACCTGAGAAAAGACTGCTGTCTTGAAACTATCAGAAAACCCATTTTATTCCAGACGCCTTGTGCTTTGTATAAATGTAGGAAGAAGGCAGTTAAGAAGTCACAAGGGAAATTAGACAATATTTAAAACTGAGCGATGCGGTAGAATCACAATGGTTGACAGCAATTAAGTGATTATTTCTAAAGAGCCAGCAGAGAGGATTTTCAATGATCCCACCACCACGAACTGGTGCATGTCTGAGGTGACAGACACACATCACCCTGATCTGATCATGACAGTATGTATATGTATTGAAGTGTCACACTGTGCCCCATAAAGATGTACCATTAGCACGTGTCAACTAAACTATTTCGAAAAGAAAGAGGTTAAGAAACTTCCAAGTTCATAGACCATCTTTGAATGCTACTATCAGGAACTGTAATTTGTCCTGTATTCTCTACAAATAAGGAACAGCAAAATTAAGAAAGCAAATATCAATTGTAATAATCAGTATCACCAAAGACGGTAATTAACACCCCATCTACCAAAAACAGAGCCAATGTTAAAAACAAGTAATTTAGGTAGAGACAGAGAGAGAGGAAAAAAAAAAAAAAAAAAAAAAAAACCCAGAAAAAGAAAAGAAAATCCTGTAGTGAACAAAAAAGCATCTCCAAGTCTAACAGTAAGACACTAGTTCTGGCCTGGAGTTCGGAGCAGCCAATCAATCACACTGCTGTTCTACCCTGTCAAAGCTACATTATAATTAGAGCTGAGCGAGTCTTTCATTCTAAGCAGTTATTTTTAGTTCTCTGTTACTTTTTGGAAAAGTCACCTTTTTTGAACTTCAGTTTCTCAGAGATGGTCTAAACCCAGAAGGAAACTGATCTACTAATACGTATTATTTGGGTGATCTGAAATAAATAACCTTTTATGTGTGTGAATGAGGCATGGAGGATACCCTGATAATGCCAATGCTGCCAATTTTCAATGCATGTTGTAGACAACATTTTCCTGGAATTCTCATCTGATAAACCAGTGTTCAGATTCATAATAATATAGGTTAATGTATAGGTACTTGTTTCAAACTAATAAGGAGTTTATTCTTGAGACTAAAGAACTGTGAAATAAGGACCATGGGAAAGGAATAATTCAGGCCTTTATAGACAAATGCCAAAAGCTTATTTGGATCCAAGAGCTACACAGAGGTTTTATTTCCAGAAATTGCTGGCACTATTTAATGCTGCAACCAAAAAAAAAAAAAATTGTAGGCAAAGCAGTGTGGAATAGATGTTTATATGCTAGGGTAAAATATGGTTCTGAAGTATCTTCACACACATGCTTAAATTTAAGCAAATTTGGACTGCAAGTTTTAGTTTTATACACACATTTATTTTTATAAAGATTTTCCTAGTAGCTAATAATGAACAGCAGTATAGTGTAGTATAGTAGACAGAATACTGCATCAGAGATGAAAAACTCAGTTTTTAATTGCAATCTGCTACTGACTAGCTGTGTGAGCTTTGAGTAAGCAGACTTGTAATGCTGGGATCTCAAGTGCTAGAAAAATGGACCTTAAAATCATTTACCATGAATTCAAATTTGCTATTATTATAATGCTTTACCCACCAACAGTTAATTTTAAAGCACCCCATACCATAAACCCTTAGTTATATAATCTTCTCTTTTCTATAAGTTTTTCAATAAGCCCCAGAGTTGAGAAGAACATAAAGCAGTTAAGAAACTTCCAGGCTCCTGGACTATCTTTGAATGCTACTATCAGGAACTGGAATTTTTCCCATGTTCTCCATAAATGAGGAACAGCAAAATTAAGAAAGCAAACATCAGGGGCTGGGGTTGTGGCTCAGTGGTAGAGTGCTTGCCTAGCAAGTGTGAGGCACTGAGTTCGACTCTTGGCACCACATACAAAATAAAATAAAGGTTCGACTATTAAAAAAAAGAGAAAGAAAGCAAACATCAATCATAATAATCAGTGTCACCAAAGACAGAAAGTAACACCCATCCACCAAAAACAGAGCTAATATGCAAACGCAGTAACAGAGCCTCCACTTGCGGAGACTAAAAAGGACTGGGACTGTCATTCAGTGCTCTCCAGATCCAATTTCATTCCCTTTCTATCAGACTACCCTGATGCCAAAACAAAGATGAAGAAATTTTAGAAAACTCTCTTTCCCATCTGTAAAATCAGAATAATCAGCAAACTAAAGATCCATTTTCGTTAACCTCAGCAAAAATAAAAGCTTTATTAAGAGAATGCAAATCTATTCAGAACCATTATTTGAACAAATGGGAAGAAAAAAAAAAAAGAATGAATAAAAATCAAGGGCAATACTTATACTCACCACACACAAAGCCATCTGGGCTAACAGCAAAAATACTTCTTCCTTTTAGTAGCTGAGGATGGGCACAACTGGCATTTACAAAGCTCTGAAAGTTGTTCTCTGCCACCCACTGTGGGAGCCATTTTAGTTGGCAATCACACAAAAGACTTGATGTATTTAGATGCCTGAGGAGAGTAATTACATTCAATTTGTTTTGTATGAAATGCAGATTTCTACAAGTAAATTACATTCAAGTAAATATTAACAAAGCAATGAATTTGGAAACCAAATACATACATCCCATGTTATAAATATTCCATAGTCTATCTTAAGATGCAAGAAGTGTACCTATCCTAATTTTTTTTTCCTGTCTCTATTCTTCTTATTGTCCTACTGAAGCAGAAGTGCTGATGTATCAAAATTCCTTACTACTAAGACACTGCCGCTATATTTAAGCACCTTACTCCATTTGGTACCACAAAATTTAATTTGCAAATTCAAAACAGAAAGAAAAAGAAATTCCTCATTGCAACAAAGAAAGCAAATAATCATTTCCATTTCCAGTATAAAAATGAAGTCACATTAGGAAAGTGCTAGTCGCTTGTCACTTTATAGACACATCAGCTGGGATGACATCACAGGACAGCTGTCCCTACTATGCTTTACTTGAGTCTCTTGGAAGGAAGAGAAAAGCTTACAGCTGTTGAAGTTTCTTCATTTGTGAAAATGCATTGCCTTGTAATGACATAATCGCGTTGTCACTCAGGTCTCTGAAAGAACCAAATCAAGCACATTATGGTCATTTTGGGTCATCAGGCAAAGTGTATGCCACACTGCTCATCCCATTCACCAAGCAAATACTCTACACTAAAATGCAAGAAGGGGGCAACCCCAGAAGAATCCATTACAAAACACAGGTTGAGGAAGAGAATATGTGTGTTATAAGGCTCTGTGATGATAAGAGGCACTTTCTGTCACCACCAGGCTATTTGGCTCTAAGGGCCTGAGCTGTTCTGCTATATTATTTATTTTACTTTTCATTATTCTAATTAGCAACCAGGATTTTTGAAATATACAAATAAAACTCCTCATAATTATGTGTTCTAAAACCATCATTTATAGAACATTTTCTATGACCTGTACTCTGTTTAAAGATTCACATATATTATTGTATTCATTTCTAGAATATCCCAGAAGAGGATGGCCTTGCCCCCACCAGCCCAATTCTGTCACACACCGCTCCCTCACATAAGGACAGTAAGATATTCAGACAAGATGTACTTGTTAAAACAAACACTCCAGGACATTCATAACATAAAGAGAATCTTCTGGGCTGATTTTATTTTTAACTAGCACTTATAAATAGTTTGAATTAAAATATTGGGCACAATGATTGCTCATTCAAAAGGCATTTTCAATGAGATGAGTGGCAAAAGAAGACAAAGAAACAAGGTGCCAGACATGGCTAGGGAAAGAGGCTGGGAGAGTCAAGGAAGGTTAAAGAAAATTGAAGCAGAGGTTAATACTCACTGATCCACTAATTCCACTTTCCCAGAAATGGAATGGGCCAAATGACAAACCCTTTTGGCTTGTTTTCCTTTGAAAATAATCTGTTTCAATAAGTTCAGCAATACTAACCCCACCTTCCAGAACTCAGCTTTGCAGAATCAGTCTTCTACAGTTTTTTCTGCTACACTGTCAGCAGGGATAGCAATCCAAATCTTTCTCAAATTAACTGATACAGTCAAAAAATGACTACAAGGTGGTGTAGAGATAACACTGAAATCTTTGCCTTTAATATATGGTCCGAATGAGTGTAAAGCCAACTGCATATTTTAAATATAACTTATTTTGTTCAAGTTCATAGATATTAAAACTTTTGGTTATGAGCATTTCTTAATAGAGTAGACACATCATATATTATGTTACCATTTTACTGTATAATTGTAAAATATATATACCCCTGGGTATGAGCAGCTGGTCAGTTCAGTTAGTAATACACAGTGTACAGGCAGGTTTGGATCTCTCCCAACACTGGCCAGCTTTCCCTTCCTCATGGCTGAAAATTCTGAATCCCTAAATCTTATTTCAAAAATGTGGGTTGGGAGCTTCCTCAGTAGAGGCAGAGATTAGGCAGGCAAAGGACAGAGGGAGGCAGGGAGCCCTGCCTTGAGTCCTACCTCTGCTGGTTGCTAAATTATGGGTCAATAATGAAGGAGAATGGGGGATGGGGAGATGGACTGCACATTTTATATTAAACAAAACCAACAAAAAATTCTCAACATGTGTTAAAACCCTCCTATGCTATTCTTGGGGATTACGGAGAACTGAATTTTTGCTCTTCAAAATGAAGTTCATTTTTTTTTTTTTTTTTTTGGTACCAGGGATTGAACTCAGTGGCACTAGACCACTGGGCCACATCCCCAGCCCTTTTTTTTTGTATTTTATTAGAGACAGGGTCTCACTGAGTTGCTAAGTGCCTCGCCATTGCTGAGGCTGGCTTTGAACTCGCGATCCTCCTGACTCAACCTCCCAAAGTGCTGGGATTAAAGGCGTGCGCCACCGCGCCCGGCTTGAAGTTCATTTTTTTTAAAAGCCACTTTGCTAGTAGAATCAATGAACTTAGAGGACCTCTGTTGAACTTAAAGATAATAGGAGCTACTGAATAATATTCTCATAAGGGTTAAATGAGACCATATACAAATACCTGGTACCATATCCAGCATGCACTAAGTACACAATAGGTGGTAGGTTTCTTTTTTTTTTAATTAAATGTACTAGTACTTAAGAAAAGTGAAGAAAATCTAATAATGAGGTAGAGCAATGTCCTTAAAAGTATAGGAAAACACAGACGTGCATACCAGCAGATACACGAATGGGCAGATACAGAGGCAGGCAAATAGGCAGGTAGGTAGAAAGACGGATGATAGATATGTAAACACATTTTGTGGTCCTGAGAGAATGACAACAAAATTTCACCCTGGTTTGTTTTATCTTTCCAGAAACACCTCAGACTATCTTTAAGGTAACTTAATTCCATCTACTCACAGATGTTCTAATGCATCCAGGCCAGTGAAGGCTTTTTTGGTAATAGATCGAATCCGGTTCCCCTGGAGTATTCTGGGGGGAAGGGGGGGGTGGGGTGGAATAATCAGAAAGCAACAGTTAATTACAAAAAGCCACTTTGCTGGTGGAACTCTCATAAAAACAATTGCTCTTTCAATCATTTGTGAACAAGTCTACTTTCGTCAATTCAACAATATATCTTAAAAACTGTATCCATTCTATAATATGATTTTCAAAGCATTCAACAGTGAGCCTGAAAATAATAGGTATTTAAGAAGTTACTCTGATGGTGACATTAAAGCACTGCCTTCTGGTCCTTTTAGGAATAGGGAAGAAACTTTATTTCAAGGAAATTCTTTCAGATAAAGCACACAATAGTGGAAGTTTTCGTCTTCCCCTCTTCTACAGATATCTTCATAGCCAGCTTAAAACAGAATTTGGCCATCTGTAAGAATGTTTTATGGCTACATGTGTTTTTATCCTGTCTTTTTGGGACCTTCTGTAGTATTAATCACTGGATCACTTTGTTTGTAAATTCATGTGAGTAAAGTGCAATATGGAGGGTTTCAAAATGTTCAAGTTAGTGAGTGTCATGGTTTGGCCATGAGATGTCCTCTGAATCGCTCATGTGGCAATGCAGCGATGTTCACAGGTGAAATGACTGGATCATAATCAGTGGATCAATCTGTTTGATGGATTAATAATTTGAACAGACTATTGGGTGGTAACTGTAGGCAGGTCACTGAGGGTGTACGCTTGGGGATTATATCCAATCCCTGGCTCCTCCTGCTCCTGCATGCTGTCTCTGCTTCCTGATTGCCATGAGCTGAGCAGCACTCCTCCACCATACCCTTCCTCCATGATGCTCTCTGCGTCATCTCAGGCCCAGAGCAATGGAGCTGGCCAACCATGGACTCGACCTCTGAAACCATGCGCCCCAAATAATCTTTCCCTACTCTGTCTGTTGTTTCCCTTGCTCTTGTCAGGTTATTTTGGTCACAAAAATAAAAAGCTGACTAACAGTAAATATGCTTACTTTTACACAGTAATTCCCAAAGTCTAAGCAGTGAAAATAATTAAAAATTAGTTATACATTAGTAGAAATTAAAATTAGTTATACACCTTAGATGTTGAAATTTTTCCCCCTTTTATCTAAGGAACAAAAGCTAATTATTATATACACATCTTGTAGAACACTCATTTGGGAGAAATGATACAGGGTAGCAACCGGATTACACATCTACTTCTAATCTCTATACAGTGTCAATTTGTGGAACTGACTTCAATTAAAACAAAAATTTTAAGTCAAAGGGTGAGCCAAATTATGAGGCAAATTATACTCACAGGCGTCTCAGTTTGTCAAGCCCAGAGAAAGCACCATTCATGTCTTCAATAGTCCATGAAATCTCATTGTTCTTCAGATCCCTAATTTAGAAAAAAAAAAATTCTCTTTAGAGAGAACCTAAGATCACCACCCAGGTGGCATGTCATTTGTAACAAACTCCTCATAATTCCCCCTCTCATCTCTACCCCTTTCGAAATCATAAACTCTTCTCTCTCCAAGGCACCTCTCACAGCCTGCACTCTTCCCTCAAACTACATTTTTTTAAGTTTCTGCCCCAAATCTAGATAGCTGACTCTGGTCTTGTTAATTCCTCTATCAAGATGACTAAATTCTGAAGACTTTGAAAACTGCATTAAACTTTAAAACCACCGTTCCAACCACACAAGCAGTAGTTTGCCAACGCATACAGCGTCTTTCAATTATGTAATGCTTCAAACAGGGAACAGGGCACAAATTTCTGACAGTGCAAAAATCAAAAGCCCATTGCACAATGCTAAATTAATATCTGAGAGATTTTTCAAAGGTCAATTAATTCAACTCTCTTTTCTTTCTCTTCGTACAGTGATCAGATTGTGGATATAACTGGCATGACAAGCAGGCATCATCCTCCACTGCCCTTTGTATATCTTTTTGCTCTGGGTAATTTTTAATCTGCATTTTATAAAGAAAAAATTGGTGGATTTAAAACTGTGTCCCTTTTCGGCAGTTATCAACTGTGTGGAGATCCTGAGAAGGTTAACCGTAATCATTCAAACAATCTGATCACTGTCCTTTTAATCCCTTTATGAAACACATGTGGATAAAATGGATCCATTTTAATCAAAATGTTCTGGGAAAGATTAAGATGCTACTTTGGAGGCTGTAAACATTTCCTTGACAACAAAGGAAATCTGCTGGGAGAAAAGTGGGCGCATTTAGGAACCAATTAGGTTCATGTACCGAAAGCAGAAAGTGTAACTTACAAAGTCTTTAAACTGGAAAGCCCCCGGAAGGCACAGTCAGCAATGTAGCTGACTTTGTTGTTCCCAATGTGCAATGTGTTTAGTAGGCTGAGGCCGAGGAAGCTTGAATCATCTAACCTTGATAAGTGGTTGAAAGTTAGGTCCCTGTAAAGAAAAAAAGGAATTTAAGAAAACAGCTTTCACTTTTCCATTCAACATGATAATTTATTTCCTGACGGGTAATAAATGTCACTATAATAATCCTTATTTTAAAATTTGACCTTAACAATGCTCAGGATAAACATTATTTTTATTCTCAATAATTAAAAACAACAACAAAATAACCATGATTGCTTTTGCCCATGCACCACGAAACAGCAGAGTTGGCTTCAACTTATCACAACAAAAATATAACGAGGTTGCATGTGAAAATATCTGTCACCTTGGAAACTTTGTTATGAAAATTTCACAGATCAGTGGTAAGAAGCTCATGCTCTGGCATGATCTCTGCTCTCAAACCTGAGAATAAAAGGCAACTCACAGCTCACTGAGTTTCTGGCAGAACTCCCAGGCATCAGGGCTGATCCTGTTGATGGCATTCTGGCTGAGATGAAGTTCCTGCAGCATCAGCAAGCCATAAAGCCAGCCTTTGGTAATCTCTGTTAGGTTGTTGTGGTCCAGCTGCCTACATTTATAAGAAGAATCAAAGGCAGGATCCAAAGTTCATTATTGAGTCTCTTCAAAGGGGACATAGGATTCCAACAGAGTATACATTCCTATTATTTAACAGATATTTAGCTCTTGCTATCAGAAGATATTGGCAGAAAATACTCTTGAAGTCTTTCTTATAAATGTATGTGCTTATAAATTTTTAACCAGATTACCTGAAACAACTCAATACTAAATTATAAATAAGACTGTGCACTATGAGACTTTAACAGAGTATTTCAAGTAAGAGCCACTGAATTTTCACTGGGTGTTCTACTATTCTGCTCCCTGAGTGGGAATTGTGGGAACCCACACTTACAAGATTTCCATGTTGCTGAGGCCCCAAAAAGCTCCATCCATAAGTTTGGTTACTCCATTCCTTTGCATTTTCAGAGACTTCAGAGCACTAAGCCCTTGGAATGAGAGTCCATCTACATTTTTAATCTTGTTTCGGTTCAGTTCACTGCATTGCATATGACAAATTAAACAGTTAGCTTATATGACAATTAAATTCTGGAGAGAGTAATAAAATGTGTCATTACTACAATATATTTAACCCAGTCAGTGTTAAATTACATAGACCATTTTAAATTTCTAAACAATTTTATTGAGAAGAATTTCAGTTTATTAGCAGTGAGTGAATTTCTGTCTGAAATATATGTGATGTATTTTTGGAATAATAAAATATTGAAACCAGACTGCACTTGAATTTCTAACCTGCTGTCCACTCACTATAGAAGCAATTCAATTAATATTTGTTTTTAAATGATCCAGAATGAGGACATTAAACATTCCACTAAAACACCAGGTCTTTTCAGGATCAGGGACTTCAAGGGTATCCTCCTCCGTCTGCTTACAAAATTGGTTACTATCTTCCCTGACTCTTTTTAGGTTTAATGATTTCTTTTAGGAGGTAGTTCTCAACCTTGGCTGTACACTGGAACCACCTGGGGAGTTTTAAAAGTTACTGAAGCCTGGCTCTTACCCCCAGAGGTTTTAATGTAATTGGTCTAGGGCGTGGCCTGGGCGCTGGGATTTTTAAAAGCTCCCCAAGTCTCTGTAATGTGCAGCCAAGGCTGAAAACCACTACTGCAGGAGCCTGTTCACAGATCATTCTCCCATTATTAACAAGACAGTTCTTTACAGCCTTTTAAGCTATCGGGGCCTCGTGGAGTTGTCGGCATTATTCTCATAAACCGCAGCTGTTGAGAACCCCATGATTTCTTTGGTGCCACAATGGCACCTTTGTAAGGGTGCCGTTCAAGGATAACACTGTTCCCTCTTTCAGTAACAATCTACAGTGTCTTGTCAGGCAGCAGCTGGTAGTAGGTGATGGCTAAGGATCCTCCCCATTCAAAGATTCTACGACCCTAGCTCTCAGAGGAAAGGTAGTCACGTGCTTGCTCCAAAATGCCTTTTACCACAGTGTGAACTTTAGAATGTAGACACCAGGATTTGGAGGAGATGGGGGAAACAGTATCCAAGAGTACACTTGACTTACAGGTGTTGCAGTTGGGGCAGTTTAAACATCTTGGGTGGGATGGTTGAGATTCGGTTCCTGTTCAGCTTTAACACCAAGAGTGTGTTGGCCAAATTGTCAAAATACCCAGGTTCCATGGATGTGACTCGGTTGCTGTTGAGGTACCTGTTGAATGTTTGAAGATGAGCTGCTTTTTCTGGTTTCTCTGGGAAGTTTAAGTGCATGCGACCTCTGCTTTATAAAGAATCTCCAGAGAGCCTAACATTCAATGGGTATTTACAATAATTACCCTGTAGATACTTGTGGACAAAAGTTGATGAAGATTCACAGGCATGGGCTGGGGCATAGCTCAGGGGGTAAATGCATGCACAGCATGTGTGAGGCTCTGGGTTTAATCCAAGGACCCAAATAAGTGAAAAACAAGAATATTACACATATTGCTGGGGAAAGAGTGGGAGGTTTGAGGGTTACAAAAATCTGTTACAGATAAGCCTCTACTTTTGTGACATTCATTTATTAATTAAAACACAGCAAGCCAGGTGCGGTGGCATAAGCCTGTAATCCCAGTGGCTTGGGAGGCTGAGGCAGGAGGATCACAATTTCAAAGCCAGTCTCAGCAACTTGTGAAACCCTGTCTCAAAATAAAATATAAAAAAGATTGGGGATATGGCTCAGTATTTAAGTGGCCCTGGATTTAATCCCCAGTACCAACAACAACAACAACAACAAAACGCCAAAAAAGGCAAACCACAAAACAAAAAAAACCCCATCACAGCAAAGTTTAATTTTGATTTTTTAAAAAAGAAACATTTTCACACAATTTTTTGGATAGTCAAAAATAGTCCAAAGGTGCCAGAATAAAATGAAGACTGTGGTTACCACAAGTTTCAAATCATTAAGAAATTTACATTTTTTGATCCATCAGTAGTTAGGCAGAGTTTGTTATATCTTAATTTTTTTTTTCATTATAACATGATATTTTCATTGCAGATAAAAACTTTTGGTAGAGAAAACTTCACTTACAGATATTTGAGTTGAAGGGGTGGAAAAGCAGTTTTAAGTTCCGAAATATTGTTGCTGCTTAGATCCAAAGTTTCAAGGGACTGAAATTGTTTCAGATGTTCGGGTAATATCTCTGCAATCCTATTTCCAGCTCTGGAATTAAAAGACAGCACAGATAACTGGTTTAATGGTACAAAAAAAAATGAAAGGAGAAAAATATTTCCTATTCCTACTGAAATGAGAAAAATCTTTTCTATTCCTAACATGTTCTTAAAAAATATGGAACACTGATCAGTACTTTCCAAAGTAAAACAGTAATATTACAACCACTAAATCTTATATCATATAATATTAGAATATATGAAACACATTCCTATAAGTCTGATACTATTTGGCAGTGGCTGTCTAAACACTATTCACTTAAGACAACATGCTATTTTTTGCAATAGTTCTTCCTCATTTTATTACATGGTAAGTGAAAGTCCTAGTATCAAGAGAGAATATAAGCACTGATGAAATTATTTCCCACTTGTTCTTCTTGATTTCTAATCTAATTCTTCTCTTGAAAAGTACCCACACTACAGGTGCCAATGAATTTCAAATACTCATCAGAATGGGTTTTTTTTTAGAACCATGCTGGAAAGATTGCTTTTCTTTTTAGCAACAGCACGTTTCAATGCACTGCCAGAAGCTTCAACGCCGGTGAAGACGCTCCAGGGCTTTCAATACTATAAAAATATTATGTAAGATCATACCAGTCTAATCCCTGGGCAGTTAGGTTAAGACGGGTTTGACATTAACAGACTAAACCAAGATGCCCAGCACAGGAGCAACTAGTCACATATGGCTCTTTAAATTTAAATCAATTTAATGTTAGAATTTAGTTCATTGGTTACAGTAGCCAGTAGCTATCAAAAGGGACAAGGCACACAGTTCTGTTCCACCATCGTGGACAGTTTGGATGGTGTTACTGGACTTTACATGGCGGGAAAAACAGGAAAACAAACCAACAAAATAAAAAGAGGCCAAGTCAAACTTCTTAAAAGGACATCAACACTACCTCTCCCAAGGGGAAATTCAGCATAAGTGGCAATTTTATTAGAAAACAGGAATCAAACAGACCAGGTAGCTTGCTCTTTTCAGACTATCATTTGGCAGGGAGAAATTAACATGTCAAAGCAGAAAAGTTGGGAAGATAAAAATCCCTCCTACAAATCATAAGAAGGTCTTCTCTTTACAACCCAAGGAACGATGAAACAATCTGTTATGTTGTAGGCAGAACTCTATTACAAAGATCACACCATGTGTTTTTTGGTCTGCAGTTCATCTTTACTTAACAAGAAAACTTAGAAAATATATCTCCTATGTGTATCTCCTTTACCAGTAGCTGGATTTCTATAGTGCTTTGAGTTTATTCAGTTCTTCTGCATTAGTATAACTCTCGAGTATCTCCCAGACTCAGAAGTTTCCTGAGTTAGGTGTAGCTCTTATATATTTTCATCAAATCCTACACTACATTCTGACATAGAATGTCCACTGCTGGTCTTCTCTGCCATATTGCAAGCTTATTAGAAGTAGACATATGTCTTTATCTCTACCTTGGAATGTGTATGAAATCTGGTTGAGCAAAGAATAGGTGCCAAGCCCTATGCTAAACACTTCTCATATTCTATGCTATATAATAGTAAAATAATTTCTCTGATAGAGATAAAATAGATGATTTTAAAATTAAAAAATTAGGGCTTTTCAGCTGGGTGCAGTGGTGCACACCTGTAATCCCAGCACTTGGGAGGCTGAGGCAGGAGGATCGCGAGTTCAAAGCCAGCCTCAGCAATGGCGAGACACTTAGCAACTCACTGAGACCCTGTCTCTAATAAAATACAAAAAAAAAAAAAAAAGGGCTGGGGATGTGGCCCAGTGGTTGAGTGTCCCTGAGTTCAATCCCAGGTACCAAAAAAAAAAAAAAAAAAAAAGAAATTAGGGCTTTTCATGTTAGTAACAAGCTGAGCATTTCTAAACCATCTCAGAGAATAAGTCTGAATTGGTCCCAAAGCAATTCCTGAAGGCTTGTCTCACAGAATACAGGGTACCAAAGATATTTTGGCAATTAAATTCTTACTGGAGATACACCTTCAGAAAGATCTAAAACGCTTCACCTTGAAAAAATGCTCAACTTTTGGCTTCAGATGGATGTGGGAATACACCTGGTTCACTAAGCCTTCACCATACCAACACTCTTATGCCCCAGAACGGGACCTCTCCCATCTACACTTGACCCTCTGGAGTTCGAAGGTTGTATTCCTGAATATGTGCAAATGTCAGGTGCTGTTTTCTCCACAAGAAAGAACACTAAGGGGGAGAAAACAAGCCCTATGTTCTGTATTTAAAAAAAAAAAAAAAAAAAAAAAAAAAAAAAAAAAAAAAAAACAACTTCTCAAAATACTGTTAAACCCCACAGTAAATGACTTTTACGATCTTGGGGGGTTGTTGTCATTTTTGATCTCTAAAAATCCAAGTCATCAGAGAATTTAACTCTATTTTTTTAAAAAAGTAATCCTATACAAGCCTAGAAAATACATATTTTAAGAGCTGAACTTGGCGATTAACAACAAAGTTAACAACAAAAAGTATTAGCAGTTCTGTGTACAAGTCACAAATTAGCAAACCCCTCAGATTCCCATAAAGTCTTCTAGAATTTGTTTAGAGTCAAGTCAGCCATGACCTCTTATTTTGACCATTTCCCACATCTGGATTCGCCAGTGCATAAACTCCTTGATCTAGTTGTGAGGTACAGGGTAATGCAAGTGAGACAATTAGTCAATTTCTAGGTCCCGGAGATGGAATCAATCCAAGGGACAAGCCACAGGCCCTCAGGGTCAGGGTGTGTGGGTTAAACAAAACCACACTTTGGGGGACAAAAATTTTCTCTAAAATACATAAACCAATGTTTGCACTATCAGGATGTCCTCCTACCAAGAGTGCAGCAACCCTGAAATATCCAAGTGCCCCTTCTCTCCAGACCCTGCCCTGTCCCTAGCTACATCTCCTTTCATAATTCTGCATCTGGCTTTGGCCCCCAGGCTGTCTAGATCTAGTATAGCTATACTTACACAGTATTTAAAAACGACAGAAAGAAAACACTCAGGATTTTTGCAATAAAAGGAGCAAATTAGGGTTTTAGGGGAGGGAGAGCGAGACTCACAGGTGTCTATCACCCTGGTCAAACAAGGCTACAAGATAACAGACCATACAATCTTTGGTTTATATATTCATTTGTTTATAAGGCAATTATGAACAAGGTATTAAAACTGCCAATTACTTGAGTGACGAATAAAATTTTCCTTGCAGTAAAAGTATACTCCAGCCAAAGCCAGCAATTTCCTGAACTGCACACCTCCTAAATTGCAGTGTGAAAGTGCTCAGTTATAGATGGAGCATGCACAGTACGGTCTTTGTCAGCTCTGCACCCCAGCACAAAAATCCCTTACAACTGCCAGGATAATAGCCCCTGTATCACAAAAATTTAAATCTGTCCTAATGGAACTGAATTAAATCCAAATGCCAGTTTCTTATTAGCACTTAAACTAACTGGCAAATAACCACCTAATATGTACCAGTTTAAAACACAAAACAAACCCCTTCCTAAAAAAAAAAAAAAACTTGCTTTTTATCATCAAACAAAGGTAAAAAAGCAAGATTACAATAAAAAAAAAATTAGATTGAAAAAATCTCTATCCTCTGAAACTTCCAAAATAAGTTTATATCACAGAGTGGGTCACAAATAGCCACTTCTAGCTAGGAGACAAAGATTCAATTCAGCTCCAGCTTTCACTTTTCTTCAAATACGGATAAATGCCAAAGTCAATCAACATAGTCAAAAGCTTTGCAGTTAATTAATATTTTTGGCAGGACATGTGCAACACTTGAACAAAAATAAAACTGTGTCAATACTTTTTCTGTTACTTAAGCCGTATAGAAATGCCATCTTTCCATTGTTCAAAAATCAGAACATGGTACTGTAAGCCCTGAAAGGTGCTTTAGGTTTATGTAAACCCACCTTAGAGACTAGAAATATTTTGGCCTTCTCTATTTAGAGTACAGGGAGTTCCACAGTCAAATCATTACTGAGATGAAGTATAATTAATCCCTGTGGACAAACAGAACTGGGGGCATGGTTGTTGGGGAAGGCAGATGGTTCCCTCAGGCTTCTAAGACCACAGGAAAAAGAGGAGTCCCAGATATTTCAGCCTTGGCTTCTTAGGTCCAATAATAATGGCTTCATTCTGTTGCCAATTCTACCTTTTTTACCAACTTTGCCAACTTTACTTTTAAAAGGCAGAGGCAGATGTGGCCACCCATTGCTGTCTGCTGATGTTGGGCTGGAGGGAGACCTATCTATTAACCAGGATGGAGATGCCCTTGACCCCACACCAAGCCTGAAGTCTAGTGGAGAGAACAGCCGGAAAACAGAAGTCAATAGTGTGGTAAGCACTGTGAAGTGCGGTAAACACTGTGAGAGGAAGGAAGAGGGAGCAGAGTAAGTAGAATGGGCAGACTCCTGGAGCAGTGGGAATAGTGGGGGTGGGGATGGACACAAAACTTGCCAGAGGAACTATGCTAAGTCCTGAAGGATGAGGAGTTAGCTCAGCAGCAAGGGTCGGGGGAGGCTGGTGTTGCTTCAAGCAATATAAAGACATACCTGAGGCTCAGGGAAGTGAAAGTGAAGCAAGGTGTCTTTCCTTTGAGAAAAAAAAAAAAAAAAAAAAAAATGCCTTGATGGCTGGAGTATGGAGTTCCTGGCTAGCGACTGGAAAAATATGAAGCTCAAGAATGAGTTGGCTGAGAAGAGAGGAGAGTAGGTCAAGCAGGGCCCTGAAAACCATGTCAGGCATTTAGCTTCTATCTCAAGATCAGCTGTGAGGAGAGGCCAAAGGATTTCTAATGGTGGGTGTCACACGTTCTACACTGTGGCTGTTCTGCAGTCATGGGTATAAAAACTGGATGAAGGGCAGACAAGAACAGGCGCAGGGGCACCACGTAGGAGGCTCCTAACTTTTGTTGTTTGTTTTTTGTTTCTTTATTGTTTAAGGTCTGGGGATTGAACCCAGAGGTGCTTTAACCACGGGGCCACATCCCCAGCCCCCATCTCGCTAAGTTGCTTATGGCCTCTCTAAATTGCTGAGGCTTGCTTTGAACTTGTGATCCTCCTGAGGAGGCTCCTTTTCTGATGCGATGGACAGAGGAGACTATGCGGGCACCATGGTGATGGCCTAACTAGACATGATCTCTCGGGTGGTGAACAATCTTCTTCCAGCTTCCAAAGCATAGGCTGAGCTCTTCTCCCCTGCACACAGGCCTAGTTTTTATTTTACTTTATTTTTTAGTTCTGTAGCTCTGTCCTTGGGACCAAGCTCCAGAGTTGCCATTAACTCTATTCATTACCACCGTGTTCTGCATTTTGGTTGATACTGTTGTTTTGGTTTGAGGCCTTCTAAGGCAAGTGGTGCAGACTAGCATCCCCCCTCTTGCTCAGGTGTGAGATGTTACTGATCAGACCAGCCCAATTCCAGCATTACAATATGTCTGATCATCAGGAAAATGGATTGTGTTGTTTTCACATATTAGAAATGCACTCATTTCACCAGCTCTGAATGCAAACCTGGACTAAACTAATAACGGTAAAATATAACTGATGAAGTTAGTAATAGGACCACTTGATGGGTTGATGATCAGTTCTACTTTTTGATTCGCTGTAATCATCAGGAAGCAGAAGTGTCTCAAAAGCACTGGTGCAGACTTAAGTGAATAAATAAATAGTGCTATTTTATTTCTGGAGTTCAAAAGGAGAACCACAGGAGGAGATACTTTTTTGTTGGTGAGGAATCAATTGTTGATTTCCTTAATCCATCAAGCTCTAGCTTCTTGATAATAGTTTCAACAGTCTCCCATCTATTGCACAAGATAACAGACAGCTCAAGGCCTTGTAGTTGTGAGGTGTATGGACACACAATCTCAGCTACAGAAAGAAGGTATAAGCCAGCGCGGTTGCACATGCCTGTAAATCCAGAGGCTCGGGAGGTTGAGGCAGGAGAATCGCAAGTTCAAAGGCAGCCTCAACAATTTAGCAAGGCGCTAAGCAACACAGTGAGATCCTGTCTCTAAAAATACAAACAAGGGCTGGGGTTGTGGCTCAGTGGTTAAGTGCCCCTGAGTTCAATCCACAGTACCAATAAAAAAATAAAAATAAAAATAAAAAAGGAAGGAAAGAAGGTATGTCCATATGGCATTTTCCATTTGGAGAGGATGTGTACACAGAGTTTAATCCGAATTCAATTTTTATATGTTTGCAATGTCCTCACTTTTTTACAATGTATCACTCTAACCACACCCCTTAAGTCCAATTCAGTTATTGCAACTAAGAATTGCTTAACCTGTGTCCATTCCATACAAATAATCATCAAGTAAGCATATTAAATGTATTGACTGGTATGGTCTGCCATAGTCAAGGAAATCCTGATTTCTCTATATAATTTGCAAGCAACCAGCTTAGCACCATTTATAAAGAAGTTATAAGTTGTTAAAGAAAACACCACATTTTGCAAACACATTAAGGTCACTTATTTCTAACACTACAGCACCCCCCCACACACACACATACACACTCCCATTAAAAAAATGGTATCCTTGAGGCTTCCTGAAAACTACTTTGGCTGGAATAACTAACATCCCATAATATCAGGCTTCTTTTAACAGAAAGATTTGGCAAGCAAAGAACCTCTCCCATACAGATAAAAATAAACTGTCTCTGCTCATCTCTTTTCTGAAAAGATAATTAAGAAGTTTCATTAAAAGAACACATGTTTGGACTGGTCCACCAGTACTGTGGCATCAAAGAATAAAACCAACTGAGGAAACTTCTGCAAGGAGACAAGATTCTTGATTAAGGACTAATGGTGGTAACCAGCAACTGAGCCATGCTGTAAGGAGCAAAAACTCAGTTCTTTCAGCTCAAAGCCAGGTCAACATAAAATGTAATTATCTCTTGGATCACAAACAGGATAAGATGGCTACAACACAGTATTTTAATACACAGGTCTTACAATAATCAGGACCCTATTCATGTGCCAGTTATAACACATGTTAAAAATGAAAAAAAAATCATACCACATACAAAATAACCCTTCTTTGATCCCCAAGTGTAAATTCAACTTAGCCCTCTATGTAAACAGAAATTTAAAAGCAAATCCTAGAAGAAAACAGGATAATAAAGAAGATACTTACTGAAGGCATTTTAATCTGAAATAATTTATGTAAAATAATAAGCACTGCTTTGATTTTAAAAAAAAAAATTAATTCTCCCTATTTCGAGGCAGAGGCTTTCCACAGCCATTTTCACATGATAGAACACTGGTATGGTTCATCTGTTTGAGTGTGTCCACTATCTGTGATTTACTTGTGAGTAGAGAGAACCTCTAATTCATCTTTAGATTACAAAAACTCAGGATAAAATGAGTTCAAGACCCTGAAGTAGACAACCCTGACTAGTTCAAAACTTCAGATTGGCTTTAGATTGGCCCATAAACATTGATGGGAACTGCTGTTCAAGATGCATATATACATCAGGAAATATTATGTCCACTATAGCTGCCAGTCAAAAAAGTAAACACAAAAACTGTGGTTCCCTACATGAATCCAACTGTTAAAAGTAAGATCTCAGTACAGTTCCCCAGAGAGGGCATTTTGATTCTGTTCTCGGTTTCATGTCTTGATCCACTATATTCTCTGAATCTTGATTTTCTCCTCTGTTAAAAGGAAGGAAATGGACTGATCTCTTCTACACCAAATGAGCTGGGATTCTAGATGTGGATGATAAGCACAGGATATGACCAGATTTACTTGACACAACCACACGAGGTAAAAACTGAAGCCTCTTCTAGAGCCTAGCCTCCCTTTGGGAGGATTTCTTTCACCTCTCCCCTACACTGGTGTCCCATCACTTGAACGCCAGTTCTCATCTTTAATGGTTTACTCCCTCATTTTCCTGGGTCACATCTTCCATTAGTTTTCTCAGAAACCAAGCATACAAGTTTTTTGGGTGCCCCCCAACCACACACACACACAATTCTTTAGAGACTGACAGTTTGGGTGTGCACCGAGATTAAATCAGCAACCCTTTTCTTTTAGTACGAAGAAGGCACTGTTTTGTTCTATCACAGCACTCTTGGATGCAGTTTGATTCTTCATTTCTGATTCTTCATTTCAGAGTTCCTCCAAGGGCAGTACACATCAGAACTGGAGGGGCTTCTTGAAGCACAGGCTGTTTAGCAGCCCCGCACCTCTGGGGTTTCTGTTTCACTGAGTGTGGGGAGGGGCCCAAGAGTCTGCATTTCTACTAAGTTCCCAAGGAATGCAGATGCTGCCAGGAGAATACTTACAGAACCACCGTCAATCCTAGACATCTGCCTATGTTCCCCACACCGCATCCCAGAACTTGTTTTACCCCCGATTTTCAATCTAAACACATTGCCCCTCCAGTCTGGGAAACTTTTTTCTGTCTTTAAAAATTTCTTCCCTTCCATTTCTATCAACATCTCCTAGTAGACTTTGATTTAGGGAGGTGTTAAGACTTCCTGGGTCTTCTAATCCTCCTACTTTCTTACTTTTTCTCCTGTTTTCTATCCCTTGGTCCTTGGGTTCTTCTTCCTGACAAAGAGTTTTCAAATTTCTCCTGACACCTCTATTACCTTGCTAAATTGTTTTTTATTGCATTCTTAACTTCTATTTTCAGCTAACTTGCTGAATATTCCTTTTTTAAATGTTTTTTTGCCATGCTTCTGGTTTTGTGGACTTAGCATCTTCCCTTTTCGCTTCAAAGACATCACATTTGTTCTCAAGTACCATTCTCCTTTTGCTGTTTCAGACTCTGACTTTATTGTTAGAAACCTCTTCCAATGTCTGCTGACCAATGGCCATTCACTCACATTTGATAAAAAGCAGCACTAAGCAGCTTAGTGAGGGCTGCATGTGACATGGCTTGCTAAACAGTGAGTCTCTGCACAGGTGACTGTGGTATGGTCACATGTCAGTTGCTGTGGATCTTCCCTCTTGAATCCTCAGTCTTCAGTGAGGTGGTGGGTGGGAGCAGGGGAGCACATCTCTTGTGATCTGGGAAGGCTATCTGAGAACTAAGTTGAGCGCAGGGGTGTCACCATCAGTATTCAGACGTGACTTAATGTCGCTGATTTCCAAAGATAGTGCTCACAATCCCCACCTGAATTTCAGAGACTTTCTTTCTATTCCAGCTCTCATGAAAGTAAACTTCCAGTCTTCTGTGCTAGGGAAAGGGCTCTGAGTTCTGGAGTAGGAATGTGGAGGGAGATCTGAATACTTCTTATAAAAGACTCTTAACTAATTCCCTATTTTCAATTCTGTTTTGCACCCCACCTTTATAGGTTCTGAATCTGCTGAGGATCTGCAGCATACTCAAAAAATAAAAAGCCTGAATTTTGGGAATCAGCTGCTTTCTCCCTCTTCTAAGTCAGTCATAATTTATCCATCTGCTTGCAAAATTTTTATGGCATGTTTGATTTGGATTGTGTCCTCTCTTTGTTCTCTATTTTCTCTTTGTTCCTGTTGGTATAAGACTTCTTTTTCAATTCTTTTACTTTCATTTTAATGGGGTGTAGGAAGGAGCAGAGTGAAATGAATGTACTCAGCCCACCATGCTTAACGGGAAGTCTCTAGCAGCAAGCAATTCAATCCATCAATAACATCAGTTTCACTTTAAATCCCCAAATAAGCAAACTCTTCCCTCAAAAAATTTACTGGAATTTGTTTCTCACTGAAAAGTCATTTGACTTAGACTTTTACAAGGTATTTTAACCAAAAAAAAAAAAAAAAAAAAAAAAAAAAAAAAATTTAGTCTATATAAAGAACATTCACTAAAAAAGTACAAATGAGAAAACACGGCATCACTATTCTGAACCTCAAATTAATAAACAGGCTTACAGGGCATTAACTCTGTATGAACACATCAGGCTACATTCATTTCATTTTATTTTCCAATATGGTTCACAGAACAATGAACCAGGAACATTGCAGGCACAGATTATCTTGATTTCACCTAAGTATTTAACTTGTACTTGTGAATAGGACAGAAAGTGTGGTGGTGATGATCACACAGACTGGTGAGCTCACAGTGATCCCTAGTCTTTATCTTCAGAGAGGGGCAGGAAGCTCTAGTGATTTCCTTCACCACAGAAAGTGCTAATGGACAGGGCCAGTGGAGACCCCATGCTAGGCAAGAAGTGGCCTGAGAATTTGAACCAGGAGACAGGGCTTTGAGAAAAACTTGTATTTTAAGATATGTAAGTACTATGATGCCAAAAATAGAAGGAAGTTGTTTCCCCACCACACAGAACTTAGGAGAGTAGTCAGAAGCTGCAGAAGTCAGAGCTCAGCTTAATGTACAAAAGTCCTAGCTACAGAATCAGTCAATGGGAAAGGCTCCTCACCAGGAATGTGCTTTGTCCCCTCAGGGGAGGGAGGTCCTATAACCACTCTTCCAGGGATTCCTCCATAGAGATAAATGTCTCTTCTAATTCCAAGTTACAAGACAGCCCAAGGACACTTCAACCCAAAGAAAATGGGGTTGTAACAGTTTTATCACTTAGCAAACTCTAATTCCTTCCACCTTTTCTTTGATACTTACATGTGTGTGGTGAAAGAAAAAGACAGATTTACACAATTAGTTGACAATGGCCTTGAGTCCATTAGCACCCATTCATCTTTGAAGAGTACTAGGCCATTGCCTTTTGGGGATCACACAGTGATCCATGACCAAATTCAAAAGCATCTTATTTAAAAAAAAAAAAAAAAAAAAAAAAAAAGTGCTAATTTTTGACGCTATTCCATAATGTATTTATTTGCTATTAAAATGGTCAAACTTGTTATTGCACAATAAAACTGACAGTCCATAAACATGTACCATACTTATCCTACGTTTTACAATACCTGCAGCAGGAATCCTACCCTAATATGTCAATTTATCTTCCACCTTACTCTAGAGGCTGCTCTATGTGCCCTAGAGAGCTACACAGAGAGGGAGGCAGACAGCAGACAGGTGCTGGTAAGTGCTAGAAAGGAGGTGTTTATATTTACAATTGCCTTTCCTTTCATGTTTTGAATTTAGTACTTAAGGAACTTTCAGCCAAAGAAAGAAGAGATGGCATTGGTTAGAAGTCTGATTGTTTTGGTCTCTACCCAACTAGAGCCTCAAACCTCTGGCTGTGGAAGCCTGCAGAGAAACTATAATAAGGAAGAGAAGAAGGAAAAGTAACTAGACCAGAATAGAGACACATGTTGAATCTTGCCACCCCAATCATGAAAAGCTACTGCCTATAACTTTATTGTTGTGTCTGTCTTGGCAGAACAAGCCTCATTCGGCAGAGAGGAAAGTCTCTTAGTAGAAGCTGTACCTGATACATCAAAGCAGCAATCTAAATGGCTGGTATGAAGTTGGGGGAAAAACTGAGAAAATGATGCAAGTTCAGGATAAATACTAATAATGTAGAAGTTTCTAAAGCAAGATATACTGGAAGGTTAAGTTTAAGGAGTGGGGGTCAATTTTATGGCCTTCAAGAAGCAACACTGGGAAAAAAAAAAAAAAAAAAAAAGTTGACCAGTGAATCACTCCATCAATCTAGAATTGATGTTACTTTGGAAAAACCAAGTTTCATGAATGAAAACAATTTTTTTCATACACGGAAAAGTAGAAATAGAAAAGTTAACTATGTATATTAATTTGGACTAGGTCATCCATTCATTATTCATTCATCTAACCAAAAAACATATACTGAGTATCTATGTGTGCCAAGCACTGTGCTACAAGCCAGGCTAGTAATGGGGACAAAAACAGATGGGATATCAACTTTTGTGAAGTTCCATTTTGGTGAGGGAAAGACATTTATAGAATCCACAAATACATAACTGAAAAATATGATTATTTACACAATAATAAGGTACATTGTTATAATAGAGAAGATATAAAAATACAAAAAGTGACACGTCTTATTCGAAAGGGTAGAGGGAGGGTGAGTTCTCTAGACAGGGGAAAAGCATACCAGAGGAACCTGGGGCAGCACAGCCTGGCCTGCCTGAGACTGAGCAATGACTCTAGAGAAGGTTCAAACGAAAAGAGGATGCATAGCATTCTACATCTTGAGAAGGACTGTGCTCTTGACTTAAGAGCAATGGGGAACCACTGAAGGATCTAAAGAGCTATGTAATGATCACAAATTTAAGTTTCAAATACAATTGTTTCAAACTGAGAATTTGAAAACCTAATAAGTTTGTAATCTGAGGACCAGTTTGAGATTAAATGTGAAGATAAACTTAAGAGTGTTTGTCACAAATACAACTCTGTGTACAGCAAACTCTCTTTTATGTGCAAGTTATACATAAACACTTTAAAATCCAATAAAAGAATACTACTTACTGTATTAAGATGTTTATGTGTTTATTTTGCAAGACCTGCACTCAATGAGCTCATTTCCACTAAGCACAGCAGTATGTGGCTTATCTGAGCTAGTGAAGGCTGTGGCTCTACAAGGCAGTCTGACAAGCAAAGGAGACTCCACCCATTCATCTGCAACACAGCAGCATATGCTTGGGGACGAAATCCGGGTTCCTCGGAACCCAGATGTGGGCAAGCACAGGATATGGTTTGTGTCCACTTACTCAAAACAAAACGCTTTGACTCCCCCAGAACCCTAAGTTCTAATTCTGATCTGTCTGCTCCCCAACTTCCTGAATTAACACAACAAACTGGTAAACTCTTTCCAAATATTGACTTGAAAAGTTTTGGATAAAACAACTATTTGGGCTGTGCTGCCTCGTCACAAAATTACTAAACTATATATCATTACTTGAAAGTGTTATAATGCTTGCTGCCTTCCCTATATACAACATTACCTCTGAGCTATAAACTTATTAAGATAATCAATATTGTTTGCAAAGTTATAGAGGGGGTTTGGTGAATAATTTAAATAAACTCAGTGCCATGAACCAAGTAACCATTTCTTATATCAGTGTCCCCCAAATCGATTTATTTAACAGTCTGATTTTTGGAGTGTAATGAGAAATGCTTGCTTTTAGATGAAATCCTCACTTAATATGGTGCTGGGCTTAGTAGGTAACTAACCATGGAGACACTCCTCGACCCAAGATGCAGTTACATCCCAACAAACATGTAAGTTGACAATATTGTAAGTCAAAAATGCATTCAGTACACCAAATCTACGGAACATTATGGCTCACCCTGGCCTGCCTTATGTGTGCTCAGAACACGCACACTAGCCAACAGAGAGGCAAAACCACCTCGCGCAAAGGTGTTCAGTAATAAAGTATTGACTATCTCATAACTTACTACACTGCACTGAAAGTGAAAAACAGAATCGTCGTATGGGTATACTTTTACACAATCACAAAGCTGAAATATCAAAAAATCCTAACTCGAACCATCCTAAGTCAGGGGCAGTCTGTACTGCAGTCTGGTTTCTATCACTTGTTCAACTGTACCCTGTTCCCTCACCCAGAAGTCAGTACTCATATGACTCCCACCCCCATGGCCAATTTCCTTTGTAGGGGAAAAAGAGATGTGGCCCAGCATACTACAGGGCTCAAGGTACAGAACAACTCCAGGGATCTACAGGTAACAATTATTTAGCAAGTCATAAGTGTTAATTCTCAAAGGCACATTATGGCACTTGATTTTGTAAATGAACACTCCTTAATGGCTATCTATAAAAAAAAAAAAAGAAGAAGAAGAAGAAGAAGAAGAAGAAGAAGAAGAAGAAGAAGAAGAAGAAGAAGAAAATCAGATTCTGTGATAAACTGTGTAAATTCATTGCCCTGCTAAAAAAACAAAAACAAAAAACATAAAAATTCAATGACTCCCTTAAACGGCAAATCACCTACGCATGGCAGAAGCCTCATGAGCTGATCCTACTATATCATTCTTCCTCCAGACCTCCTGTGCCCTCCCATCCATACGTTCTGAAACTTTATGCACTGGCACACCCCTGGGAAACCTTCATCATTCTAGACCTCACCTCACTTGGACAAGAGTGACTTTACTATCTGTCTTCCCACTATTCAGAGCTCCACAAGAGCAGAGATCAAGACCTATTTTTCTTTGTTCTCTAGTACATAGTAGCTATGTTATTGTGGGGCACTTGAGCAACTCAAAAAATTCACCTTACAGATACATAAGACTTCAGGCTACCAATGTTGCTCAGTTATTAATTATAATATTGTGCTCACCCTTTTTTGTTTTTTAACCAGTTGAAGAAAGCAAAAGTTTTCCTGTTAATTCATCTACTCCTGCCAGGATGATTTCTAAATCCTGTCTTCCTCCTGTGACCCTTCCATTGAAGAATCCACTTTGGCCCCCTGCCCCAAGACTTTGCTCCTCTGCCAAGCCCACCACACTGCAACTGGAGCAGCTGTGGCTGCTCACACCCTTCAGAGCCCTTTCATGTACACGTGCCATTTGATCCTCTGCCGGAACCATGGGAGATGGATGGGCAGACATCTCAGACAGTACATATAAACAAAGAAGAGTTAATTAAGTCTGCCTAAGGTCAGACAGGTCATTAGTGTGAGACAAGACAAAAACCTGTGTGCCCAATTCCCAGCTCAGGTCTCTCTCCTATTGCACGAGGGCCCACAATTGCTCTGGTCCACTCTTCTCAATAAACCTCAGTCTCAATTCTTAATGGGTATCTTTTTTGTGCCTGGGACTCTACTGGGCTGCTGAGAAGACTGAGAGAGCTCAGTAAGATGTGAGTCCTACACTGGAATAAGCTATGACAAATTCCATTAGAAACTACACACACTACACCTGTAGACCTTTCAAAACTGCAAGAAAAATCCCCATGATTCTACAGAACTAGAGTTCATACCACACGGGCTGCACCCCCGCCCCCCCCCCCCACCCCCGCCACCACACAGTGTTGTTCTCTGTAGTGTATAAACTGCCTGAGACCTAGAGGGAAGAGCATCACTTTCATACTTTCCTGCCTCCCCAAAGTATCTCCATTTGAGAAGACACATGATGTGACAGAATCACATCTCACATGCCTTAGGTTCCAAGGTCAGCAGACGGGAAACCATCTATCATCAGCATGCCCTTGAAGTCCTTAGGACATAGCCAAGCACTTTTCGAAGACACCCTCCCTCCCACCCTCCAAGAATCCAACATGGCCAGCTGCCTTCAGAGTGGGAGCAGATCAATTTTGTAGGGGAAGAGTATGTGTTTTATCACTGTTACTTTATATTCTGAATTTTTAGTTCAGGACCTGATGAAGCAGCCCACAAGCGTGAAGGGCACATGTACTACGAAAGCTGTATTTCTGAACACCAAAGTCACCCTTAGTGAGCTGAGACGTTCAAACTTAGACAAATGAGAAAAGGGGTTCTGATTTCCCATCTCCCACGTACTCCAGAGCAGGTTTCTCTCTTGCTCAAGCGGTGAGCTGAATCCTTGAGTTACTGAAATCACTTCTTTTCTCATTTTTTTTCCTTTCAACCAGTATTATTGTTATAATTTATCATCATTGTTATTTTACCAAGTATGCATAGTTGAACAGTCTTCATTGTAAATCTTTAGCCATAGGTTTAGACTAAGTGTACATGGATCTCTCTGAATTATGTTAAATGCATATGACTGTCCATAAATATTCCTTAATTCATGTATTAAGCACTAACTATATGCCATATACCTGCATTAAGGAAAGGAACATCAACCACAGAGGCCTCAAAATGCAGCAGAGGAGAAAAGCAACATGCCTGTATATGTGTTGGTCTATAAGGAGAAGTGGGCCTGGATGGAGCAGGGAGGTCTGAGAGGAGAAAACCCCAGCCCAAACACATGCTGCCCTTAGTCAAAGATCCCCTTCCAGCTGTGGAACCCTCTGTGACCACACACAGTCCTCACACTTCCTGACTTGATGACATCACTCATGCATTTTCTGCCTCCCTCTTTCCAGCAAGTCAGCTCTATGAGGGCAGGGACTTTTGTCTGTTCTGTTCACTACTCCTCTGATCCTAGAACTATGCCTAGCACAAGGTGGAACTCAGGTCAGTATTCACCTTCGCTGACCACATCAAAGGACAACTGCCACAGCTCTCCAGTCCCTTTTCACAGCCTTTACCATGGACTAAAGTCACCTTTCCTTTTAAAGTCTGTTTGCCTGTTTTTTTTTTTTGTTTGTTTGTTTTTTTTTCCCCTCCTCTCTCCTCAACAGAAGGGAAATTTCACAGAAAGAGGGGGTTTGCTTTTTCATTACTGCTCTTCACTTAAAACAGAACCTGGCACACAACAGGGAGTCAACACATTTTAGTTGAATGAATCATCTCCACCACCACCATCATGGCTCAGTCGCTGAGCACTCAGTGTGGGCCAGATGGCTTTACTGTATCCTCTCTCTGAATCTTCACAATCATCCTGCGAGATAGGCACTATTACTATTCTCCTTTTAAAGCTAAGGAAAAACAGAAAGAAAGTAACTTGCCCAGGGTCACAAAACTAGCAACAACGGGTGGAGCCAGCAATTAATCCCAGGCCCTCTGACTTGAGCTTTGCTTTAATTATTGTTCTTCTAACACGACCAAAGCTGCACTGCAGAACAGGGCCACCACCACTCTGGTTGCATGGGTTCAATCCTCTGCACCCTTCTCTCCCCTCCTGCCACCTCCAGGCCATTCTCCATTCCAAGGCCAGAGTGACACTGTCAAATACTAGAGTTGATGGTCTCACTGTTTAAAATCTCTTCAATGGCTTTCCACTGACTGAGTTTTGGAGGGCCACCTGCAAAGGTAATCAGCATTTATAATGACCCCCTGAGAAGGGTAACAATGTCATCTCTGGACAAATGACAGGCTATAAAGAAAACACAGACTTGGAGGAAATGTTCTACCTTTAAGATAAGAGATAAGGATAAAAGGGTTATTTGTGATATTGACCTTATCAGTAATTTCAGAAATATTTATGGAATAGCTGATCAGACCCTGCAGGGCAGATGTGTTAAAATGAATACTCCTGGGCCCCACCCAAACCCACAGATTTAGAACCTCTAGGAGATAATCTAATCTACATTTTTCCCCTTTCTTTTATGTGTGTGTGTGTGTGTGTGTGTGTGTGTGGTTGTAGTAGGGACTGAACACAGGAGTGTATGTAGGTTCTACCTACATCCCCAGTTCCTCCCCCACCTTTTTTTTTTCCTTTTGAGACAGATATCACTAAGTTGCTCAGGCTGGTCTTAAACACTTGAGCCTCCTGTTTCAGTCTCCCAAGTCACTGGGATCACCAGTGTGGGCCACAGTGCCCAGCTACATTTTTAACAAGCACTCTAGGTAAAACTTTGACAGCCACTGACCTAACACTTTTCAAAACCAGACAAGTATCTGCAAGTTGGGCAGTACTATATAAACTATCGGCATCACAACTAAGACCCAACTCACCTATTTAATGACCAACAAGGCCTCTTTCATTCAACAATCATGTTGCACGAGTCACAAATTTAAACTTCCCTAACCCAGGTTCACATGTTTCAAAACTGCCCAATGCTTGAGCAGGTCATACCATATCACACAGAGCTCAAACTAGCACATCAGTAAAACTGGCTCACTTATGCCAGGTCCACTGTTTCACTGTATGTTCATTCCAAAGATCGTTCCATTTCTTTACCTAAAAAATACCATCCCTCCACAGGCATGAAATTGTGAGAGAAAAACAAGGACACACACACAAACCATGCCTTGCCCCTATTGTCGGGGCTGACTTCTGAGGCAGCTCTGTGTGGGATTCAAAGGAATGCAGGTCTATTCAGGTCTTTTATATTCTCAAAGATCCCTGAGAAGGTTAGAGATGTGTTTTGTACACGACCATGTTCAACCAGCATCCTAGGTCCCTGGCATTTTACTAGCCTTCCCAGATGTTACCAGAACCAGTCCCTAACTGAATGTCTCTGCACATTAGTACCATTTGACAAAATATGAGCTCCTGGCTCCTATGGCTAAGAGAAGAGGAAGATCTTACCAGGTACAGTCTTCTCTGCATCCTAGCCCCCCAGCTGAGAGGGGTCCCCAGGGCACAAGGCAGCAATGGAATAAAGCCTAGATATTAAATCTTATGCTTAAGACTCAGCTAATTTTTCCTTTTAACACAAGTTTTTAAATAATTTAACCTGTGTAAATAACCCAGAAAAACTTTTCCTCTAGACAATATAAAGTAAAAAAAAAAAAAAAAAAAAAAAAAAAAAAAATTTAAACTTGATAACATAGGTGTTCAACAGTCCCAGAAACTCCTTTGAAAAATATGGGCTTTAATTACGGTGCTATACCAAGTATCTAATCTGAGTCATGTCATGTGGTTTAGTAGATTTTTTTTTTCCTAATATTTCAGAAATGTGTTTAAGTACTGATATCCAGCTCTGATTATTTTCAAGTTCTTCTTTAAAAAAGAAAATGTTCCAGCCTAGGCAAGAGAACATGGAAACAGTGCTTTAGAAACAGCGATTGTGCTCTGTAATATCCAAGAGGCTGTGGGAGAAAACAAAACATTGATGGAAGAAAACAACCAGAAATAAATTCTTCAAGGTATTTCATAGGTATGAAAACAAATTTTCACTCTCCACATTGCCTGTGTAAGCCCATCCCACAAATTACTCTTCAGAGAGTCTACATAATCTAGTCAGTAATTGGTTCTATCATTACATGAGAACAAAGCAATCACTGGTCAGATGTACTGCAGCAGATTAAGGGGAAAAAGAGATTATTGAGGCTGATGTGACACAGCTCTTGCTAAAGCCAAACGAAAATAAAAACAATATGGAGAAAAATCCAACTTTTGAAGATTTCTAACTTTTCAGATACCATTCTGGCTTTCTATTTCCAAATTACAGCCCTAAAGGGTACAACCACTGTTATTTATTTCCAATAGAATTTTCTAATTTCCTCACAAGCTCTATGCTTCCCACTCTATGCCATGCCAAAGTACACACTATTTTCCTCACCCCATCCAGGCTACGAACTGACCCTGCAGAACCCTCAGCAATGCAGTGTACCATGATCCTCAAGGCCCTCTTGAGCATGCTGACAGAACCTGCCAAAACACAGGGCCAGGAGAGCAGGGCAAAGTGGGGTTTATAAAAGCTCCCTTGGCCAAAAGAGAATACCTAGTGAGATACCAAAACCAAGACTCCATTTTAGACTCCAATATTTTAAGCAATTGTAAAAGACAAAGAAAATGGATATTAATGCTAGCATAAAAATATTTTTTAGACTCTGTTTATTTGTCAAATACCAACTGCTTTTTCTTTCATTCCTTTCTGTTTCTGATCTTTGCTAAAACCACACCAGTATCAAATGTCACTTAGTTCTTATTCAAACAGAAGAAAGCAGACACAGCGGCTGCACTGTGACTTGGCTGACCTGGGCCCTCAGTAAAAACAAACCTCTATAAATCACCAGATGTAAGCAATTGGGTAGTGATCACTTTAATTAATTGAACAGCTTTCCTGAAATTTACTGTATAATTTCAACCCTCCCAACACCTTCACCAGAAGCAACTAACAATGGCGATTTTTCTCTTCAGTTGTTTAAAGAACATGTTTTTAGCTTCAATGATACAAGTATGTTTTTTAATTATTCTAGATTAAGATGGTAAATTACTTAATTAAAGAAGTTGAATCAGGAGCATTCTAAATGACACTTTTAAATGCTGGAAAATCAAAATTATTCTACAATCTACCTCAATACATGAATATAAATATGTTATATGCTCTAAAAAAGTGCAAAAACCACAATTTTAATTGTATTTGAAAACTCTTATTTGCAAAATAGCATGTGATGATGTTTCTAGCTTCAATTACATATTTAATTCTAACTGCATCAGTTGATATTTCAAGTTGAGGTTTCTAAACCTTTACCTTCCACTGAGTTGCCTTACTTTAAAAAGGGAACCCCCAATGACTTACCACCAACTCACAAAACAATTCTGATCATTCTCCACTAGGAGATATGTAATCCACAATCCATGGATTCCATGCCAAACACTGAGCCACACCAGAATTAAAATCCTAATGTACAGAATGTCATCAAATACACATCTCTATGGGGTGAAAGTGGCTCTTTTGTATGCTGAAGACTAACTAGTTTGACAATGACAGCAAAACATAAAGTATGTTGTTAGAAGGTACATGGATACTTGAGATTCAGAAGTGACACTACAGGCTAAAAAATAAGTTAACCAAGTTAAAAAGTCCTTCTTTATTATATCCTAAAAGAAATATTCATACTTTGCTCTTAAGAGCTTTATGCTAGCCCACATAGAACATGGAACTCACTCTTGTAAACATACACATGAAATTTTGTTGATATTCACTTACAAGGAGAGAAGTGTGATATTTGCTGAAACTGGTCCCAGATTTGGAATGGTCTCCAATTCATTGTTGTTCAGTTTCCTATGAATGCCAGAAAAAGGGGTGGGTGGAGCTAATTAGGTAATCTGTAATTCAGATGTGTAAGCTTTATAAATTATTTAAAAATTCCTTCCAAGTTAAGTTTAAAAATTATTTAAAAATTCCTTCCAAGTTAAGTTTTAAATAATTTATTATAATCCAAATGTTCATACAGTGAAAAGGTAATATAGTTTATGCAAATCTCAAACAAAAAGTAACTAGGACTCACACTTCTCGAAGGCTTTGAAGGTGGCTCATGGAACTTGCCTTGATGGATGATAATCTGTTGTGACTTAGGTCCCTATAAGAAAATGAAAATTATTAGTTTCTAAAAATCAAAAATCGTGATCGACAACATGCAAGACAGAGTGGGCTTAGGAACTAGTGACACTATCAACCCCGGTGACAACTGAAGAAATAATTGGTCTAGTCTGGCCACAAACTAAATGGCACCCAAAACGCCAAACTCAAAAATACAAACTCTGAGGACAAAATTAGTTTAAGAACTGGCAGATTCAAATACTTTAAACCCACAAATGTTTTAAGAGATGTTTTTTGGCACATGGTGAACAGATCTTTTGTGAACTGGTAGTTTTGCTTTCCCTCCCAAATCCCCACTCCCAACTTGATATGGTGACATCATGGCTCATGAAAAATGGCTAATTAGGCAGGTTGCTGAAACTACAGCTTCTATACAAACCTTTTTATTGTCACAAAATTAAGCATCAATGTCTTTATTACATTCAGACAAAACAGAAATTGCTTTTCACCCGTAACAGTTTCTTTGGGTTAAGGCACTAAATTGTATTAAAATTTTGTAGTGTGTGTGTGTGTGTGTGTGTGTGTGCGCGCGCGCGCGCGCGCGCACGCACGCATGCACGTGTCTGTGTATTCAAAAGGGCACAAAACCACCTGAACCCTCTGCTTTCTGGAGCTCCCCAAATCTAAATATCTGGTAATTTAACATATAATTTAAACCACATCAGCCATCTAACAAAGTTAAACAGACTGCACAAGCACCTGTTGAATAGATTCAATCACTAAAATAAATGTGTTTCTCACTCAAACTTAGTGTTTCCCAGTCGAACTTAGTAACAATTTCACAGGATATCAATCCTAATATAAAAACAATAAGGAATTCATCTTGTCACTTGGATTCAAAATTCAAAACGAAATCTGGCAAATCGCTTGATTACAGTCCCTGTATGTTCCAACAATACACTGACTATGTGCCTTCAAAATGGTGTAATGAAAATGAAATGGCTGAGCTGCTACTGCAAACGGGGCTGATTAGCAGTATGGCTTAAAAGGGGCCCATTCTAAGAGGTAAACTGACTCTTCCTAAATTAATTCTTTGTGTTTAAAATTAGGATTTTTAAATAACCAAAGTTTTCCAACAACTAAAGTCCACTGAACAAAAAGCATGAACTATGTTACAATGCTAAGTATGTCCTCCCAAAATAAATAACTAAAAACAGAGAGAAGAAAAGTGTTACTCGGTGCCTAGTTAACAATTAGAACAGAGATGCTCAGTCTCCAAATTTTTATTTTGAGAGTAACACTGGATTTTTCTATTTCACCTTTAAAAAAAAACTGCAAAGGTTTTATTCCAAGTATGTTTGCCTAAAGACCTACCAGACAGTAACAGACATGAGTAGATTTGTTCTGGTAGAGTTATAACATGAAAAAAAAAAAAAAAAAAAAAAAATCTGGCACAGTCTTTAAACTATAAAAATCCTGCAATTACAACCACTGCTGTGCATGCTCACCACCGGCTGGAGCCAGACACTTTCCCTCACAGTCCGGCCCAAGTCCATCTGGAGTTCATCAAGGAAACCGTGAGCCCAACAACTCACGTTAGGATTCAAACAAAATCTGTGTGCTTTTAGCACCACAGACAGTCCCAGATTTCCCACATGGCTTAAAAAACAACCAAGGAAAGGAGTCCTTCACCTGGGAGGCAGCCAGAATCCTCAGAGAGTCTCATTTGAACTGACTTAACTCAGGAACATTGAACCTGCATTCCCCCATTGTTACCGGTTTTAAAAGCAAAGGGGGAACCAATCTGGCATTTACATTTAATACAGGTGATTTTTCCTTTTAATTAAAAAAAAACTGAGACCGTACTCTCCACTTCATTGTTAGGATTATTTCACAGGGCAATCCTGTGAGAAATGAGATTGAGTGCTTAACTTTTTTCTACCAGTAATGGGATGAGATCCTCAAACAAAAGGCCTTTAAAATGAGAAACTACCTTCAGAGACCAGGGCACATGCTGGGGACCACTCATTTCTGATCCAAAAGCAGGAGCTGGCAAACTTAAATATTTCAGTTATTGCAACACACTTGCATGCTTGAGTTCTGTGTGCTATTAAAACCACATTATATGTGGGAGAAGAAAAAATCGCCCTGTAAGTGACTTTTACTGCTAAATACTTAAAGCCATGAAACTTTTAATGTACCTAAATTTAGATTTAATATAGTTTACATTTCAGCAATGATTACTTTCCAGTTAAAGGATGTCACATTTTCCTAAATCTTCCTTAGATTGTTTTTATGGCTACGTCACTCAGGAAAGATTCGCAATTGTACAATTCTCGTTTTTGTTAAACTTAGAACATTAAACATTCAAAAAGGTGGGTAGATTCTTCATTTTCAGAATTCCACTAATGAACATCTTCCCCAAGAAACTTTTTAAAAAAAAATACGTTGTATTGAGGTTAACAAATGGGAAAGGTGGTGAGGTAGAGAAGTGTTAACTATTTTCCCAGAGCCAAATCCTCAAAACTCAAACTCTTTCTACATGACAGAGAGAAGATTCTCTTCCTGCATATTAGCAAGCAAATAAATATATATGAAAATAATTAATTTACAACATGTGGTTCCAGCTCTCATTTTCTTCCTTTTAGCATTTAGAAATCTGACTTCTAAGTCAAATTTTAAAATGCAAATACAGCACAGCTTCTTAATCAATCCCACTGGGCCTGCAGAGCTGCTAATTCAGCAGAAATCTGGAAAGCTGAAAAACAAAAAGCCAGGCTGTAGCTGTTTTAAGACACTGATCCAAAGTGACTCATAAATCAGCCGGCTATGTTCGAGTTTTAGTCTGGAAAATATAGAAAAACAGCTGTGAAAACCATAAGGACTATTATCCCCACCCCACCCCCAATTCTGGTATGGACCAGAAGATTTATAACAGGCCAACACTCAAGCAGTCACACCAGCAGAATCTACCTTTCTTGCTCATGCCTGAGCCCTGGTGCTAACTCAAACTTTTCTACGAGATAAAATAAATAATTCTGACATTCCAGTGACAAAGTAGCAATACTTGAAGCTCTCATTAGCATTTTTTCCCTCTTTTGGCTAAATAACATCCTAACAAGAAGTTTTCTTTAGGTTCAGAATTCTGTTAAGCACAAACTCTACAGCAAGGCTCCAAAGCATTACTGTTTTAATAGGCACTTACATTAAAGTATTTATTAGGGGTTACTTTTTGAAAATAGAACTAAGTGCAGTACTATTATTTTGTATCTCAAATATTCAGTTGAATTACAACTGAATCAAGTGGGAAAAACACATACACACATACACATGAAACAAAAAGATAGACATTGTGCTTTTTCTGAACAGTGTTTTCATAAGCTAGTCTAAAGACAAACTTTTACTAATTTAATTGCCTAAGTGAAGGTAAAATATGAGGAAGAATATCTCTTTTTCTACTTATTTCCATAATCTACTTAAGAGCTTTTTCAATCATGTGAAAATTAAGTAGCATCTTCTTACACCTCCTATTCCACTATGCCAAATAACAGAGAAGGTAAAACTCTTCCACATTTGTTTGTTTTTTCTTCTTTCAAAGGTGAAGAAGAGAGCTGCAGAGCTTCAGGCACAAACAAAAGAAACATTTACAATAAAGAATTTCAACCACATGGTTTGGTGACACCTACAAAGATGGTTAGAAGTCACAAAAGTACAAGAATGACAGGGCTGTTTAATGAGTGATCACAGCAGGGCTTCTGACAACAGACCAAGTGCTTATTTATACAAGTGGAACTTATTTTCACATACATTGAAGGAATGTGGACTTGTATTGAGACAATTTACTGCTGGCGGAAATGTAATTAAAGACTGTGCTAACCAAATAAACTGTAATTTGTTTTTAGTGTGCCACCAAATTATCTGCAAAACAAAATCCTAATTAGGTCAGCTACTTTTAAGACAATGTTTAAATAGGTATCGAACTCCTTTTGGTTCAACTCAACTTCTAATCAAAGGCAGCGACACAGTTATTTCTTCAGTGACATCTAAATTCACAAAAAGTATGTTGCACACTGGCATGATCCAAGAGCCCACTTGTCCTTGAGAAACTACTGAATACAGTTAGATTTGATGCAGAATCCAAGCATTTCTAAGCAATCCAAGAAGCACTGTCTTCATTCTCTTTTTTGTCCCTCTATTATTCATAGGTGTTCACCTCTCCAGTCATTCAAATGTTCAATTCCATATGTTGTCAATAGAGCCATTCACATTTCATGAATGCAGCAGCATGACCTCCACAAGAGGCAATTGAATGGAATTAGCCACAACTAATTGAAAGTCTTTCCTGCTTTGGGTTAAAGCCCTTATCTCCTTCTTCACTTGTAATAAAAACTACTAAGACATCCCATGATAGGCGATTAAATACCAACCCAACACTCTTTAACTCTACTTTTGTATTAAATTAAGGTTTCTTCAACAATTCTAAAATTCGCAAATAAAGGAATTTAAATTAGCACAATGATGTAAAAACACACTTTCTTAAACCACCTAACCAAACCTTCTGCCCGTTATTACAACGACAGGACAGCCTACGACAATTGTTTAAGAACTGAAAAATTTCCATCGCAATTTTGCTAGGCCCAAAGCTAAGATTAAAGAGTCTAAGATTTTCTTTCTTTTAAACAGGATAACTACTTTTAAAAAAATACAAATTTTGATTTTTTTGGGGGGGGGGCTGTTACATTTTACAGAACTCTTGATTTTAACAAAACTGGGGGCTAGGAGAAACCAAGAGTTAACGTTTAGAAAGGACCAGTATTTCCAACTAAATTTCATTTTCCTCCTTCTTCCATGCAGTTGGCAGTGATTTCAGGTTTTCAGACTTCACGGCGAAAATACAAAAACTTGCATAACAGCACTCTGCATTTTCCCCTAAATCGGCTGTGAGAAGCCACAGAAATCATGACCTTGGTTCTGAAAAATCTAGTTTCTTCCTTTCCACATCTACTGATCAGTCTTACCACCCAATTTCTTAGCGAAAGAAGAACGGTCACTTTGTGGCCCAGAAGGTAAATTCACAATTTGCTAATGCGAAATTACGCAGGGGGAAGTCTTAAGTATGTCTGCCATAGCTTGAGCAGTGACTTGAGGGGGCTTCCCAAATCAAAGAAGTTAATGCAATTACTGGTTGGGAATAGGAAAAGGGGCCAGAACCAGTCAGAAAGTAAAGCTGGGCCACTCTTCTACACAAACTTGGAGGAAAAACTGCAAAACTCCGGTCATCCATTTAGATTGCCACCTCTCCCGCCTGGGCCTGGAAAGGAGCTCATAGAACAACCTGGCCCCTGCAACTGCCAGAGTCCCCTCCCCGCCTCCGTCTGTCACCGGGTGGGGCGCCCCAAGCGCCCACCTGCGCAGCACTCAGGAAGTAGACTGAGGCCCCGACAGCTCCTTTTCCACCCCCACCGAGCGCCGCTAGTGGCCTGGCCCAGTAAGAGCTGCCCTGTAAGAAGGCGCAACAAGCAGAAACAACCAGGCCCACGCTGTATCCCGCTTTCCCCGCAACCCAGCGGTCCTATCCCCTCCGTCCGCGGGAAGAATACTTACAGCCGAGTGACCCAGGACGGGAGCGGCTCGGGAAGACTAGCAAGTCGCTGGCGACTGCAGTCCAGCAGGTCCCCGAGGCAGCGGCAAGGAGCTGGACACGGACGCTCGGCAGCAACCTCGGAGGGCTGCCCGAGTGCACCGCGGCCGCCGAGACGACTGCCTTCCGCCGGGCCCCCGCGGCCCAGCGCCGCGCACAGCAGCAGTCCCAGCGCCGCCGCGGGCGCACGGAGCTTCGGCGCGCACATCGTGGTCCCGAGGCCTCTACCTCGGCCCGGCGCTCCGCAGCCGGCGCGAACTCGGGCTCGGTTACAAACTTCCAGCCACGAGTGAACGCCCTGAGACCAGCCGCGTGCTCCTCTCTCGAGCTCCCAGGTAAATTCCTTTTACTCCTAGCACCAGAGCCCTGTCATGCCCCGGAGCAGCTGGACAGAAACCGAAAAGTACCGCCAAATTGTGGCAGAGTTGCAGCCCGAGCAGCGTCCGCAAGCTTGCCCGCAAAAAAACTTTTTCGCCTCCTCCCAGCGGCGGTAAGCGAAGTCCCGGAGCTGCGGGGCGGCGGGGCGGGGCGGGGCGGGCAAGGCCCGCGTGCGCCCATTGGCCCGCCAGGCCGCGGGCGACCCCGCGACCACGTGACAATAACAAGGCTCCAGCCGGGGGCCGGACTCGGGAGAAAGTGGAGCCGAGATTGTAGGAAATTTGGTGTTACATTTTCCAGCCTCTCCAGCCAGAAGTCTCCACTACGTCCTGGGAACCATATATCAAATGGAGTTGAAGGGCATAAAAGGAGTGCGCAAACAAGTGAGCAAATACTAGGCTAGTTCTCAGAGTTGGAGGTATTGAGGGAAACGTCTGGGAGTAAAATTAATTTTGTTATCAAGAAACTCTTTTAATTCCAAATTAAAGAAACAATCCTACCATTCACAAACAAAACAATGATTTTGAAGAAAATAAAGTGCTTTTAATTTTAATACCGACGGGTATTTTTTTTTCACCCCTGGATTGGTACCAAATGTAAAAAGAATTTTAAAAAACGTAAAAGTCATGGTTTTGGAAATGGTGTATTGAATTACAAATAGCCACCCTCAGTGCTCTGGATGGAGCTGGGGGAAATGCCCTTCTAATCAACCTGTGATGACAATCATAGATTCCAGGCAATAGTCAGGAATAATAAAAGAAACAGTGATATTTACTAGGACCTTGGAGGATAAACTTAATATATGCACCTTGGTCTACCTGGTCTTAGAGTGGTGACAAATCTTGATTGAGAATGCTACCAGGCTAAAAGTACTTGCCTACCTCTGGCCGGTAGGGCGAAATATGATGGATTCAGGCATTCCAGCATTCAGGAATTCCTAGTGAATTCATCCCTAACTTACTTTTTCAGGTGACCGGGACCACAAGTGTTGAAACTGTTGGAGACTTTGGAGATCATCTGCTAACCCTTCCTTCTCTGGTCAACAAAATAGAACCAGAGGAGATTACTAATTTGTTTGTGGCAAAAGAAAAAAACTGGAAGTTTATTTTAAGCTTCCACTTCTATAGACACCCCCCAACCACCCCTACCCCCACTCCTGCCCAAGGATGTCTGTCCATGGAGCTGCTTAAAGTCTCACTGTTGAGCAGCCATAGATTGCTATGGAGTTGAGACTTTAACCCCCACTCTAGTATCCACTGATTTCCATTGTAACAAATCACTGTATAAGTAATCCCATTCAGGGAAAGGAAAAGATTTGCTTTGAAGTTGACACACCTTATTTTAGATAAGATAACTTGTTCTTTCCTTTTCAACTACCATTGGTCAAACCCACCACCTTTTTTGATAATGTACAAATATGATACACTTATGACAGTATCTCAGTTTTTAATTATAATTTTGCATGCTTTGGCATGGACAGGATGAACGGTAGTCACGCTATGGACTTTTCTGCTCAGTATTACCTGCTTATTTCATATAAGGGAAATCAGGCTTAGTGCATTGGAGGCTTTTTGAAAAAAAGATGTCATTATACACATGTCATTATGCCATTATGTGTAAGCATGAGTATGATGACTTACTCCTGAGACATCACCCACACAGAGACATAGGTAATCAGAAATCTGCTACCATTTGACTCATTTTCTTCTCCTACTCTACATTCTTATATAATTTCATCCTCTTCCATGAATCAAATTTACATTTATATGTTGTTGTTTACAACATCCATATTTCCCATCCAGATCTTTCTCCTAAAGAAAATTGTTTGTGTGTGTGTGTACTCAACTACTCACAATCATCTCAAATTAAATGCTCAAATATGGCATTGTAGAATTATATTCCACCACCCTGAAACATACTCCTTTTTCTCCTGTCTCATCATACCTCACTTCATCCAGATGACTGTCCCCCAAACCTGAGAGTCACCCTTGTCTCTTCATCACTACCTCCATATACAATCAATTAGCAAGTCCTAGTGAAACTAGCTCCTAAATGTATCTTGTCTCTATCTCCACAGACATTATGCAAATTCAGACTTCCCTCAGCTCTTGCTTTGATTACTGCCACTGCCTCCTTCCTATCTGGCATTCCAGCCCTTTCTCCACAATGCAGTCAAGTGATATCATCCCTAAAGTTCAAATCTGAGCCTGCGACTCAACTGCCTAATTCCTTTCAACCATTCCCATTGTCCTGGGAATAAAGTTCAAATTCTTCAGAGTTATGTAGGCAGTTTTCTGTTGTATTTGGCCTCTACTTACCTCTTTAAACTCATTGTATTTAATCATTTAGAAACTGTTTGAGAAACTACTTGCTGTTCTCTGCCCAGTTGTGCTCTTTGTTCAGATCATGGTCCCTCTTCTGGTTGATTCAACACTTCTACTTGAGGATCCTTTCTTTGGAAAGGCATCCCTAAGTCCTGCTTAACCATCCCTCCAGGGCATGGGGAGTGCATCTAGCATTCACTGGATTTAGTTTTCAATCAGTATATTACAAATACAATAAAAACTTTTTTTATCTGCCTTCCAATTTTCAATTCGCTGGACTAGCTGTCACTCTCTGTTCCCACTGTAAGCCTGCTGACTGCTGGCTATGACTTGCTGAAATCTAGAGGCTACGATCCCTTCCCTGGTCCACCCTTTACATGTATGTGTCTACTAGTCAAGTGCTGAGCTACAGTAGTTCCAGACTGGTTTATATCTATAATTACACAATTAAACTAAATGTTGTATAAACCAAATATGAGCTCAACAAGAAAATAACTTCATTTCTATGATAATGAATTTGAAGATTGAGTAATATCCTTTAAAGCTAATCACTAAAATAACACTATCAAATTAAATGAGGGCAAGACAATTGTAATAATAAAAGTGGGGTCTCAGTCCATTTCGTGCTACTATAATAGAACACCTGCAACTAGATAACTTATAACTAACAGATTTAGTTCTTACAGTTCTGAAGGCTGGGAAGTCCAAAGTCAAGGAACCCACATCTGCTGCATTATACCATGGCAGAAGGCATCATCTGGGTGGGGAGAGAAATGGGGTGGGACTTTTTTTTTTTTTTTTAAATCAGGACCAGACTCCTACAATAACTAATCCATTCCTACAATAATGGCATTAATTACCTCTTAAAGATCCTGCCTCTCAACATGGTTGCATTGAGGATTAAATATCCAATACATGAACTTGAAGAGACATATCTGAACCAAAGCAGGGAGATTATATATATATATATATATATATATATATATATATATATATATATATATATATCTAGGAGAATTCTTCACACAGACTGCTTTACAAGTATCTTAAAGATTGTTCTACTTGAAAGTAACTGGGGTTCATCAACAGAAAATGCTTTATGACTGTGGCTTATGCTTACCCAGAACTACATGTGGTCATTGAGAAAGTAAAAGGCAATGACGTGGAAGGATAAAACATTAAATGTGACTATTTTCCTTCTCAATACATTTTTAACTGTGTAGTCAATAGAAAGAGGAATTATCCTATGTGGAAAGGTTAAATCAAGATAATATTTTCACAGACTTTTCAAATGTTGCATGAACCAAAGGACAGAGAGAAGTTCTACTGTGTATGTATATATCTGGGCAGATGAGGACTGAATATCTTACTTTTGAGGCCCCTCACAGCCTTATGCTGAGTACTTTATAGTGTATAAAACAAAGAAATGAAGGTGGAGTGCCAGAAAGATAATCGGCAATAGAAGAAAAAAAAGCTCTATGATTTTTTAAAATATGTTCCCCCAAATTCACATGTTGGACCTTTTACCCCAATGCAACAATATTGAGAGGAGAGACCTTTAAGAGGTGATTAAGTCATGGAGGATCTGCTTCCCTAAATGGGTTAATGTAAATATGACAGGAGTGGGTTTGTTATAAAAGCAAGTTTGGTCCCATTCCTCTTTTCTCTTTCACACACTTGCTCTCTTACTTTTTTTCCTTCTCTTAAGGGATAATGCATCAAGATGGACTTCACCAGATATAGGCCCCTTGACCTGGACTTCCCAGAAGTCCAGAATTATAAGAGCACATCTCTATTCTTTACAAATTACCTAGTTTCAGATATTTTGTTAAAACAGCATGAAATTAATTAAAACAGAAGATGAACATAAAATTATGATTCTTTCCCAAAATTTATAAGTAAATAACAGGCTTAGTGTAGTATTGTTGATCCTCTGATGATATATTTTTTGTGTGTGCACACACACATACACAAGTACACACACAACTAGTACAGTGTTTGATTCTCAGTTTTTGTGGCTAATGTCTCATGAATAAAGATTTATTGTGAGGTAGGAAAATTCATTTTAACTGGTGGTCATTTAACATTTCAATTAAAACAAGTGTTGGATTTCCCTACTCCTTCAAAGGTTTACAATGGTTAACCTAGTAGGCGAAAATGGACTTTTACCATTGTAAAGTGCCTAAATGACACCAGTTTCTCATTTATAACTTTGTTCTGGTGAATGAAAAGTACCATCCATTTTCAAAACAGCCTCCTACCACCCGTTTTGTGGTTAGTATAGCCCAACCCCTGTGCTCTTTTCAGTTTTCCTGTTTTTTTTATTTTTTTCTCCTCTGCCCCTGGAAAGTGTGAGACTTTCTTATCTTGAGTGCTGGCAAGGCCAATGACTCACAGATAAAAAGTAATAGAGGTGCTAAGCTGTCAGTTTTAACATCCAAGGACAAGAATGAAAGCTAAACACTCAGTACTTGCTTTATCATTACAATGAATGACACAGTTTGTGTACCCATGAACTGTGAAAAGGGGAAAGAGATAAGGCCAAGGAGGAAGAAAAGCACAAAAATCCCCAGATAATGATGCCAAAAGCAAATGTCACTGTACTCTGTAACCTAACCGGATCTTTTCCCATTCATTAAAGCATTTTAGAAGATTTAGATAACACCCTTTCTCACACTCAAACACACACACAACATGCAGACTTTCACACAGAAATCAGGAGAGCAGAATCTTACTTTACCAAAATCCCTCCTATGAACAGGCCTTAACTCCTTAGAAAATATTTAGAAAAATGAAGATAGCCACCTATCTGTTTCTTTGGCCAACTATGCAATATTACTTGAACTGAAAACAAACACTATTATCTGAACATTCAGTTAACCATGTATTAAATATATGCTATTTCATATTTCACTCATTTGTCAAGTCACCCTTTAGGAACATGTGCTCTCATGAAAACTCATACTGTGAATAAAACTAGCGACCCTGGAGTCACCTCAGTGTAGCCTGAACCTGTGAGGATGGGGCAAGGAAATGTCTAAAGGGGGCCTTTGACCCCCTTTAGATTCTCCTCAATGACGGATGTCCTTCTCAGCAATTGACCCTTTCAGTGGGCTCCAATTTCTCCTTTCCTATGAGGACCTCAGGATTCTTTCACTTCTTCCAATCCTTGCTTCTCTTATTTGTCTGTTAGTTTTCTGTAGCTGACATCAGTCCTAAATCTCCAAGGGGAAATCTCAACACATGTAAAATGGTCCACCCCATCAGGAATACCAATGCAAATTCTTGAGGAGAACGGTCAGAAAGTGAAAGGCTGTGCCTTTGGCTCACTTGACAACTCTATGCTTCATTTTCCTCATCTGGAAAATGGGGTAAAGAATGATCCATTACTGCCCAGCGGTGTTTTGTACCTGCAAAGTCTCATATAGATTCTAGTTCCTACTTAATTTCCAAATTGCCTTTTTTTTTTTCATTATTCGGAGATCTGGTAAGTTATTTCATTATTCGGAGATCTGGTAAGATTTTGTTGTGGAGTTATTTACCAATGAAGATGTTGAAATTCAGTAAACCCTCGTCTATTAAATAGTATTTCATTTAAAATGGAAAAAGCAAAGTATTTTATAATATTAATTTAAGGTTCTAAATCTGTTATGAGAGCATGCTATACATATTCTAAGATTTTTAGTAGGAATTTTATTATGCCAGTTCAAAAAGTTAGGTGTAACTCTATTTGTAATGATTTATGCCATGAAGTAAAAAAGAATCATTAGCCATATTTACTAAGAAAACTCATATATCCCTCCTATCCCTCCTGGGAACTTTTCTGTAGAATGATTTTTTTTCTCACGTCTCAGATGAACACTTGACCTATGCACTATTCTAAGAATTAATTTGCATATCAAAACCATAAGAGTGCTGATAAGTGAGTTTATTGTTTTTATTTACAATTTCTCTTACACGTTTTATATTTACCCAGGCCTATCAAATTATAAAGGTGACATTGTCCTGAATATTCTCAGAATCAAGTTCCCTGCATTAAAAACTGCATTTCTATTCCTAAGTATAAGGATACTGTCAGACTACAGTGCTCAGAAGATCATTCTATGTCTGTATTTTCAAATAGAGAAGTATTTTGGTGGAATGAGGATAGTTTCAACATAAACTTTTTGCTTCTGTACAAATATGTTCCTTCTAAAACCTTAAAATTTTAGCCCAAAGCTTTACGCACTTGTATGGCATTTATACATTCAGAGAAAAAGATTTCCACTGAAATAGTGACATGGAGTACAAAGATGCTCTAAAGGGCACCTTGCTCATCTACTTGCCCAGGGGCACATCTGTGTCTGCAGCAGGCTGACTCCTCCATCCCTGTGGCAGTTCTTTGAGACTTGAACAACTTTATTCAGTCAGAGCCTTCATCTTTACAGCCCACATAAATGAATCCTTCCTGCTGTCTTGCTGCTATTTGAACTTTTCCATGCCCCACCTCCCATAGGGAAAATAGAAACTCTTCAGCAATATTCCTGAACTTTCTCTTTGCAAATTAAATAATTGCAATTTTTCTAAACACTTTCTCACAAACACAGCTTTCTCTAACATGCTCATTAGGATCAGGAATGTCTCTCTTCTGTTTGTGTGCCTTGCAGAGACGAGTATGTAGAAGTAGAGGTAAGAGATTCTTGCAACTCCTCAAATGACAGTAGTCAGCAATTATCAAGTTCTTAGTATTTATGCTTTAAATTTATTAGAAGTAAGCAAGAAAAGCTCCCATAGCACAGGAGGGGTCCCAAAGCAGGTACCATCAGTGGCACTCTGTCAAGTGGCTTTTATACTGTTTTGACAAAGAACTAAGCTTTTGTTGGAGAGTCCCCCTTGATTGTTCCTTTTCTCGGACTCAATTGAAAGTGTACAATTTTAATTTCTTATCCCCATAAAGGAATGGTTTAATGTGTTTGTTATCCTGTATTTGTCCTGCACTTGTTCCTTAAAACAAAAGAATTGCTTGGGTTCAAAAGAACTCTTGAGACTGACTAATGTTAGGATACTGTTAAGGAAACCTGGGGCAACAACATAATGTGTGGGCATCCAAGCATGAATGAGCTCTTCCACTCAGACAGCCAAAGACAAAAAGCAACCTTTAGCCTAGGGTTTTAATCTGAGGTGGTGGGATTCCCATTCACCAAGGTCCCCATTTCCATCTCCTGCCTCATTACCAGATAAGAAAACTGAAATGGAGAAGCCAAGAATTTTGCCTGGGATTCAAATCCTTTACCCACCATGACTCACCACTTTCCTCCAGAGTCAGAAGAAGCAAGGTTACCAAAGTCTTTCTTAAGCTCAAGAGAAGTGGTTTACAGACAGCAGGTGGGAATCAGTAAGGAAAGTGAGGGACCTGGCCTAGTACTTCTTAAAGGTGGTCAATTGCAATAATTGTCTCTCTTTTCCTTTTCCCTTTTCCTCATTGATCCAAGTTTAGGAAAAATATTTGTCTTATGCAGAGGTTTGAATCAATCCCTTTAGAGTTTGATTTGCAAAGGTTGATATTCTTACCTGGGTATTAGTCTAGGGCTTGTAAGGGCGCAGTCATCACTGTCTTCCTTAAGTTCTCCACCATCTCAATCCACTTCCACTTCCAGGAGTGTTCCAGAAGGTATCACTGACATTTCAGAGTCAATGTTGTAGGAAACTAAGTTTGGCTTGCAGGAGAGGCTACATGGTTGCTAATCACAAGAAGAAAAGGATGCAGAAAGGGAAACAGGCTTCAACTTTTTTACAATTTTGTCTAGGGCTGTGCCTAATTAGGGGATCGTAACTAGGATGCATGTGACCCCAGAAGCCCAGAGAAATGAAATATTAATGCTAGATATCATATTTCAACTGTTAAGGTACTTTACATGTGGTAACAGAATTTTCTTTTGGGTTATGGGACAATGCTAATTTTTTGCTTTTCTATCTCCTGTATACTATAAAAAGAAATTTAAAACAAAACAAAGCAAATGGACTCAAATTTCCTAAGTTCTATTTTCCCAATCAGCTTTTGTTTGAGGCTACCCTTCAAGACCATGGAAGAGGCTTCTCTCTCTCTCTCTTTTTTTTCTTCCTTCTTTACTTCTTTAATGTATATTTTAACAGCAATTGATAATAATATTTGGCATAATTTATGTACACAATTAGTTATTAGTTGATACCAGAGATAAATATTCCAAGTATCCCACAGTGTTACACAACTTGCTTTGAATCCCTCACTGTGGAGATGAGCTTGCCCTAAACTATTGTGAAACTCGACCTGGTCATTCAGTGATGCTCCAGTTAGTCTTTCCTTAAATTCAAAGACCCTGGCTGGGAGTGCAGCTCAGTGGTAGAGCACTTGACTAGTGTGTGCAAGGCCCTGGGTTTGATCCTCAACACCACCAAAACAAACAAAAACCCAACAAAACAATGATCCAATTCAAGTTATAAGAACAATTTTGTCTTAATCTATATCTGTTAAGACATTCAATGCAATGACAAATAATTTTTACTATGAATAATATAATAGATATCATGAAAATAATCCTCATAAAAACAGATCTAAATTTACTAATATTATAAGAGAAAATGCTAGAGACATATGCTGCCCCGTGTTAAAAGTTTTGAGTTTACTTTTGAATTTTATTTAGTGTTTAAATTTTTATTATCATCTAATATTAAAATTCTCATCTGTGTTTTGAATCTATGCACAAAAATGACTCACATAAAGGCATACGAATTTTTAAGATTTTAAAAAGTGTTATTAAAAGTAATGATTATTTGAGCAGTTAGTCCCAGAAAATTAAATTATTTAATGTAGTGGAAAATTTTTGGTTTTGCTCTTGTTTTGTTTTTTGTAGTGCTGGGGATAGAACCCAGGGCTTCTTGAATGCTGAGTGTGTCATTTACAACTGAGCTTCATCTCCAGACTTTAGTTAAGATATGGCAAACATATCTTAAATACAAGAATTTGGAAAAAATCTTTATTTCACCTAATGAAAGTATGCCATGGGAAATTAAGGGAGACAAGAATAATTAATTACATCAAATGCCAATGAAGCTGTCCCAAAAGGATTCAATAACATTAGCAGTTGGTAAACATTTGTGATTTTATTCATTGAAATTGATATGCTTGTGAAGGAAACACTAAAACACATTGTACTTCTTCCTGTAATTGTGGACCTTCTCCTATAGTGTTAATGAACGTACATGATAAATGTCTCAAGATGAGAATAGGATTCGCCATCTTGCTAGTGATTATACTTGACTTCTTGTGATCCAAGACAAGAACAGTGGAAACAAAATTATGCATAATGTGAGCATACTGATTGCAGTTTACAAAATCTTTTTTAAAAGTTTTGCCCTAGGTATTTTTTTTAAAAATCTTTTTTTTTTTTTTAATAAAATCTCTCAAATGTAGCATGCTTGCCTCCATTAAAAAGAACTTAAATATCCTAAGGCAGTCCATATTTGGTAATTATGGTTACATCTTTAAGATGTATTTTTTAGGGGGGGACTATATCTGGATTAAGAGCTACCAGCTTATTAAAACTCTGATATTTAAAAGAATAAAAGGAAACTTAGGTTAGAAAATCTTTAAAATATCTTTCATTTTTTATCATATTTAGTTGCAGTACTTTATATTGACTATGATTCTTCTGCAGTATAGAAGGCACAGGCACAAGTATAAAACTGAAGAACTTCTAGATGATTGAGTGTTTCCAACAGTGATCAGTATTACTCTGGCATCAGGGGTTTATATACATAGAAACTATTCTGCTCTATTCCAAGTTTGTTGAATCAGAATTTTACAGATGCATTCTGGTGATCTGTATTTTAATGTACCCTCCAAAGTTTGAGAATATGCAAGATGTTACTCTGAAATTGTGAAGAACGGTGTCTCCTATAACCATGTAGCCCTTCCTTTGATTACTTTCCATGGGTGATGGACATCTCACCTGAGTGTTTGGAACCTCTTTCTCTCCCACCCTAGTTTATAATAGAATGAATATGTGCAAATCCTAAGGAACACAGAAAAACATATTGTAATTCTATCTTGAGTAATTATGGTAGCCTGGCACCAATGAGAAAATTTGGAAAAGAAGAGGGCCCGTTTCCCATGTTTATATGAACAAGGAGAATATCTTCTCTGATTATGAAGCAACAGATACTCACATGAAAACTATTTAAAAACTGCTGCTATATAAACTAAATTGTAAAATCAGCCAGGACTGAAATATCAGATACTACAACGGGCCACATCATTCACTTATCTATGTGAATGGCAAAAAGAGAAGCACTTAGATAACTAAGTTATGAAAACTCTGGAGATCAGGAAATTCCTGTGTACATTTGTATTGCAACACTCGACACGTGTGTGTGTGTGTGTGTGTGTGTGTGTGTGTGTGTGTGACTTTTTCCCAGTGATGTGAGCTCCTGGTGCCCTGAGGACAGGGACACTGTGAATACCCATGTCAAAAAGTAGCATTGCCTTTCACACTTGTTTACCCAATCTCCTAGTTTTCCTTGACTCCCTTCTTCCCTCTCAATTTACAACCCTCCTCTCCAATAGGAAATCCTATCAGCTCCACTTTAAAAATATATGTTGATTCTGACTAATCCCAACACCTTGACTCCCACCACCCTATTCCAGCTACCATCCTCTTTTAGCTTTTAATGGAAAAGCTTCTTGATCCATATCTAATGCCACTCTGGAATTTATTCCATAGAGTTCTCCACAAAACAGCCCACATCTTCTTTTCAAACACAACCAAGCTTCCTCTACTCTCCTGCTTGAAATCTTCCCATGATTTCTCTTATTGGAATAAAATCCTTAGATTGTGTGGTATTTTACAGGATTCCCCAGGGCCTTCCTACTCCCCCAACCTTATTTCACACCACTCTGTTTTGATCTTTGCTCCCCTTCTTTTTATTCCTAGACCATACCAAAGTTATTATCACCTGAGAAAGGATTTAATTGCTCTTCCTTCTGCCTGGATCATGGTCCCCTAATCACCTCCTATTTCATTCTCCCTCATTAAAGTCTCTGCTCAGATTTTACCTCCCAGGGAAACTGAGGACATCTTCAGACCACATCCTCAGAATAACTTTCCACTCCTCGTTGTCTCCAGACAAATGTCTAGTCCTTACTTATTTTTCTGTGCTGAATCATAACTACCTGAAATTATAATATATTGCCTGGGTCCTCCACCAAAATGTAAGTCCCACAGAGGGAACTTGGTTCTGTCCTCTACTGAAACTCCATGCTCAGAACAAAGCCCAGCTAAGTCCTCATCAGAACTTAACAGAATGTCTGAATCCCCAGAGCTGACACATAATTAGAGCTTTGTCTATCTGTGCTAAATGTCTAAGTGAATGAGCAGCGGAAGCTTCCTCTCTCTGGTTGCTACCCTTCCCCTTGAGCAGAAAGTACTCCATGCAGATGGGCGTTCTTGACAGTCCTCACCTGTGTTCTTGACCACACTCTCCCATCAGAACATATTAACATTTCCCTGTTTGAATGAAGGAAGTCAAGAAGCAATCTAGTTCTTAATAACTGAAAAGCAATTTGAGTTTATTTCATCCTGTGAAATGCTCAGAAAATTAATAGTGTGACATTCTGGTTATCATGAAGCAAGTCGACATCAGAGATAAGCCAACAAGGAGCTAATAATGGGCATTTTCTACTTATTTCTAACCCCATTGGCCTCTTCACCACTAAGAATCTAATACTCTCAAACAATCCCCCTACTTGGCTATTCTTCCCATTATAATTCCTCAGATTCCCAGGAGGCCCGACTTGGGTTTTAGGCAATGGCTGTCTCACTCTCACATTTCTAAGCACAAGTCCATGTCATAAAGCTCATGTAACTGAAAAACTAAGGAATTGCAAAGCAGTACTTTGGTCAAATGGAAAAAAATTGTCTTGAAAATATCATCTGCCATCAGAGGAAAAGTACAGTCTCTAATGATATTATCCAAAATATTTTAGAAAGTGAGATTAATGAGAATGTAAAGGAAATCATAGGATAGCTTTATGCTATAGGCTCTCCACAACCCCCACACCTTTGAATCAGTTGGAGGATAATTTCAATTTGTAGACAACTGTTTCCCACATGTGATTTAGAGTTAAATTATAACAATGATGTCATTGACATGGAATATAAAGTGCTGTGAATTTTAGTGATGGATATTTCACCACAGCTGTGAGCAATGTGTTTCATAAAGCCTGGTCTAATTCTCCCGGGAGCCATGTTAAAACCTCACTCTTGCAACTCTTTAGCAACATATTAATGCTTAAAAATAGATGCCAAAGACACCCCACAAAGTCACTATTTTACGTATTTCCTAGTTAACAAGTTAAAATTAACTTTTTGTAGTATTCTACACATTGTACATTAGGCAAAAGTCTAATTTATGCTATGTAAATAAGCAAGTCTACAAATTAAACTAAGAGGGTGATCAAATACTATAAGGGTGACTTTCTGTTTCTGAAATAAAAGTGTGAGCTCATGATGAGTTTGAACTCTAAATGTTTGAAGAAAAATAACCTGGGTCAAAGGTAGGATTTGATTTTTTCTTAAAAAGCTTTAAGATTGCCTACTCTTATTTTGGTTGGATTAAAACAAATCATTAGCATTACTGAAACCTGGGTCAAAGCTGGCCTGGTGTAGGAGAATGGCTGTGTGCCCAACAGACCCACTCTGTAGGGGAACTGCCATGGTGGCCTTCTCCACAGGTGTCCTCCACCACTGAGCACAGTTTTCTCCCCCCGTGGGGTCTCCATGATTCACCAAGGAATTTTCACTGAAGAGAGAAAGTTTCCCAGGAAAGGAATGCAACAATTGGCACCTTAAAACAAATGGTTATATTTGGCATGAAGTGAAATCATTTTTTCATATTCTGAATCCTTCACTTGTATGCCCCAGATCTGATGTGATGTGACTCATAGCAGGTTGCCCAAGACATTTGTCTGGGTCCTTCCTGGCCCCATTTGGCAGGAAAAAAAAAAAAAAAAAAAAATGTGTATTCAAGTCATTGCAAAAGTCGAGCTTGAGTTTAGGTTATATGGGGAAGAATGGTTATCCATGATACCTTAAGGTCACCAGTGGATGTAAATAATGTCTTTGTTCTGTGTTCCTGCTATTTATGAGCTCCGAAAATGCAAAGATTATTTCCAAGTTGTGTATCACTAGATGCCCTTAACCCATGTGCCTCATGTTTAGCACATCCTACATGCTCAAGAACTGTGGACCTACATATGTGGGTAAAAAAATTGAAATTAGCTGGGCGTGGTGGCACACGTCTGTAATCCCAGCACTTCGGAGGCTGAGGCAGGAGGATCGCGAGTTCAAAGCCAGCCTCAGCAATGGCGAAGCACTTAGTAACTCAGTGAGACCCTGTTTCTAATAAAATACAAAAAAGGGCTGGGGATGTGGCCCAGTGGTTGAGTGCCCCTGAGTTCAATCCCTGGTAACACACACACACACACACACACAAAAAAAAAAAAATTTGAAATGGAAAATTGAACATTATGCCAAATATCAGGTCAAAAAGGTGATATGTGGGTATTTTCAGAGAATTATGGTGATCTCTGAACTAGAAGAATCATGCTGGTGAACACAGGACAGACAAGTATGGGTGTTAGATGAAGATGGTGGGCTCTGCTAGGGTATTGGATGCCATCTTCACAGCACGGAAACAAGGCTGGCCAGAGTGCTTGTGAAACTGTGACAGCCATACCCCAGTCCCCTGAAACATGAATATATTCCCTCTGATTGTAAGTCCCTCTTAGTAACACCTCACTTGTTGGCCAGTGCACTGTTTCCTGCAGAATCCTCTCATGTCCTCCCCAATAAAATGTACATAAATCTTAAGAGCACCATGGATCAGCCTCTAGGCCTGGAAGACAGAATGGTTTCCAAAGACACTTAATTTGCAATCAGGAAGTAGTTCAGACGTCAAGCTATTTTTGCTTAATTAAGAAAAAAAGATCTTTGACAGCTATAAGTGGAAAGTTCTTGGATGGGACAATCTTTAATAGCCCCAGACTTGGCATCCTTCAGCAAAGATTCTGCCAGTTCTTAATTTTAAGGTAAGATTCTATTTATGCAACATTTAAAGAACTGGTGAGTTCAGTGAAACCATCATCACAACTTAATTTGATGACATGTAAATGAAGAGACCTTTGATAACTAATTTACCTTCCAACTACTTGTCATGATTTTGCAAAAGTGGACAGACTTCTGTTTCATGCTGAGATTTATGACATCATGAAGGAGTTAAGGCTCAGTGACTCTAATTATGCTTGAATAATCACATAAAACAATGTCTTAGGGCTGGGGTTGTGGCTCAGCGTAGAGCGCTTGCCTGGAACGTACGCGGCCCAGGTTCGATCCTCAGCACCACGTACAAATAAACCCATTGTGTACAGCTAAAGCAAATAAATAAATATTTTTTTAAAAAAGTCTTACATTAATAATAGTGGGAATATGAAGATTTGCTTTCAAACAACATGACTTTTTTGGCTTTTGTTTTAGTGACATTTATCAAAAGCAAGTAAGTAAGTGCTCAACTGTACTTTTAATTGGGCTTTTGCCTTGTGATCAGAAAACTATAGGAACTTTCTCTTTCTTTCTCTCTATTTTTTTTTCCCCCACTTCATGGCACTAATCTTTTCCCTCCAATCTATTCTTTACTACTAATGAAATCTTTCTAAATATTATTTTATAGTATAATTTTTCTTCTCAAAAGATCATCAATGTTATACATGTATGCAAATCTCACTATACCCAATCTAAGCAGACCTATTAAAAATCATAAAAAATATGCGTATCTAAGTTCTGCTCCACAGCAATGAAGTGGAAGGTTTGACTGCGTTTTGAAGTTTCTTGTTTCCCATTTGTATTTTCTTATTTTCTAAATTATGCTTTGCCTATGTAAAATTTTAAAAAAAAAATTTTTAAAGTTTCAAATAATGGCCACATCCTGCTTTCTAGACCCAATTTCAGCATCATGTTCATGTCTACTGGAACAAACATAAAAGAGAGAAGAAATAAAACAAAATTTTGTTGTAGAAATTCCCAAGGAAAATTGAACACCATTTTTATATAAAATAGTGAAAGAATAGGTCACATTAATACTATCAATAAATAATGAGCAAGTGCCTGGCAAGGTGCAAATACCAGCTGCCTACAACCTGAAAAGATAGGGAGAAATGCTGTCCACTTAACATGGCAGATAAGCATTTGGGTTCTAATTTTAATTAGTTTTTGGCTATATTTGAATGTTTCTAAGGTTCAGTTTTCAATCTGTAAAATGGTTGTAATGAATCTATTTCAGATAGTTTTTATGTGTCTGTGGGGGCAGGTTAGTGTTTTTAGTGTTCTTACAATATTGCTTAGTACACATGGTGACAGACAACAAAAATACAATGACTTAACAGAATTTGGTGCAATTGTGTCTTAAAAAATAACTAAGCTTTTTTGCTCTCTCTCTCTCTCTCTCAAACATTATCTTGGTCAGTTTACAATGTTTTTGCAAATGGAAATGTGGTCTACCTGACGTTTCTGCTTTGCTTTGTGGTATTACTTTTCCTCTCTCGCTTTAAAGAAACACGTTGAAGAAACATTGAATTTATTTTAGCTCATGCTTTAATAATATGCTTTTCTCTCATTTACTATCGAAGGGACAAAGTCCTGATTTTAGAGAACATTTCTCCCACTTCCCTGATTTTGGGCATATCTTTAGAAAGAATAAAAATTGAACACATAAACCTTACTTCTAGCCATCTGCAAGTGAAAAGTTGGGTGTGTATATCTTTACTTTCTGAGTCTTGAGGTTTTTTTTTTTTTTTCTTCTTTTTTGTGGGAAACACAGATGGAAAAAAAATAAATAAAGAGAGACTAAAGGAGAGGAAGGCAAAATTGAGAGTCCTTGCTAAAGAAGGAAGGATATCCCTGTTTAGAGTGCATAATTTAAATAAACTGCCTTATCAGCTCAAAGCTTAAATTGAGTTGATAATGGTTGAATTTCCTGCATGGCTTTTTATAGAGTACATTCAACCTTCAATGGTTTAAAACTTTTTTTGCTCATTTAATAGAAAGAATGATAAAGTCATATCTTAACTGTATGAATGGGGATTATTTTAGGATTTTAAAATGTGAATTGCCTTGGGAGAAAAACAGTCTTCAAGGTGAAATTTGAAATATTGCCTTTAAATAATTAATTATATTTTATAGATATCCATTTCAATTTTACTTGACTTTTGAAATCAATTGTTAAGTGCTTGGGGCTATACACAGTTACTGTAAGAAATTAACTTTTGAAATACTTTCAAAGAAATTTTTTAAAAACAAAAACAGAAAATTTTCTATGAAAACTTAAAAATCCCAAACCTACCAAACAGGGAATCTGTTAATTTTCATATTTGTAATATTTTAATAGTTATGAATCACCAAACAAATGTACATTTTATTATGTTTTACATAATATGAAAAGTTAGGTTTTTCTAAAAACATAGTCTTTTCTATATTTTAGCAGGGGGTGTAGTCTGGTCACTTCTAATTAAAGTTTCTTTCATTCACTCAAACATCTTCTGTAGGTTTTTCAGAAGTCAACCTAAATAATTAATGAGAAAAAGAAACGACCAAATGCAGACACATGAAATATCAGAGTTATTATTGCTCATTCATTAGAAAAACTTAATAATAGCATTTTAACTCCTTCAAAACTAGGAGAAAATAAGTGGTAACCAAAGCCTTAAGATTAAAAGGGTGAATAAATTCAATTAAGAATTTTAAAACTTCTTTTCAATTTGGTAAAATTAAGTCAACGTAACTTCTTATAGCTTTTTAAACAACAACAACAAAGATTTTAATTTTTTTTTTTTTTTTTTTTTTTTTTTTTTTTTGCTGTTTGAGAGTTGTGTAGAAAAGAGACAACCTCAGCGTCAGGTGGGATGTACATCATCCTAAAACTGAACTAAGTGGTTCCCAGGCCAGTAGCTCTTTCTGGCAAGTGACGTGAGGTATCAGGAACCATGGGCTTAATTGTGATTCCTGTATTCAAACTATTTACTTTTTCTCAATGGCGAAAGATGTGGGAATATGATACTTAGGAAAACCTGAGACTGCATTAATAAGTAAAGCAGAAAATGGAGGTAGGCCCATCCTTATTAACTCCACAGCAATAAGAACATAAATGATGGAGTCTAAACTTTACTCCCCTATATAGACGAATGCTTATAATGGTCAATCTTTTTTTTTTCTTTTCTTGCTCTATGCTAGACATTTGATGAAAAACTTTATATATCTTGATATATCATCTTTTTAAAAGAATTTTTATATATATATTTTATTTATTGGATCTTGCTAAGTTGCTGTGATCGGCCTTGAACTTGTGATCCTTCTACTTCAACCTTCAAAGATGCTGGGATTACAGGTGTGTACCACAATGCCTGGCTTCATATCATCTCCCGAACCTTCTGATAACATTGCAGAGTAAGTATTATTATTATCCCCATCTTATAGATGAGGAAACTGGGGCTGAGGGAGGCTGAAAATATTGGCCAACGTCACAAGCTAGGTAAATGGAGGAACTAAGTTTTGAACTTAGGTCTCTAATACCAGAGCCCATATTTTAAAACTTTTACTGTGATTTTGGGGTAAAGGAAGACTTTTATGAACTCCCTAGTACAGGAATTTCTGCTGAAGGACCAGGATTAAGTGATCACATGTGTAAAGATACTAATATTTTCTGTTAGGTTGACCTAAGGATCTAGTAACAATACCTACATCCTCTGGTGACCAATGGCATGAAAGATCTGATAAGAGGTGTTAGCTCTTATAATTGAGATAAGTTGATGACAACATGTAAGCTAGCCATTTCTTTACAAATATTTGTCAAATTTCCAATTGCCTGTGAAGATTTAGCAAAGACATCAGAATAAAGGTGTCCCCAGAGACTTCATTTCAGGGAAGTTATGAAATATGTGTGGAATGTGCACTAGGTTAATTACTGCAGTCTATGTAGCATTGTGGAGAAAAATAGTGAAAATGTTAATTGGCATAAGTGGAATAAAAGTTGCATGTACATTATAGTCATGATTATATTTAAAAATGCAATTTTAAAATAATTAGAAAGAGAGCAGTATACTAACAAATGGTTGTATCATATTGGTGTGTTTTTTTTTCTTTCTGTAATTATAAGCTTTAAAAAGTGTAGTTGGGTTACTTTTTTGGGACACCAGGAATCCCTGGTTAAATCCAGGGGTTCTTAATGACTGATCCACATCCCTGGCCCTTTTATTATATTTTACTAGAGACAGGTTCTCACTGAGTTGCTTATGGCCTCATTAAATTGATGAGACTGGCTTTGAACTCATGATCCTCTTGCCTCAGCCTCCAGAGTTGCTGGGATTACAGGCGTGCACCATTGCACCTGGCTTAGATTACTTTTATAATAGAAAAGAGGGGGAAAAAAAAAGCAAGAATTATTTGGAAGAGATAGAGATAGTCCAGGCTTGTAGCCTATAGGGCTTCTTGTTCTGTGTGTGTGGTTTGATGATCAACTAGGAGGAACTGAAGATGATTTCAAGTTTTTCCACGGAGTCATGTGTATTTTCCAATGTAAGAGAAGTAGGTTTGGGGAAAGATAATTGAGTTCAGTTTAGACATGGCCAAAGATTGCCATTAACCCAAGTACTGAATGTAGAAATGAAGGAGGGGACAAAGACAAGAAGCATGGGGGAAATTTTTGAAGAAGAAAATCCATTAAATTTTTGATGCCTGGATTGTTATATGCTAAATCTTGGCTGGACAAATGATAATTTGATACTAATGTTGGGAACAGAAGTTAGGGGTAGTTATCATTAGTAGAGGAACTATCTGCTGATACATAATGATCCCAATTCTGAGAGTGTGTAAAATCATACAGGAAAAGAACTTAAACAGAAAACAGAGCTGTGGAAAGAAGCTGGAAAGAGTCCATGAAAAGAATGGACTTACTCAGGTAAGACAGGGGACAAAGAGACCATGCCAAAAGCTAAGGCTTCATTTTTCATGTGAATGAGTGAGCACATTAGGAATGGCTAGGCACTAAAAAGTAAAAGCCATTTAGTTGTAAAACTGAATTTGAAAGATGAGGAAGAAAGGAACTGAGGATGGCTTTCAGGTGACTACTGATTCGAGTGACTGTATGAATTTGGCTATCCCCAAACCAATTGATAGAATAAAGAAGACAAATAGGGGAAAATTGTGAGTCTAGATGTTGAGTCACAAGGGCCTGTGGTACATCCAGGGAGAAACAGCCAGTCAGCAGATAGATATGGTTGGAGCCCATAAGTGAGATCTCAAAGTGGTAAAAACCCTTGCAGTGGATGCAATCTTCCAGAAAGTGGGTCATACAGCAGCGATGGCTGGTATGAGGACTGAGAGGTAGCCACTGATTTGGCTATGGAGAGGGTAATTGATACTTTGGTAGGGGAGTAGGACTATTGCATTTACAGTGGGTTGGTAATGAATGAGAATTGAGACTGGCAACAACAAATATAAACCTCTCTCTCAAGAACATTAGTAGACTTGTGGAAAGTCCTTTAGGGAGGGAAAGAGATTCATGGCATATCTTTGGAAGGTAGAGAAGGAGCCAAATACAAAAGATGGTTAAAAATACCTCAATTGGAGATAACGGAAAATGTAGGTCCTAGAAAAGGCGAAGGAGGAGTGGAGTTTCCATAGAAAGAACAGGGATACCTATTGTTCTGAGAAGACCACAAAGCAGTAGCTCTCTCCCTTTCTCTTTCTCTGCAAACTTAAATCCATGGTTTAACTAGTCTGGCAATGTTCCAAAAAAATAATTAGCAATTTTCAAATTAATAAGTCCTTGCTGTTCTTCACCCCTGAGCTAGTTATTGGAGTCACCCAAGTAAGGAGCAGCTCTATTACTAAACAATTCCTGAACTTCAGATTGTCTGCCCCTTTGACTTTGAATTACAGTCTGTTTTCTCTCAATCCTTTGGCAATGTAGACCGTCTTATATTTGTCACAAGGCTTCTAAAGTAAATATTTCATGGGGCTTATATATATATTGTCATATCACTCCAAAATGTCCTTCAGGTTTGGTAAAAATTCATCTAGTGGTATTCTTTTTGTGTTTTGTGTTTTGGAAGAGAACGTTGGCATTAATCCATCTGTTTATCCTTAAGTCATAAGGCAATAGTAAAGAAAAAAGTTAATTTCATTGACATATTTTTAAAGCATATATTACCTAATTTGCACAAATTGCCCTGAATTGTCATTTTTGGAGTGAAGGAAAAAACCTAAGATCTAGAGGGGTGAATACCATGTTCAGGGTCATAGAGCAGGTCAATAGCACAGCAGGAGTCAGAAACAAGGTCCCTTCTTAAATATCTAGAGTCATGTGGCACGCAATTGACAATTCACAACAGATATGCATGCTTTTTCTTTCTTTTGCTTCTTTTTCTTTATAGTTATACCCAAATTTTGCTGTCTTTGACCTCAAGCAGGCTCATCCTCTTGTTACTATGTATTTTCCAATCTGGATCTGTTTAGAAGTTTCACTACCTACCTATAAGACAGGATTTGGCTGCCAAATAAATGAAATGCTATTTCCAATTGCATCAACTGTGATCTTATAAAACAACTATAATTGGTTTATTTTGTAATTATCCTTTTTGTCAAGATAATTAGTTTGAAGGACTTCTTCAGCTTTAATATTGGCGTGGTACAATGCACCATGTCCTGAGTAATGCATTCATAATAAAGAATAAAAATAAAATCAAACAGACCTGTCTTAGCACTGGCATATTATTTGTCCCAGAAGTTGGTGGGTTCTAGTTTTATAGATTTAGATGTAAAACATATGAATGGAAAAATTCTTTTGAAATTGAGCCTTTAAGGTTTTTGTAGAAGAGGAGGTTCTGTGTGTGTCAATTGAATTAAACATGACATAGGATTCCCAGGGTGGAAATTTGAGCTCTTCATAGAGTGTTAGGTGGCTGGACTGAAGGGACAAATAAATCAGAGACTTGGAAAGCTTATAGGCCTTATCAAATCTTATTTACACTCTTGAGGGTGGCAGCTTGTAAAACAAATTAAGATGTATCGCCATTAGTATCTAAGTCCCAGGATAGTTTTTGAATTTTCTTCTGTGGTAATAATCCTACATATTTAGTTTGGGTTGATGCCATTTTGGTTCAGAATTAGAAGTTCTTTCCAATACCATGGACTTTTCCCTTTCATTTGATAATATTTTCTGATGACAGAGGGAGCACAGCTAAATAAAACAAGCCAATACTCATTGCTGATTGTTATATTTAAGGGTATTCCTTCAGAGACAAGACATAAATAAAGTGTATCCATTAGGAAAGGGTTGGTCTGACTTTAGCAGTTATGTGGGCAAGAACAGGCTTAAATTATAGCTCAGCAGTTGGGGAAACCCTTCTTATTCTAAGAAGTTGAAGTCACTCACTTACAAATAGCACCAGTGTTACAAGTTTGGCCTGTGACATGTGTTCCCTATTTGCTGTGGATATCACTGTAGTGCATATCCTGCTGCATTTCACAGTTTGAAAATTGTCACACAATAGTTTTTTCATGTTTTCATTGGGTGATTTTTATTTTTCATTGATTTTAAAAATCTTGCATACTTTTGTCTTAAGTTTATAAAAAACAGAAAAAAATAAATAAAAAGAGAAACTAACAGCTTCCATATTAAACCATACATGTAACCACTGTAAACATTTGAGGTTTTTTTCCTTCTGGATTTAAAAAAAATGTTAATAATAGTGGTAGCAATAATAGCCTGATAATATGATAACAGTAAATCAATAGTAATACTTATAATAGTGGCTGATGCTTATTGAAAATTAAATACTACTCTCTGTGCTTTATAGAAAAACCTTCATTTGATACACATAAAAATATTATGGGATAGGTAATAGTACTATTCCTAAATTATAGATGACTAAGACACAGAGAGTTCAAATAACTTGTCCAAGAACACACATAGAAGAAAGTGTTTAAATGTAAATTAAAGTTTCTCTCTGCACAGCCTCTTATACATGCTTACTTATATTTAATTTAAATAATATTTTAGAAACAATGTAACATTCTTCCTTTTCCATAAACTTATAACAATTTCCTATATTAATAATTCTTCATAAACACAATTTAAATAGTCATCTCATTTTTCATTTTGTGACTGTTTCTTATTATAGCTAATTATTCCCTTTAAAATCTTTATAGGGTTTTGACATTATAATGATGAGCATAGGCTTATGTAAGTCTTAGTATAACCTGAGTATTTTCTTAAGATGGGTTTCTAGAACTAGAATTATTGCTTGCTCTAATGACATTTTAAGGTCATACTTTTATAAATTATAATGAGCACACATCAGTTTAAAAAAAATACCACAGCTATACATAAACTTCAAATCTTCTTTAACAGTTCATGCATGGGAGTACCTGTGTCTTGGAAGCTTTTATGATGTGATGAGAGAGGGCAGCAGGCTCAGCCCTGGGGAAGCCTTTCTCTAACTACAGCCTGACCTTTGCTCGTTAATAGGCCATTGCCTTATCTCTGTATGAAACTCCCGGCGCTAATCCATACGTGGAATGCCCATTGATTGTGACTAAGCTGTTCTCAGAGCAGCTTTTAGGGGAACACAGCAAGAAGAGAAATTAGGCCAAAGATTGCAGAGCATGCGCAGATGCTTAAAAGGCACAACATGAAATACACTTTTCATCACAATTCTTATAGACTTACTTGTAATACAAAAATAAAAGGGTAACTCAAAATTCTGTTCCAAAGGAGCAGTTATAAATTTGGGGATTTCAAAGTGCCTTATAAAATAAATACAGGATGAGGCTTCTGCCAGCTTCTTTATTTTTGAGACAGAAGCCAATACCAATGACCTGGGCGCTCCTGAAATGGTGGTGATGTGACTAGTTGCTGAAAAGGTTTTGCTTCTTTTAGTAACCCACCCACTGTCTCTGTTTTCCTCTTTATTGCTTCACTTCTATCTTTTATCCTGGTCTAACCAACCCCACCCTCAAAACCTAGCCTTAGCTACTCTCCATTGTACTTGTGCTTTCTTCTCACCCTTTGGTAGTTCCTTTACAGTTTCTGTCTTATGTTCTGTCTTTCTTTGGATTCCAAATGTTAGAAAACATATGTGTACGTTTAACATATGTTATAACATGTATTTCTAACATACATTCTAACATATAGTGGACATATTTCTAACATAGATTTTCACATTTAAAAAATACATACTATCTCCATTAACCAATAAAACTGGTCCCTAGCTGGAAATGTAGCTCATTATTCAATGTCCCCTCTTTATTCCTTGTCTTCACTCAGTGGTTTCTTGCTGTCTTCTGTCCCACAGCAAGTTTTGCCACCTGGGTCCACATGTGTCACAGACATTTTCTGAGAAATGACAGCTAAGTAATAGAATGAGCAAACTCAAGCTAAATGAAAGGGCATGTTCCTGGCTCTAGAAAACTGAAAAATGAAAGCAGGGGATTAAATACAAAGTGATTACAATGAGAATACATAAATATATAATAGCATTTAGGATTGTCTAGGAGATTAAGTTTCTGAAGTTCTACCTTTTCTTAAATAACATTCAAATACCTCTTTTCCAATGCTCCCTCGGGGAAGGTAAAACCGTGTATAATGTTACCTATTATAAAGGATCTATTGGTTCTTTATTCAAAGGCTTAGGTTTAAATTCTTGACTTTAAAGGAACATTGTAGAAAGAACTCCCTCCCTTCAGTGAGTCTCTTAACACTGAACAACTGTGGGCTCCCAAATTTGGCTGCGCATTTGAATTCCCTAGGGAGATTTATAAAAATGCAATGGGGCCTGGGAATTTATATTTCTCAAAAGCTCTTCAATTGATTTTGATGCTCAGCCAGGTTTGTAGTCTGCTGTTAAAGCAATGGCTTGGGTACTGGCTTAGTCAGTATCTGTGCCTTCAGTGGGTATTCAGTTGGTGGCTAACAGTTTTTGTGCATGGACATTGTGCCAATCACCATGACGTTTTGTAGCCAAGGAAATTTGTCTGGGTTTGTAAGTGGCAGAAACTGAGTTCAAAACATGAGTCCAAGCCCTTGTCCTTGGGCAACCTCTCAAGAAAATGTTGGTGATTCAGACACCAGAATAGGTGAGGGATGGACAAAAGTTGAAAATGCACTTTTTAACACTCACATCTTAGGTTTCTTCACCATAAAATGGAAATAATATCGTTATATCTCTTTACTTTATTTTATTTTTAGATATTTTTATACTTACAGTTGCAAAGTTAGTCCAGAGAGTTCCTATGTAGTCAAAAACCAAGCCTTGTCTAATGTTAGCAGCTTATGTAATAAATCCTCTAAATTAAACATTTCATATAACCATGGGATGCTGATTAAAACTAAGAAATTAACCCTTGTGTTTCCTTGTTTTTTCTACTATCTTGGTCTGTTCAAGTTGCTATAACAAAATACCTTAGACTAGATGATTTACAAAGAGCAGTAATTTGTGGATCACAGTTCTGGAGCTTGACAAGTTCAAGATCAAGGCACAAGACGACTTAGTGTCTGGTAAGGATCTGTTGCTCAGAGATGGTGTTTCTCTGTGTCTTCATATGGTGAAGGACTCCTGCTTTACAAGGCACTAGTTCCACCCATGAGGGTGCAGTCCTTATGACCTAGTCACCTCCTAAGAACCTTACCTCTTAATACTGTCGGGTATTAAGCTCCTTCATATGAATATCAGGGAAACACCAGATCATAACATCTACTTACTTACTTTTTTGTTTTGGTATACAGGCCAGAGAACCATATTGCATAGATTGATCATATCTCCTCCCATCTGTGACAGTTTCTGTTTTTTTCTTGTCTTTCACCATCTTGAGACCAAGTATTTGGAGAATGTCCTTCATCTTGGATTTCTCTGATGTATTCTTATGATTTGACTGTTGCTATGAATTTTGCTGAAGGACTATAAAAGTGATGTGCCCTTCTTGTTACATCAAACCAGTGCCATTTTTGAGTGGGATGCATGTATTCTCTCATTAAAGGCATGTAAGCAACACAATGACTATCTGCAATGATGAAGGAATCCCTGTATGAAATCTTTAAGATTCTTCCACCTCTAAAGGTCTAAAATTAATGAGTGAACATCACAATTAAAAAGTCACACATAAAAGATGAATACCAGATGATTTAAGATTTGGGTAATGCCTAAAGACTACAGATAATCAATTGCCCAAAGAGTGACCACCATCTTAAAGAGTACTTGGGTATTTCTACTTGGATCTGAGTTCATAATGTCCCCCCAAAGCATGGGGACTTTCCCCAGTGTGGATGGAATCTTACTGTAGTCCCTGAAGAGGCATCGGTAAGAGAATGTTTGTTGTGGGTATTTGAAGCCACTGCATTGCACTTGTGGTTTTCCTCTGTGTTACTAAAAATTAAATTGATGTGTGGGTAAGTGAAAAGCAATCTGATTTTAAAGAAAGCAATAACCTGAGTCTATGAATGTGGTTTGGACATATTAAGTAAACTTTTATTTTTGCCTTAATTTCTCTAGCTATGGATCATAATTCTTAATGAAATATATTGACTTATATTGGACTCAAAACATTTCCCCAGAAATATAATGCCTGCCCCTGGCAAAATCTGATGTAGCATGGTTAATCTAGAGGAGTTAATTGTGTATTTCAAAATATGCATTGTAAAAAATGCTTCATTATAGTATAAGTTTTAAAAATTATAACAGTAGAGAAACTGGTTTATTTTAAATGCACCGAGGTTTCTGGAAAATTGGAGGAACACTCACACTATAAATGCTATTTAGAATGTTGACTGCATATCTTGGAAAGACTATGGTGTCATAGAAAATGCTTTTAGAATCATGATGCCTAGTTTGGTCCCAGGGCTTCAGTTACTTACCAGGTGTATGACTCCATTCCCCCAATGCCAAAATCATCTAATCTCACTAATTTGCTTTTTTATCAGAGAATCAGAGATGATTTCTAAGATTCCAACTCCCAAATTTTACAATTCTGTGATTCTCTTCAAGATTTCATCTTTCATGTCCATTCCTTGATTCTGTATTGATAACATACTGTTCATAGATTCATAATATGTTCTTCTCATATTCCTGTGATAATTAAAAATATTCTTGTCTTTTTTTTCTAGTTTAAAAAAACAAATTATGCAAATTTAACAATGTTTAATCATTTGTTTGAAAGTTGATTTCATTTATTAATTTCTTATATGGACAAAATGACTGGTTCAATCCTAAGAGGAAGAATAGTTTCATTATGGGAGCTGATAATATTTTTAATATAAAATGAGGTCATAAATGGATTTGTATACAATTTAATGATTAAACTGTCTATCTGTCCAAGATGTTGCAAGTTATATTATTGGCATAAAAGCTGTAAAGAGTTTGGGAAACAGTTTCATTGTGATAAGTACAATCAACACATTTTCTGTAGTTGCAGACCTGTTCATAAACAGTATTAAAAGAAAAATAAAGTGACATAATGTCTGGGAAAGAATTCCTTAACAGAAACAGACTCAAGTTCATAATTTGTGGTTTTCCAACTGCACAATTCCTTCTGGGAGGCCCTGTTAACAGATTTGCACTGGTCATTAAAGACACGTCCATCATTCATTTGTGAGCAATGGCTGTCAGTTAGGATAACAGAAGGAACCAGATCTCGCTGACCAAAAAGGGAGGTGCATATTAGCCAATCAAACTCCAAATTTACACTCTATAGATTTACTAGTTCCTTCTTTTTTGTAACTTTTGAAGGCATAGGGTGAGATACCATTGAAGGTCATTAATGACACCTTCAGTAAATCTTCTATTATGCGGAGAGGTAAATGAAACTTTGTGATGGAGCAGTTGGGTCATGAGGAAGCATGAATAACAATTCACATTAAATTCTGGTCTGGGATTAATCTTATTTGAAAATTAATTGTTCTTAAACAGTAATGGGGAATCAAGTTCTTCATTAATGATTTTCTGATTAACATTTTTAATGGTTCTAATGGTCTATAATAAACCATGTTCAAATAAATACATGGACTGCTTGGTGACTACTTTCAAAGTCAAAGTATTTTTTTTCTTTTGTACCAGGGATTGAACTCAGGGCACTTGACCACTGGGCCATATCCCCAGCCCTTTTTTGTATTTTATTTGGAGACAGGGTCTCACTGAGTTGCTAAATGCCTCACCATTGCTGAGGCTGGCTTTGAACTCACGATCCTCCTGTCTCAGCCTCCCAAATGCTGGGATTACAGGTGTGCACCACCACGCCTGGCAGGATGGTTTCACATGGAAAATAGTGATATTACTCTCTTTTCAACAATGCCTCTAAAACTCTAAGACACTGTGAATGTAGATAGCATACTTTATACTCAGTTGTGTGGTAAATATTTAGCAGCTAGCCCTTTGGAGGGATAAGCTTGGATATTTGTAGTATTCATCCATGTCCACGGTGAAAATATTCTCACCATAGTGAATTGCAAGCTACCAAGGTTACCGCATAAGGGATTGGGGTGAAATGTGCACCATTAGTTCCTAGGAGCCACTAGAAGCCAGGCCTAATACACCACTGATTATGCCCACTACATGAATGGGGAAAGATGAAGACCAGGTGGCAAATTCACCAACCACAGTCATAAACAGGAAAAGCCTATTTCCCGGCTCAGCCAGGCAAGCTTAGCAATTTCAGACTTACCCCTCTTATGTTCTAACACGGTTAACTTTCTATAGGTAGGTAGATAGATTAAGATCAAGTTGTAATTTCTGTTCGATAAGTATTTTTTTTTTAACAACTGTTGAAAAAATCAAATCCTTAAGAATTGTGTTATTTCCATCCAAAATTACATATGTAAGGGATTCCCCTGCACAAAATAAGAGACCATTTTTGGACTGTTCAGCAACATGAAGCAGAAGAAACCACAAGTGAACAGTGAGCATTCTATTGCTCAAGTTCTGAATGAAGAAAGCCCTGTAGATCTTAGCCAGCTCAGTTTCTTACAACTTAGATGAAAATAAATTAGAGAACTAGGGCTTTGCTCCTATGAACTGTATGATATGACCTGGGTACATTTTGATGCAATATTGTAGCATAATCACATTCCCTTTCTTACTTTTGGGCCCTAACTGAACCTTGTTTCTATGTGCATAGCTAAACAGCTGCTGAAACAAATATTCTGGCATTTGGCAAGAAAGATTCTAAAGATAAACTTACTAAGTGGTGACTTAGTTATGAAAGTACTTGTTTAATGGGGTTTGCTATAATAAAAATACATGTAAGTCTCAAACCTCTTTTGAATGCTGGTTTTCTTTAAATCTCTGCTTAAACTACATCTTCCTCAGGCTAAAGATTTTTGTTTTCTCATTCCAGAATGTGAATGAACATTTAAACTGTAATTTTGCAAATCTTTTTTTCTTTTTTAAATAAATTTTATTGCTTAAGGTATAGAACATGATATTACAATATATATGCCCAAATTGTTTCTAAAATTGAACAAATAAACCACTCCATCATCCCACACATTAACTCATTTTCCCCCTGTGGCAAGAGTAGCTGCAACCTTTTGAATACTTTTCCTGTTTCTCTTTTTTCCCTTACTCTCTCCTTTCCTTCCTCCCTCTCTCCTCCTGACATACCCCCCACCTCTAGCTCTTTTATGAAGAATGAGAAGAGTAAACCCAGAAAATGAATTTTAATTGAAATACAAATACAGGAAATTCCATGGCTAAGCTTCATATGGCAGAGTTAACTTGGCCGGCACTATGTTGCATTTTAGACGTTGCTGATGTACTGACTACATTAGGGTAAGGTAACCAGATGTCCTGAATTAGGCATAACAGTGTCTTAGATTTCAGCTCCCCCCACCCCCCTTTCTCTCTCTCTCTCTCTCAATATTTCTCCAAAGTTCCTATTGGGGCCACCCTGCTTAGTGGCTTGAAGGAGCCCTAATTAGGAAGGGCTGTTGTAGCTAGCTGGAAGCCATAAGTTCCACCTGATATGTATGTGACGCACCTGTAGGCACCCGCAAACCTGAAGGTATATAACCGGGTGAAAGCGGTCCGAGTTAGGAGAACGGAGAATTCAGTCAGCAGGGCAGTCACTCGGTCGGTCAGAAGAATCAGAGCGGCCAGAACGTAGGCAGAGCGGTTACAGAAGAGAAACCAGATAGAAGAAGTAATGACTGGTCAGAGTTAGGCCGAGGCTCCCGAGGAAGACAGAAGACAGAAGACAGAAGAAGGAAGAAAGAAGAGAGAAGAAAGAAGCTCTAGTCTTTCTCTAAGCTAAGCTCTAAGCTCTATCTTTATCTTTCTTTCTAAGCTCTATCTTTATCTTTCTTTCTAAGACTCTAAGCTAAGAAGACAAGCTCTATCTTTATCTTTCTTTCTAAGACTCTAAGTTAAGAAGACAAGAAGAAATCTTTCTCTAAGAAGCTCTATCTTTCTTTATCTTTCTTTCTAAGACTCTAAGCTAAGAAGACAAGAAGAAATCTTTCTCTAAGCTAAAATCTTTCTTTCCCTCTCTAAGAAAGTAGAAGTAAAAGTAGTAAAAGCTTAACTCTGCCTCCGAGAGTTTTTCCTCCCGGTTTTCGGTACCAGGAAGCTTACAGTGGCTTATTTTAATTACAGAAATGCTAAAAGCATCCCTGGCCAACATTCTCTTCTGGGGTCCTCAAAAGTCAGCATTTCATTTGAGATGAGCTACAATAGTGTTCAAGAGGTAGTGGCAGCAGCACACAAAGTCATTCACTTGGAAGTCTTCACCCAAGCTAATCACTGCTCCCTGCCACCCAGCAGAGAGCACAGTCTGTGTCTACCAGCCTTCTTCTCTAGTGGGGACAAATGCAGAGATGTGCTTTGCTTGAACAGCATGATGACTATTCTGTGCTTGATCAGACTTTAGTTTAACTCCTGAGACTTCTCCAAGACTCGTCTATGCATTTCCTTGTAAAATCCAGTTTAAGCAAGAACTCTTGTTAAGTTGGTTTAGCTAGAATTCTCCATCCCATCCTCCATTTCAGGTCCCCTTCTGTATCTAATCAGGATCCTCATCTGCTACCCTCCCCAGGAGATGTCTGATTGACCTGGCCTGTGTTCAACAAGCATTCAGTTGGATTGGTTTAGTTGGAAACTCCTTTACTCCTGATATTTCCTCTTAGTAATGTTCATCCACTGACCCTCTCCCTGCTTTTGGCTATAAACTCCCCCTTGCCAGTGTCACACTGGAACTTGAGGTCAGTTAACACTGAGTTCTTTTTTCCCCTATTGTAATAATCCTGAATAAAATCTGTTATTACCATGTCAACTGTTGTCCAGCTGTGGTTGTTTTCTGAACAAACACGGGACAAGCAGCAACTGGAAGCAGGAGAAGAGGGGGCCTAGGTGAGGAGGAAGTAGTTACCTCAAGGAGTGGTGATGGAAGTAGGAAAAAGGACGAAGGCTATCTGACTCACTTGGTTCTCCTACTGCCCTGCGTTCTCAGGAATCTGCCCCCACCTGGTCCTCATGTTTTCTTTTTTTCACCATGCCCATTTAAAAAAAAAAAAATCAATCTGCTTTTGAAGCTCAGTATATATTTTTTTCTTTTTGGTGATTCTAGTTGACATTTATTTCTCTAATTTCTACAACTAAAGGAAAAATGTATCCCCCTGATGTGATTCCTTCTCCATTCTCTAATAATGTTTTACCGACTTCACACACCCTGCCTAAGATGGATTTCTTAATTCACACACTACCAACACGTCAGCAGATTTCCATCCCACATCTATGCTGTCTCTGCATCTGAAATCACATCTGTAATACGGGGTGATTTTATGATAGTGATGAAATACCAGGTTTAAATTTGTGCCATCTAATAGGTAAATTCAGTGTGGTCAAATCCTGTGAGGTATCTAGCCCTCCTGGGCTGAGCACTCTTTCATCTCTCACGCGACCAATTGGTCTGATATTCATCACCTGCCACTCCCAAATCTGTGCTCCTAACATGTGCACAGTTGGATCATCAAACTTAGTGTGCAACTTCCTATTTCTCTGTTTCTGTGTAAGCTTTTCCTTTAGCTGGAAAGGAAACCTCTCTTCTCTCACCTGTACTTAAAATACATGGACCTTCTCACAGTGGTAAGACAAAATATAGTTTAATTAATTAAGTAATTAATTAACCATGGGATCAGGGAATATACCCAAGATCTTGTGCATGTTCTGTGATTTTTATTTAAGAACTACAAAAAAATTATGCCAACTAGTATTTAGTAAAGAGGCAAGAAGAGTTAGAATTTTTTTTTTTTTTTTTTTTTTTTGTACCAGGGATTGAACTCAGAGACACTCGACCACTGGGCCACATCCCCAGCCCTTTTTTGTATTTTATTAGAGACAGGGTCTCACTGAGTTGCTCAGTGCTTCATCATTGCTGAGGCTGGCTTTGAACTTGCGATCCTCCTGCCTCAGCCTCCCAAGTGCTGGGATTACAGGCGTGCGCCACGGCACCCGGTGAGTTAGAAAAATTTTGAAAAAAAAAAAAGTGGCATTGGGTCAGTAGCAGGAGATAGTCTGGTAGGTATAAATAATATTAGCAAATATTCATAATGGAAAATAAATGAACCAAATTAAAATAATTCAAGTAAATTTTATAAAGACTTAGAAAAATAAACATAGAGAAATAAAATAAACATTTTGAATATTCAACCATGAAAAAGTGATTTCTCCCATAATTAATCTGTAATTTAAATTCTATTCATATCACAATTTCAAAATTATTTTTCATATACATTGACAAGCTCAATGGGATATAGGTAAAATTATATTCAAGAATGGAAAAACAAAACAAAACAAAACATGTGCATGCTCTACTTTGTACCAAAACAAATGATAAGAACTAATAGTCATTAGAACATTGTAAGGTTGGATCAATTAGCTAGAAATGGACCAAATCAAAATTTGACATGTGATAAATATAGTATTTCAAACTTATAGGAAAATTATGGAAAAAAATTATGCGAAAAAATATGTATGCATATATATGATTTTACCTTGCAGATCTCTTGGGAATGGGGATATTAATATTCAGACCTCTCCAGCATAAGATAATATAAACAACCATGATCCCTGGTCTTACAATTTAATTCTCAGAGTACTCAAATGTCCTGGGCTTTTTGTTCTGTTATTAAGTTAATCAGTTGGTTGCAATTACTTGGAGAATAGTATAGATCATAGTTCAATTGTGGTAATAGCTGGTGAATGTAGCCACATGCAGAGTTCTCTACAGAGAATCCATGTGAACTCTGAAGGCCTTGAGTGTCTGAGATTTGTATATCAGTGCTGGGATGGGATTGAAACTAGTCTCTATGATAGATTCTGCGCAGGCTCTCAGTTAATGTCATAATTGGGTAACCTGAATTTTACAGATAATTGCTTCAGTCCCTAATTTTCCTATTAGTAGAGACTTGATTTTTGTTGTAGGAAGTGTTATAATCTCTTATTATTTGTGGGCCAATTTAAAATGTCAAAAAGAATGCTATTTAATTTTTGGAGTTGTCAATGCACCTATGAGAGAGATGAGTGAAATTATATTCACTGACATATTTAGCATTTTAGTACGTGAAATAACACACACACACACACACACACACATTTAAATTTACACTGTATCTGAGATACTTAATTAAGGTAAGATTTCAAATAATAGGAATTCATTGAGAACAGATTATTGAGAATGGGCCAATGAGTGCCTACACAATTCTAAGGGGACAGCCAGTTTATATTTAATGTAAGTGGAAATGCTGGAGGTGAGAATAGCTTTTCTGATATTTCCTTTGTGTAGGTTTGTGATTGACTTAATGAAAGTTAAAATGGGCATTAAAATATTTTCTTGAGGCTTGATTTATCTATCGTAACATCCATTACTACCTTATTTTTAACATTTCCAGTAACTTGTTTCTGTTTTGTCTTTTCCTTCTTCTATAATTTCCTCTCACTTGGCTTGGGCTTGGGCTTTTACAACATGTAGCTTATTACTGGATGCTGTGTGGAAACAGTATGGACTTTGGCATTGAAATTGAACTTCAAAGCCTACCCCTGCCATTTACTAGTTCACTTGTGTGACCTTTGACTTGTGTGTTAACCTCCTTGTCTAACAATAACTTGTGTACTGCAAGGATCTTATGATAATCATGGACAATCTTACACATGCAGTAATGCATGCCCTTGAGTGTGAGTGAAGACGAATGTACTTGTGCTTGAAATACAGTAGTGCTTTATAGAAGATGTATTTGCTCAGTAGAGTGTATTATATTTTTGAATGCATTTATTTATTCCCTCACCATGGGACTCTAGTCTTAAGGAATATTAATTATGTGTTATTTATTTGTATTCTATATATAATACTCAGGGTAAAGATTTGCACAGATTAGACACCCTTTAAATGTTTTTTTAATTGAAATATTGAATCCTTTTAAAAAATAATATTGGGCTTTAAAAAAATATGTATATCTGAACTTTGTTATGTATACATGTGGGTGAAGCAAATTAATTTTGAAAACTAAAATACTTGGAAGTAATAGCACTTTTTTTCTTTTCTTAAAAAATAAAATCACTTTTAACCCCAAGGTCCTCAGCTTCCTTCTATTTCTTTTGAGCCATATTGAAGGCTAGAAATCAAATAGTCAACAAGAAAGTACAATGCACAGAGCTATTCAGCCATCTTAGCACTCAAATGTTTGCAATTTTTCAACCTTGCTTCATCTGTAAGTGATTCTATTTCAGAGACCAGGAAGAAGTGAAAGGTCAAGGAAATCCAGTTCATTGGGGTAGTTTGTACCAATCAGCAGAACACAGAATGCTGAGGGAAGCTGAAGGTCTTCCTGCCCGCTACCTGCACCATATGGAAATCGATTTGTCCTACAAAAAAAAAAAAAAAAAAAAAAAAGAGTTTGAGATTGGAGTGCAGGGGAGAACACAAAGAAAAATAAAACCCGTTTGAAGTTGTAGTAAGGAGGAGGAGGAAAACCGAACTATAAAGCCAACCAAATGCCAATAATAATTTGCATCTTCCCTCAAGTCCAAGTTTGGAAGCTTTCACCCATTATAAAGGATGATCTAAGCAAGGGAGTTTTTATGCTGCTCTAATGCTTTTTAAATTTATTATTGCTGCAAAGAGCTTACTATAGTCAGCTTTTACCCACCAGAGGTAATTTGTGGAAATCCCAGCAGCTTCATTTGCTTAAGTAACACCTCATCAAGGTGATGTCATGTACCAAGTTCATGAGACCACAATGGCAAGAAGGGACAAGCTCTGGTTTCCTATGTATGTACAAATGCAAAAGTCCCAACAGTCCTGAATCTAAAACTAGTGTATGTATATACTAATATATAATGTATGATTCATATTATATATGTGTGTAAAAAAATAGTATGTAAAGTATTCCTTGTTAATTTTCCAGGGTAAATTTTCCTCTTCCAAAACATAAATTCTGTAAGACAGAAACCAACAATAATAGTTTAGAACAATGCATTTCATTCATTCATTCAACAACTGCTAGATATTGCTCTAGAGAAATAACATTAAATTAGCAGGGCCTTTATAGAACTGATAGCTTAGCAGAGGAAAATGGAAAATAATAAAAATAATAACATGAATAACAATATTAGAAAGAACAATAAGAATACATTGTAATCAACATTATAAGGGTAGGGTTATGTCCAGAATACCTAAGGCAATCTAATAGAGAAAGGATGAAATGTTTTAGCTAGAAAAATGTGTGTGTGTGTGTGTGTGTGTGTGTGTGTGTGTGTGTGTTGGCTTTGAAAGCTTCCAAGTAGCAAGAACATGATTAAATTTGGATTTGTGAGCTCACCCTGTAGAGATAAGTTGATTTAGGGATGGGGTCACACAATATGAAGGGAGAGATGTCCCTAGCAATTTGGCAGGGTCCTTTAGAAACTCAAATCCTACAAGCAGGGTGAAAACACACCAAGGCACCCTGGAAATGCATTCTGGGCTAAGCATATATGTGCAGTTCTGAATAAAGGAGTATTGGAGGCAAGACAGTAGTCAAGGCTTTGATCAACCTAGGACCATGGGGAAACTTAGGTCCATCCCCGGGCAGGTAGGATGGAGGAGGCTGTCTTCACTGAGTGCAAAGTAGGTATTAGGAGTTCACGAATGTTCTCACCACTGACAGTGTGCCTCTGGCACCCATCTGTGTTTTCATTTGTGATCATTTTAGACTTTGACTCAGCAAACAACTCTGTTTTCCCGTGGAAGGCTCTGCTTTCTGTTTTGTTGTTTGGACTCATGACCCCCAATTCTCTGAGCAGGTTGACAATCTGCTTGCCAGTTGTGGAAAATTTCCTTTCTAAAATCAGCTAAAATTTCAATATAAAACACTTAACTTTACTAAGATAGTTGTAAATTACTACATATCTCAGAGGTTGGTTTGTTTGTTTGTTTTTTTTTGAAACTGGGAATGGAACCCAGTCCAGGGCCTTGCTCATGCTACACATGCCTTCTACCACTGAGCTACACTCCAACCTCATTACAGAGAAAAATCTTGATAGAAAAGTATATAAAATACAAATCAGAACAAAACAATTTATTTGAGATAGAAGTCTTCATGTGAATAGAGTTGATAAACTACTTTCACTAGTTATTTCTAACCCAGCCCCATTTTCAAATTTAAGCATATCTTATTCATTATGTCGACACTGAACCTGGTTAGACACACATTTTTCATCTGCAGATTCAATTGCTGTGTTACAGATGGAAAAATGTATTTTTTGAGGACCATAGCATGTGCATGACCAGACAGCTGTTAGATGACTTCATGCCTAATCCTGTATATGTGGACAGAGAAAAAATAATATAAAGGAAGCAGAAAGCCACTTCATTCCAGAAATATCCTAATCCTTCAAGTTGAAAGTGATCATTGAGTGAAATGACTTATTTCTAGTCTTCAAATGAAACAATTTAGGTATTTTAAGATTTAACTCTAAATGTTAAACCAGACTTAGGACCCATCATTGACAATAAATAAAATGCTTCAAAGTATCTTGCTTTGCTTTATACCTTTTGATAATCTTTGATACTCAGAATCACAAAAAGTTATGCTCTAATCATTATGAGAGAATGATTTCTCATGTACTGATACACTTATTTGACTCTTAGCTTTTTCTCTCCGCATATCACATAGTAATGAAATTAAATGATAAACTAATTTTATATGCTGTATTTTCATATTATTTTATTGAAAACTGCTACATGATTCTGGACATGTGTGCACTTTTCTTTACACATATTATGTAGTTTTATTTCTCTTCTTTGAAGTTTTAGTAGTATTTCCTTTAGTAAAATTGCTACTTTTATTTTCAACTACATTATATTTCATATATTTAGGATAAAGTTTATACCCTTTGATAATCATTTATAATTTATGAAGTGCTAAAATTTCTAACAATTAACTTCTGAAATTAATATTGCTTTGAAGACTGTATGTGTTTAAATTCTTGGTAAGAGTTTTTATAAGAAGATATAAACTGTCTTGTATCATGTATATATCAAATTTTCTTATATTTCATAAAAAAAATCAAATTATCTAAATTGTTTATTGCAACTTTTGGTCTTCAGAAGTTATAATTTATTTTCATATGATAAATATAATATATAGATTTTTGGCATAATCTTCACACAGTGTTTCTAGATGATGCAATGGATGCATATGGGAACAATAGTTTGTACAATTTTTAAGATGCAATTATTTGTAAAATGTACTAGGAACACATTCACAGCAAGGCTGCATCAATACCTTTTGCAAAGAAGAGAATATTCACAGCAACAATATGGACCATCTTTTGGATTCTTCTACTTTAGAATTTTCATGAAAACAGGGCTATTTTCTTCCCTATGAGGATTGGATATGAAATACCTGTCTCCCTGATCAAACTTCTTCAAGGCACTGCTCTTCGGTACCATCTTTCCTACTTCAGCATCTGGTAAAAAACAGCCTGCAGACAAGAAATATCTCCTGCAGGGATTGCAGTTTGGGGCTTCCTTCATAAAGAGGACTTCAAATGAAACCAGAGCTGGTTATAAGCTAAGCATTCATTTTAATATAGCATCTGCTGAATTCACTTGGGGTCATCCTTACATTTATTTGCAAAAGAATTGTAATCTGCTGTACTTTATTTGTGGTTTCTGAAAATAGTTTTTCTGTCCTCCTTTAATATTATTTTCTCTGAGCCAGCCTGTCTAGCCTGGTCCAGAGAAAATAGGTGCAAGTTTGCGTTTTTTTGAGTCCTAATGCCCGGCTCTTGCTGGGTTATGTGAAACCCTTTCTTGTGTTGAACAGAAGAAGCCCATGATTATTGGTACCACAGATTCTCACATTCTTAATCAGTTCCACCTGGCCAATAAACAGTAAAGCCAGGACAGCTTCTCTTCTGTGTGGGTTTTCTACTTTATGGGTAATAAAACTGTCTTTGGTGTGATTTAGGAATCCCTTTGATGCCTGCTAGTTTACTGTATTGATATTTTAGGGGTGTTGGCAGTCACTGTTGAGACTACAGCACTGCCATCCCTAAACTATGGCAGTGAGGTAGTCTGGGTAAATTGCAGGGAAACACAGCTGGTAACTCATTTTCTTTTACTTAAATCCATCAAGGAAAAATTTAGAAATGGCCTTGTTGAAAGGAGCAAGGTCAGGGGTGCTTGGATTTGTTTCAAACCTGGAGAAAAGAAAGAAGGGAGGAAGGAAGAAAAGCAAGAGGTAAAAAAAGGAGAGAGAAGAGGCCATGTAATTTTTCAAATTCTTTAGAAATTCCAAATTGTGTATTTGCAATGGTACTTTGCTGAAATCATTGCTAGAAATCAAGCTGCTACTCTGAAAGTTAAAAAACAAACAAACAAACAAAAAAAAAAAACGAAGTTGGGCTAATTCTTAGCTTTTCTATATTGAATTAGCTAGTGAATAAAAGTGACCTCTGCAGATTTCAGGAAAGAGAGAAGTATTGGGAACATTCTCTCATCCCCTTTCCAGCTTTAAGTTTGAGGTCTTTCTATTTTTATTGCTCATGTTTAGTAGTGCGATAATGTTTCATGGAGTTGGCTTTTCATTGTTTTTTAAATTTTAATTTTTTCTAAGCAATTTGTGTAGGATTTTTGAAGTGGGAAAGACTAAATTGTGTGGGAGTTTAAGTAAAATCAAAACACATATACCTGAAAGTGAATGCTTGGTGAATTTGGAAACCTCTGGTAGGTTGGCACTATTTATTTTGAACAATTTCTTTTCACCACACTCACAAACTGTTAAAATTGGAACTCTTTTGGACTTTGAAACGGTTTTCATGACATAGTGCCCTTGTCTCTGTATTAGTGTTTATAACCTTGTCTAAAGTTAGTTACTGGGGCCACTTCTTGAATGGAATAAATGCCATAAGTCTTTTTGTTGCTATCACTGTTGTATTTAAATCAAAGGTGATATTGATATGCCACAGTTTAAAGAGCTTAGGGAATGTTGTCTAATACACAAGAGAAAACTCTCCCATTAGTGCTTAGTGGCCAAAGATTATTTATCAAATGCATGACAACTTTTAGCATCCTTATGCATAGTTTTGAAGATTCAAGTTTTCTCCTAAAGTACCATTTCCCCAAATCTACCAATAGACATTATTGAATTTTTAAAATATTTATATAATTGAAGAATATACTCAAGAAAGAAAGATTTGTTAATAGATTTTGTAGATGAAATAAAGTACTAGAGACACCACAGTGTGTTAGAATAGGCAGGATGTGTGTGTGTGTGTGTGTGTGTGTGTGTGTGTGTGTGTGATTATTCATTCAATAAACATGTACCTAGTACTTTAGTTATGTGTTAAGTACTATAAAAGTGTTGGCACCACAAAACTAAATAACATGCAATTTCTATCCTTAAGCATTTGGAAAATTACAGATTTTTTAAAAAATTATTTGATTTTAAAATAAATTATTACAATAAAAATCAAATTAATCATTACAATAAAATATTTTTTCAACTAAATTATGGATTTCAAATAAATTATTACAATAAGAAGTGAAAGTACTATAATAGTGTATATTTTTTTCTAGAGTCATTGAGACAGGCTCCCTGAAGAGGTAACTTTTGAATTGAACTTTGAGTGATGAACTAGGGTTTACAGACAGGTCAGAGAAGAATATTGTAGTTAAAAAGAGAAGTTCAAGAAGGCTTTGGGAAGCAAGGGCGCACCATCTGTCTGGGAATAGCCAGAGTACATACGACAAAGACAAGAATTAAGAAATGCAAATTTTTCTTTTACTGCCTAATTTTTACTTTTTAGCCACTCTGGCCAAAGGGTTTATGAAGGAGAGGGTTGGCTGACACTTGTTTTTCATCTTCCACTGTATAAGATCATCAAAAATGTTTTAGAATAGAAGAGTAAATAATATAACAATTCGAAACAGGAGTGCTAGACTTCAGGCACCACCTCATGACCACATTCCTCATTCTTCTAGGGATCTACTATATATTTGTATGAATTCTCTATGTATCTTTATTAATAATACATACCTAATCTCTTAAAAATTTGAAATAAAAGTTTTGATATCTTGACACTATATGATCACAATTAATTCAGGGAATTTCTTACATTTATATAAAGTCAACATTTCTAGCTGGTTTTAAACAAGAAAATAACTTAGGCATTGATAATTGAGTTTCAGTTAATCTTAAGTGTGTGTGTGTGGGGGGGGTATTTTATCTTGGTGTTTGAATATATGAGTTAAAATTTATAAAATTTTTTGCATGTATTTCTCCATGGAAATTAAACTTAATCAAATACTAATAAATCATTATGTCATTATAATTGAAACTTGGTGAGAGTTTCACTCAATTGCCTGCTCCACGTTATGCATACCTATTGCTTTCATACTTGGGGTAGTCAAAAAGGGAGAGTTCAAAATATCATTTGAAATGCTTATATTTTTAAACTATTATGCTTATATTTTTAAACTTAAATTAACAGAGTAAATCTTTGGGTTTAGGAATTGTTGTAGGATACACTGATGAATAACTTGCTTCATTATTAGAGATTTCTCTCCCTCTCTTTTTTTTTCAATTCAGAAGTATAATATTCTGGGGAGAATTGAAACATTACATTGGGTGAAAATTGTTTATTTAAAACATAAAAAAAGGTATTATTAATTCTACCATGAAAATTCACATTCAAAAGAATAATCTTAATCTATAGCCATTCCAGTTTTTTAATGTATTAAAGATATATTCTTAAGGTTTTATCTGGGCAAATGAACATTCTATTTAAATTAAACATAAATTAATTGAAGATATGCATTTTAGGATCATATATGATGTATAACCTTGTCTGCTTTAATTACTTTTTTCCTTTTAAAATGTTTAATGAATTTGGGAGAAAAAATCATGTTCTTCTGCCTGAAAACACAATTCATTATTGCTCTCTGTACGTCAGACACAAGAAAGGCTTATTCTGCCTGCTTTGCACTGCTGCTAAGCTGCTAGATGGGTGGGAAAAGCCTGTGTGAGGAACTCTAATGATTCTAGGACACTGAGGTGCTCTGGGTTTATTCCTAAGCAATAGTTTTTCTTACTGCAAGATTTCAGAGCCAGGAGAAACTGTGGGTGGACAGATGGATAGATGGCCATGTGACTCTCCAAAGTTAGATGCCATGTTCTCCCCTACACCCAATTAGGGGAATGGTGGGTACTGGTTGTGATTCTTAGATGTGATTGTATTTGCATGGACTGCAGAGGTTTCCAGAGCCCTTAGCAGCATCCTTGGGTTAGTATGCTGGGGCACTGAGTTAAGATTAGTATATGGTAAGTCCTAAGAAGTTATCAGCCAGATATTTTCCCCAGGAGTCTGGATGACTTCAGATGTATCTACAGTATTAAAGCAAAAAGGAAATTCACTTTTTTTTCTTTCTTTATTTTTATGTGTGCTGAGGATCAAATCCAGTGCCTCACACATGCAAGGCAAGTGCTCTACCACTGAGCTACAACCTCAGCCTATTCTTTTTTTTTTTGTAATTTTTTATTATTCTAATTTGTTATACATGTTATCTAATTTGTTATACATCTAAGTTATTATTCTAATTTATTATACATGTTATCTAATTTGTTATACATATTTTCAGAGTACATTTCACTTCATATTACATATAAAGAGCACAATTTTTCAAGTTGCTGGTTTTATATAAAGTATTTTTACAACAATTGTGTCTTCATACATGTATTTAGGGTAATCATGGATAACTCAGTCTGCCATTATTCCTATCCCCTTGCCCCCCTCCCCCTCTTTGTTCTATTTAAAGCTCTTTCATTCCTCTCATCCCCTCTCTCTTGCCTTCATAAGTTAGTATCTTCATATCAAAGAGATCATTTGACCATTGGTTTTTTGGGATTGGCTAACTTCACTTAGCATTATTTTCCCCAACCCCATCCATTTACCTGAAAATTCCATGATTTTATTCTCTTTTAGTGCTGAGTAGTGTTCCATTGTGTATATATACCACAGTTTCCCTATCCATTCATCTGCTGATGGGCATCAGGGTTGGTTCCACAATCTAGCTATTGTGAATTGTGCTGCTATAAACATTGATGTGGGTCCTTGTAGTAAGCTGTTTTTTTTTTTTTTTTTTTTTAAGTCCTTTGGGAATAGGCCAAGGAGTGGGATAGGTGGGTCAAATGGTGGTTCCATTCCAAGTTTTCCTAGGAATCTCCATACTACTTTCCAGAAATTGAAACTAAAAAAACAATTGAAAAAAATTGACAGAACAAAAAGTTGGTTCTTGGAAAAAATTGAAAATTCACTTTTAATTTGCTGATATTGTGACTAAATGAATCATTAGAAATTTTCACAGCAGTCTTAGGAAGGAAACTGCTTAGTAAGGACAGGTAATTCTCCATTCTCTCCTCTTCCTTTTATAGTTCTCCTCAGTATAGCATCATTTATCATTTTTAACATACTATATGATTTACTTGTTTATTACATTTTTATCTGTATTCCCTCCACCTCCACAAGCAAGCAAAGATCAACTTGTCTCTTTTATTCACAGATGTGCCTCCAGCATCTAGAACTCTGTTGAGCTTGAGTGGATATTGTCTAATTATTTTTAGAATGATATAGTTTCATATTTAAACCTCAAAAGATTTTTAAAATGTATCCTCTGTTTTGATGGCCACCAATGACTTCCAGGTCTCTACCTTTCCTCTAACTCTTTCTTAATCTTTAGACTCTTGTAACTAACTACAAGGAAAGTTTCAGAAATGACTAATAATAGCTGGCTAAAGCCTTGTAATTCAGGTATAGTATTGTATGGTTGTTATACACTCAGCCGTGCTACCATGCAGACATAGATTTGAAGCCTAGTAGTTGTGTAACTTCGGATAAGTTGCTTAAATTCTCTAAGATTCAGTTTCTTCATCTGTAACAGTGGTATACTATTTAATTGGGGGGATCATTATGAAGATTAATTAATCTTCGTTTTCACTTGACACAATAAGAATGAATGATGGCTGCATTGAAAAGGAATAACTACTCTGATAGTTGAAACAACTTATATATTATAGAACCATTGCAGATATTTCAGTTTCCAACATTGTGGTATGATCAGTAACACTCTAGGGAAAATCAGTACACAATCTAATTTTTTGTGTGTGATATTTCTTACTACAGACCTTGGCTAAATACTCTCCAGGAAACAAAAAGGTTGTTATTATGGTTTGGATGTGAGTTGTCCCCAAAAGCTCATGTGTGAGACAATGCAAGCCATTTCAGAGGAAAAGTGATTGGATTGTGAGAGTCTCAATCTAATCAGTGAATTAATCCCCTGATGGGGATGAACTGAGCAGTAACTGAAGTGGTAGGGTGTGGCTGGAGGAGGTAGGAATTAGGGCGTGGCTTTGATGTATATATTTGTAACTGGAGACTGGAGTCTCTCTCTCTTTGCTTCTTTTTTTTTTTTTTTTTTTTTTTTTTAAGATTTTTGATCTTTTAATATTTTTATTCTAAGTTGTTATGTATGACAGCAGAATGCATTACAATTCATAATACACATATAGAGCACATTTTTACATATCTCTGGTTGTATGCAAAGTATATTCACACCATTCATGTCTTCATACATCTCTCTGCTTCTTGATGACCGTGATGTGAGCTGCTTTCTTTGCTACCCTCTTCAGCCATGATGTTCAGCCTCATCTGGAGCCCTGAGGAATGGAGCCAGCCTTCTATGGATTAAGACCTCTGAAACACTGAGCCCTCAAATAAACTTTTCCTCCTACAATTGTTTGGTCAGGTCCTTTAGTCACAGCATCAAAAAAGCTGACTAAAACAGTGGCATATGATCAAGGCTCAGTTTGCCATTTCTTGTCAATCATCAAGTGAAACACTTGAGAAACTGCTATTAGTTATAACTGATTTCTATCTGAAAAAGATAGAAAACTTATAGATTTTTTTCTATCATTTTATATCCCAGGCAAATTCCTATATGCATGCAAGTTCTTTGAATAGAATTCATGGTAAGTAGCCCTTTCCTGATAGATTGTTTTGACCACTTAGATCTCCCTAATTTGTTTACAGAGTTTTGAAAGCTCTCCCTTTATCAATAGGACTGGGATATGACACTCTGAATGCTATGTGATTTTAGGCTGCAGTCACTGAGTAGCATTCACCTGCCACTCACAGTCACCAGTACCTCTAAGAACTGAGTATCCCTGGAGGTAACTCCCTTGGTGCTTTTTAATTATATGATTTTAAATGTCCTTTCAAGGTCAAATATGCTATCCTAAGGAGGTAATATTTGTTGTCTTTTTGAAAACTTAATGCTTTTCACAGGACAGTCATTAATACACAGCAATTTTCATCTTAAACTGCATGACAAAATGCATATTTCATAAGCTCTTATTTACCCATAAATAGAATGAAAAGGCTAAATGGAATTTATTAAATTATGATGATGTTTGTTAAACTTGCCAGATTAAGGCCAAGATAGCCTGGAAACTAGTAGAAACTAAAGAAAGTTGTATCATGTGATGCCATTTTCTCCAAAAATTTCTTTTTTCTGTATGATGGTATGTAGTGTAACCCAGGCTCCACATTATTCTTTTTCAGTTGTCTACCATTTCATGTCCATTTATTAATTATGCACAACAGGCCCTTACCTTAGCTATTAGCTCTTTTAAGGCCTTTTGAAAATATATGAGTGCTGAAAATGAATGATGGGCTCCAAAATCTAAAAAAGAATACCATAAAACTAATGTTGATACATGTTTAATTAAATGTCTATAAAACATAATATTGAGTTAACTTCATTAATTGTTAAAATAAGTATTCATAAAATTTTCGTGATATTTGGAAGCAATCTTTAATTTAGTGTTCCCTTTTTGTAGGAATTCCTGAGTACACAAAAAATTATCATAAAGTTATAACTGTAAATTTAGTGAGATACCTAGCCAAAGAATTTCAGGAACAAAATTACAAAAACCCAAAAGCCCCTTCATAATTTTTTACTAACCAAAAATCAAGTTTATGGGTAATTTGAGAATATATTGACATATGATGGAGTAAGTATAGCAATAAAAGAATAGCAATAATGAACATTTATCAAATGTTCATTTTGTGGAAAATGTTATTCTAAGCTCTTGCCCATTATCGATAGGGCATCAATTTGATTTTTTAATTCTTTTTTTCTACTTCATATCTAATAAATCTTCAGTTCAATATTTTACTTGCAATTTAAAATCCCTCCAGTATTTTTCTGTCTGTTAATACCTGTCCCTCCTCAATGCAAGTTTTCACTCTCAAATGAGCTACTTCAAAATTCTCCACGCATCCACTACTAGAGTTCCCCCAGTTCTGTCTCCAGTGATACAGTCATCCTCTAAAGATGAAAGTCTGCTTAAGCCCTTCAGGGGCTCTAAATACAACCATGATCAAGTACTAAACCCTAAACATGACCTACAGTCTCAACCATTTTTCAACCAACTTTTTTCTGAGGGGCTCCTCTTTATGCTCTAGCCAGAAGAACTGAACATGCCTTGTAGTCTCCTGCCTCAGGGCCCAGGAGAGAGGGTATGAGGGTTGCTCAGGAGAGGAGCCGTTATAGGGAGGCCGTAGGAATACGACCTATTTAATCAAAGCCTACTATCAAATGGAGGGCCTGAGTTCCCCTTGAGAAGGAAATGAAGAAACAAACATTTACTGAGACATGAGGATGTGTTCAGGGCCTGGCCATGTACTTTGCATGCACAGTCTCATTAAATATATGTAACCACCTTTGTAGCTGATGTGATCATTGAATGCCTGGGTGAGACGCTCAGGGAAGCACAGTTAGTGAACACAGAATTGGGATCTGATCTAGCCTAGAAAGTCAATGTTTCTTCCACTCACCACACCACCTTGCCTAGCTGTTTGATCATTGTACAGGCCTAGTGTGCCACAGAGCTTCAAGCCACCAAGAATATATGCATAAATACTGGGAAAATGGAACTCCAGAGTGAATCATCTCTAGTTAAGGCTTCTCCTTTGAAGAAAACCATGCCCTTTGTTCTGGGTAATGAGAAGGTTCTTGCAGAGACTGAGTGACCTTCCCTACCTGTATCTAGGTGCACAAGCGTACTCAAGAGCTTCAAGACAATATTAGTAGGATACTATTATGTACAAATCTGATGCATATTAGAATTCTTCCAGCATTATTTCCTCAGAATTTAATGTAGTTCCCTGAAGACAATGACACAGTATTTTCATGGCTTTTAAGAGTACCTAGGAACGTTGTTCTGCTTGGTTTCTATTAGCATGTAGATATAAATATTTTAAAATATTCACTCGAGCAAAGCAGGTAACCACTTGGAGGTTTGCCTGGCAGCAGCTTACCACCAGCCAACGAATTTCTCATGCCAAAAGCTCCTTCTCTCAGAGAAGAAGCAGATGAGCGGACAGATGACAACCACATGTGTGAGAGGTGGAACGTCAGCCTCCATCAAAGTTTCTCAGAAACTCATCCATAATTATATTTTTCTTTGTTGCTTTCTCTATGCATGATTTTTAAAAACATCTGTTTAAAGATGGAACAAAGACTTATGACACTTTTGGATCAGCTCTTTGATTAAAATAGGAACCAGTGATGACTTCAAATTGTGTTCCCCGACATTTTTTCCTGAATTTTTAAGTTAACAACGAAGAATATTTATTTCTATATTTCTCTTCACTGCCCTGCACATGTTTTTCAATACGGACTTTTTTATTATGTTTTATTCCCAGTAAACTACAGTGCAGCAAATTAAATATTGCTTTCACATTAAGCACAGTGCCAGAGGGAGGCCATAGCTGTCCAGGCAGTGAGAATGGGCACTTACCTGGTGTGAAGGGAAACCATCATGATCCGCCATTCAGTTTTATTCCTGGACGTCATCAGGAGCTAACAGAACTTCTAGTTCACCAAGAATAATGCTGAACCAGGACTCCTCTGGGATGGCGGAGAATGTGGAAGCTGTGATCTTCCTTAGGCAGATGGGTGTCTGTGGGAGATGACATGGAGCAGGAAATGGGATTCCAAGGAATATAGACCTGGAAGGAGTTGTTTCTCCTATTTTCTAGCATGTGACCTTGACTAAGATGTCTAACTTTTTAGATCTTAATATTTTTTATCATAATACTTTTTATTTGTGTTGCTGTAAGGAACAAGTTAAGAAAAGCATGTGTATTAGTTTATTAGAGCTGCCGTAACAAATTTTCATAAAGGAGGTGGCTTAAAACAAGAGAAATTTATTCTCTTAGCGTATAGGCTACTCTGGAGGCTAGAAGTCTGACATCAAGGTGTTGGCAGGGCCATGTTCCCTCTGAAGGCCCCAGGGAAGGAACTTACTTTGCTTTTTTCTTTTATTTATTTATTTATTTATTTATTTATTTATGTATTTATTTTGTGCCAGGGATTGAACTCAGGGGCACTTGGACCACTGGGCCACATCCCCAGCCCTTTTTGTATTTTATTAGAGACAGGGTCTCACTGAGTTGCTAAATGCCTCACCATTGCTAAGGCTGGCTTTGAACTCGTGATCCTCCTGCCTCAGCCTCCCAAGTGCTGGGATTACAAGCACACGCCACCGCGCCCAGCTCTTCTTTTGCTTTTTAAAAAGCTTCTATTAATTCTTGATATTCCTTGGCTTGTGGTCACATAACTCCGTCTCTGCCTCCATCTTCTCATGGCTTTCTTCCCTGTTTGTCTGTGTATCTCAAATATTTCCCTCCTGATAAGGACATCTAGGAAGCAGGGCCCGACCTAATCTGGTATGACCTCATTTCGCCTTGCTCATATCTGTAAAGACCCTATTTCCATGTAGGACCTAGGGGCTAGGACTTCAACATATCTTTTTGGGGGACACAATCCAACTTGTAATGGTAGGTAAAATGTTTGGCACAGTGACCATGTGTATGCACATCAAATAGCCTATTATATTTTCAATTATAGATATTGAAAAACACAAATTGATGTTGGAAAACCTCTTTTTAGTCTCAAAGAAACCCCCTTTTTTTCTGGGGAGGTGATCATTAGTTTATTCATATTCCCTTTCTTAACACTCCACGGTTTTGTAGAGTCATATATTTCCACTTTTGAGACTTTGGGGGTCACTCATCACAGTACCCCATTCAGCTAGTTTTGGAATATCTTAGAAGTTGTCTCACAAGTTATTCTTTAGCCCCTGCTTATTTAACTCTAGGACAGGGAAGTCAGCACTACACAGAGAATACATTTCACCCTCTGATCATCAGTAAGTTCTTTCATATATGGTGTCCAAAGAAAGCCCTTTTTAATCACCAGTCCAAAGTCTCCCTTTAGAAGTCACAGAAGAGCAAATCTAAGTCAGCCTTCTTTGCTATGTCAGCCTCTCATCTGCTCCAAGTCAGTCACCAGGTCCACCTGGTTCCACCTTAGTTCCAGTTTATCAGCCCAGTTTCCTCTCTGGGCTGTTTTTGATATGGCCACAAGTTCTCCCAACATTATTATTATTTTTAATACTCTTCAATTTGTCTATGGCAGTTAAGATTATTTTCCTTGTCAGGACTGATGGTGGATGGGATACCTTGGAGGTTTCAGCTCTGATGAGTATGAAATAAATTCAGGCAGTGGTTTGATCAGTCTGGGAGTAGATCTAAGGCTGAGCCCCCAAGCTGATCATGGGACTGGGGAAGGGGTAAAGGGGTGCTCAGTGCAACAGTATTTATGATTCAATTTATATTTCCAATAGTGCAAACAAAAGATGTGCAGGTAATATAAATAACATTGTAGTCATGACCAATTTATTTCAACTCTTTTGAAATGGATGGTCATTAATAAATGGATCTCTTAGACACATAGGGACAATTCCCTAACATTTAGATACAATTTTTATTATCTCTTATTTACTATTTTTTTGCTAATATTGCTTAGGAAGGAATTATATTTCTAATTGTTATTTCATTTTTTACCTATTTATTTGCAAGTTCTTATAATGCTCAACAAATTGATACATGAGCTCATCACTGTCATTTTCTTCATTATTGCTACTATAACATACATAGTTACATGTTAGTGCCAATACTACTATGTGCACAGTTATTATGGTGTAGATGTGAGGTGTCCCCCAAAAGCTCATGTGTGTGACAATGAAGGAAAGATTAGAGGTGAAATAATCAGGTTATAAGAGTTTTGTTTGTTTGTTTGGCTTGGTTTTGGTACCAGGAATTAAATCCAGGAGCACTTAACCACTGAGCCACATTTCCAGCCCTTTTTATTTATATTTTAATTCAGAGACAGAGGTCTCACTGAGTTGCTTAGGGTCTTGCTAAGTGCTTTGAACTTGCAATCTTCCTGCCTCAGCCTCCCAAACCACTGGGATTATAGGCATGCACCACTGTGCCCAGCTGGATTATGAAAGTTTTAATCTAATGAATGCAATAATCCCTGGATAGGTATTAACTGGCTGGTAACTGTAGGCAGCTAGGGTGTGTCTGGAAGAGGTGGGTCACTAGGGGTTTTCCTTTGGGGTATATATTTTGTCCTTGTTGATTAGAGTTCTCTCTCTGCTTCCTGGTGTCACGTCCTGAGCCACTTTCTTCCATTACACCCTCTACCAAGATGTTCTGCCTCTTCTAGGGCCCAGAGCTATGGAGTTGACCATCTATGGACAGAAAACTCTCATATCATGAGCCCACAAATAAACTTTTGCTCCTCTAAAATTGTTCTAGTCAGGTTTTTTGGTCACAGTAGTGAAAGGGTGACTAAAACAATAGTATTGTGAAATTCGTCCTCAGGATACAGGGTATGTGCATAGGATTTTAACTTACACACACACACACACACACACACACACACACACACTCAATATATATGTGTGTGGTTTATGAGGATGTAGTGCATTAAAATAACCAGGATGACTTGAATCTGTCTGATTTACATACCTTGGTTAATTTGAAGATCAAATGACATAATGTGTGAAAAAAGCATTAGCAAGTGACTGCAGACACTTACTGAGACTCACCATGTGCCAGACTGTTCTACAAGCTCTGCCTTTGTTCATTTATTTGATCCTCACAGCAACCCCATGTGGTATGTACTAATAACATCTCCAGAAGCAGGAACTGAAGCACAGGGTGGCTAAGTGACTTAGAGTCACAGGACTAGTTAGTGGAAGATTGGGGACTCAGATGCAGCCATTTGCCCACAAGCATCTGTTCTCATAACATAGGTTAAAAACATAAAGTGGTCATACAGTGTATTACAAAGTGATGTATTTGCATGAAAATAAAGTTGTTGGAGACACAAAAGTTTTACTTCATTTTTGAAACTTATATTTATTTGATTATTTTTGGTCTAAACAAATTGGGTATTAGAAAAGACTGAAAATTATTTTAGTTCAAAGAAATATGGATTCTATTGCAGGTATTTTGTGCAGCATTAAGAACATCTTAGTCAAATGTACAGGCACACACCTATAATCCTAGCTACCTGGGAGGTTGAGGCAGGAGGATAACAAGTTGGAGGCCAGCCTCAACTGAGGTCCAGTCTCAAAATAAAATAAAAAGAACTCAGTGGTAGAGTACTTGCCTAGAATGTGCAAGACCTTGGGTTCAATCCTCAGTACCACATACACACCCACAAAAAAAATCCTTGTAGTTGGCTTCAGCTGAAAATATATTTTCTCAATCTTTTTTTTTTTTTTTTTTTTTTTTTTTTGATAACCTGTTGGGAAAAAAATAAAGAATCACCATTTTTATAGTGTATAAATTATATTCACTAGTGTGAAAGATTGGTTTTACCCAGTGATTATTAGAGTGTTGATTCACCAAAAACCATAAAACTTATAGTTTTTACTCTAATCCTGTTTTCGTGTCTGGCATTGTCCTATCTCATAGGTGAGGGACACTCCTATTGCAAATGACTATGAAGTTCTATTTTGTCTTAATCTGAAAAACAAAATTCTTGGAAAAATTGGACATCTCTCATTTTTCCCCCTGAGAATTTTCTTCCTTAATGTTGCCCTTTCAGGTCACCAATATTTTTTGATGACATTGATAGATGAAGTAGCAGGTGATTCCCAGGGATGGATATCTTGTTCCAAATCTAATTGATTGTGGCACAAAAGCCTTTTATGTTTCTGACTCATGACCAAGGGAGAGATAAAGAGATTATACCCTCTGCTCTCACGGCATGTGGGAAATTAGTGTGAGAGGCCATCTACACTGGGGGGCTGGATAGCAGGAATTGAATGCAGAATTTATTTATGTCTTTCTTTTAACTTTCTTTTCTTTTTTTCTTTCTTTTTTTCTTTTTTAGCTAAGGGCATTAATTATATATGAAGTTAACGGATTGCAATATATTAGTATATATTATAGAGAAAAAGTATGACCTATCCCATGAGCACAGGCTCTGGAATTAGATTTCTTGGACTCAAATAATCTTTTATTACTTTGTAACCATGTATCCACAGGCATGTTACTTAATAACTCATGGCTTCAATTGCCTCATCTACAAAACAAGAATGAAAACAGTAGCCATTTCATCTAGTATTATTAGGATTATCAGTTAATCCTTGTAAAAACAAACCAGTAACTCTCATATAGTAAGCCCTTAATGAAACTTCACAATTATTATTATTATTATCAATAAAGAACGCTATTATTTCTCCTTCCTTTCATGCCTGGCAAACTTCTCCCCATTCTTGAATATTCTATTGGCCCTTCTGTGAAGTCTTTTCTGACAGTTATTTGTTTTTCCTTGGAACTTCCATATTAAATTGTCTACCACTCTCTAAAAAGTACTTGTAGGTTTTTTTCTTTTTTTAAACTGCGCTAGCTTGTGAACTTACAGATATCAGAAATTAGTTAATTTGAGAAGCAATTCCTAGCACAGTGTAATAGCCATATATATTAGTTTGTAAATAAAAATTGAGAGGGTGCTGGGATATAACATGATTTTTGGTATATTTATTAACTGCACTTGGTTTTAAGTACACTGCCAAGTTGAAATTCATTGCCAGAATCTGTTACAATACTGACAAGAGCAAGGCAACTGAGTTACCCTAAAGGAGGTTATCAGAATCCCAGTAAAACTGAGGACATGGTTCTGAAATTACACAAATTTTTGACAGAATAATAGAAGGTCATGTGAATTATAAAAGTTATATCTGGTTTCCCTGCTTTTAATCTAAATCACTTCAAATTCTTTCTTTCTGACAGATTGTTTTTTTTTTTTTTCCTATATCACAACTTTCAACAATTTTTCTGCTTCAAAACTCACAATACCTAGTGAAAGGTATTCCAGGTAAATTTTTGAGTGGTTATTTGACAGCAGACACTATAATAAGCATTTCCATGTATTATCTCACATAGTCCACACAGATACGCTATTAGAAAAGAAACTTTGTGAGAACAGACCCATGTCTTTTGAAGTCCATGTAATTCCTAGATGAATGCCTGATGAGTGCTCTCAAAAATATTGAGTGAATAAATTGTATACTATTATTATTCCTGTTTTATAAATAAGGAAAAAAGAAACAAAAACTAATCCAAAATAAAGGGAGAGTTGGGCTTTTAACACACGTGGTCTGTCTCCCTCTTCTACTATTGGACATCTTAAATGTAGAATTCTTCCCTTTGCAGCCTAGCGTTCATGGACAAGCAAATTCTGGTCCTGCACAAGGGTTAGACAGCTTTTTCCCAGTTTTTTTCATTCAACTTGCCATGCTCATTTCTAGTGATTAAGAATTTGTCCTCTTTAGCCTTGCATTTTTACTGTTTTGTTCTTTGTATTGACCTTGTCCCTTCAGGTAGATTTCAGGTCTTGGAAGGTCGTGTGGCTTTCTACACTTCATGGTTTCTCACTTGTTTAATTCAGTAGCTGAGCTTTACATATGGGAACTATTAAGTATTCATTTATTCAGTGAATATTTACTGATCACCAATGTTGTGTGTTTTTGGATCTGGAAGTACAGCAGTAATCAGGAAAGGCAATGTCTCCTCAAGAAATTTATATTTGAAGTCAGAATATAAATAAAAACAGATGAATATAATAACAGAAATAAATGTGATGAAGGAAATAGAACTGAGGAAAGAGGGGCTGGGGTTCTGGCTCAGTGGTAGAACTCTTGCCTAGCATGTGTGAGACACTGGGTTTGATCCTCAGCACAACATAAAAATAAATAAATAAAATAAAGATATTGTGTCCATCCACCACTAAAAAAGAAGAAAAAGAACCAAGGGAACAATTGGTAAGTGATGGCAGGTGTGTTAGTTTGATGGCAATGATGGGGGTGATGGACAGTATTTCTGAGAAGGCAGCAGCAGCATTTGACGGAGGTGGGCAAGACCTGAAAGAAGGAAGACAGTCAAAGGATGATTCACTGGTAGAAGTGATGGCAAGTGGAAAGATGGGGATAAGCTTGGCATATCTGAGTAAGCAGACTTGTAGCTACATGTTGAGTCTTGTGACTGGGAGGATAGACATAGGCAGTGGAGAGATTACATAGTACAAACTGAGGATCCTTCATTCCCAAATCTGAAATCCAAAATACTGCAGAATCTGGAATTTTTGGAGACTTACATGGTGACACAAATAGAAAATTTCACAGTTGACCTCTTGTGATGCACCATTTTCAAAACTCAGGCACATTTATGAGACTGCATGTCATTACCTTCATGATATGTGTATAAGGCATATATGAAATATGAATGAATCTCATCTTTCACCTTGGGTCTTATTCCCAAGATATCTCATTTTATGTATGTAAATGTTCCAAAATCCAAAAATCACCCAAATCTGCTACAATTCTTTTCCCAAACATTTTGGGTAAGGATGCTCAAACCTGTGCCTTCTTGGCCATGGATAAAAGTTTTAAATCACAATGGAAAATCAAAGAAGGATGTTAAGCAGTAGAGAGAAATATTTGCTTTTACATTTTGAAAGATTATTCTATTAAAAATAATTATAGTAGAATAAGAGGGAGAAGCTAGAGATGTGTTAGTGATTTATTATGCTAATCCAGAAGAAGAGATACAACGTATTCCAGGGCCTGAGTGACAGAGATGGAGAGAAGGGGAATAACAAACAAACAACAATAACAACCCCCCACCCCCACAAAACAGGAATATTATTAAGAGGAAGAACCAACAGAATTTACAAATGAATTATATGTGATGGGTGACTAAGAAAAGAATTATAGATGATTCTTAGTGTTTTGGCAAATGATCTGGGTAGACCATGAAGCCATTTACTAAAGAAAGGATGTCTTAGGAAAAGGCAAAGAACAGAGAAATTTATAGATGGATTAAGGTATTATAGAGATAGATCACAAGTACTTATTCAGTTCCTTACTTGTTCACCATCTTCATCCACCAAGGACTTAAAGCATTTTACAGGAGGAATACATATTACAAATGATGATAGAAAACACACAGAAAGCAAGCAGAAGTTGAAAGTCAAGTACAGGGTGGAAAAGATATATGCAGGTGATTAGACTCTAAAATAGTTACTATTATTCAGCCCTGAATTTGGCTCTGAGGAAAAATGGAGTCTTGGTCAGTTACTTAATTTTAATTATCAGATCAGAGGTGTCGCTGCCTGAAGCGATTGCCGCTTGGAGCAACGACGCCATGGGAATAAGTTCAGAGGCAGACTGGAAACAAACAGGCTCTTTATTCTGCTAGCTTCTCTCTCCAGTTTCAACAACTACTCTAACACCATCCACACTCCTCCAACCACCACACAATGGCACCGACCCGATCCGCAATGTCCCAGCCAAGTCTCGCGAGACCATAGAAGGTGGTAATGCTTGAACATCTTTATGGCTCACAGCTAACCGCAATCTTAGCTATATCCTTAATTAGGGCTCCTACACAGAGGAAGCCTATTTATTCCTCAGAAGAGGAAACTTTTTTAGGCTTTATGTTTCAAAAGGAATTCTTCAAAATGAAGCTCAGAGAAAGGTGTGCTGAGGAATTCAGTGTGAGAATTCTGTTTCAATTCAGTCAAGAGCTTTCTCAGGAAAGAGGTATAATAAAGTATAATAAAGGCATTAGCTTGCTAGAAAGAGGTGAGTACTTTCAAAGTAAAATAATTTCAGTAGAAGTCAGAGGTAGTTTGGAGTTGTTGATTAAGATTGTGGAATAATAAAAATTATAGCATACTGCTATGTGTCATCTTATATATCATTGAAAAATATTGGCATGTGCTACCTCAATTATCTTTCTTTCTGCCTCTGGTGGCAGTCATATAATCATATACTCAGTATTTTAAAGTCATATATATATATATATATATATATATATATATATATATATATATGAACACACACACACACACACACGCATACATATGGGGGATTGAGCCCAGGGCCTTGCACATGCTAGGTAAGTACTCTATCTCACAGCTACATCCCCAGATGTATATGCAATTTTTTTGTGTTAAATTGTTCAATTATACAAATGTTTATTAAGTACCTATAATTAAGATTCTATCTTAAAAATGACAAAGATGACTTATAGTCTAGTTAGGAGATAGTTCAAGCACAACTAACTCTAATAATAAACACATTTTCATAAATGCTTTAATGCAGGATCAAAAGGACAATGAGGTAGGAAGAAATTTGTTTCTATTATGAACTTATAAAAAGGTCTTATGAAACTAAGTATTATCAGGAAATAAATGAGGTAGACTTTTTATAAAAGGAGGTGAAATGATTAGAGAATTATTGTAAATATGTTTTGGCATATTCCAATTTTTATTCATTACCTATTATTCTTACTAGTGATTTTTTAATATTACAGGCAATATCAAACACCACAAAGAAAGATTTCCTAGTTTAACCTATCTTATTTATTTACCTTTTTTGTATCAGATAGATCAGTATTGCTACTCAATCCAGACTGTAGGATAAAAAGTCCTTGTTCATAAACTCACTTGTATGAGTTATACCTTCCACTGTTAAGGTGCATCAGAAAGTGAGTGTTTGTTGTTTGCATCAGAGGATCAGTGTGTGATTTTTACTTTGGGCAAATGAGTAAACTTATGAATCTAAATTTCCTTATCTGTGAAAATGGGAAATAAGATCATTTTGTCATTCTCTTTGTGTCATTTTCAGGCTTAAGTGAGTTAATTTGAGAGAAAAGACCTGTCCTTGGCATATAGGTTTTGGAGAGTGTAATTAAGAAAGATAGGGGAAATTAAAGTGTTCTTATTAAAGAAACAATATGGCATCTCCCAGTATCAGGTACTGCTATTTTTGAAACCAACAGAAACATTACATATCCTGTAATTACTGGTACACAATTTGGGCTATAGCATGGTATCAGGTGAAGATGAGCAATATTCTGTTGGAGAGTTTACTATGTAGAGATCAGCTTTGAAAGAATTCTTAGAGGATATAGTCCAAGAAGAAGAGAAATTAATTGAAAAGGAGTGATAACATATAGCAAGGTAGATTGTGTAAAAAGTCAGTGAAACCTATTTTCATCTTAAATGAGGAAAGGCTGAAGAAGAAGCCATATATTTAAAAAATTATCTGGAAGAACAATTTCAAACAAAACCAATGTGGGGCCAGGCACGGTGGTGTACGCCTGTAATCCCAGCACTTGGGAGGCTGAGGCAGGAGGATCGCAAGTTCGAAGCCAGCCTCAGCAATGGTGAGGCACTTAGCAACTCAGTGAGAACCTGTCTCTAAATAAAAATACAAAAAAGGGCTGGAGATGTGGCCCAGTGATCAAATGCCCCTGAGTTCAATCCCCAGTACCAAAAAAAAAAAAAAAAAAAAAAAAAAGTGGAGGAGGGTTGAAATAGAACAGATGAGGTGGGAGCATATTGAGATCCTTTTCATATTCAGAACAGCATACTGACATTGAAAACTTTAGAGACTGATGAGGGAAAATTTATGTTAGTCTTGGTCACAAAAAGAGAACAACAAAAATGGCTGGCATTATATTACATTTAAACTAGAAAGAAATATTCTATTTACCCATAAGACCCTGGAAAGGTGTAAAAAGGAAATAAGAACATGGAGTATTTAACAGATAACACAAAATGCATCAGTAGAAATAAGTTTTTGTGTAATTAGTATAAATAGAACCCATTAAATTCATTGATCAGAAGTTAGACTAGACTTAAGTACAATGGCCAACAACATGTTGGATAAGAAAGACACACTCAAAATGATGTAGAAAAGTTGAAAACAATGTGATAGAAAAATATTTTCCGGATAACTCTAAGCCATGTACTTAAGAAAAAAACAAAATAAAGACAAACAAAGCCTGGAAAGAGACAAAAAGGAACAAAAGATAAAGAAGGTGGACTGGAAAGAAGGACAACAAATAAATGAGTGAGAGAAGCTCACGTAGGAGGGGAAGGAATGGGACTGAGTGCAATATCTTTTGGAAAGTCTGACACAAGTCAGAAGAATATACAGGACCTAATCTTGACACGTGTGTTCTCGTTTGGATCTGGAATGTCCCTAAAGTTTATGTTAACAGCATATTCCCTAATGCAGCAAGGATTACATGTGGGCTTTTAAAAGACAATGATTGGATCATGATGACTTTGAGCTTATCAGTGGATGAATCCATTTGATATATTACTGGTTAGACCACCAGGAGGTAGTGTAATGTGCCCTGGAAAGGTTTAATATATTTTTTCATTTAATATTTGTAGTTTTAGTTAATCCACACAACCAATTTAATTCACATAATTTTATAGATAAAATGGAGTCTCTGTGGAAAATTTAAATCTTAGCTCAGGATTCTTCCTTGCTCTCTCTTTGTCTCTGCTTCTTGGCTGCCATGAGCTTAGCAGCTTTCCTCCACTGGACCCTTTCCACCATGATGTTCTGCCTCACCTCAGGCCCAAAGCAACAGAGCCAGGCAGCCAGTGGAGGGAAACCTCTGACATCATGAGAAAAATAAAATTTTTATCCTCTAAGTTCTTGTCAGGTATTTTGGTTGCAAAGGTGAGAAATCAACCAGTACAATGTGCCATGGTCAATTCTGTCCCCCTGAGGTTCAAAAGAAGAAAAATAAAAGGAAGAGGATGAGGTAGGTACCTTCAAAGACATACAGTTAGAAGGCTATGGGGGTAATTAGGGTGCCTTTGGAGAGTTAGGAAATCTGCCCTTGGGGGGGTCTAGTATTGTGATGAAACGATACTCTAGCTGCTACTTAGAAGAGTTACAGACACTACTGAATAAAAATGGGAACTTTAGCATCAAACAGATGTGTGTTGATTCTACGTTGGATTTCTGATTTGGGCGGATCTCCTTGATCTGAATTTCAGTTTCCTTCTTTTTAAATGGCAACAGAAACCTCTATTATAGGGATGACATAAGCATGAAATTAAGAAATACACGTAGGGCTGGGGTTGTGGCTCAGCGGTAGAGCACTCGCCTAGCACGTGCGCGGCCCGGGTTCGATCCTCAGCACCACGTAAACATAAATGCATTGTATTGTGTACAACTAAAGCAAATAAATAAATTTTTTTTTTTAAAAAAAGAAATACATGTAAACTACTAGGATAGTGCTTACCATGTGACACCTTCAAGTAAGAAGTGTGTTTGGAACATTTTCAGGTCTATTTCATTTCTCTGACAATGTCTATTGCCTTCATATCTACTTCACTGCGTATATAATTCTGAATCATTGCTTTAATTCCTTAAAACTGTCTTGCTATTTTCTTATTGTTTCAGAAATTCACAGTTGCAGAGAGGTATGAAATATGTCAGACTTACCTTTTAAATACCTTTTTCTCAGTTTATATTTTCTTTTCTTTCTTTCTTTCTTTTTTTTTTTTTTGAGACAATTTTCCCAAGTCTTTGCAGTCCAAACATTTTGCTAAAATTTATGTCAAGTATGGGTGATTACATCAGTGATTTGATCTGCAATATGTGTGACCTTTCAGTCTATATATGGAGTTCTCTCTTCAGTTCAAAAAAAGTTTATGATACTTTTTTTCAATGTGCATTTAAGTTTCTTTTTTTTAGTTATTGATGGACCTTTATTTTTATTTATTTATTTATATGTTGTACTGAGAATTGAACCCAGTGTCTCACACATGCCAGGCAAGTGCTCTACCACTGAGCTACAATCCCAGCCCCTGGTACTTTTAATTATTGCTTTGGTTCTTTTTTTGTCAAGATTTTCTTTGTGTTCTGACATACTATTACTCTAAACAAATATTTCATAAGTGATAGTAGACAGTTTGATGTGTGAATATACATGCGCAATTGTATGAAATCAACCTTATTAATTATATCATCCTCTATGTTCATGTTTTGATTATGAAATTTGTCTTTTAAATTTTATTAAACTTTCAAAGCATAACTCCTTTCTTTAACTGGGAAACAATTTTTCAACATTTTTTTTGGGGGGGTGTGGTTCTGGAGATTGAACCCAGGGGCACTTCACCACATCCCCAGCACTTCACCACATCCCAGCCTTTTAAAATATTTTATTTAGGGAAAGGATCTTGCTGAATTGCTCAAGGCCTTGCTGAATTGCTGAGGGTGGCCTTGAACTTATGATCCTCCTGGCTTAGCCTCCTGAGCTTCTGAGATTATAGGCATGCACCACCATGCCCAGCAATTTTTTTACTTTCTTTTACGACTTGAAATTTTAAATAAATGTTGATTTGATTAAAGACATATTAAAAGATAAATAAATTTAATACTTTTGAATTTAGAATAAGTCTAATACTTAATTTCCTATACTATTGTGATTTTATCCATTTCTTCTTCTTTGAATATATTTAATGAAATGTAATTTAGGGCATAAAAATGTATGCTACTTTTTTAACTTCCTCTTTTTCAGGTTAAAATGTTATGGTTCTCAACTATCTATTTTATTTCCATCTCTAACTTTCCTGGTGCTAGTTTTGAAACACCTAAACTTGTTATGTTTATATTTGCCTAAAGAATTTTTGTCCTTTCTTTTCATATTTTTGCAATATTTTGTTTAAGGTACACTCTGTAAATAGCATTCAGTTGAATTTTGTCTTATTCAATTTACAGTCTTTTTTTTTTTTTTTGTGTGGTACCGGGGATTGAACTCAGGGGTACTTGACCACTGGGCCACATCCCCAGCCCTTTTTTGTATTTTATTTAGAGACAGGGTCTCACTGAGTTGCTAAGTGCCTCGCCATTGCTGAGGCTGGCTTTGAAC